>JAEIFV010000092.1:0-640654 GCA_018904265.1 Lordiphosa collinella | reverse complement strand
TTTGATTCAAAATACTGTTTGTTTGACAGCTGCACTTTCTCTTGCTGAACGGTAGACTTTTATCTTATGTTCTCCAAACCTCTTGTTTGTTCTCTATCTTCCAATTCTTCTCAAGGGTTAACTAATTTCCCCTTCTGAGACATGCCAAGCAACTTATTACTGTGGTGTCATTGGCCCAATAACTGTTTATTCTTTCAACTTGTCCATTTGCATGAGGGCACCCTGTAGCAATTTTGAGGTGTTTAACTTTATTCTCTTCCAAAAAGTCTACAAGTTCTTTTGAAGTGAAACTGCTAACCCTTGGTCGACTGTATGCGGAAGTAGTCCTTTAATGCGGCTACTGCTTCCTTAGTGTTAGCAGTCTTCGTTGTATAGAGTCTGACAAATTTTGTAAACGCGTCTGCTATAACTAAAATGTGCTTTTTCGATCTACTTCGTCGACGGGTTCATAGTGGTCTATATTGAAAACTTCAAATGGAATGGTGCCTTTTGGTATACTGTTTAAAGATCCTTCTGCCGTACCACTTTTCGGCGAGTACGTGATGCACTTAAGACAATTGTCAATATGACGTTTTGCTTTTACCTTAATTTTCGGAAACCAATAACTTTTGAAAACGACTTCGACCGTTTTGTCCGTCCCAATGTGTCCAAATTCGTCGTGGTATTTGTTTAATACGTGATCTTCCATTTCCTCGGAAACGTAGAATAAAAGGGTCTCACCACCTTTCTTTCCATATATTACGCCATTTCTCATCTCATAATCTTTGTGTTCTGAAATTTGGAAAAAATCTCTCAAGTCTTTCTCTATTCTGGAAAATTATCAGATTTTCCTCAAAGCTGTTTGTGTTTCTGCTCAAGGCATGCACATGTTGCATCCTGTTTCCGGTGCGATGCTCCAAGGTATAATCGTAATTTTCTAACTCTAACGCCAGACGTGCTACTTTATTGTTTATCAACCTTTTACTAAGGGTCAGCGCCGAATCATTACAATCGGTGAGTATTTTAAACATCAAGCCCTGTAAATAAATTCTAAAGCGTTTATAATAGCTAAGGTTTCTAGGTTAAGACGAGCTTATTTCGATTCGGCTTCGGCTGTTCTTTTAGAAAAGTAAAATATAGGGTGCAATTGACTATCTCTCTTCTTCTGCATAAGAATTGCCCCACATCCAAGAGAACTCGCATCACATTGAAGATCAGTTAAATCGTTCGGGTAAAATATTGCCGAAATATGCAATTCTATTAGGAGTTGCTTAAGCTTTTCAAAACATTTTAGCTCTTCTTCTCCGAAACTGAACTTTCTGTTTATTTTAGCAAATCATACAAGAACATTGCTACCGAAAAGTTTTGCACAAAACGTCTAATATAGGAACATATTACTAAGATACACTCCTGCCCAAAATTATACACCTCGAAAATATTAGTCTTGACTCTCGTAGGAGAAGAAGAAAGCATAATGAAACGAAATAAAGTATGCAAAATAAAAGCAAAAAGAGTTCAGCCCCAAGCTGCTATTATTATCTCTGATTGCATCTCGCATTTTCAAGTAAGGGTAAAAAAAGCACAAAAGTTACATTTTAGGCTGGTCTGCAAGTGTATCAAAACTCTACGACACACTTCAATTATTGCGGATAGAGAAAAAAGTTTGGTGTAAATTAATTTTTATTTTATTTCAGGCAATCATTTAATGCATTTTTAATTAAATAAGGGGTGGACGGTTGTCAAACGACGAGGAAATGGGAAGAATAAGAGATTACAATGAAGCTGGTTTTAATGTTACCGAACTATCGCCAAAAATGGGTAATTCACGCTGTGTTATTACCAAATTTTTACACGATCCGGATGAATATGGTGTTAAGCATAGCTCTGGGAGAAAACCTAAGTCATCAGACCGCTATAAACGTCGCATATTATTAAAAGCAAGCAATTCATTTAAATCGTGCTCCACACTTACGGCAAGTTGCAGTCAGCCTGCGTCACGGATGACTGTTTGGCGGTCCCTACTATCGTCTGAAGATATTGTCAGAGGAGTTTAAAAAATGGCTCCGATCTTAAAACCCCACCATAAAATAGCTCGACTTCAGTTTGTGGAAAATAACTTGGAGAGAAACTGGGACTCGGTTTGAAATTTTAACTTTATTTTGTTTATAAAGCTTTTTTCAATACTTTTCATTTATATCAATTTTTCTGATGAAAAAAGATTCAATATTGACGGCTCAGGTGGGTTTCGTCACTATTGGCGAGATTTGCGTAAGGAACCACTCATGTTTTCAAAGCGCAGTTTTGGAGGCGGATTCGCAATGGTTTGGAGAGCATTTCATAAGTCTGGAACGCTTGACCTGAGCTTCACAAGCTCAAGGATAAACAGTGGTGAAAATAAAAAGGTATTGGATCGTGTTCTGTCATTTTCAGAAGAAAATGGAGAAAGAGAATTACTTATATGCAAGACAATGCATCCATCCACACTCAGTCAATGTGTATGATTGGCCAGCTTGCTCCCCTGGCTTAAACCTAATCGACAATTATTGGGGAATCTTAGCCAGGCGAATTCATGCAAACAATAACAAATTTGAGAAGGTTCAAAGTCTCAAAGCTAGGTTTTGACGTAATAGTATCTTTTTTACAAAAATATTCTAAAAACTTCATAAATTCAAAGCCTGAGAGACTTTTTGAGGTAGCGAAAGCACAAGGCGGCGTTATTAACTGTTAACTATTATTAATGTACCAAAATTACTATAGAATAATAAATTAATACATCAAAATTAAAATGTGGCGTATATTTTTGATACACTTGCAGGCAAGCCCCAAATGTAACTTTTGTGCTTTTTTACCCTTACTTGATAACGAGAGATGCAATCAGAGATAAGAATAGCAGCTTTTGTGCAAAACTCTTTTTTGCTTTTATTCAGCATACTTAAGTTCTTTTCATTAAACTTTCTCCTTTTCGTATGAGAGCCGAAACTAAAATTTTCGAGGTGTCGTATAATTTTGGGCAGGAGAGTTCTTTGAACGTCGTTTGTTTCGTCGGCACTGGAAAGCTTTTCACAGCACCCAAACTTTTTCATCTAGTTTGGTTCCACCTCCGAATATCAGATAGCCTAAATACCTAACATTTGTCCAGTTGCAACTTAAAGTAATTAACCACCAACCTTTTGAATACTTCTACTAAAACTTGTAAATGAGTTTCGATGTCTTTTGAAGCAATCATAATGTCATTTAGGTACAATATGGCGTTACCTTCCTTTATCATATCCGAAAAAGTCTTGTTCACAAGTCGTTGGAAAACTGCGTTGCGAAGACCAAAAGGCATTCGCAAACAATCATACTGTCAAATTGGCGTTGTAAACGAAGTGTACTTAATTGAATCTTTATGCATTAAAACATGAAAAAAACAAGTAAGGGAGCTGCAGTCGAGTGCCCCGACTACAAAATACCCTGTTCCCTTGATTTCGTGTGCTTTTTCTTTACATACACACACACTCACACATACACACACTCCAACATACACTCAAACGCATGGCATGCGGCCGCGCGCGATCACTGACAATGCAAGACCCCCCCTCTCTCCCACAAGCAAAATTGATTCGTATATAACTTCGGTGTTTATTGTCCGATCTTAGTGATCTTTTCAGAATAGATGGATATTGGGCCTTACTTGATATATGTAAAGTTTGGAAGGTCTATCTTAAAAATTGTGGCTCTGACAGTTTTTTGCGCTTAAAGGGGGGAGGGGAAGGAATATTCCATATCTGAAATAAACTCGTATTGAATCGGGTATACACCTACCTACATTCAAAAATTTATGGCTCTAGCTCTTATAGTCTCTGAGAAACACGCGTTCATACGGACAGACAGACAGACAGACAGACGGACAGACAGACAGACGGACGGACAGACGGACAGGGCTAAATCGACTCGGCTGTTGATGCTGATCAAAAATATATATACTTTATAGGGTCGCAAATGTTTCCTTCTACCTGTTACATACTTTTGCACAACTTCATGATCCCCCTTTTCCCATTTTCAATGGGAACAGGGTATAACAAGTAAGGGAGCTGCAGTCGAGTGCCCCGACTGCAAAATACCCTGTTCCCTTGATTTCGTGTGTTTTTTCTTTACACACACACACACTCACACATACACACACTTCAACATACACACAAACGCATGGCATGTGGCCGCGCGCGATAACTGACAATGCAAGACCCCCCCTCTCTCCCACAAGCAAAATTGATTCGTATATAACTTCGGTGTTTATTGACCGATCTTAGTGATCTTTTCAGAATAGATGGATATTGGGCCTTACTTGATATATGTAAAGTTTGGAAGGTCTATCTTAAAAATTGTGGCTCTGACAGTTTTTTGCGCTTAAAGGGGGGAGGGGAAGGAATATTCCATATCTGAAATAAACTCGTATTGAATCGGGTATACACCTACCTACATTCAAAAATTTATGGCTCTAGCTCTTATAGTCTCTGAGAAACACGCGTTCATACGGACAGACAGACAGACAGACAGACGGACAGACAGACAGACGGACGGACAGACGGACAGGGCTAAATCGACTCGGCTGTTGATGCTGATCAAAAATATATATACTTTATAGGGTCGCAAATGTTTCCTTCTACCTGTTACATACTTTTGCACAACTTCATGATCCCCCTTTTCCCATTTTCAATGGGAACAGGGTATAACAAGTAAGGGAGCTGCAGTCGAGTGCCCCGACTGCAAAATACCCTGTTCCCTTGATTTCGTGTGTTTTTTCTTTACACACACACACACTCACACATACACACACTTCAACATACACACAAACGCATGGCATGTGGCCGCGCGCGATAACTGACAATGCAAGACCCCCCCTCTCTTCCACAAGCAAAATTGATTTGTATATAACTTCGGTGTTTATTGACCGATCTTAGTGATCTTTTCAGAATAGATAGATATTGGGCCTAACTTGATATATGTAAAGTTTGGTAGGTCTATCTAAAAAATTGTGGCTCTGACAGTTTTTTGCGCTTAAAGGGGGGAGGGGGAGGAATTTTCCAAATCTGAAACAAACTCGTATTGAATCGGGTATACATCTATCTACATGCAAAAATTTGTGGCTCTAGCTCTTATAGTCTCTGAGAAACACGCGTTCATACGGACAGACGGACAGACGGACGGACAGACGGACAGACGGACGGACAGACGGACGGACAGACGGACAGGGCTAAATCGACTCGGCTGTTGATGCTGATCAAGAATATATATACTTTATAGGGTCGCAAATGTTTCTTTCTACCTGTTACATACTTTTGCACAACTTCATGATCCCCCTTTTCCCATTTTCAATGGTATAATAAATTTTTCAAGTCAACCTTTGTAAACCATTTTTTCTCTGACAGACTGTCTACCAAATCGTCTATAAGGGGTAACTATCTTTAACTGTCTGTTTATTTAAAGGTTTATAATCCAAACACATTCTCAAGTCGCTGGTCTTTTTCTTGGCGAGAACAACTGCTGAGACTTACTCCGACTCGCTTACACGTATAAACCCCTTCGACAAATACTCATCTATCAAAATCTGTAATTGGTTTCTCTCAGCAAATGACAAACGTCTTGGAGGGCAGTGAAAAGGTTTTGAGCCTTCTATGTTAATTTTCATTTCGCACTTCGTGTTGGGGACTTCAGGTATTTTGGCATTAAAGCAGCGATGTCCAAAATTTGAAAAGGCAGCCACGCGTGGTTGGCAAGCCAAATTCTGCCGGCGTCGCAGTGACACATATACGAGGTGTGTTCAAAAAGTATCGCGAATTTTGTGTTTTTTCAAAAATTATTTATTTATTCATGAATATCTATATTGTCCCCTTCAAAGTAATCCCCATGAGATATTATACACTTGTGCCAACGGTTTTTCCAATCTTCGAAGCACTTCAAAACATCATTTTTTTTATCTTATTCAGCTCCTCCTTCGATGCCGTCTTTATCTCGTCAAGCGTAGCGTAAAGTCGTCCTTTCATGGGCCTCTTCAGTTTAGGGAACAAGAAAAAGTCACAGGGGGCCAGATCTGGGGAATACGGTGGCTGCGGCATCATTAGTGTGTTGTTTTGGCCAAAAAGTCGCGCACAAGCAACGATGTGTGAGCATGGGCGTTATCGTGGTGCAAAAGCCAATTTTTGTTCTTCCACAAATACGAGCGTTTCTGTCGGATTGCTTCGCGCAAATTGCGCATAACTTGCAGGTAATATTCCTTATTGACCGTTCTTCCCCGTGGCAAAAACTCATGATGCACCACGCCCCTGCAATCGAATAAAACTGTCAGCAAAACTTTCACATTCGACCGAACTTGGCGCGCTTTTTTCGGTCTTGATTCGTGCGGCAGCTTCCTTTGAGATGATTGAGCTTTGGTTTCCACTTCATAACCATAAACCCACGATTCGTCACCAGTTATGACCCTCTGGAGCAAATTTGGGTCGTCGCGGACAGAGTTTAACATCTCATTAGCAATGTTCATGCGATGCAGTTTTTGGTCGCAATTGAGCAATTTTGGTACGAATTTCGCGGCGACCCGTCTCATGCCCAAATCATTGATAAAAATCGAATGGCACGAGCCAATCGATATGTTTAGGTCCTCAGCAACTTCTCTAACGGTGATTCGACGATTGGCCAATACCATTTTCTCCACTTCATTAATTTTTTCGTCTGTTGTTGAAGTGCTCGGGCGTCCGGCACGCTCTTCGTCGTTCACATCTTCTCGGCCTTCTGAGAACATTTTGTACCACCGATAAACGTTGCTTCGGTCCAAGGTAGCTTCTCCGTATGCCACAGTCAACATTCGGAATGCATCCGCGCACTTAATTTCGTTTTTCACACAAAATTTGATACAGGTTCTTTGATCCATTTTTTTGAATAGGTAAAAATCGAAGACGATCCAAAACACGTGAAAGCAAAGCAGCTGTCAACAATTAAGTGAACATTCAAAATGGCCGAGCTTGTCGGCATAAGTGAGAGACATCACGAAATTTGCAAAATATTCTTGATTTTAGATTATCATGAAGATGTTTTTATAGAGAAAAAAATCGAATGGTCCAAAATGTTTATACCGACATGCAGCCTTCACTAGATTGAATATAATCGCTCTCTTAAGAATGTTAAGAACCCGGGCGACGCCGCGTATTCAGCTAGTAATGAAATAAAGGGGAGGTAGTGAGACTTAAAAATTTAATTTGTTTTATGTTTGAATCGCATGAATTTTATTTTTTCAGTGTAATGCAGTAAAACGTCAAGTTGCCTTCGAGTTTCGCTGCTTCACACACAAGCGCAACGCTTTCATTGTGTGAGTTTGGACACCACTGCATTAAAGTAATGATTTTCAAAAATATTATGTAACCTTTGGCACACGTCGCAACTGCAACTTTCCCCAATCATTAGATTGTAACTTTGTTTTGACTGGATATTCTAAAGGTAGGATATCACACACGTTGTGTTAGACCGTGTCAATGCTAGTGTGCAAAGAACACTCATTTGGAGCCATGTCATCATTTAGCTGGTCACTCTTTAGAATGTTGGCCTCGGAATCATTAAATTTACATTTTTTTTTGACATAGTTTTTCATACATTTTTAAGCAATAATTTTTTAAACAATAATTTTCCAATCTTTCATTTTTTGAGCAATCATTTTCCAAATTACCGTTCGTTAAGCAATCAGTTCGAGTGCAATCGTTTTCGTAATCATAAATATTTTCACTCTCAAAAAAAAATTAGAAATGTTTTCCCAAAACTACGTTGTAACCCATTGACTCGTACGTCACAATTAATAACTCAAAGTAGTGTTTGACTTTATGAATGATTATGAAACTTAAGATTTGGCAATACACTTTCAATGGGCTGTTGTTCAATCCAAAATATTTCACGTCTTCGAAACATTTTAAACTTAAATTTATATCTTCAACGTTATTTAAGATTTTTCTTCAAAATAGCTATTTTTATAAAACTAATCGGGCTTCCGGAGTCAATTAGGCACTCTGTAACAAAAGGATTATCACTTGTTTGCTTAAAGTAAAAACTAAAATACTTTACATACTTGTCTTGTACAATAGCCCCTTTCATAATACTGGGCTTATACTGCGCCACAGAGTGCCACATTTCAGGGTCATAGTGCCACCGCTCCATATGAATTTGACACTGAAATGTGAAACTCTGTGACGCAGTATAAACCCAGCATAAGTGAGTTTTACGAAGATCAATAAATTCGCAGAAAAATACTTGACGAAGCTTTAATTAACTTAGTAGCTGTGAAGTGACATTTTATTATGAAAGATTCCGTGTTGCAAGCTGCTGTTTTATCAATAAAAAAATATAATTGATGAATCAAAACATTCCGCACAAAACATATGCAATTCATTGGTTCTAAAGATTCCATAAAATTGATTAAAATATGAAAAACATAAACTTTTTTGAGAAATTTCATTTTTTCGGCAAGTTTAAGAAATATCCCAAATTTATTTGCCAATCGAAAAGAATCACGAAATTGACTATATAATAGATCGCTTGAGAGCATCAATTCCCATAGGAAAGTTATCCCTCTCTCAAATTTGTATATCTGCGCCATTGAATACCATCGACTAGAATTTGATATAGATTGAAGATTACATGAGTTCCAAATGTTTTGTTAGAAACGTAATTCACTTAGTATTTAAAAAAAAAAATCATTCAAAAAAGAAAGGTACGGTTGTTTAAATAAAACGTTTTAAATTGAATATTACTTAGCTATGGCAACATCTGCGATGTCAATTGACTCCAATTCGGAAATTGAGAGCATTATATTGATGTCTATGTCAAGTTATAATTCTGTGCATATCGCAAATATAGTTGGCATACCAAGTGAACTAACAAAATTAAATTTGCCAAGTGATCGGGATGTACTTAAATACTATTTCTACTTAAGTGACAGGAAAAAGAACAAACAAACAGCAACACTCCTATTCGAGTTTTACGCCAATAGTAGCAAACAAGGTAATTGAAATTTGGGAAAAACAAAATTTGAGCTTACAAATAAAAAGAACATTTTGAAAAAGCTTAATAATTTCTTAAAAAAATATCATAGAGATGTTAAAAATATATCCAGAACAAATTCAATTACTAAATTTGAAAAAAACTTTAAAGGAACTTTTCTATATTGCTAAGTGCGGTTGCAAAAAATTATTGCCTTGCTCCTGTGGATTAATACCGGATCAGCTAAAAACTTTCATGATTGATCAACAAAGCTGTAGAAACAAGTAAGGGAGCTGTAGTCAAGTGCCCCGACTACAAAATACCCTGTTCCCTTGACTTCTTGTGTTTTCATACACTTATACACACACTCACTCATACACACACACACTCTAACACACGCACGCGCAAACGCGGTAACTGACAATGCAAGGCCCCCCGCCTCTCTCCCACAAGCGAAATTGATTCGTATATAACTTCGGTGTTTTTCGTCCGATATGTTGATCTTTTCAGAATAGATAGATATTGGGCCTTACTTGATATATGTAAAGTTTGGAAGGTCTATCTTAAAAATTGTGGCTCTGACAGTTTTTTGCGCTTAAAGGGGGGAGGGGGAGGAATTTTCCAAATCTGAAACAAACTCGTATTGAATCGGGTATACACCTACCTACATTCAACAAGTAAGGGAGCTGCAGTCGAGTGCCCCGACTGCAAAATACCCTGTTCCCTTGATTTCGTGTGTTTTTTCTTTACACACACACGCACTCACACATACACACACTTCAACATACACAACTGACAATGCTAGACCCCCCCTCTCTCCCACAAGCAAAATTGATTCGTATATAACTTCGGTGTTTATTGACCGATCTTAGTGATCTTTTCAGAATAGATAGATATTGGGCCTTACTTGATATATGTAAAGTTTGGTAGGTCTATCTAAAAAATTGTGGCTCTGACAGTTTTTTGCGCTTAAAGGGGGGAGGGGGAGGAATTTTCCAAATCTGAAACAAACTCGTATTGAATCGGGTATACACCTACCTACATTCAAAAATTTGTGGCTCTAGCTCTTATAGTCTCTGAGAAACACGCGTTCATACGGACAGACGGACAGACGGACGGACAGACGGACAGGGCTAAATCGACTCGGCTGTTGATGCTGATCAAGAATATATATACTTTATAGGGTCGCAAATGTTTCCTTCTCCCTGTTACATACTTTTGCACAACTTCATGATCCCCCTTTTCCCATTTTCAATGGGAACAGGGTATAAAAAGTTGTGGCTCTAGCTCTTATAGTCTCTGAGAAACACGCGTTCATACGGACAGACGGACGGACAGACGGACAGGGCTAAATCGACTCGGCTGTTGATGCTGATCAAGAATATATATACTTTATAGGGTCGCAAATGTTTCCTTCTCCCTGTTACATACTTTTGCACAACTTCATGATCCCCCTTTTCCCATTTTCAATGGGAACAGGGTATAAAAAATACGATTCCCGAGTGTGTGCAAAATATCGTC
The DNA here is from genome assembly GCA_018904265.1 of Lordiphosa collinella. Classification (NCBI taxonomy): domain Eukaryota; kingdom Metazoa; phylum Arthropoda; class Insecta; order Diptera; family Drosophilidae; genus Lordiphosa; species Lordiphosa collinella. The sequence goes on along the minus strand of JAEIFV010000092.1, from coordinate 630,157 downwards.
GATCAACAATCAAGCCAATTGCCATACAGCTTTGATTCAACATATAGACCTCCGTCCGTGCACGTAAATGGTTAATCGGAAATCGAGTTTGCAATGCCAGCTGCAAGAACTGATCTGATCTTGAAGAAAAGAGGAACTTATTGCAAACGATATGATACACGTAATTTCGCAATGATGTGTGATCGATTCGGCATTTCAAACAGAGTGGCCACCTGTTTGGCTACAGCTCTTTTTAAAGACATTGTGTTTACCGATGAAAATGGCGAAGAAATTATGATGGATAAATCCAAAGTGGGTCGAGAAAAAATAAAATATGATCGCATAAGGTCGCATGAAGAAAAATGATTTAGCTTTACAAGCTTTTTTATTCGATGGAAGAAAAAATGATGCTTTGACCCGAAGAGAAATTGATGGAAAATACCACCCGAGCTTTTGCGAATTCTTCGAGGACAAAATATTAAGTCTAGCAGGATTAATAGGAATTTGCTGTAATGGAGAACCTACCAATACTGGAAATGAAAATGGAATAATTAGAAAGTTTGAAGTTTCCTTAAGTAAACCATTACATTTTTTTGTTTGTTTGCTTCATTTCAACGAACTTCCACTACGCCATTTGTATAATACCTTAGAAAATTCTAAGACAAGTGGACCATCCACTGCTTGTGGCACTTTGGCGAAGTAACTTGAGACATGTGATCAACTTCCGGTAAGCACCAAGTTTTAATACAACTTCATCAAATTTAAAGCAAACAATTTCTTGCAGACTATACCTCATTTTGAACCCATTTCATTTGGGAATATGCCTCTAAGTATTGAAAGTAAAGATAAAAAAATCGTTCCACTGACGTTTTTTATCTATATAGAATAGCCAAAGCTTTATCGGAAGGTTCGTGTTCAGAGGATGTCGCCAACATGAAATCGGGAAAAATTGTTCATTCGCGCTGCTTGACAAAAGCAAGTAGAATTTTACGCCTTTATGTCGCTAGTAGTTTACCATCAAACAATTTAAAATTTTTTCCTAATTTCATTATGAAAGTTTACATACCAATGTGTTTTAATGTTAAATTTTATAACTCTGTGGTATACGGCAGTAAACTTTTATTTAATTTTATTCGGTCAGCACAGTTCTTGCCGGAAAATCTTCAAGAAATTGTAAACAAAACAATTCATTTTTTGCCCTTACAGAAAATATTTTGTTAGCAATGCTTTTCGATGAAAGAAAATCTGTTCGAGAAAATGCTATTAGCAAAATTATTTACTATCGCGAAAAATTACAAGATACGACTAAGCTCCGGTCTTATAAAAAGAATATAATTAATTTCGACTGCACAGATTATATGAATTTAGTTGACTTAGATAACGACGACATCTTATTTGTACCTCCGTTAACTTTTAACATTCCACATGAACACTTTTGGAGTATTTAAATTCTGAGGAAATACCACTGGCAGATCCAGAAATTCCATCCCACATTCAGGGAACCGAACAATGTGTGCAATTGTTGACACATGTCGCACGACGCACAATGTAGATGACGTTATGTCAGTAACTTTAGAAAGTAGTTTAAAATATCCACAAATCGAGTCGAAGCAAGACTTTAAAAATTGACTTTATTTATATTTAATATTAAGTTGAATAAATGTATGAAATTAGTGAAAATTAAACAATTACATAAGAGTTTTGTATTGTGACTTAACATTTTTTCATTAATTTGGTAAATTTTTAGATATAAAGAAAAACGGCATCTAATAAATTTTACGCCCCCTTTCGAGCCACGCCCATTTTTTTTTTGAATACCTTAAATTTCCAAATTATATTGAATATATATATCAAATTGCAAACCTATATCTTTATTGTCAAAAAGTTATAGACTTTTTGGTTTCCACTTCATCAGTGAAAGCGTTTTTTCGTTATTTTTTATTAAAAAAAAAATTTGATTAAAAAAAAAATGTTGGTTAATTTAAAAACAAAAATATTTATAAATTATATTATAAAAAAATAAATCAGAATAAAATATAATATCTGAAATTTTCTTAGAATTCATCGCAGATTGACTCGCCCTAATGGACATCAAAATCTGGCAAGATAGCCTTAACAACGCTTAGCAGCGTGTTGTTAGTGTTTGACGGCGACATGTAGCTTGTTCCGTCTGTAGCTTTCGATGTGTTTGTAAGACGCTCGTTTTGCAGCTGAACCAAACTCAATTGAAATTGTAGCTTTAAAATTTATCTTACATATTTTCTGCATCCCTTTAGCACCGTCTTGATCGCCTACCATGCTTAGCGAGTTTGTTTGCTTCTCTTTAAGCTCACCTTCGTTTTCGTCGTGGTTTGGTTTCACCAAACGACGGGACGCTGGCGCCGAAAATTTTTTCGCCCTTCTCTGTGCTGTCGTTGTTGTTGTTTTCGGCCAAATGCTTAGCCTTGGGGACATCTGCATCAATTAAATTTTCCTCGATCTTTGATGTTTGATCCTCATTTTCGCACGGGGAGGGCACTCGCCACGGGCAGCTACCGTAATCGCGCTTAATCGTGTAGCCATGTTGGCTTTTGTACCGTGCCCCAACCAATTGCGTAGCTCAGCAGAGGCATAATCGTCCACACCATCTATAGCATGTATCTGCATTTTAGTTAGTAACAATAACGCAGAATACAACAAGTAAGAAAGTCGGTCAAGCCCGACTATAATATACTCTGTACCTGTTAAGTGCTGCCCATCCCCGCTGCGTCCGGTGCTGCCCATATTGTTTGTTTTCCTTATAACTTGACTATCGTTCATCCGATCTTTACCATTCTTTTAGCAGATTGATAAAGAATCCTGATTGCTAAATATTTCCAGAAGGAACGGACTTTTTATTTATATAACTGTGGGATATATGACTTTTTTCCAAAATGTGGTGGCGGGAGTTGTCGTGGAAAAAATTACTCTGTACCAGAGGTACACAGAGTATATTAAGTTCGTCTGTCCGTCTGTCTGTATGAACGGCTAGATCTCCGAGACTAGAAGAGCAAGAGCAATTTGAAATGTAGACTAGCATTGTCTGAACGCAGATCAAGTTAGTTTCAAATTTTGGTCACGTCCCCACAATAAACAAGTAAGGGAGCTGTGGTCGAGTGTCCCGACTACAAAATACCCTGTGCCCTTGACTTCTTGGGTTTTCATACACATTTACACACACTCACACATACACACTAACACTCTAACATACGCACACACGCACGCGCAAACGCGGTCACTGACAATGCAAGGCCCCCTCTCTCTCCCACAAGCAAAATTGATTCGTATATTACTTCGGTGTTTTTTGTCCGATCTTATTGATCTTTTCAGAATATATTCAGAAGATATTTGGCCTTACTTGATATATATAAAGTTTGGAAGGTCTATCTTAAAAATTGTGTCACTGACAGTTTTTTGCGCTTAAAGGGGGGAGGGGGAGGAATTTTCCAAATCTGAAACAAACTCGTTTTGAATCGGGTATACACCTATCTACATGCCAAATTTGTGGCTCTATCTCTTATTGTCTCTGAGATCGACGCGTTCATACGGACAGACGGACCGACAGACGGACATGGCTAAATTGACTCGGCTGTTGATTCTGATCAATAATATATATACTCTAACGGGTCGCAAATGCTTCCTTCTACCTGTAACTTACTTTTGCACAACTTCATGATCCCCCTTTGCCCATTTTCAATGGGAACAGGGTATAAAAATGTTGTAGTGCTCCAACAATTTAAAAGTTTTTAAACTCATGCAGTGTAGTGTATGTGCCTAATATCTACAATTTCTGAAATTTTCATAAAGATCGGATAATGAATGGCAGATTTATAAAAGTTATTCAAATTGTTGCATACTTTTTGGCGTCGAATGCGCTGTTTGCTTACATAATTTTGAAATGTTTTCATTAATGTTAATGCTCTTTTAACTAACATAAGGGAAGTGAATTTTTGAAATGTTCACATTTATGTTAATGCTCTGTTAACTAATATAAGGGAAGGCTATACAAGATTAATTCCCCTGAGTAACGGGTATATCGAAGTCGGGCTGGAATGACTTTAACTTACGCTGTCGCTTAATTAGTTAAACTGATACACAAAGAATATATTTTGAAAATATGGAAAATATAAAAAATTATAAATTTAATTTTCCAACAATGTTGAAAAACAGTGAAAAAATGGTTAATTGGTAAATTGCGATTTACCTGAAGAAACACAAAGCAAACAGTATTTTTTTGTTGATTTTTGCAACCTCTTTTGTTCTACGGGCGCCACTGTGCGGCGTAGCAAAACGGACCATAGACATTTTTAATACATAGTGATTCCGGTTGGTGATCTTTTTAATACATTTTAACGGTAAAACTGAAAATGCAAATTTTTTAGATATATGCTAATAACTTCTAAAATTTCCAACAGATTTCGATAAATAAACATTTCTTAAATTTGTTACTATATATTAGTTTGATCATCCAAAAGAGAAAGAAATTATTTAAGATTAGCTTGTTAGTTAAAATAACGGTGCAATTAACGGCTTTCGATAAAATTGAAACGAAATGTTCGATATCTTTGTAAGTAGCATCCACACTACAAGTTTGACAATAAAACAGCGTATGAATGATCGAAAGATAATTTTATTAGCTTTAATTTGGTATATAAAACTTAATCAGATTATTTCATAATTGAGATATTTGTTATTAAGTGGGAAGATCTGTTTCGAAAATGCAATACTTATAGTTACTGTAAGGTATTTATAGATACTTATAGGTACTAAGGTACTTGAATAGTTATTAGTGAATGCTTAGTATTGAATACTTAGAATCGAGTACTTAGTATTAAATACTTAGAGTCGAGTACTTAGAATCGTAAACTGTGTATCGAGTACTGAGTACTTCTTAACGAGTACTTATTATAGACTTTTTATTTTCGAGTACAGAACGTTAAGTACAGAGTATCGAGTAAATATAGGGTGGGTCAAAAGGAGTTACCCTATTGGAAGATGCTCTTATTTTTACAAATAGCCGCCAAAGTCAGATCTGTTTTGACATTTGTGGACTAGACGGATGTAGAATACAAGCGAACAAGCCATGGATCGATATACTCCCCAAGAACGCGGAGTAATCGTGAATAATCGATTTTTTGGCCAAAATCATAATGAGCGATGAGGCTCATTTCCACCTCAGCGGGTACGTGAACAACCAAAACTATCGCTTTTGGGGCACCGAAAATCCACGAGTAATGCACGATGAGCCATTACACCCGCTCAAAGTGACTGCATGGTGCCCTGTTCACGCTGGAGGAGTCATCGGGCCATTTTTTTTCGAGAACGCGCTGGTCAAACGACAACAGTGGACGGTGCGCTTTATAGGGTCATGTTAACCGGGTTTTTTCTGCCGCAATTGGACGAATTAGGACTGGAGGACATGTGGTTCCAACAGGACGGAGCAACGGCACACACTGTGCGAGCCACCACCGACATTCTGAAGGCGGCGTTCCCGGGTCGCCTCATCTCTCGTTTTGGCGATTTGCACTAGCCTGCAATATCGCCCGATTTAACCGTTCCAGACTTTTTTGTTGGGTTTTTTGAAATCCCGTGTTTACGTAACCAAGCCCGAGACCTTGGAAGCCCTCACGAGCAACATTCAACACGAGTGCGAGAATCTGCAGCCCGAAGTTCTTGCCGAAGTGATGAAAAATGCCATAAAACGAGCCCGTGTGGCAATCAATTGTAACGGCGCCCATTTGGCCGATATCATCTTCTCGAAATGACGAATAAAATTCTAAAGGTTCAAATAAATATAATCATAAAACAGAATATACGTTTTTTATTTAGGAAAAAAAATGAAAGCCATCAACATCGGATGACTTCTTTTGACCCACCTTGTAGTAACACACACAACACACCTTTGTTTCTTTCTTTCCATTTTTCTACGCACGTACTAGTATTTCCCCAGTCGCTACAACAACAACAATAACAAGTATGTAATGTCGACCAAACTTAGTGAAATCATGGGAAAAGACAGTTAACTAAGAAATAGGTACTTTGGAGGCGTTTCCATTAAAAACAAACTAGTTTTTCTCACTAAAACTAGTTTTTCGACCGATCGTTCCTATGACAGCTATATGCTATAGTCATCCGATCCGGCCGGTTCCGACAAATGTGCAGCATATTTGTACCAAAAGACTTCGTGCAAAGTTTGGTAAGGATAGCTTTAAAACTGTCGGAGGAGATAGCATAGAAACAGACAGACGGACGGACAGGGATAAATCAACTCAGCTCGTCATGCTGATCAAGAATATATATTCTTTATGTGGTCGGAGATGCTTCCTTCTATACGTTACAAACATCCGGACAATTTTGTAACACCCTAAGTAAGGGTATAAAAATTGAAATAGTAAAAATGGCGGCTTTTTGAAAATGAGAAATCGAATTTGAAAATTTGCAGTCGTAGCCACGCTAATTCTGCATCCATTAAGCCCTACATCAGAGAACGTCAAGGGTGTCACTTTTTGGCACCCGAATCACACTTATAAATTTGGAGTGCTTGTCGCACTCACAAACAGTAAGAAAAGAATAACACACCCAAACGCAAAAATCGCTTTCCGTGTTTCGTGATTTTGCATTTCGTCACTCACTCATACAGTAAGCGTCGACTCTATTTCACAAGACACCCAAAAATGTTGCGTAGATAAGCTACGATAGATCACAAAAAGCAATGCGCAATAATGCGCTGTGAGCGAAACTCTCATGTTTTACAGTTATGATTTCAAGTGTCTTAAACTTTTATGCATGAGCAGGGCATTGAGCACTGATCGCTGGTTTGTTTTTTAGTCGCTTGACTTCAGTTGTCAATTGATGCCTTAGAAGGAATAAGCAAAATGACTGAAACGCCGGACTCTATAAAAAGAAAAATTGATTCTGGAACGTACACTTTATCACAAAAACATAAGAGAAGAAGTGTTATATGGAACATTTTACTTTCCATTGTTAAAGAAGACGAAAGTGCCGTAGAAGGGTGGCTATTTTGCAGCACCTGCCGAAAAGTGCTGAAATTTATGGCTGGCCACACATCAAATTTGTCTCGGCATAAATGTTGCATGACATTAAGGCTACCAAGAGAAGTGACGAAAGTGTCGGCAACAGACAATGCAAAAGCTATTGAAAAATGCAGTCAATGGATTGTCCAAGATTGTCAGCCGTATTCACCAGTAGCCGGGCCCGGATTTAAAAGCATGGTGTAGTTTTTTATCAAAATTGGTGCCGCCTATGGGGATCACATAGATGTGGATGACTTGCTGCCTAGTCCATCAACGTTAAGTCGAAAGGTCCACAAAGACGCTGAAGAAAAAATAGGGTTGATATCATCGGAAATTAAAATAGCAGCAGATACTGCAGGATTAGCTGCCACCGTCGATATGTGGTCTGACCAATATCTACAACGAAGCTTCTTGGGTATCACAATTCATTATCAAAAAAAACAATGTTCTTTGTGATTTAATTTTGGGTCTTAAGTCAATGGAATCAGAGAAAAGCAGCGGGGAAAACATTTTAATTAAAATTAAAAGTGTCTTCTCAAAATTCAATATTGAAAACAGTGACGAGATCATATTTGTAACAGATAGGGGCAGAAACATTATAAAAGCATTAGAAAACAACATCAGGCTAAACTGCAGCAGTCATCTTTTAAACAATTGCTTAGAACAATCATTTACAGAAACAACGGATCTTGACGAAACAGTGACGACATGCAAAAAAATTGTAAGGTACTTCAAGAAAGCCAATTTGCAGCATATGCTAAACACTTCTTTAAAGAGTTCATGCCCAACAAGGTGGAACTCAAACTATGCAATGCTGAAATCTATCGACGATAATTGGGTGGCTGTTAACACTATATTAAGCGAGAAAGGGGCTGAAAGACTGATGGATGTCAATAGGTCAACATTTAAAATTTTAGTTGGGTTGCTGGAATCCTTCGAAAGAATTTTTTTAAGAACTTCAAACTTGCAGCTCGCCATCAATTTGTATTGTGCTGCCTTCAATTACAAAAATTTGTGTGCTATGCGAGCCCAATATATCAGACATCTCATCAATTGCAACATTAAAAGAAACAATAAAAACAAAAGTTGCTTTCATATGGACAACAAATTTGACCATAAGGCACAAGATGGCGTTTTTCTGTATCCCCCCGGCTGCACATATGCAGGATACAGACCTGGCCGACGTTAAACAGCATTTTGTTTCAGAAATGTTAAAATTTTATATTTCAAAAGAAAGTGATACAACACAACATGTTTCTAGTCCATACACTCAGAAAAAAATTGCCGTATATTTAAGAAATTCATCATTGTTTTGGCGCCAAGAAAGATCGCCATTATTTTTAGGGTTCTTTTTCTTTGAAACTATAGTGATTTTTTCTTGAAATAAAAAAAAAAATTTCTTTAAAGTAGAAAATTTTTTCTTAATTTTATGGCGAAATTATACTTAAAATTAGGAATTCCATTTCTTAATATTAGATAAATATTTCTAAAAACTAGAAATAAAATTTCTAAATCTTAGAATCCAAAATTAAGAAATACGTTTTCTTGTATTTAGGTTGATATTTTTCTAAAATTTAGTATCTTTTTCTGAAATTTAGAAAATATTTTTCTAAATTTTAAGTTGAAATTTTTATCAAGTTTAGAAATAATATTTCTTTACATTTTTATATTTTTTTTTAGAAATATTATTGCTGAAAAGATAAATAAAACCAAAAACAATGTGAATATTTATTTTATTTTTTATTTTGCACCTTCTGATCGCAATTTTTTTAAAAATAACATTTTGGCATAAGGTAACTGTTTCTTTCTAAAGTGTGATATTGTTTTGGTGGGCAATTAATACTACAGAGTCTTACCAACTTTATTCCTAACTACTTAAGTTTTTTAAAGCACGTTAAATGACTACAATAAATTGTCTGAAGCTCAACACATACAAAACAAACGTCATTATCCACTTTACAAATTTCCTTGATTTCGGAAGCTTCAAAACTTTCATCGGGTTCAAAAGAATATAAAACAAAACCTCTTTTATAAAGTATACTTCGTACTTTAATGTAAGCAAAGCAAGTTATATTTTCAATATTTAGAAAAACTTGCTTAAGGTCTTCGCAAAAAAATGAATTTTCCGCGAAACACTTAGATTTGCTATAAAATATTGACTCGACCTCAGAGTTTTGTAAGAAATGAGAGTATTGAAGACACATTTTAATTGATAAAGAAGAAACAATGTTTTTTCTAGAAGTAATATTTTTTGGTTCATAAATGTTTCAATGGTCCGGACTCGACAAATATTCTATAATAGTGGTTCATAAAATGATGCTTTGGCTTAAGAGTATCGTTGAACAAAACTGTATATTCCTTGTTGTGATACATAATAACTTCTTTTAAAACTTTAAGACTTTTTGAAGAATATTCAGTTAGAGTAATATAATCAATTAACTTAAGCAAGTTTCTTACGAACTGCCAAACGGTGTCATTTGTCTCGACAAGATCTCCTATCATCAATGGAAGGTACGTAGCAAAAGTCAACAATTCCCTTGCAGTGCCTTTGATACTACATTTTTTTAAGAGATTATTTTTTAGTGGAGGGCATATATTTCCGATTTTAAAGTCTCCGTATTGAAAATGTGTCTTTCTTAGATTTAACAGCTCCAAATCAAAAATTCCGTTATTTATATAATACAGAACAATATGTCTCATATCGTATTTTAAAGCTCCCTCAAAAATATCATGCAAAATGTCAACCGAAAAGTTATATATCACAGAGAAATGTTTTAAGTCATTAATTATGCTGTCTGACTTGATTCCTGTAGTTAAAGGATCTAACAGTTCAACTTCTTTATTGAAATTATTTTCATTTCTGAGATATTCTATGCGGTCTTCAAAGCAATTGTATGACTCAGCTTTGGAGATTTTGCAAAATCGGCAAAAAAAAAGTTTGAAGAAAATGAAGTTGTAAATCCTAGTATGCTATTCAATCCCAAATTATCTCCTAATATTAGGCCAAGTACAAAATAAATCGTGTGTTGCTCTCCGTTAATATTTACATCAATCCCAACATTTCCTAAGTCTTTCAAAACTTGAACAAATTGGTAGAGACATTTAGAATTGCCAAAGGACTTTAAATCTGCCGACTTGAGCAAAGCTACTGTAAATACATGAATGTACTCAATGGGTGATGTTGGAAACGAAAAATATACTGCTGAAATGGGTGCACAGTGGGGTCCTAATGGATTATTTACTTCGAAGTCATCTACGTATAAAAAGTAAGGCATCACAATTCTTTTATATTCTCGCTCAATCAGCAATATTTTTTTCCATCGATTTCCATTAACAAAATTTATCAAGTTTTTATGGTCTTGTAAATATTTTAACCTATTCACGAAACTTAAGAACACGTTTGGCAACTCAAAGAACTTTTTCAATTGGAATCTCAAAGGAAAAATCAAACTTTTTGCTATTTTAGAACCCAATGTCATTTTATTTTTTGCTCTAACTGATGAAACTGTGTTGTCAATAGTAATGGGATGAGGATCTTTATATAAATTCAATGATTTCAACTTTTTTATTAATTTGTATTCATTTTCAATTCCATCAAACGGGTTTTTGCAAAACTTGATAAGGTGGCTTAGGGATTCATCTATACCAGTTGAACCTTGCGACGACTTCAAACTGTTATAAATGTTATAAAGTTTGTTTTGAATTGGTATGGTAATATGACTTTTAATTTATTTTTGTATTTTGAATGTGTTCTTTCGAGGCAACTCGTTGGCCAAAGTATCACTATTGGTTTCAGAACTATCAGTACTTTGTATTGGAAGTGCATCTCTAGAAATACTATGGGTACCTACGGATCTACTATTTTCAAAACAATTGATACTGCTGGCAACTTCATTTTGATAACGAGTGCTACTTTTTAACGATTCATTTCGAAGGTGTTTTGAATCATTTTTAAAACATGAAAAGCTTTGGGCACACTCAGAAAAGCCACATGGTAAACTTACATATGCATCAAGCTTATGAAGTTCACTCATGTGCGATAAAAAGCTATTAACGTTATTAAATGGTAACAAAAAAATTTTAGTCTTGGCATTTTTAAGATCATTTAGAAGCTCTGAAATAGCCCTATTTATAACATCAGATTTTAGATATATATATTAAAAAAGAACTTTTGGATGAATGTCCAAACAAGTGATCATTCATCGGGGTACTTCAAATTCAGTACCGTAAAAGCTTTGAAGCAAATTTCGACACAAGTAATTATATAGGGCAATTTGTAAAATACCCCTGAGACATATACAAAAAATCTTCAAAACTATAAGGACCGGTTCCGGTGCAACAAATAAAAGGTTGCAACGTTGTCTTATTAATAAAACACTTATCAGTCAAGCTCTTTAGGTAAGATCGAAGTTCTCCCACGTTGCTCTTCCAAATAATAAACTTGTTTCTGGAGTCCTCGATCGTAGCTTTAAATCAGGGGCCGGCAGCTTGCTATCTGGCGTGCATACGAAAAACGGTATAAACTGTTAAAGCTCCGCTGCGTTACGTGTTCGCGACGCAGTCGTTGATACTGGAAAAGAGAGAAAGTTTTGCGCTGCTCTCACACACACCAATGCAAAAATGTGAATGTATTTCTTGCCTGCCTCTGCTTTAAATAGTCGATTTCCCGTAGAATTTCGCTTCGCTCGCATTGTGGGGACAAGCACAGCGTGAAGAAGAAATAATATCATTCCATCTTTGGTTTCTGTGAAAAAGACAAAAGAAAAATTAATAATTAGTTATGGATATTGCCAACAGTTGAATTGCTATCAAAATAGGAATTGAAAAATAAAGTACTTCTTACCTTCTACTTGATTAGCGTACTTCTTCGCAATACGTATTTGCTAAGCTCTTCTTTAATTTTTGAAGTAATTAGAGGCAAAGCATTTAATTTAAATTGCTGCCACTTATCAAAAAATGACCCATTATTGTCGACGTAGATCATCTTGAAGTCTGCATCAATCTAAAATTAATATTGTTATTTTAATTTATTTATATTTAATTTAATTATATTATCATAATCAATGAAGAGAGTCAGTGAGGCGATCTTTCATTTTCTTTTAAATTGACTATTGCTCATTCGATCTTTACCAATCCTTTGCTTGATTGATAAATAATAGTGATTACAAAATATGTCACAGAGGAACAAAACATCGAACTACAAAAAGGGGGCCTGGCCAAAATTAAACGAACGAAATATGTCTGTGAATAAAAGGAGTATATGGCCCAAATCCGTCTCTGAGATCAGTTTGTTCACACGGACTGACAAAAAGACAGTCGGAAATGGCTATTTTGACTCGGCTGTTGATACTGATCAAGAGTATATATGCTTTCTTCTGACTTTAATCCAAATGCCTGCTTCAAAATGGGAAATTCTTTGTTTATAGAGCTAAGACCGGCATCCGACTTGAGAATTTTTTGACGTTCTTCGAAAGTGAGGGCCCACTTCTCATAAACCTCCTCTTCGGGCTCTATGTTCAGCTGAAGCCACAGTTTGTTGGTATCCAGCTCTTCGCCTAAATTAAAAAGAAAATAGTTTTTAATTTTTAATTGATAACACAATTTATAGTAAATAAAAAAATTTATGATTTTATGTAAATTCACAATTGTGTTAAGACAAAACTATTTTCGACAACATGCGAAATAAAAATATATATTTACCTGTATATGTATTTTGAATAGGACTTTCTATCTTCTGTGCTCGGTCAAATATCAATACTCTGCCGCTTTTGAATTTAGCTCTCAAATTATAAAATTTGTTATACAGTAGGCCGCCAGGTTTCTTTCCAGGATTTTTTATGTAGTAAGTATCCTATTAAAACAATTATCAATCTATTAATTATTTTTTGGGGTTGTTTTTAGTTTTTTAATTACCTTAGTTTCTGATTCAAAAAATAACGGAATTCCTTCAGCAATGTTTGCAAGCAAATCTTGCTTTGGCTGAATATTATTAATCAGAAAATATTCAGCAATAATGTTACTCAACATTTTCCGATACTCATTGGTAAGGATCTTACATTTTCTTTGTAGTATTTGAAAAGCATCGCCGTTTTATTGCTCTGCGATAAAATTTTTGGCAAGTCAGTCTGGAAAATATATAAGGGGAAAGATAAAAAAGAATACATTAGTGATCAACCTGCGGGAATATTATGAACAAGAGTTACGCTTACTTACCTCGCCTGTATGGCTTTCAGTATCGGTGCTATCGTACTCGCTGCTCAGAGTATTTAAATTAATTTTGTACTAAATGAAAAAATAGATATCAAAAAAGTGATTGTTGTGAACACTCATAAGGCTTTTGTTGTAGTTCTCAATTGTTATGTCGATGGCTTGAGCCGTGATGCAATAACAAGGTGAAAAATTGATGTTAAAAAGTTGGCTCATATTTAAGGAATACTTTTGAAAATTTTCTTGACCAATTTTAAATTCAAAATGCTTATAAATGATCCAACTTGTGAGCATTGCCTCTCCTTGTTATTTGCATCAAGGATCGTGCCATCAATACATATGTACAAAACATTTAGTATGTACATATGAAATACTATTTTTGCGAAATTAATCACATTTCGTTTGCACAAATTACAGAGCTGCAAGGAGCGGAAAGGAGAGATGGGCATGCCGCTCCTTCGTTCCCACAGAGTTCGCGCTGGACTTAACAATTGAATGTCGCATATTGTGCGGATATACAAACATATTCCAAAGTACTCACGCACATGCGTATGTTTCTTTGCATGTGTGTGTGTATGTAAATGCATTTACAAGTACATGTACTTACTCGCCGTTTCCATTCTTGCAAGCGACTGTAAAAGATTACTGCTTGGCCGACTAACGATCTTGGAATTTCTTGCCTCAACTGTTGCCAAGAAAGGCTTAGTAGAGTCTCTTCCGAAAATTTTAATTCTGAAATGAAACACACACATGTACATTTAGAATACTTTGAAACGGCAACTTAAAAAAACACTTTCACATATGTATGTATGTGACACATGTGCTTCCTCTAGTACACATTTTTGCTCACAATTGACACACTTGTCACTCTTGAATTGCATATACATACATATTCTTTAATGTTCACAACACAAAAATTTACAAACTGTACTTACCAGCAAAAATGCAAGCAAATTCATCGCCGTCGAACTTTTTCAACAAACTCTCCATTGCTCTGTCACTGTCAATGCACCAAAATCAAATGAAATCGACGCCGGCAAAACGAACATGCAGCAGCAGCTTTGCTTCGGTTTCTTTCAGAACTACCGTTATGTTAGAGCAAAGAACGAAAATGATTTGCCGTCCGCGCCGAGAGATACACACCCAACGCTGACGTAGAGAGAGAGAAGAGAGCGATGAGCCGATTTTCTAGTTTTCAGAAAGGACTTTTATCAAAAATAGAAATCTTTCTAATTAATATGGCGCCCATTTATTAAGAAAGAAGCTGCAAATTTTTTAGAAAGAGACTTTCCTAAAATTGGGCATTTGATAGGCAACAATATTTTTAAGAATATCATTTACAAAATACATAAAATTTTTCTCATTTTAAAGGCGACTCAAACCAAGGAAAAATTTCCGCAATTTCGAAAAATTTTCTATTATTAAGAAAAAAATTTCTTAATATGAGAAACTTTTTCTGATTTTAAGAAAAACAAAATTTTTATGGCGAATTTCTAAAATATACGGCGATTTTTTTTCTGAGTGTATACATCCAGCACAGAAAGGTCCACTTCATCAGAGCCGTCACCAAGCTTAACATCTGTATCAAAACCAGAATTTTTTTCCCAACATTAGTTGCTGCACCATCTAATTACAACTCTAGAGAATCTCCAATAGAAGAAATAGAACAATATTATAGAGAAAGGGTTATTTTAAGTCATGACTTCGATGTATTGCAGTGGTGGAGAGTAAATGAAAATCGTTACCCTCTTCAGTCAAAGGTGGCATTGAAGTTTCTTTCAATACCTGCAAGTAGTGCACCGGCTGAAAGAGTATTTTCATTAGCAGGCAATGTCATTACTGAAAAGCGAAATAGATGGGGACCAACATCTTGACAGTTTACTATTTTTACACTCTTATTACAAGCATATCAACAAATCAGAATAAGTAATATTAACTTTTTTTATAATTCACATGCTCAATTTCATTCATTCTTTTTTTTTTAATACTAGTCATTGAAGACAAAATTTAATTATCATATTTTTAAGCATATTGTAAGACCTAGTCATTGAAGACGCATTCACTTGTAATAATTATAGGCATTTGTTATTATAATATTAGTCATTGAAGACGCATTCACTTGTAATAATTATAGGCATTTGTTATTATAATATTAGTCATTGAAGACGGCATTTACTTTTATTTTTACGAACATACTAGTCTAAGATTAAAATTAATCCAAAAGGAAAACTATTAACGACTGAATTACCTGTTCCTTTAACTGTATGAACGATCTCAAATTCATATAAAATATGTAATGCCTTTGTTGTAAACATTAAAATTAAATACATAAGTACATACACTCAGAAAAAAATTCGCCTTGAATTTTAGAAAATCGCCTTATTTTAAAATTGGCCCTTGTATTTAGAAAAATTTTCTAATAACCAGAAAAAGTTTTCTAAAACTTAGAAAATTATACCATAAAAAATTTTTTTAGAAATTTTTTTTCTAAAATCAAGAAAATGTAAGATTTTTCTGATAGTTAGGGCTTATTTTTCTAAAATCAAAAACGGGCAAAATTAACCTTTGATTTAAGTGTAAAATAGCCCTTAAAGTGACTGTTGAAATTTCTTAAAAACAGGGAAGATTTTCTTGAAATAGTTTTCTTAAAAATATGGCGATAACAGCCTTTGATTTTAGAAAAAAAGGTGTTAAATTTTAGGTATTTTTCCTAAAATAATGCACATTGTATTTTGCTGCGGCTTAGTGTGACCATAGTTTGGAGACAATATTTTACCAAATAGAAAGCCAGTGATGATTATGTAAAGTTCAGTAACCAAACTTTGGTCACACTTCACCTCAGCAAAGTTCAATTAAACACTATGATATAGCTGTCCAATCTGCCTGATTTTGACATTTTTGATAAGTTTGATAAATAGACTGACAAATTAGCGGAGCTTTTTATTAGGGTCTATTTCTATGGCTCTGTGAAATTAGGCCGCGTGAATAAGTTCAATATTCTTAGAAGCAATTTCATGGTTAAAACTCAGTTAAAATTATAAATAAATTTAAGCAACAATGATTTAATGTTATTAAGTAATGCAACTTAATATTAAAATTTGATTTTAGTAGATGAAGTAAAATACTATTCAGAAATATCAATCCGAAACCTATATGATAAACAAAACATGAGAAATAAGTTTATTAAAAAAACCTTTTTTCTACTTTTTACTTTTTTATGACTTTTCGAATTTGTTCTAAAATAACAAAAACAAGAAAAAAAAGTTGGTCAAGCCCGACTATAACATACTCTGTACCTGTGAAGTGCAGCCTATCACCGTTGCGACCGGTGCGGCCCATAATTGTTTGTTTTCCTTATAACTGGACAACCGTTCATCCGATCTTTACTATTCCTTTGGCGGATCGATAAGTAATCTTGATTTCAAAATACGTCTCGAACCTCTATCTCTTACCATCTCTGAGAATTGTGCGTTCAAACGGACAGTCAAACGGACATGGTTAAATTGGCTCGGCTGTTAATGCTGATCAAGAATATATTTACTTTATAGGGTCGGAGAAGGCTCCTTCTAACTGTTACATACTTTTGCACAAATTTAATATACTCTGTGTACCTCTGGTAGAGAGTATAAAAATTTTGTGCAAAACCGAGAGTTGCGACTTGATGGGAATGTCGAGATCTAATTTTAAAAAATATATTCTAATCAAAAACGGTGAGTCCTCAAACCGTTCGGGTGGAAAAATATTGAACCGTGTGTAAAAATAGCAAAATAGCTAAAATGGCTAAAAAAAGATTGACCCGTGTGTAAAAAATGGCAAAATAGCTATAATAGCTAAAAAAAAACTTAAAATAAGACTCTAAATTTAGCAACTCTGTTAGTCAGGAAGAAAAAGGGTTGAAAATAGAGGAATGTTTCAAACAACCGTTGCTCTGCTCCTTTTGCGCAGCTGCGTCGGGTGTTGCGCCTCGAAACTTAGTTGTGCGCAGCCGTCAAGTGAAATGGATGCCTTACTGTGTCAATTGAACGGGCAAGCGTTCGGTCCAACTTTTTGTGGTAAGTAAAATATTATGTAAAATGCATGTGTGCTGTGTGTATACTATGTATTGGCTGTTCATGTACATACGGATCTTCATTTGCTTATAAATACATACATACATGCATCCATATGTGCATTCATATAAATAAAGCACTTTTCTCAGTTTTATTTTAATAATTTTGTAATTTATATTGCAGAAAACCACATAACCATTGAAGCTCTGAGCGTTCTTAAATGGGAACAACTTTATAATATTGTGCCGTCTTCGTTGGTTGGGCCAGCAATAATTTTTTTTCCAAATTTGAGGATTGGCAAATGCAGGTAGGTAAAACATGTGTATGTACTTGGCGTGCATTTATGGCAGCACGGAACATCGCACGCAAGAGTGGGACAGAAATAGAGTGTACAGTTTTTGTACACTTGGCCTCTGCCATCGTCGCTATTGTTGCTCCGAAGACCTGGAGCCATATCTGGAGCCCATCACTGATGTCACTAACACCTGAAGAATACAGAAAGCCGAGTGGAGCGTGCCACATCAGCATGGGTACATAGCCAAAGTTTCATTTTTAAGATTTTGTAATAAGTTGTTTCAACAGCTGAAAATGTACCTATTATTTATAATGTTAATAAAAAAATTTTCTTCTTTTAAGAAACTTTTTCTTCATTTCAGAAAAAAAAATTGCTTTCAGAAAGGACTTTCCAGATATTAGAAAAAAAATTTTCTCCTTTTAAGAAAATATTATTTTTATTATTGAGAAATTTGTTTTCTGCCTTTAAGAAAATAACTTTCTCAGTTTTAGAAAAAAATTTCTTGTTTGAAAAAAATATTTTCTAATATTAAAGGTTTCTTGCCCGTCGGTTAAGAAATAATTTCATTATGTTTCAGAAAATCTTTCCATAATATTTAGAAAATCTTTTTCTAAATGATAAATGTGTAGGTTAATTTGGGTATTTTTTTTTTATGAGTGTATGAATATATAACACGCAATGAATCAGCAAAACACGGCTTTTTATTTTCATTTCACATACAGTGGTGCTCATAGACTTAAGCCACTGCCACTACCATAAACTGTTCTCTTAATAACTTTATTGAACATATTTATTTCGGCCTGAAATTTTTACATTTTGCAACACTGTTATTTAAGCAGCTGATCACAGTAAAAAATGACAAGTAGGAATTCGGGGGTTCCCAAAAAATTGACTAAATGTCAAAAAGGCGTATTGCGCTCTGCTCATATACTTAAGTCACCTTGAGCTAAAATCGTCAAACTTGTGTTTGTTCCGGGAAAGTTGTCTAACTAAAATATTGAATACTAAATACGTTTCCCAAAACGATTTGACCGCTATGGCTAAAAATACAAATCCGGCCGAAAGAAAGCTAATATGGGATTATTACGAAAAAAACACAAGTATTCTACAAATTTGTAAGACTTTACTTTTTCGCGTGGCAAAGTCAGAAATGCCATTGCATTTTATAAGAAAAATGGAACCTGGGAAAATATTCCACGTGAAAAGCCCAGAAAAACCACTTTAAACGACGATAGACGGATTGCCAAAATCAGTAAAGCCGATCCGTTCTTGACTTCGACGCAAATCAGAGGTCAAATGGTGGCAGATTATGGCGTGAATGTGTTAGCTCAGACCATAAGAAGACGGCTAAATGAATTCGGGTTATATGGACGTATTGCCCAAAAAAACCATTGCTGTCCATTAAAAATGTTGAAAAGCGCCTTCAATTCGCCACAGAGCATATTCAAAAAGGTCCCAATTTTCGGAACATGATTGGAGCGACGAATCCAAGTTTAATGTCTTTGGGAGTGATGGTAGACCATATGTACGACGTCCTCCCAACAAACAATTGGACCCCAAATACACGAAGAAGACCGTTAAACATGGTGGCGCTTCGATTATGGTCTGGGGCTGTTTCACCGCATCGGGCGTAGGTCCCCTAGTGAAGATAGAAGGCATTATGAACGGCGAAATGTACAGGGACATCCTTGTTAACAATTTATCTGGAGAATATGCCGACAATTTGCCACTTGCCTGGATATTTCAACAGGACAACGACCCGAAACACACCAGCAAAATAGTCAAGTCGTGGCTTAACCAAGAGGCAATCAATGTTTTGCAATGGCCACCGCAGAGCCCCGACTTGAACCCTATAGAGAACTTATGGGGAATTCTTAAACAAGTCGTTGGCCAAAAAAAACCAGCAAATAAAAACGATTTGTGGCGAATTTGGCAAGAAGAGTGAAAGAAAATCACCCCTCAACAGTGCGCACGTCTTGTGGATTCAATGCCAAAGCGTTGCTCCGCTGTTCTTAAGCAGAAAGGTCATCCCACTCAATATTAAAGTAAATTTATTAAAAGTACTAGCTGAATACCCGGCGTCGCCCGGGTTCTTATGATTCTTAAGAGAGCGATTATATTCAATCTATGCTGGCTGCATGTCGGTATAAACATTTTTGACCGTTCGATTTTTGTCTCTATATACACGTCTTCATGATAATCTAAAATCATGAATATTTTGCTAATTTTGTGACTTTTTTGACCGTTTGGTTAATACTTCCATTTTACCCGTCTACAATTGCCGTTTGATAGATACAATAATCCAGGCTCAAATTAAAAATTTTCAAATTTTGCAATATTTTGGACCGTGTAATCAATCCTCAAAGCTTTATGAAATGCAAACATTTTCCAAATTTCGCTGTTCTTAGATTATTTTCCGCACATGTCTTCTACTTGGCAACCTTTCCGGGCAAGCGTCGAACCACTATCCAAAGATTTACCGAAACCGCAAATTTTTTAATTTTCGCGGTTTTTGGACAATTTTCTGCAAATTTCTTCAACTTAGAAACCCTCCCGAGCAAGCGTTCGATTCATTCCCCAAAGATTGATGGCATTGATTGTATAATATTGCGAATTTCGCGATTTTTCGACCTTAGAAACCTTCGCGGCCAAGCTTCTAACCATTGACCAAAATTTCAACGTAATCGGATGAACGGTAAAGTTTTTGAATTTTCGCGGTTTTTGGACTATTTCCCGCACATTTCTTCAACTCAGAATCCATCGCGGGCAAGCGTCCACACATTCTCCAAAGTTTCATAACAATCGAAAATTTTGCAAATTTCGCGGTTTCTTCTACTTGGAATCCTTCCCGGGATAGCGTCGATCAATTTCCCAAAGTTTTAGCGAAAACGTAAGTTGTGCAATTTTCGCGGTTTTTGGTCCGTTTTCCGCAAAATTTTCCAACTTAGAAACCTTCCCGGTCGACATGAACATACTGTGAAAAATTCGTGAAGATCGGTTCAGCGGTTTAGACGCCCATAAGGGACAAACATACAAACATGCTTTCGCTTTTATATAGATGTATAGATAAGAAATATTGGGCAAATTTTAACTTTTTGAATCATTTTTTTCCAGGTGGCTTAAGTATGTGAGCAGGACAATTTGGAGATGGTCTCAGATTTTTCAAGTTTTTCGTTGAATATATATTTTTATAACTTGGTTATTCTTCTATTAGAACACTGATATATAGAACTAATGTGACACAAAAAATTGTGAAATAAAAACTTTTCTTAATTTTCGTTTAAGTTCTGGGTTGAAGTCTTGTGGCTTAAGTCTATGAGCACCACTGTATATGTATGTATACATATGTGCATATTCAAAAACAAATTTGAAGCTAATGCAAGTTTTTTTTTTTTTTTTTTGCATTATAAAACTTATTTATTTAGTTACCTAGCTAAATTTTACAATATACTGTTACTTATTTGGCAACTTGTATTGTAGAATATCAACAACACACATGTCTCTCACATATTGTTTGTCTCAAGTGTTGTGCTCTCAATTTCGCTCATTCCTTTTGCTTTAGCATTTTGATCGTCCTCAACTCATGTATACATGCAGAAAAAGAGCACGAAACCGGTTGGCGATTGTGCGTATGAGCATGTTCGAAATTACCAGTACAAGGCAACAAGCCTTATTTTAGAGTGCCGATCACACTCTAAGTGTCGTAAACGCACAAATTATTCGGGTACACTTATTGTTAGGGTGTACCCTTGCCGTTCTCTGCCCTACATCATCAAAATCGGTTCAGTAGAACTTGAGATAAGCGGTTCACAGAGAAAATCGTGCTTCAAGTTTGAATTATTTTATGAATTCATTGCTTCACAAAAAAGACTATCAGGCCTGTTCCGAATTCCGAACGTTTTCAAAAAGTAAAAACGTAACGAAAACGAGCGTTTTACTATTTGCTGTTCCCAATTCCGAACGATTTGGTTATGTTTCGAACTCGGTTTCGAAAACAGCTGGCTGGCTGGCCTGCGCATGTGATTGTTTATCGTCAGCAGACAGAGCTGTCATCATCTCCCTAATTTAAATTTATAAAGCTCTTATTTACTCTTTAAATCCATTTATTTTTACTTAAACCAGTATTTAAATATTTCATTTGAATATGTCATATCAAATATGGTTAAACATAGCTAGTGCAATAGAAAAGTGCAGTGCGATTAAATAAATTCATATGCAGGAACCCTAGCAGCCGCCGCACAGTGGCCGGATTCGCGAATTTGGCGTTGCAAAAATCGTAACTT
The DNA here is from genome assembly GCA_018904265.1 of Lordiphosa collinella. Lineage (NCBI taxonomy): Eukaryota > Metazoa > Arthropoda > Insecta > Diptera > Drosophilidae > Lordiphosa > Lordiphosa collinella. The sequence continues at coordinate 608,292 of JAEIFV010000092.1, read as the reverse complement.
TTTAACGGAAAGAGATATTTGAAAAATTTCAAAGGGGCGAGGATAGAGAATTCCTGTAGCTTTAAAATGAGCGTACGTTCATCTTTGTAGGTTAACAGGAGGACTCAGGATCGGCTGCCAAAGTTGATAGTTTAATACTCTGAAAAAATTGCATGAAAAAGTCTAAGTATTTTAATTTTTTAAAACCGATTTATTAAAAATGAAGTTGTAATACTATTAAAAATTAACAAAATTTTATAAAAGGATAATTTGTACTTATTAAAAAAAATTTATTTTCATACAAAATTAGTTCTAACTTGGGAATGGTTAATTTTCTTCTAAAATGTTGTCAGTATAGGTATTCATATCATTAGTGCTTAATAGATTTAATATTTCTGGTGAATATTCGTTGTTTAATTCCGCGAGTGTCCTGATGTGTCTGAGAGATGAGATACGAGGATCAGAGGAGGCCGACAACATGTTGAAAAGGTCTGTGTTTTCTTGATGTCGAGATATTTTGCACGTGTTCGCATATCTATACCTTTTGAAGTCCTTGTTTTTAGATTCTTGGGCTTGTTCTGACAACTCTCCCATCGATAAAAGTTGTTATATTAGATGCACACCATGATCTTATATTTTATGGACTGTAGGAGTAAGTTTTTCTCTGGATACTTTGCACGTAATAGCTCTCTTGTCTCCTTGGCATATTTATCATATTTGCATGCATCAAAATTTTCGCCGCAGCTTAAGACATTGAGAATGATCTTAAACCGTTTGATGACATCTAGATGAATTCCTCTTATCTGAGCAGTTGCCTCATCGCTGTCGAAGAATCTCCGGGATGTATTTTCATCATTTGTGTTTCCTTAGCCCTGCTTCGGGCAGTCGACTCTTAGCCCAAGCTCCGCTTAAAACTTCTGCTGTATACCCTGTTGCCTTCTACTTTCTAATAATTTTGTGTTGTCACTGTCATCAGAGTCGACTTCTTGTCGTGAAAGAGTATATGCCAGTTTGAGCATGAATTCCATACATCTGATCCTCGCATGCAATGTAGAAATTCCGTATTCATAATTATGTTCGTCCGTTCCCGATGTTTCGAACTCCTGAAAATCTGTTTGCTTCCTCTTGCAGATGGTACATGTCAGAGTTGATTTGGTGCTTGTAATGTCGTTCAATACTTTTCCATCAACCATAGTCAAAAACTTTGAAATCCAATCCAACGATTTTTTGTTCTTCTTCTTCCCAAATATTAATTACCTGCAGACTAAATCGCAAATATCTCTATAAAGTATAATCCGGCAAGTTTCGGCAGCTGCAAATTTTACAATACATTAATAAATAGACTAATATTTAATACGTATGCTCCGAAACTACTGAACTCTGCTGAACTCGATGTTTCTGGGTCTATCAAAGTTAAAAAACTCAACCAAAAATAGTGTCCACATAAGACGTGAATGTTAAACATTCAACTTTGAATTAATAAAGTTTTTTTAATGCATTTACATTAAGAATTGATGCATCTTTTCAAAAAAATCATCCAAACTTAAATCAGTATTACCGTTTGGTTTTTATAGGATCTCAAAATTGACATTTAAACCCAAAAAAATAAAAAAATTCAGCAGTTTGAAAAACTGTTAAACTTTAAACCTTTGTAAAACCCAAACTAAGTGACCAAATTCAATAAACCAATGTTTTTTGTTCTATCTGGTGTTCCCTTTATTGAATTAAATTACTTTCTAATTATATCAAAAATTGATTTTTGCAACGCCAAATTCGCGAATCCGGCCACTGTGCGCCGATTGAAGGTCGAAATCGACTAAAAAGTAAAGTGGAATTCAGAACAGCTCGGTTTGGTCACGGCCACTCGGTTTTGTTTTTCATGCAATATATAGAAGTTTATAAAAGAATTCTGTAAAATTATAATTAAACTTAAAACAGATTAAGTAATGATGTTAAACGATCTTAAAAATGTTCAACTAATTTCGAATTTTTAGTTTACCATATTGGGGAAGTAGTTTAATGCTTTAATTTGCAATTACTTTTAATTCCGCTGACTTTGCAGCGCACGTTTTGAAAACGACAATTCTTGTCGATTTGCGGAATTCGGAACAGCAATCAACTCGATTTGCAACAATTTCACTCGTTCTCGGAATTCGGAACAGGCCCGTATATGTATTTCCGAAAGTATTCCGAATTTTTAAATATCATTAATGGATAATATTTTTAAATATTTAAGGTGTTGGTTTAAGCGACCTGATCTTCAGTAATCCAAAGGTTTGGTTGGGCTGGCTCGAGGTCATCCGTCTCATCCGAAAATAAAACGGCCTTTTTGTTAAATATTTTCCCAAAATATTTCGAGCCCACATCGGGGTCCGTCTTCAGGGGGATAACAAACAACAATTGAACAAATATTTTACAAGCTTTTCCATTAAATTACTTTTACAAAATTAAAAAACCTATACATACATTTTTACGGGACAAGTGCAACTGCTCGCCACGGAGTTAGATTTGAAACTGACTTATTCTAGTGTTTGTGTTGGTCAAGTAAATGTCTGTATATGTGTGCACAGTTCTCTGTGTCCGTTTTGAAGTTAAGCCTAATGTTTGTTGGTGTGTTAATGATGTGAAGCATCTCAAGAGTGAAACGCTTGCTATAATGTCGCTCTTGTTGTAAAATGCTCGTGGCATCAAAATCGGGAGAGTGGCCGCTCTCAGCACAGTGGGCTGCCAGCGCTGTTTTTTGTGTGTGTGATTCATTCCTTTTTTTTATATCTGATTTGTGTCCTGATAGTCGAGTCCTAAGTTTTGATTTTGTCGTCCTAACCTATAATGTAAGGCATATATTTGAAAATAGGTAATGAACGAAGAAAGCAACCAAAGTTGAAAAAATAGAGTTAAAAACTTATGAATCGAAAAATTCGGAATCAAAAGATAATTCTTGAGTCCAGAAATTCGCTCTTGAATTGGGAATCTTCATTCTTACCGAACTTTTCAAGTCAAAGATTCTTGATCAAGGCACGAAATTCTATTTTTTTCTATGTTCGTAATACATTAATAAATTACAAATTTTGTTCTAAAATAATTTTTTAAACCCTTGTAGAGGGTATAATAAAATTGTGCGGATGTTTGTAACGCATTAAAGGAAGCATCTCCGACTACATAAAGTATATATATTCTTGACCAGCATAACGAGCCGAGTTCATTTAGCCTAGTCCGTCTGTCCGTCTGTCTGTCTGTCATCCTGTCTGTCTGTTTCTATGCTATCTCCTCCGTCAGTTTGAAAGCAATTTTCACCAAACTTTGCACAAAGTCTTTTAGTACAAATTCACTGCACATTTGTCGGAACCGGCTCGGATGATTATAGCATATAGCTGCCATAGGAACGATCGGTCGGAAAACTAGTTCTTGTGAGAAAAACTTTTTTGTTTTAATGGTTTAATGGAAACGTCTTTTGCGTTGTCTTATTTTTAGTTGATATACTTTTATACAATTCTACAAAGTTTTGTCACAATCGGATGACTAGCATGTAGCTGAAGTATGAATGATCGGTCGAAAAAGAAGTTCTAGTGAGAAAAACTTTTTTGTTTTAAAGGATCGCCTCCAAATCTCGTAATTAACAGTTTTTATGCTTTTCCATGATTGCACTAAGTTTTGGTTCAAAACGGACATCTATATAGTACAGCTCCCATAGAAAAGTAAGGTCCAAAAAGTAGTCTTATTTAGAAAAACAAGCTGCAAGTGTATTCAAAACTTCGGCAAAGCCGAAGTTTACTTTTCCCTCTTTTTTGAGAATGCCTTGACTATTATTTTCCTCTTCGACTCGTCAGCACAAATTTAATCCGGAATGCATATAGTTCACATTTTTTTCCAAAAAACATTTTGTCGGCTAACCTGATTTTAGTACTTTTTGCGGAAGATTTTTGTGTTCGCTAATGGTACTTCGCATCGCTGTTGAGGACTTAAATCACGAACAAAAGTACGGCCCAAGCCTGCACTCATTTGCACAAGGCCTACAACATCATGTGAAGGAGTAGATGTGTTTGCTTGCGTTACACTTTCGCCGTAATTAAACACTTGATTCGAAATCAGCCCCACCCAGCGTCATTCACAGGCAAGACAAGGGATTTATGTCCGTGAGGAGGGTGTGTGCGTGTGTGTGTGTGTTTGTGAACAAATGTACTTTTAACATACTCGTTTAAATGTGCAACATAATTACAAGTACAAGCTCATGTTCATTTGTATCACTACCTCAGTTTCAGCGAAAATGCATTAAGAAGGCGAACAACAGCCGATGCATTTCCATCCGCATCCGCTATGAGAGCAGACAAACTGGAAACGCCCGCGCAGCCAATGCCAACAAGTTGAGTCTGAGCCTCGACGAAGACAACATTTTTCACAACTGCCAAAATGACTAGTTTGACACGCCTGGGTGTATCCTGGAGCCTTCTGCTATTAGTGCTCGGCGCCCAGCTGCCATTCGTTAGGTAAGTTGCCATGACTCCAATAACTGAACCGACAAACATGTTTGTAACTCAAATCGTATTAAGGTATTAAGAATCGGATCTGTTCGCATCGCTGCGATAGCAATCGCACATTTAGGTGGAGTTGAGTAGAATTTTTACTTTAACTGCATTACATTTTGATAATCGATTAGGTGTGAGCATTCAAACATGCCATATGTGAAAGCAAGCATATTAAATTAAAGTAAGTTGCTGTAAAGACATAAATCAATACATCTATACATACATACATATAAATGTGAAAGTATGCTTGTATGTTTGTTCCTTATAGGCGTCTAAACCGCTGAACCGATCTTCATGAAATTTTCGCAGTATGTTCATCTCGATCGGGAAAAAGTCATAGGCTATGTGTCATGTTTGTGGAACGGTTCAAAAGCGGCTAAAAACTATTAAAAAGTGATTCAGAGGCGTATCTCAGAAATTATTTAAGCTATGAACTTGAAATTTGGGTTGTTGGATGAAAATATGGAGTTGAATATTTAACTGGTCTAGAACCGGTTTTGAGCCGTTTCAAAAGTGGTTCAGAGTCATATCTCAGAATCTATTCAAGCTAAGAAATTGAAATTTTGTATATAGGATGGTATGATGGGGTTGGATATTTTAATGGTTTAAAACCTACTCAAACCGGCTTAAAAGTGGTTTAGAGCCATATCTCGGAAGTTGTTTAAGCTACAAACTTGAAATTTGGTCTGAAGACCAGAAATGTGGAGTTGAATGTTTGACTGGTTAAAAACCGGTAAACCCAAAATTTGAAATAAAATTAAATGAACAAAATGCAGTCTTACATTCTCCCAGCTTCGAACCATCCAATTGAACCACTACAAAAATGGTTCAGGTCCACACCTTTTGATTGGAAAAGTAGTCTGAAGGCTTGTAATGTGAGTGTTAGACGTTTACCAAATTTCAAAATTTACTTAACTATAAACTAGAAATTTGGTGTGTGGGTTGGAAATATGAAGTTTGATACTTTCCCTGTTTAAAACTCGGTTCGAATAGGGTTGGACGAGTTGAAACATATTCTCATAATGCAAAGGACCAGGGCGAAGACGGGTGTATAGGTATATAAATATATAAATACATACAAGTAAAAGTTAGTATGTTTGTATGATAGTTTACTTGTAGTTTTTTTGTATTTTAGTATTTTGTGTTTATTTTTGTATTTTTGAAGTTTAGTATATTTGAATTTTTGTATTTGTTGTATTTTTGTGTTTTTGAATTTTTGTATTTTTTTATTTTTGTATATTTTGTGTATTTTTGTATGTTTGTTCCTTATCTAGACCGCTGAACCGATCTTAACGAAATTTTCACAGTATGGCTAGTCAATGGCTACACCCAGAAAAAAGTATGGACTAGAATGTTCCAAAATTACAACACCCCCCAACAACACCACCACCACCCTAATATTTTACTGTGTGCGATTGTTATACTCTTGCAGAGGGTATTATAAAATTGTCCGGATGTTTGTAACGCATAGAAGGAAGCATCGTCGACCACATAAAGTATATATTCTGGATCAGCATGACGAGCTGAGTTGATTTAGCTTTGTCCGTCTGTCCTTCTGTCCGTCTGACCGTCTGTTTCTATGCTATCTCCTCCGTCAGTTTTAAAGCTATCCTCACCAAACTTTGCACGAAATCTTTTGGTACAAATACGCTGCACATTTGTCGGAACCGGCCGGATCGGATGACTATAGCATATAGCTGCCATAGGAACGATCGGTTGAAAAACTAGTCTTAAAGAGAAAAACTTTTTTGTTTTTAATGGAAACGCCTCCAAACTACGTATTTCTTAGTTTACTATCCTTTCCCATAATTTCACTAAGTTTGGTCGAAATCGGTCGAAAAACTAGTTCTAGTGAGAAAAACTTTTTTGTTTTTTATAAAAAAATTCCTTATCAATGGCATACACTTAATTTATATACTTCTACATAATTCTACAAAGTTTGGTCGAAATCGGATGTCTATAGCATATAGCTGCCATAGGAACGATCGAATGAAAAACTAGTTCTAGTAAGAAAAACTTTTTTGTTTTTAATGAAAACGTCCTTATCATTGGCATACACTTATTTTATACACTTTTACACAATTCTACAAAGTTTGGTCGAAATCGGATGACTATAGCATATAGCTCCCATAGGAACGATCCGTCGAAAACTTGTTCGAGTGAGGAAAACTTTTTTGGTTTTAAATGAAAACGTCCTTTTTATTGGCATACACTTATTTTATATACTTTGGACACATTTCTACGAAGTTTTATCAAAATCTGAAGACTATAGCATATAGCTGCAGTATGAATGATCGGTCGAAAAAGAAGTTCTAGTGAGAAAAACTTTTTGTTTTAAATGGGATCGCCTCCAACTTTCGGAATTAACAGTGTATTATGCTTTTCCATGATTTCACCAAGTTTAATCGAAATCAGACATCTCTATGGTGAGGATCCCATAGAAAAGTAATGTCCCAAAAAGTATTCTTAAAAAAACTTTTTTGTTTTCAATGGAAGCTGCAAGGGTATACAAAACTTCGGCCGAGCCGAAGTTAACTTTCCTGTATTTTTTTTATTTTTAAATACCATAGAAAATTTTTCACTTACCCTTACGGGGATTCGACTCAGGTCCTCAAAGACTGCAACAATCGCTGACACCGCCGTCTTAGCCATCACCAACAAACCTCGCGCTGTTCTGTATGTCTCTAAATCTTATTATAGATTGCATCCCAAACCCGCTTGGCATTTTTAAACATATTTTGGAATGCAGGCATTTAGCTCAGAAAAGGGCTGTTATTTCTCTAGAACATTGAGGTCCAGGGTTCAAATCCCCGTAGGAGCATCGTTTTTTTAAATTTTTTTTTAATTTAATAATTTTTTAAGGTGTTTTCAGTATTGTCTATATTTTTTACAATGCATTAATCGATTTTTTACGACCATAACGTCAAAATATACAAAATTTATGGGCTAAAATATATTTAGCCTCTTGAACGTTGAGGTCGTGGGTTCAAATCCACGTAGGAGCATCTGTTTTTTTTTTTAAATTTTTTATTTTTAATTTGATTAATTTCTTTAAGGTGTTTTTAGCATTGTCTATTTTTTTTACATTGCATTTATTGATTTTTTACGAACATAACGTCAAAATATACAAAATGTATGGGCAAAAATATTTTTATCCCATTGGACTATTTTTAAGCACTCAAATTCCTTAAACTTTTTTACCCAAAATGGAAAGATGTAGGTTAAATGGCGGAACCTTTATGGTTTCATAAAACGTTGCAAACTTTTTGCCGCTACATGCACTTTTTGTTCACATAATGTTGAAATGGTCACATTAATGTTAATGCTCTTTTAATTAACAAAGGGAAAGGTTATTAAACACTAATTGCCCTGAGTAACGGGTATATCGAGAACGGGCAGGACCGACTTTAACTTACGCTCTCTTTTTATTATAAGTCCAAGAGCAGAAGATTTGTTTTACTGTGGGGGTCTCGAGCATGGAATGCCGCCTCAACCAGTTGCGCTATCGCACACGCGGGTTGCTACACGGCTAAAATACTACTTACGAGGTGTGTTCAAAAAGTATCGCGAATTTTGTGTTTTTTCAAAAATTATTTATTTATTAATGAATATCTATTTTGTCCCCATCAAAGTAATCCCCATGAGATATTATACACTTGTGCCAACGGTTTTTCCAATCTTCGAAGCACTTCAAAAAATCATTTTTTTTTATCTTGTTCAGCTCCTCCTTCGATGCCGTCTTTATCTCGTCAAGCGTAGCGTAACGTCGTCCTTTCATGGGCCTCTTCAGTTTAGGGAACAAGAAAAAGTCACAGGGGGCCAGATCTGGGGAATACGGTGGCTGCGGCATCATTAGTGTGTTGTTTTTGGCCAAAAAGTCGCGCAGAAGCAACGATGTGTGAGCAGGGGCGTTATCGTGGTGCAAAAGAAAATTTTTGTTCTTCCACAAATCCGGGCGTTTCTGGCGGATTGCTTCGCGCAAATTGCGCATAACTTGCAGGTAATATTCCTTATTGACCGTTCTTCCCTGTGGCAAGAACTCATGATGCACCACGCCCCTGCAATCAGCAAAACTTTCACATTCGACCGAACTTGGCGCGCTTTTTTCCGTCTTGGTTCGTGCGGCAGCTTTGAGATGATTTGAGCCTTTGAGATGATTGAGCTTTGGTTTCCACTTCATAACCATAAACCCACGATTCGTCACCAGTTATGACCCTCTGGAGCAAATTTGGGTCGTCGCGGACAGAGTTTAACATCTCATTAGCAATGTTCATGCGATGCTGTTTTTGGTCGCAATTGAGCAATTTTGGTACGAATTTCGCGGCGACCCGTCTCATGCCCAAATCATTGATAAAAATCGAATGGCACGAGCCAATCGATATGTTTAGGTCCTCAGCAACTTCTCTAACGGTGATTCGACGATTGGCCAATACCATTTTCTCCACTTCATTAATTTTTTCGTCTGTTGTTGAAGTGCTCGGGCGTCCGGCACGCTCTTCGTCGTTCACACCTTCTCGGCCTTCTGAGAACATTTTGTACCACCGATAAACGTTGCTTCGGTCCAAGGTAGCTTCTCCGTATGCCACAGTCAACATTCGGAATGCATTCGCGCACTTAATTTTCGTTTTTCACACAAAATTTGATACAGGTTCTTTGATCCATTTTTTTTGAAAGCAAAGCAGCTGTCAACAATTAAGTGAACATTCAAAATGGCCGAGCTTGTCGGCATAAGTGAGAGACATGAGTACCAACATAACGCCACAAAAAATCGAAATTCGAATATACGTAACCCGCGAAAATTCAAAATTCGCGATACTTTTTGAACACACCTCGTATATTGAATTGCCTGAAAGTATTCGCCAATATATTTCTGGCATTTTGCATAAATATGATCGCTTGTAATTCTCAAGTTGGAATTCCCTGCATTGGGAAAATAAAAGGAGTATCTGAAATTCGCCGTCTAAATATGTTTTTGTCAATTCAAAGTGCTTTTTAATTAAATTACTTTAATACAAAAATGGTATAGTCGGGGGTGTCACAGAAATCTCAAGAGATTTTCGTATAAACCATTTCCTTTCGAAGTACAATTCCTCGCCTTTATATGTGAAGCGTCTCCAAAATGCGAGGATACTAGATTAGATGACAAAATTGGAGAGATTTGAAACCGACTGCTCAGCACCAGGTAGATTTGAAGCGTTCTGTTTTCCTTCTCTTTAATCTAACTAGTAGGCGACATTATTCTTGATACTTTACATATAAACTCCCTTGCTTAGATAAAATTTAAAACTTAAAAATTCAATCGCTTATACAAAAATCTTTATAGAGATTTATGGGTACCCTCCAGTAAAATCAAAAATGATTGTTTTAGATATAACTATGCATTTTTCCCTGAGTGTACATTTTATATGAACCTTTTAATGAAAACCTTTCTCCTAGTGTTGAAATTTTGGGGTCAAATAGACAACAATAATTGTTACAATAACATTGTGGAGAGTCTGGTTTGCCTCCTCAATATGCCCCCAATAAAATTAACATGGCGCGCAAATAATTTAACAAGTTTTGTTTAATTGAGTTCTCGTATGCAAGTGACTCGATTGCACTTTACAAAAGTTCTATTGCGACCAAAGCGTTGCTGGCGACTGCGCTGCTGCGAATGATCTTGAGATAGCGACTGCGCAGCTGCAATGTCTAAATATAGAACAGGCGAGGGAAAGCAAACAAACATAATTTGGTGGCAGATGGCCATTGATTTGATTGACATTAATTATAGGTTGGCAAAGTCTTAGAACTTTACATGGGCGGCAAAGCGCAGGGGCTCTGGCCCGAACAAACAACACGACACAAAACATACGTCGCATCTGGTTTAGAAATGGCTAATGTATCATTGCAAGATGTTAAAAACGCCTACGCACTCACCAGACATGAATCCCTAAAAACACACTTGGCACCTTATGCAAAGAAAAGTTCGGAAACTTAATATAAAATCAAAGGATTCTCTGTAGCAAGCTCTACTGACTGAATAGGCAAATATGACCCCAGAGGAAATAGGAATATGAATTGTTCATCGTAGTTTCATCCGATAATATTCTTAGATCTACACATACATATACCATCCGCACTCCAACCATCCGGGATACTCAACCCCCAGGGTGGAAAATTTGTGGTCTAAGAAATTTAAAAAAAGGTGTGAGTGTGGCTAACACTCACGGGCCTTGATGTGAAACATATTGCATACGATATGCTCCACACTTCACTTACTCGATACTCAGTAATACTACCTAAAACCTAAGACCAAAAACTTAAAACCTTAAACCTCAACCTAAAACCTAAAACTGAGAACAAAAATCTAAACGGAAAACCTAAACCTAAAACGTTAAGCCTAAAACTGAAAACTATAATCTAAGGCTAAACCCAAAGCCCAAATACTAAAACTTAAATCCTAATGCCTGAACCGTAACTTAAAATCTAAAACTTAAAACCTAAAAGTAAACCAAAACTTAACCTAAACCTTAACATTAATCTAAACCTAAGCCTAAACCTTAACCTACCCTAACATCAACCTAAAGAAAAGGTCGCCTGACCCTGAGCCGGCTAAAAACCATTTCTTATAATTACTAAGAACAGGTCGCTAGATCCCAACAACTGTTTGAACTTAAACTTAAAACCTTACCTAACACTTAAAACCTAAATACTAAAACCAATGCCTAAATCCTAAATTCTAAAGCTTAAAACCAAAAAGCTAAACCGATAACCTTAACCTAGAACCTAAGCCTGAAACCTTAACCCTAAAACTTAAGCTAAAATCCTAAAACCCTTAAAGCTAAGCCGAAAACCTAAAACTTAAGGCCTAAAGCCTTAACGTAAAATCGAAATTCCAAAACCAAAGTCCTAAAACCTTAAAATTAAAACCTAAGACCTTAACAACACCACAAAATTTGCCGTTTTACATCTACCGAAATTAAAAATGTTTCACATAAAAAATATGTGAGTGTGGTTTTATTTTGATTGTCTTAAACTTTTATTTTTATTTACAATGATCAGCAAAATCAAAAATGCTCCAAAGTACGAATTATTTTTATTTTAAATTGAGCCTTTCAATTAAATAACTCGAGCTCTTTCCTTGGTGTACAAATTAGCAATGGCGAATTCTCAAAAAAAGAAATGTTGCAGGAAATAACGAGAGCGTAAGTTAAAGACGGTCCTGCCCGACTTCGACATACCCGTTACTCAGGGCAATTAGTGTTAAATAGCCTTTCCCTTTGTTAATTAACTTTTAATGTCAAGGATAATGCTCAACACATTAACATTAATGTGACCATTTATGTGAGCAAAAAGTGCATGTAGCGCCAAAAAATATGCAGCTTTTAAATAACCTTTATAACTCTGCCATTTACTGTTGCGCTGCGCCGGGAATAGGGTTTCAACTATTTCCTTCATAAGCTGCGGGTTAGTTGGTGCCGTTCCGCCTTTTCCTTATTTTCTTTTGCACCAACTTGTATGCTGAACATCATGGGTTTCCTTCCACGCTGTCAATAAGGTCTTTATAAGCATCTGCCTTGCTTTTTTCTATTGCTTTTTTAAAAGCCTTCCTTCTCATCCCGAACTCATCTGTGTCGTAGGCATCCGTCCCCCTGGTTCTTCTTGCTCTCCTTCTAGTGTTGAAGCAATCTGTCCTCATTGTTCCGATGTCCGAGCTCCACCAATATGCTGCAGGCCTTCTTGTGCGCCTTCCTTTTCTTGGCATTGTCGCATCACATACTGCAGTTAGGTCCTTTGAAAGATCCCTTGCCATTTGATCAGCCGAGCCATCGTTCACCCTAATATCCTCTATCACGAATTCGAGCATCTCGGTATCGAGTGCTTTGGTTTTCCACGATTTGGAGCAGCATTGCCGGACTCCTCTGGTGTATAATTGGCTATCATGTGGCTTTAACTCGAACTGTATCATTGCATGATCGCTAAGAGTCGTGACTTCTGCTACTTTCCAGCTTGTGAGCCGCGTTATAGAAGGACTAGCGAACGTGACATCTATGTGCGATGATCCCCGGCCGTTTTCGAAGGTGGGAGACGCACCTTCGTTAAGAAGCAACAGGTCGAGGTTGCCCAGAACACTACCCCTGTTGTTAGTAATGTGGCTTCCCCACTGAACTGCCCAAGCGTTGAAGTCGGGGGTGCATAACAGCTATAGATGTGAATCCCTTTCACCTTTGCATACGCGAAACTCTCTTGTGGTATCGATGTCGTTTCCTCTGGCACCACGTCACCACAGCATACGATGGCCGCCTTTTTCGGGGCGTTTACTACCCACCTGGAGTCCGCAGTCGGGATTTTATGAGGCTCGCTTATAAGCAAAACGTCGAAGTTATTTTCGCTAGCTACGTGTAAGAGGAGGCTTTGCGCCGCCGCACAGTGGTTTACATTAAGTTGCGCGAATCTTATCATTTTAACAGTAGTTCGCTGAATGCTCGCTTGTACATGGGACACTGGTATGATCCAGTGTGTGTGTGGGTGTGTGTGTGTTTTTTTTTTTTTTTTTAATTTATTTATTTCTACAAACTTAAATAATAATAGTTGGCAGTGGGGCTGCATCTCTGCGGTACGGCCGCTAAGCAATGCTTCGCAGAGACCTCAGCACCGCTACTTAACATTTGTTCTTTTTAAGCGCTCTACTCTGCGTAGTTCTACCATGATTTGCCCCGAGTAGGTGCTTTTCAGCTCCCAGTTACGGCTGCTTTCCACCATTATTGGTACCAGGTTCCCCACGGCTATGCGCTTCCCGAGAGACTCCTTCAGTTGCTCCCTTTCGCGTGCGAATCTGCCACAGGCAAACTGGACGTGTTCCGCGTCTTCCTCTGTATTCCAGCACCAGGTACACTCTGCGCTTTGGTCGTGCGTCAGGTAAAAGTTTACCTGACCGTGCTTCCTGCCAATCCACATGCTCAGGTCTGGTATGAGCCGGTGAGTCCAGCGGCCTTTGGGGGACACATTCCAGCGATTTTGCCATCTCCCTAGGCTCTGTACTTTTGCAGAATTTCGAATCCCATTCCTCTGTATTCCAGCACCAGGTACACTCTGCGCTTTGGTCGTGCGTCAGGTAAAAGTTTACCTGACCGTGCTTCCTGCCAATCCACATGCTCAGGTCTGGTATGAGCCGGTGAGTCCAGCGGCCTTTGGGGGACACATTCCAGTGATTTTGCCATCTCCCTAGGCTCTGTACTTTTGCAGAATTTCGAATCCCATTCTTCATCGCCGCAGTATAGCCTTTGCCGTGGGTCTCCGAGTAGACTGTGGAAATGTCGGCAGCCAGCTCTTCCAGAGGCGCCAGGCCAGCGATGACGAGCGCGGCGTCATCCGACTCGGTGCGAAACGCAAAACAAATACGAATCGCGCCCAAGCGGTGTGTTGCTTCTAAGCCACGCCTATAGCTTTTTGTGTGCAGTGCCTCCTTCCAGACTGGCGCTGCGTACAGCATTATCGATCTGGTGACACTCGAGAGCAACATTCTTCTTCCTTGTCTCGGACCTCGGGTGTTGAGCATTATCCTTGACAGTGCTCCGTTGGTTGTAGCTGCCCTTGTGTTGGCAAACTCCAGGTGCTCGCGGAAACTTAGCCTTGTGTCCAGCATCACTCCCAAATACTTAAGGGCCCTCTTAGAGGCCACCGAGGTATTCCCGACTATGATATGAGCTGTCTCTACCTTTTTCCGGCTACTTATAAGCACCGCCTCGGTCTTATGCGGTGCCAGCTCTAGCCCCACAGATAACAGCCATGCTTCGATCTGCGCTATCGACTGGTTGCATAGCGACTCTGCCTGTGCTAGCTCCTTCGCGACAACCGCCACGTCATCCGCAAATCCTACAACCTGGACTCCTGGGGGGTGAGATAGTCTAAGTACCCCGTCGTACATCGCATTCCATAATAGTGGCCCAAGTACGGAACCTTGCGGGACACCTCCAGTTACCTCATACGACTCCGTGCCAGCACTAGTGTCGTATTTCAGCACCCTGTTGCTGAGGTAGCTTCTGATGATGAGAAGCAGATATGCGGGGACTCCAAAGCTTGGCAGCGCACCCAATATGCAGCTCCACCTTGCCGTAGTGTGACCACTAAACAATACTCCTTGCCTCCGCCCTTCCATCTAGTTCCCTCTATCGCCTTAGACGCCGTGTCCACGACCATGCCGATGGCATCGATGTGGGTGTGTGGGTGTCTGTGTGTGTGAGCCCGGTGGGTGTGTGCCCGACGGGTGTGTGACTGGCTGTGTGGGTGTGCTGGCCAGCCAACTGACATTGCACACACGTATAAGAAGTTTTTGTCCCATAGACGTCAAACCTCAATCTCTTACCATCTCTGAGATCTCTGCGTTCATTCGGACAGACAAACAGAAAGGCAGAAGGACGGACATGGCTTTATCGACTTGGCTGTTGATGCTGATCAAGAATATATATTGTTTATGGGGTCGGGGATGCTTCCTTCTGGCTGTTACATACTTTTGCACAATCTTAATATACTCTGTGTACCTCTGGTACAGAGTATAAAAATTTGCCACCCCTGCAGGACATCATGACAGAAGTAACGTGGACAAACAGAACTAGGGCAGATCGACAATGAACCTCGCACCTGGTTGTCACATCACCCGATTACTCTGATCAAGATGCTCACCCAAAAAAATTACCAACTACTGCACTTTAGCAAGAATGCTTCACCATGGTTTATGTCGTAGTTGTGGGAATGAGGAGTAAATAGAAAGCATCCAACATCTTTGCGAATGCCCTCTACTTTATAGGTAACGCACTTAACATCTAGGTAAACCATTCTTTGAAGTCCTGGGCAGTCTGTCAAATGTGCTCCTAAAAGAACTGCGTCAAAATGGTTAAATTATATCGCCAAACCTGACCGTCAAGACCCACTTATAATTATACTAATATTTATATATGCTATATTTATATTAGTTTATATTATCCCTGACTGGGACTCGAACTCGGGTCCTCGAAAGACGCACTCACTGACACTACCGCTCAGCCAATTGCACCACACCTCGGATGCTTTCACCACCGTCAAAATCATATTAAAAATTTACAGGGAGACAATCCCGATTCGAATCAATATATGGCCTACACGTATTTAAAATATGAATGTCGTTGCCGGGATCAAACCATTCTTTTTAGGCTTTAAATTTGACCGGCATTTTTTATACTAAGTACCATAGGTACACAAAGTATATTAAGTTGGTGCAAAAGTACTCAGAAAAACAAGTAAGAAAGCTGCAGACGGGTGCCCCGACTACAAAATACCCTGTTCCCTTGATTTCGTGTGTTTTCCTTTATATACACACACATACATACAAACGCATGGCATGCGGCCGCGCGCGATAACTGACAATGCAAGACTCTCCCACAAGCAAAATTGATTCGTATATAACTTCGGTGTTTTTTGTCCGATCTTAGTGATCTTTTCAGAATAGATAGATATTGGGCCTTACATGATATATATATAAAGTCTCGAGGGTCATACTTAAAAATTGTGGCTCTGTTAGTTTTTGCGCTTAAAGGGGGGAGGGGGAGGAAATTTTCAAATCTGAAACAAACTCGTATTGAATCGGGTATACACCTACCTACATGCAAAAATTTGTGGCTCTATCTCTTCTAGTCTCCGAGATCTAGGGGTTCTAGGTGTAAGACACGGGCTTCCAACACGCACAGCTTCCTCACAGCTCTCTTGATAAGTGCAGCAAAAGTCCTTAGTACTGCGACCCGGGACACCTTGTCAGCTCCATCGATAAGCTCGACCACTCGAGCTAGTGGCCATTAGAGAGGAGGCAAGTTTTCGTCCTTGACCAGGACGACATCATTGACGCAGACGCCAGGTTGAAGTGTTCGCCATTTGGAACGCTGCTTGAAAAGCGTCAAATGTTCTTCAGGCCATCGTGGCCAAAAACGCTCTGGCGGCACCACATCAAGATCTGCGGGATGCTCTGAAATTGAAACAAGTGGTCTTGTATTAGTGATTGCCACAATAGGACAGATGAGAGTGCGCAGTTCATCGAATTGGAGAAGAGATGGTCCGACCGACCAATATATCGATAGTTAGACTTCCAAGGTCCGCCGAAGTGTGGAGACCGAGGTGTCATAAAGCGCCATTCGATGTCGTCAGCTCTCTTGACAGTGTACGAGGGCCGTCCCAGAAATAGCCGACCTAACTACTAAAACACAAAAATTTATCATTTTTTTTTATTTTTCAACATAGGATCCTTTTAGGTCGATACACTTTTCCCAGCGATGTTCAATAGCTTCGATACCTTTTTATAATAAGAACTGTGAAGCTCTTCAAAATAGGCATTAACCTCGGACTCCACCTCTTCATTGTTGCCAAATCTTTTTCCTCCGAGCCATTTTTTCAAGTTTGGAAATAAGAAATAATCGGAGGGAGCTAAATCTGGCGAATAAGGGGCGTGAGGTAGCCATTCAAATTTTAATTTATTAATTTTAGCCATTGCAACGGCAATAGCCTCAAGACGCTGGTTTTGTTCTGAAGTCAGCAAACGCGGCACCCATCTTGCGCATAACTTTTTCATGTCCAATTTTTCGGTCAATATGCGATGTACAGCACTTTTTGAAATGCCTTCACATTCAGCTAACTCTCGAACTTTCAATCGCCGGTCATTCAATACACATTTTTTAATTTTGGCCACCATTTCTGAAGTGGTCACCTCACTTGGACGCCCATTCCGATGTTCATCTTCGCAGCTCAAACGACCTCGCTTAAACTCAGCCACCCAATATTTTATTGTTGTAAACGAGGGAGCAGAATTACGTAAGGTAGAATCCAGCTCCTTTTTAATATTGGTTGGACTAAGACCTTTTATCTGAAAGTATTGTATCACATAACGATGACCAATTTTGTCCATGTTTGCAAATCAATAACAATCGTTCTCTATTAAAACCGACCAAAAAAAACTGTGCAAGGTAAAGGCACCAAACTGCAAGCTTAAGCTTTTAATAGTCGATACTTCCCCTTTTTAATATTTTTTGTGAACATTGACAAACACTACTGTGCTAGGTCGGCCATTTCTGGGACGGCCATCGTATGAGTAGCTCACACTATCCTCGGGAAGTGCGGCCATGATAGTTTCAGCTAAGCTTGGCTTAGCTCGAAACCAAGTAGTGCACTTGCTGAATGGCGATGGAGAGGCCATTGAGCTGGATGCCTTGATCTGCTTACCGCCTTCCAGAGAGTTATCGTCATCCCCATTTGAGGTTTGAGCTTTGAGCTGAGGGCTGCGATCCAATTTGTGCTCCAATTTGAGAACAATTCGGTAGGCCTTCTGATAAGGGTCTCCAATTAGACGTACGCTTTGCTTTACGGGCAGCCGAACCGAATTTTCACAAATAGACAAACGAGAAAAGTTATCGTTAAAATGAGCCTCACAATCAAGCTCCTACTTGGTGGACGCGCTGAACGACTCAGAGCAGCTATTCATAGCGTCTGACTCGGCTTTTGATGATGGTACCAATTGAGTGGTGAATGCGGCTGCTCTGCGCGAATGAGCACCGCCTCCAGAAAGAACCCATCCCAGTTGGGTTTTGTTGAGAAGAGGTTGACCAGAATTCAATTTAATCTGGCCAACGCAGAGGAGATTGAAAAGGAGACCTGCCCCATGAGCATGTCTATTTGTTGAGACCTGTTGAATGCAGGATCAACCAATTTAATATTTGAGGGTATTTTCCAACTATCGATATTCACTGAGCACTGGGGCTGATTTTCAGTAATTGAAGGAATGACCAAAGCAACGATTTTAGTGGAAAAGTCGGAAGTTTGTGAATGTAAATCAATGTTGACCGAAACCAAACTTGAGTCTCCTAGGCCAGAGATAGAGGCACTCTTTGGTTTTCTGAAGTTGCAGCTGATGAGCTAGCCGAAATGTGTTGATGTGCACCTGCGATCCAGAGTCGAGCAAGGCTCGACATGGAACCAAAGTTCCAGACTGATTCCTCACGTTGATTATAGCAGTTGGAAGGAGCACAACTTCAGAACAAAGATTCTGGGCGACGAATGATGAAGCTTGGGCAACTTGCGCAATGGGTGGAGCAGATTGGGCGATTTGTGGATGAGACGGCACGGCTTGAAAGTCAAAATGAAGTAGGGTGTGATGCTTGACAACACACAATCGGCACGATCCAGAATTACATCCTCTCATCTGATGGCCCTTTTTAAGGCAGTTGATGCAAGGGGACAACTTCTTGGCTTCTTGGAGTCGCTGATGGGGCGACAAATTGCCGAATCGAGAGCAATTGTAAATGAAATGGTCCGAAGTGTAACAGAACACGCAGCCATTTGCCTACGAGTAAGTAGCGACCAGAGATGTTCTACTATTGTTAGAAACTTGGCTACTGTTTCACACCTGAGGGCTAGGCGCATATGTTGCCAAAGCATGCTCCACATTTTTCTGCTTTTGGCATCGCTGCTCCAGGAATGTTTTGAATTGCTCGTAAGTAGGTATTACATCCAAGGCTGCTGTCTCGTCCCATCTGGTCTGTGTTACGCTATACACCTCCTGCAGCAGACTATGCACGATGATGCACCCAGCAATCTGCGTCTCACTGCCCATGCTTTGCGATGCGCCAATATGGGCGTTGATGGTGTCAGACAGTGCTCGAAGTTTTACAGCTGATGGCGAATCGACCCGCTCAAAGCCCAAAATCTCAGTGTCGTGTGCCTGGAATATAAGACGTTTATTATCAAACCGTTTTTCCAGCAATTTTAAGGCTATAGGATAGTTATCCTTGCTAATTTCCAGTGACGAAATTGTCTCCAACGCAGATCCCTTCCGACATGACCGCAAGTGCTGCAGCTTTTCCACATTCGATAAATCTGGATTCTTGTCTATGATTGCGGGAAACATTTGGTAGAAGTCAGCATACTAGTCTTACTTTGAAAAAAAATTTTCTTTTCAGTGGAATGTACAATGGTATACAAAACTTCGGACAAACCGAAGATAACTTTCCCCTTTTTTTTTTGCTTTTTTTTTAGCTCGGACATTTAAAAATATCCCCCTAAGAGAATTTTGTGAAATTCGGAATACTTTCGGAGACTTAGCAATTTTGGTGACCCAAGGTGACCCAAATTACCTAACAACTGCAATCTGTAAACGCAGTTTCCTCGAAAACATGTTTTTTGGCCTGGTTGGCAAGTTTGCGCTAGTTCTACTGAACCGATTTTGATGAAAAAGGCCTTAATCGACGGAGAATTAAAATCGCTATATATACTTCAACGATTAAAAAAAAAACTACACTAGACTGCAAAAAAAGGGGTCCAACATCGATCTTACAACTTTGAATGGCCGCCATTTTGTGGTTCTTTTTGTTATACCCTGTTCCCATTGAAAATGGGAAAAGGGGGATCATGAAGTTGTGCAAAAGTATGTAACAGGTAGAAGGAAACATTTGCGACCCTATTAAGTATATATATTCTTGATCAGCATCAACAGCCGAGTCGATTTAGCCATGTCCGTCTGTCCGTCCGTCTGTCCGTCTGTCTGTCCGTATGAACTCGTGTTTCTCAGAGACTATAAGAGCTAGATTTTTGCATGTAGATAGGTGTGTACCCGATTCAAAACGAGTTTGTTTCAGATTTGGAAAATTCCTCCCCCTCCCCCCTTTAAGAGCAAAAAACTGTCAGAGTCACAATTTTTTAGATAGACCTTCCACTAAGATCACTAAGATCGGACAATAAACACCGAAGTTATATACGAATCAATTCTGCTTGTGGAAGAGAGGGGGTCTTGCATTGTCAGCTATCGCCGCATGCCATGCGTTTGTGTGTATGTGTGGAGTGTGTGTATGCGTGAGTGTGTGTTTATGTAAAATAAAATACACGAAATCAAGGGAACAGGGTATTTTGTAGTCGGGCACTCGACTGCAGCTCCCTTACTTGTTTATGCTTGAGGTAGGGGCGATAATGACATTCAGGCCTGTTCCCGTATCCGAGTGGAATGAAAAAGTAAAACGATCGCAATTCCAAATCGTTTTCATTTCGGTGTTCCCGTTTCCGAGTGAAATAGAAATCGATTGTCTTTCCGAATGTATGTTCGAATCACTTTCGAATTTTAATTCAGCCATAAGGCAGCCTTGGCAATTTCGATCAGCACTGCGCATGCGCTGATTCGGAATTGCAAACAGCTCGGTTTCATTTCGATCGTTTTCTTTCGTCTGCATGCAACTTCTGAGGTACAAATTTAATAAAAATGATTTTAAATCAAATTGAATTCTCGATATATCAATGAATACTTCAAAATCTCTACAATATTCGACATTTTAAAATAAAAATACTTGCAAGATGCAAAGAATCAATGTTGCCAAGAAAACTTGCATTTACTTTTCATTCCACTGACTCTTAGGCAAAACTTTTGAAACCGAATAACTTGATCGTTTTTCGGAAACGGGAACAGCTACCATGATCCGCATGATCTGATCGAAATCGAAAACGGGAACAGGCCTGATTAATTTTGATCAATGCAACGTTTTTCTTTATTATTTCCGATGCCCGGGATCCTGCCAACTGACTCGACATCTTTTTTTGGAGAGCGATTTTTCAACTAGCGATTCAAAATCTAAAAATAAAAAGCTCCTATAGTTTTCTTTCCACGGAGTTTTAAAGAAAGGTCGAAAAATCCTGGTTGCAACGTGGTACCCCCCTTAAAGACTATTTCCATAAAAAAATTTTTTATACTTTGCACACTGGGCCAGCAGCCCGAAATTTTGGCCAAAAGCCCCACTTTTTTGCTTGGGAAACTGGATAAAACGATTGTCGGAAATGATTTAGAATACTTATAGCTATTTTATGCCAACATTTAGAACATTTCTGCAAATTGGTTTTTGAATGGCAGCAATTCAAAGTTGATTTTTCTTGACATTGCACACTGGGCCAGCAGGCCGAAATTTTGGCCAAAAGTCCCATTTTTTTGTTTGGGAAATTTGAGAAAACGATTGTCGGAAACGACTAAGAATACTTATAGCTATTTTATGCCAAAATTTGGAACATTTTCAATTCTTGGTTTTTGAATGGCAGCAATTCAAAGTTGATTTTTCATGAAATTGCTCCAAAAAATGGAAAATTAATAGTCGAAACTAGGAAAGAAACAGCTTCTAGAGATTAATTATATATTTTCGACTACGGACTAGATTTAAATAAAAAATTATAAAGAAGTTTCCAATTGTATTCATTTTCATAAAAAATGGAAAAAATCAGAGATTTTTTTGATATTTTACATTTGGCAACTTTGATTTGATTTTTTATATTTTATTTTTTGTTTTAAGGGGCACACCTAGTGTGAAATTTCAAAAAAATCGATTTTTTTCATATTTCGGTAGATTACACCTTTAAAAATAACATATTAAAATTTCAAATCGATATCTCAAATAGTTTTTGAGTTATAGCAATTTAAAGAGCAGCCGCTCGGCAGCTAGAGAGTCTCATTAGCTATCTTTAAACCAGAGCGGGCAAACAAACGAAACGTTTTTGAATCGTTTCGTTTCTTTCTTTGCACAGAGCGAAATACTAACAAAACCCGAGAAAAGTAACTGAAACAAAAAATGAGTTCTGTTCAGTTTGTGTTTGTGAGAGCAAACTAAACGTAAAGCGAAATGCTCTCATCTTGATTTGCGGACAAAGGGAATCGGAACGATATGCATCGAGCGCGAATAGTTCGGAAACGTTTGATGCTCAATTTGTATTTGTATTTGTATTGTTGTTTTTTTTCTGTTGCTTACTTCTTTGTTTCTCTCAGCTTTGTTGTTGTTCGCTCCGAAACGTTCCAAGGCAGTGCAGCTGTGGGGAGAACAATATTCCAATCGTTTCGTTTGCGCTCTTCGGCAATATAAAGTTAGTGGTTTCGTTTTCCCTGACTAGAGTAACAGCTACAAAACATATGAATCGTTTCTTAGCTTTCGCGAACGGTTCGTTAAACGTATTTGCCCGCTCTGCTTTAAACGCGTTTTTCTCGAAACAGCATTTTCCGAAATTGCTGCAGTGATTACTCAAAAACAAATGATCCGATCACTATCGAATTTTTTTTACATGTTCTATATATAGTTCTCCGTACAATGACCTATCGATTTTTGATCTGATCAAAAAATCAAATTTTGGCAGGCCAAAAACGACAAAAATTTTGGGTAAAATTCGAGTATTTTTTTTTAAAACGCCGCCATATTGTCAATTTTTGATTTTTTTTTTATCGTAGGTCATTGTACAGACAATATTATCTAGTTTAAGGAGAATTTTTTTTTAGATTTCATCCACGGAGAAGGCAGGAATCACTGCAGCAGTGAAGGACCTTTTTTTTTCGCGCCGTTGGAGATCGACTATAACTTAAAAAATATTTAATATTTTTCTTCAAAAATTTCTCTGTATATTTTTGAAACATGTATAAATATATTCTTAAAATTTTGAAATAATTGATAAAGTATTGTTTTTAATAAAAATTCCCAAAAACCACCTTTTTTTGGCCGTTACACTAGGTGTGCCCCTTAAGAAATGAATGTAAAGAACAAGTTAAATAATTACAAATAAGGGTGAAAGTAGTCAGATTGACTGAAAATCCTTGACAGGGTGGGCATTCAAAGTCAGTACTATTTTGAGTTAATAACTTATCCGATCATGACAATTATTTTTCTTAGAAACAATCTACACTTGTATATCCTCTCTGCAAAATTTGGCTTAAGTCTAACCACAAGTTTTTTATTAAAATTAAAAATCCAAAAAGTTTCAACTATTCCAACTTTGACTTGGATTATAAATATGTTTTAAAATTGCTTTTTTTTTAATTATGTGCGTAAAGTTCAATCTTTTAAGAACATTTCTTAAAAAACTTTAGCTTCTTAGCTAGTCTGGTGTAGAAATGCCAGAGTTTTGGCCAAAAAATGAGATTTCTGGCCCACAGTGCATTGCTTCAAAAAATGGAAAATTAATAGTCGACACTAGGAAAGAATCAGCTTCTAGAGTTTGGTTGTATATTTTCGACTACGGAATAGATTTCAATAAAAAATTATAAAAAAGATTCCAATTCAATTCGTTAAAAAGGAAAAAATCTTAAATTTTGTTGGTTTTTTGCATTTGGCAACTTTGATTTAAGAGTGCCAACGAGTGCCACTGGGTATTCACTCGCAACATGACTAATTATTTTCTTTGAATATTGTACTATAGCTGGAGGAATGCGCTTTTGCGCGGTCTTGCTTTTGATTTCATTAAATCGCTTTTAAAAAATATGTTCGCATATGGCATCGAGCAAGTTTCAAGTCAGCCGAAAAGTATGCTCTCGTTTTTTAAAACATCGGAATTTTATTCAAGAAGCTAAACTGTGAGAGCTAAGCTATTTTTATTTCCATGGATTAAAATGTGTAGCATACTTTTAGAAGCACGGAATTACGGGTTAAACAAACTAAACTTATTTTTTAATTAAATAATTTTTTAGCTTTAATTTTTTGTTTTAAGAAATAAAAGTCATCAGTTTGACTGAAAATCCTTAACGGGGTGGGCAGTCAAAGTTAGTACCTTTTTGGGTTAATAACTCAAAACTTATATGTACCTCTTTGCAAAATTTGGCTCAAATCTAATTACAAGTTATTTTTAATAAAAAACCAAAATGTTAAACAATTTTCCATTTTTGACGTAGACTATCAATATATTATGTTAAATTTTTTAAAAAACTTTGATCGTTTAGTTCGATTTTTTTAGAACATTTCGTAAAAAATGTCAGCTTCTTAACTAGTCTGATGTAGAAATGCCAGAGTTTTGGCCAACACATGATATTTCTAGCATACAGTGCTTTGTACCGAAGGTATACAGAGTATGTTAGGTTTGTGCAAAAGTATGTAACAGCCAGAAGGAAGCATCTCCGACCCCATAAAGTATATGGGTGATTCCATTAAAAATTTACCACCCAAAACTTTATTTTGTACCAAATAATTTTTTTCGCACTCTCTGTTGCAAAGTGTATACGTATTTCAGAATTTTGTCGAAATATGCTCAATTCGAGGAAAAAAATTTTTTGAAAATTTATCTTACTAAAATTGAAAATTATTTTGAATTGCTTGCTACCCAAAGCTATTGCTAATAAAAGTTTTGAAAAATATCGCAAAATTTACTTCTGATCCCATACATTTAAATTCCTTTACTTTAAAGTTATATTAATCTTTTTTGGTAACCAAAATTAGCACGAAAAAAATGAACTGCCGTGAAAAGGCTGCCGCCATGGCAAAGCCTTCGTCAGTACACTTTCAGTTGCTGTCACTCCAACAAGCCATTTGCAAATCCTATTTATATTATCCATTCGACGAATAACGAGTCGAGAATTCCAAGGGCGGCAGCCGAAACGGCCGTCTACACAGCCACAGCTACTGTTCATGTTCATATGTATTCTCTGTTGAATTTTCTGGTTGATAATTGAACTATAATCAAACCTCGACCTTGAGCCTGCAAACATTCACTTTGACTAAAATCACAACACGTCTTTAAGCCCATGTTTAGTTCAGTACATTTTTAAAACAATTTAAAAACGTTAAGCATTTTTTCAAAGTATATAATGACGAAAATGATTTTAAAGGATCTACACTTTCAAAATAACGTTAATACATATTCAAACTAAGAAGAATCACAAATTGTTAATTTAAAAATAAATTTTAATAAATGAGAAAAAAGTCCATAACTCTGGAACTATTCGATTTCCCATTTACAGCTTAATATAGATTAATTCTGGATACAAGACCTAATTTTGAGAAAAAATAGAGGAAAAAAATGCCCTTTCTTGGCAATTATTTTTTTCGTACTAATTTTCGCGATTTGGTTACCAAAAAAGATTAAAATAATTTTTAAGATTAGGTAATTTGAAAGTATAGGGTTGGATGAAAATGTTGCGATTTTTTTTCAAATATTTTTATTAGCAACGGCTTTGGATAGCAAGCAATTAAAAATTATTTTAAATTTTAAAAAGCTAAATTTTCAAAAAACAATTTTCCGCGAATTGAGCATATTTCGACAAAATGCTAAAATACGTCTACGAGGTGTGTTCAAAAAGTATCGCGAATTTTGAATTTTCGCGGGATACGTATATTCGAATTTGGATTTTTTTGTGGCGTTATGTTGGTACTCATGTCTCTCACTTATGCCGACAAGCTCGGCCATTTTGAATGTTCACTTAATTGTTGACAGCTGCTTTGCTTGCACGTGTTTTGGATCGTCTTCGACTTTTACCTATTCAAAAAAATGGATGAAAGAACCTGTATCAAATTTTGTGTGAAAAACGAAATTAAGTGCGCGGATGCATTCCAAATTTTTAACTGTGGCATACGGAGAAGCTACCTTGGACCGAAGCAACGTTTATTGGTGGTACAAAATTTTTTCAGAAGGCCGAGAAGATGTGAACGACGAAGAGCGTGCCGGACGCCCGAGCACTTCAACAACAGACGAAAAAATTAATGAAGTGGAGAAAATGGTATTGGCCAATCGTCGAATCACCGTTAGAGAAGTTGCTGAGGACCTAAACATATCGATTGGCTCGTGCCATTCGATTTTTTTTCAATGATTTAGGCATGACGGATCGCCGCGAAATTCGTACCAAAATTGCTCAATTGCGACCAAAAACAGCATCGCATGAACATTGCTAATGAGATGTTAAACTCTGCCCGCGACGACCCAAATTTGCTCCAGAGGGTCATAACTGGTGACGAATCGTGGGTTTATGGTTATGACGTGAAAACCAAAGGTCTATCATCTCAATGGAAGCTGCCGCACGAACCAAGACCGAAAAAAGCGCGCCAAGTTCGGTCGAATGTGAAAGTTTTGCTGACAGTTTTCTTCGATTGCAGGGGCGTGGTGCATCATGAGTTCTTGCCACAGGGAAGAACGGTCAATAAGGAATATTACCTGCAAGTTATGCGCAATTTGCGCGAAGCAATCCGCCAGAAACGCCCGGATTTGTGGAAGAACAAAAATTGGCTTTTGCACCACGATAACGCCCCTGCTCACACATCGTTGCTTGTGCGCGACTTTTTGGCCAAAAACAACACACTAATGATGCCGCAGCCACCGTATTCCCAGATCTGGCCCCCTGTGACTTTTTCTTGTTCCCTAAACTGAAGAGGCCCATGAAAGGACGACGTTACGCTACGCTTGACGAGATAAAGACGGCATCGAAGGAGGAGCTGAACAAGATAAAAAAAAATGATTTTATGAAGTGCTTCGAAGATTGGAAAAATCGTTGGCACAAGTGTATAATATCTCATGGGGATTACTTTAAAGGGGACAAAATAGATATTCATTAATAAATAAATAATTTTTGAAAAAACACAAAATTCGCGATACTTTTTGAACACACCACACTATTTTGCAACAGAGAACACGAAAAAAATTATATTGTCCAAAATAAAATTTTGGGAGCCGAGTCGATATAGCCCTGTCCGTCCGTCTGTCCGTATGAGCAAACAGATCTTAGAGATGGTAAGAGAAAGAGGTTTGACATGTATGGGACATAAGTTTTTTGTACTTGCAGGCAGATCAAGTTTATTTTAAATTTTTTCCACGCCACTTCCGCTCCCGCAATTTAAATAAAACGTCATATCTCCGATAGTTTTAGAGATTAAAGATTCATACCTTCTGGACATATTTAGTAATCGGGATTCTTTATCGATCCGCCAAATGAATTGTAAAGAACGGATGAAGGATAGCCATGTTATAAGGAAAGGAAACTTCGCTGTTGGAGCGCAGTGGCAGCGCTGCTTTCAACTGCTACTGCAGCATCAATATTCACATTGAACATACACTTTCGTAGGTACTGAGTATAGTATAGTCGGACTTGACCGACTTTCTTACATGTTTAATATTGATTTATGATATTAAAATATCCTTTTGACGATTTTCAGCTCTGTTGGATGAAAGTCTAAGATCAATTTAACATTAAACGGATATTTTGATATCCCAAAAAGGATATTAATTATTGTCCAGTCCAAATGGACACCATGGATCATCAACAACTACAATATTTTTCACCGTGCAGTTAAATTATCACCATTTTTGACATATACAGCCACCGATGTACATGATGGCAACTTTATCAGAAAAAAAACTTTTGAACAATTTAAACTATTGCCCCCACTGACTAATGCGATCGTTTTGAATCTCATCTATCGTGTAGATGCAAACGGAAAGAGATGCTCGCGGGTCGCCTGGAGAACGTAACACAGACGATCTCAAAGATACTGCAGGGTTATGATATTCGACTCAGACCTAATTTCGGAGGCGAGCCGTTACACGTGGGTATGGATTTGACCATAGCCAGTTTTGACGCTATATCAGAAGTTAACATGGTGAGAGTGAGTGGATACGCAAGCGAACTATCTTATTCCTATGAATATTACGCATCTTATAGGATTATACAATTACAATGTACTTAAACCAATACTGGCGTGACGAGCGTTTGGCATTCAATGTCTACGGACCTTACTACGATGGTGATGCGGATGACGATGGTGTTAACGATGTGCTGACTCTGTCGGGGGACTTTGCCGAGAAAATTTGGGTTCCCGATACATTTTTCGCCAATGACAAAAACAGGTGTGTACACATATATTCCACTGCAATTTAGCAACTCGTAACATTTTTATAAACACAGCTTCCTACACGACGTAACCGAACGCAATAAGCTAGTGCGTCTCGGTGGCGACGGAGCCGTTACGTATGGCATGCGGTTTACCACAACACTCGCCTGCATGATGGATTTGCATTACTACCCACTGGACTCACAGAACTGCACCGTGGAAATTGAAAGCTGTGAGTGTTTTTAGAGGGAAGCTATTTTACGAAAGGTCAACTGGCGGGAAAATCCAGAAAACGATTGTCAAGCGACAGATTTTTTTGGCTACTTTTTTGACTTTGCAAAGTCAGCAGCTTTGGTCTTTGCAAGTCAGCCATAGCACTAGGTGGGCTGTGAGAAAGTAGGTGGTGGTGGTGATGGACTAGCGGTCCCCACACATTGACCAAACAGTGACTAAAACTGTAAACAAAACAGTTACTACAACAGTGACCAAAACAGTGACCGCAACTAAAACAGTTACCAAGACTGTGACCAAAACAGTGACCAAATCAGAGTCCGAAACACTGACCGAAACAGTTATCAAAACAGTTTCTAAAATAATGACCAAAACAGTGACCGAAACAGTTACCAAAACAGTGACCGAAACATTGACTAATACCATTGTTTCACTGGCATATTCTGGAGTCCATTCTTAAAAAGTGATTTTTTCTTGTTCCACTGACGAATGTTTATCACGGTTACACGCGAATGGGCAAAGTTAAATTAAAGTAAACAAATATCAGCTGTTTGTATTGCTTTGGTTTGCAATTACAAATTGAAAGTTTAATTGGCCTTTAATATTTCACCGAAATGGATTTACCTGCGTTGCTGCTTAACTGCTAGAGTGCGAGGACCATTTCGATTCGTTGATTACACGGTGTGACAGTCAAAAAACTTCTGCGATGCGACATAATGTAGGTTGTAGATATAGTCCAGTCATTTAAGCTTAAATTAGGTAAGAATCTCGGAATTCGAGATACCCAGCTGTAAGTCTGTAAATACTTGTATACTGACACCCTAAAAGTTGTCTCAAAACCTACATATGGTAGTGTGTGCGCAACTATAAAATTTCAAGGTCAAAGGTCACAAAAATCGGTTTTTTGCGCTCTTTTGGTAAATATCTTATTTCCTATGGGTTTTTTGCTAATTGTATTTATTATAAATATTGTAGAGCACTAAATTCTCTACAAATTTTGTTTAATGGAATTTTTCATACGATGAACCGTTTTCGAGATAGAGGGCGGAGAGCGCGCGGTCACAGGATCATTTCAGGTCAACCAGTGCCTCCGGTCGAAAACGCGCCATATATAGTTGATGAACTATCGATAAATCAATGATTATAAATATTTGTCAGTTTTTATTAACTATTATATTATATTTTATCATTTTTTTCCCAACCTATCCACTTTTTATTCAGTATTAATTTATTTAACAACACTTACCTGCCCATGTAATTGCAGAATTGTTAATGATAATATAAGAATTATATTTGAATTTTAACCTAATTAATATTAATAACTTCTTACATGATGAAAAATAAAACAAATAGATTATGAATTAATCTTTTTATTAAAAAATATCATTCAATACATTTATTTTTATTAAAAGTAAAAAAATGGCATAAAGGGTACAAAAACTACAATTTATAATTTTAATCATCTTCTTCCTCTTCATCGTCGTCTTCCGGCTGCTGGTAAATTTCAAACTAGTCTTCATTATCATCTTCAACGACATTTGTCTCAAGTTCTTCCATGATTTCGGGGTTTCATCTTCGTCAATGTCGCTCTGATAAGGTAGAGCATTGAGAGAAGCTTGCCCATTACATTGGCCACAAGCTAAAGAGCATTGCAAGCCCGCTTTCCTGCATCCGCATCGCGAACCACAACCACTCTTGCAGTTGCAGAAAATTGTATTTAGCAAATCTTCTGGAGCAGGTGGTAAAATTGTCATGATAGGCTCCAGAAAATCGTTTCGCATTGCCCAACCCCATACCTGTGGTTCCAAATCATGCCCTATCCAAGTTTGAACTTGACAATATACACGTTTGAAATGTTGATGAGCAGCTGCACTTGTTGGTGGAATATTCGAAAGCTGCACAGGCTTATTAAGTTTTTTAGACTTGACGTAATGCATATAACGACGATGATCGAGACTTTTCACAGATTTCGGAGCAATATAGACAGCCAATAAGGTTTGAATTCCACTCTCTAATAATCTCTGGTCCGAACAATTTTCTTCCTCAAATGCTGCAGCTAGTTCATCCAAATTTGTCAGTTTCTCAAAAACTTTTAAAAATGATTTTTTTCCCTTTTGAAAAAGCGCAGAAGTTGTGTCACAGCCACTTAATGCGTGCAGAAATAAAATATGTGTTTTGGAATGAGGATAATTATCAAAACTTTTAGACGAGTATATTTCCGTTTTTACATTTCCTTTCCCAACTTTTTTAAAGAGATTTCATACCGCGCACTACTTCAGTAAGCGATTCACCTCCCGAATCTGACTTATTACATAAAAAACACTAATCAGCCATAATTAAAACTGAAATAAAGAGAAGACGGTCGTAACTATACATTATTGAACAAGGTCCGTAGTGTATAATAGGGACCCGTATAATTCCCAGGTATAGTAGAAGGATTTTAAATTTTACAGATTTTAAAGAAGATGCACTTAATTATTTTCTATTTAATATGTCATTAGTATAAATATAATTATATTATGATTTAAGTTTTTCCCTTAATTATTTTTTAATTTTAGGAAACGGTTATCAGTATTATTGAATAGATATAGATTTAGTGCGTGAAGAAAATGATAAAATATAATATAATAGTTAATAAAAACTGACAAATATTTATAATCATTGATTTATCTATAGTTTATCAACTATATATGGCGCGTTTTCGACCGGAGGCAATGGTTGGCCTGAAGTGATCCTGTGACCGCGCGCTCTCCACCCTCTATCTCGAAAACGGTTCACCGTATGAAAAATTTCATTAAACAACATTTGTAGAGAATTTAGTGCTCTACAAGATTTATAATATATACAAATAGCAAAAAACCCATAGAAAATGAGATATTTACCAAAAAAGCGCAAAAACGCGATTTTTGTGACCTTTGATCTTGAAATTTTATAGTTTCGCACACACTACCATATGTAGGTTTTGAGACAACTTTTAGGGTGTCAGTGTACAAGTATTTACAGACTTACAGCTGGGTATCTCGAATTCCGAGGTGAACTTACTATAATGACTGGACTAATATAGTTAAATGTAACATTGTGGCATACCACAAATTTTTCGTGCACGTCAAAATTTGGAATAACGGGTAAAAACCCGTATTTGCGAGGTTGATGGAGTTAAAAAATCATATGTCGTACAATAGCATGTAATACGTCGTTGGAAGGAAAAAAATAGGCTGTATTACACTGCAATCTCGGATAAAATTAAGGAGGCTACATGTAAAAATATAATGATTCTTTTAGTTTTTTGCGACTTCGCCTTACTTTGAACGAAAATGAATAAGGCAAACTTGTATAAAACTGTTTACTTTTGGTATGCAGTTTCAAAAAACATTTAATTTCGCGTATTTTGCAATTTATTTTATTAAAATATAGTAGTTTTCGATCGAGTTATTCATTTTTTTAATAAAAAAATTGGTTGTCTGTAAAGTCGGTTTACTGACGATAGTTTAACGTGACAACTTCTTAAGAAAATACTGATGGAATGGTAGCATTTTTCAAAAGAAAATTTTAATGTCATTTGTTTAATAGATTTGTATGTTTATAGAGAAGGAGGTAATTGGAAATCACAAATTAACACTTAACATTAAAGGATGTACACTTTTAAGTCTAAAGTAATATGAATGTCAAAAAAGTCTTAAATTGGCATAGTTTTTGGTCCAAAAATATTTGTATCTAAATCTTTTTTAAACCCTGGAAAATCTGATTAACATATATTCCAATTTAAACAGTCAGCCAACATTTGATTAACAAACTTGGCATAGTTAGGTCTTTTTTATACTACCCAGAAAGCTATAAACACCGTTTCTCCCTTTCCTTGATCTGATCTTTTGTTAAAGTTTTGGTAAAGTGTAAGTCTTAAAATAATTTTAATAATTTTCAATGCATTTCTGGAAAATGTCGCTTGGGGAAGGCTCCAAAGAAATGGTGAAGAAACAAAATGTATACCATTATTTTTTGGCGGGATTTTGTAGCGCAGTGATAGTGCCTGACCCTACACAGGCAATAAATCCATATATTCCATTTATTTCCGATTCGATGTAATACCGATTCAATCTCAAAATCACAGCACAGTCTCCAATTGTGCTCGGTGTATTTAAGTTTGATTAGTGAATTTCCCATTGAATTGTTTATATGTTTCTTATAATGTACCTTTCCTGTATCTGATCGATTTTCCCGAAGAATACTGACTATTTTTGCACTCATTTTTTTGGTTAAATGGAATTCTATGCCATCTGCATGTCACCGTATCTTTAATTCGCTATAAAACAATAAATAATAGCAATACAATTTTTTCGCTCTTAGTACTCCTTTCAACATTACTATGCTAAAAAGGAAGACGAACATATCAATAGGATTAGCAATATAACAAATTTTTAAACAATATTAATTATTGTTTACGCTCCAAAATTCATTTTATTAGCAGCACTTGCCTCGCAAAAATTTTCTTGTCAATTCGATTTCCGTTAGACCAGAAACTTTAAATCTGCTTATAACCAAACCAAAATATGCGTAGAAGCTTTTTTTCCCGTTGATCGTCTCTTCACAGGGAGAGCGTACTGAGAGCCACTCTCTCTGTTTACAAATGTCAAATTACAACTAAGCACAGCTTACAGAGAGTGTTGGCCTGTTGAAACAACAACAATGCGTTGGTCTGCTGAGCTATATGTGTGAAGTGTGTGTATGTATTAGTACATGGAACGCCTCAAAGCGAGGTAACGACACATACGTCATGTTTTTTCGTTCGTGCAGCCGGCTCTATCGAATTATAAGACGTTGTCACGTCAAAAAGCCATTTGCTGATATTTTAGATTCATGATGTTCAATTTGGCCGCGTAAGTTCAATTTGGCCGAACACGAGTGGAATGAGAGAATTGAGCTTTTCGTATAATACAGTTATTGAATTGAGCTTCTTATATGATACCGTTATTGAATTGAGCTTTTTGTATGATACCGTAACGGTATTACCGTTATTGAAAGCAAAGGCAGAACAACTTAAACAAATAATCATAAGAGATTGGCATTGAAGCGTTCATTATTTGGTGATTAAGATCGTGTGAAATTTAAATTTAAAATGTGTAATAAGCGAAATAAGTTTTGCTTTGTTTGTGTTTTATTTACGGACATTAGTCAAAGGCGTAATTTTCGAAATAATATTTCAGTAGTGCAAACATACAATGCTATCTTCGATCGTTCTTACAAAACTAGTAGCTGGTACGAACCAGAATATATTTGCAAGTGTTGTTGCACTTTACTAAACAAAGTGAAAGACAAATCGTCATTGACTTTGCCATTTTCTGTGCCCATGACTTGGCATCATCAGCCTTATCATAAACAACATGATTGCTATTTTTGCCAAACCAACTTATCTGGCCACAGCTTTAAGACACGCACGGCTATAAAGTACGCTGATGTTTCAACCGTTATAAAACCAATCGCCGCAACTGATAGCCCCTATGTTATGAGGTCGTGTGATAGTGATGCTGATGAATATGAATATGAGGACCCAGAACAGTTCCTTCCATCAGGATCCAAATCTGCAGAACGACACATCATATCAAAAAAGGATTTCGATGATCTTGTTAGGGACTTGAACTTGTCGTGCCGACAACGAGAAATGCTTGGTTCACGACTTAAACAGTGGAATCTGGTAGAAAGTGAATTCTCAATTACAGCAAATAGAAGGAGCAGCGAAAGGATGTTACTGGGAGAGAATTTTAAGTCCGATGTCGATAACAATGAGTTTGTGTATTGTGCAGATGTAGCGAAATTATTTAATGCATTAGATCACAAACACAATGTCGATGAATGGAGACTTTTCATTGATGGATCATGCAAAAGTATGTACAAATATTAAAATTTATTAGTATTTAGTATTTACTAATTAATATTAAACTTGTAATCTTAATTTGTATAGGCTTAAAAGCTGCTTTATTGCACAACTAAAACCAATTTCCCTCAGTCCCAATTGCGTACGTTACTGGCGTTAAAGAAACTTATGAAGACATGAAAAAAATACTCCGATTTGTGAACTACGCAACATACAAATGGAAAATTGTTGCAGATCTCAAGGTGTTGACAATTCTCTTCGGCATGCAAGGTGGAAACACGAAGTATCCATGCTATCTTTGTGAATGGGACATCCGAGCACCAAATCGCTATGAACGCAAGAAATGGCCACCACTTGCGTTACCACAAATTGGTAGAAAAAATGTCTTAAAGATTCCTTTAGTTAATTCTGAAAATATAATTTTGCCACCACTGCATTTGAAACTGGGCTATATGGATGTAGAAAGCGAAGCTTTTCATCATCTAAAGCCACTTTTCCACTACTAAGTGAAACAAAAATAAAGGCAGGTATGTATTTTTTTTTTATTGCTGGCAGTATTTGATCGATTCTTTTTCGCTACGTTTAGGTGTTTTTATCGGACCTCAGACTCGAAAGCTAATGAAAAGTGACGATTTCAAGGCCAAATTAGACCCTGTTGAGAAACGTGCTTGGGAAAGTTATATTGCGCTCTGTGATAATTTTTTTGCCAATAACAGGAGCGCCGACTATGTTACATTTGTAAACAATTTTTTATGTGCGTATAATGAAATAGGCTGCAACATGTCTATAAAAATCCATTTTTTGCATTTCCACTTGGATTTCTTTCCAGAAATCGCTACTATCGAAAAGCGCTTTGATGGCAAAGAAAAAATCAACATGATGACGAATTACTGCTGGTCACTTAAGCGAGAAACCGATTATGATCAGTTCACAAGGAAATGATCGAGTAAACATTTTTAAGTCGCATTTCCAAAAACGGTGTAATATAAGTTCAACAAATGTCTTTAAACTGTCACAAAACATGATTAAAAAAATTCAAATTAACTAAAGTAGCTTGAAATGTTTTATTTAAATTTACAGTACCTACTTAGAGACAATCCCATTCTGAAATAAAAATTCTCTATTCTGCTCAACAATATTATGGTATATAGTCCTATAAGGCGCGATTCATCAGCATATTGCACAAATTTCGTAATCCGAAAATATGTATACCATAACTTTACTAATTATTGACTGATTTTAGAAAATAGACTCACGTTTTACATGTGAAAGTGTATTCTTTTTAAATAATAAAACAAGTATAAGGGATTTTTACCAAAATAGTGTTCAAAAACATCACCAAAGTCAAAAAAATTAAAAAAAAACAAAAAGAATTGGTTTACCTAGCAAACACTCCAATAAAGGAAATTCAACCTGTTAAGTCATGTATGGCACGTTTAAAGACCAAGTTTGATGTGATCCACAAAATTCTAGTATGCCACAAAATTCTATTTGACTATACCTAAATTATACGCTATGTCCCGTTCCCGAAGTTTTGATTATTTTTTTTTGTCACAGTGTGTTGTTGAGTACCAACGGAAGAATAGAAAACGAAAATCACCTAGGCCATGGCCATTTGTAAGTTCATATTATTCTTATTAATTGAATTTGTTTTAATTTACATCTTGCATACATTGTAGAAGCGATATGGCGTGTGTTGGGAACGAGATGTGCCTGAAAACTCAGACGCATTTTTAAGGAAAGCTTCCGCGATGAGAGGGAGTCGCGCTTAAAATTGTCTACAAGGAATAGCAAAGCAGGACCCGAACTACCGGATAGTTACATTGTCCATCTTCGTCCGCAATTTTGGTATACAGATGAGAGGTCCCCCTATGTATCGTCCTGTTTTCGGATTCTGAAAAACAAATATTATTACTAATAATTTAATTATACTAATCATTTATTATTGTTAAAAAAAGGATTTAAGTTTTGCCGCTTACCTTTCCCACTCACAATCAGATGTTCGATTGATGACACTTGGACTTATCGATAGAAAATCTAGCCTTTTAGCGGAAAAAAGCTAGAAGTGCCCGAGCGAATGTCAAATGCTGTAACAGTGATTTGATCATCCACAGCGGATGAACTGCCGAATGGACATATATCTCTTATGGGGAAATACACAGAGAGAATGAGGTCATTTAGCTCATCCAGTGACTGACCTACAGAATGTACCACTGAAACAAGGGTATTAAATAGTCAGCAAAACAGTTACCGAAACAGTGACTTAAATAGTCACAAGAAACAGTGACCGAAACAGTGACTTATATAGTCACCAAAACACTAAAATAGTGACCTAAACATTGACCAAAATAGTGACCAAAACAGTGATCAAAAAAGAGACCAAAACAGTGACCAAAACAGTGACCAAAACAGTGACCAAAACAGTAACCGAAACAGTGACTAAAATAGTGACCACAACAGGGACCGTAACAGTGACTAAAACAGTGACCAAAACATTGACCAAAACAGTAACTAAAACAGTGATCAAAACAGTGACCAAATCAGTGACCAAATCATTGACCAAAACAGTGTTTAAAACAGTGACCAAAACAGTGACGAAAACATTGGGCGTGTTCACCAGCACACACCAATCATCTAACATAAATCAACAATCACAAAAAAAGTGTTCGGCTGCTGGTGATCGGTTTTTGATAGAATTTGCAGCCAACAAAACTATCGATATTTTTTATTGGCGGAAGTTTTAAACTTGTAGTTTTTACAGGCTCGAGGTCTTACTATGTTATTGACATAGCTTTAAACAGAGGCACACAACACAACAAAGGAGGCTTCAGGTTGATCGGACGACGTTTCATGAGGGACCAACCTCACTCATCAGCGATCTTCAGCCTGAAATGTCTGTCCAAACAGCAGTCTCTCCATGCCTGCGACGGCAAAACCGTTTGGGAATTCCAAAGGGCAGCTTTGCGCGCAAAACACCAAAAAGACAGCTTAAGACAGCCAATCCCCTTTGTAAGTGTGTGGCCTCTGTTTTGGACTTTGGACTCAGGTGCAACCAACGGCCGCCGCTCTGGTACAAAAGACCAAAATGTTTGTATATACAAACAGGAGTTTTTTGTTGTTTTAAATGAAACTATTTTTATTAAGTTTCGAACAACAACGCAGTGCCGAGCGTTTTTAGTACTTAATGACTGTTTAAAACGACCTTTATACTCTTTAGCTTGTAGTTTTTACAGGCTCGAGGTCTTACTATGTTATTGACATAGCTTTAAACAGAGGCACACAACACAACAAAGGAGGCTTCAAGTTGATCGGACGACGTTTCATGAGGGACCAACCTCACTCATCAGCGATCTTCTGCCTGAAATGTCTGTCCAAACAGCAGTCTCTCCATGCCTGCGACGGCAAAACCGTTTGGGAATTCCAAAGGGCAGCTTTGCGCGCAAAACACCAAAAAGACAGCTTAAGACAGCCATTCCCCTTTGTAAGTGTGTGGCCTCTGTTTTGGACTTTGGACTCAGGTGCAACCAACGGCCGCCGCTCTGGTACAAAAGACCAAAATGTTTGTATATACAAACAGGAGTTTTTTGTTGTTTTAAATGAAACTATTTTTATTAAGTTTCGAACAACAACGCAGTGCCGAGCGTTTTTAGTACTTAATGACTGTTTAAAACGACCTTTATACTCTATAACTTGTAGTTTTTACAGGCTCGAGGTCTTACTATGTTATTGACATAGCTCCTTTGTTGTGTTGTGTGCCTCTGTTTAAAGCTATGTCAATAACATAGTAAGACCTCGAGCCTGTAAAAACTACAAGTTAAAGAGTATAAAGGTCGTTTTAAACAGTCATTAAGGAAGTTTTAAACTTTTGACCACAAATAAAAAAATATTAAAATATGAATAACATTAAGTACAATCCATTACATTGGATGTGACTGTCGTCAAAAACGCCGATATGGCGAAAGTTCGACCGAACTCCTTGCAGATGCCCTCTATTGAGGAGTTTCAAGCGGCCAGGTTTGAGGAATCAACTGGGGGCCCTCTTGCAGCTCCATGATAGACTCGGAGGAAAGCTCTCTTCCAATCGATTTGGATGTGATGCAAAGCACGATAACTCGAGACCATTGTACAGTTTTCGGGAGGACCCAAGATTGTGCTGCATCGCCTATGCATTGCACTGGGATTTTATTTAATGCACATGCTGCAGCAGGATTGGCCGTGTGCCATTGAGGTGATCAATAAGTTCCAGCAGCAGCGTATACCATATGTCAGTGAAGATGTGCAGCTCTGGATCATGCAAGAGGTGCTGCAAGCCATACCGGAGGAGGCACAAGTTATACACACCTCGGTGAAGCGAGTCATCTTTAAGGCAGAGCTGGGCAAGCGGGTGCCGGTGGTGTTGCAGACATGCATGACGTATGTATTTAAAGCTGCAAATGAGACGCAGTGAATGGGACGCGGTGCGTGGGTGTGGGCACCTGGTTTAGGAACATTGGCTACTCTATTGAGGGCTTTTTGGTATGTCGAAACGGTCACCTACTGATGAGAGGGACTCTCGTTTTGCCAACGTCCAAGCTGCAAAAAGCAAAGACGATTCCTTGCCCATTTTGTTTTAATTTCTACAAAATTAATTCTTTGTTCATTGCTGTCAGCTGTTTGCTATCGATAACGATCACAAATCAAATCAATCTAACAAAGAAATACTTTGATGGATTTACATCTAACATAATCACGAAAATTAGCAATCATGATTGCATATCACGCCAATTTTTGATTATTGATTTATGCTGGTGAACACGCCCATTGACCGAAACAGTTACCAAAACAGTGACCAAAATAGTGACCAAAACAGTGACCAAAAGAGCGAATTTATTATTCTCGAGTTTTTGAAGGGACGAATACCGGTCAAATAGTATCAGTCAGAACACAAGGAATATGAGGAATCGTCCCTGGCAAATCGTCTGATCGGGAGTAGCCCCGAACAACTTGCAACACCTTCAAATGCTTCAGTAGAATGCAATGACTTTGCCACCAATATATTACTTAATTTTGTAATATTTGCGCCTAAAAAAACGTAGAACTATTTGGTAACATATATTTTAAAGCAGAGAAATAGTTTGACACGATGATTTCATAATACATAGATTAAAAATCAATGTTGAATGCCTACGGAAAGTGTCAATAAATGGTCTGAATGGGAATTTTAGCAATAATTTCTTTGGCTAAAATGGTAAATTCCAAAAAATATATATAGCACTTTCGTTAACATCGATTTTCAATGGAGCAAAACAAAACAAAAACAAAATCACTATATATTCTTTTGCACTTATTGTAATTTCAAGTGATTTTTGATCAGCATCAACAGCCGAGTCGATCTAGCCTTGTCCATCAGTTCGTATGAGCAAACAGATCTCAGAGATGGTAAGAGATAGAGGTTTGACATTTATGGAACAAATACTTCTTATAATTGCTGGCAGATCATGTTAATTTTCAATTTCTGCCACGCCCACTCCCGCCCCTCAATTTAGAAAAAACGTCATATCATTGGCAGTTTTATAGATAGTAGGTTCGATCCTTCCGGACCAAAGGGTTATGGCAATTATGGGCAGCACCGGTCACAGCGGTGATGGGCAGCACTTCACAGGGACAGAGTATATTATAGTCGGGCTTGACCGACATTCTGGTTTTTGCTTAAGATCGGAAGACAATGTGGAATTTTCATTTATGACTAATTAATTTTTGCAGTTCATCAGACTTCTTCACATTTAACTAACTTGAAATTATTCTAGTTTTGGCTTTCTCACAACTGTTTGCATCAACATGTCTTCTTGTTCAATATTCCGTAATCACTTCTTGTTATCTGCTATTTAACTTTACAATTTAAAGGTCCCGCTCAGTGACCTTACCAAATGTTTAATATTGTCGCATTGTGTAATACAGAAAAAAATTTTCTAACACTACACCCAGAATGGCCCAAAATTAGGACATTTCGCCTAAAATAGAGCCTTAGGAATTTTGCACAAGAAATTTAGCCACCCATTGCATAAAAAAATTACAAAACGAGAAAGCAAAGCTTACTTAGTCTGTGCCGAAGTTTAAATACACTTAAAACTTTTGTGACCAATGACTTAATTTATAAGCTTAATTAGCCGTGCTTCCATTTTCGCATTCGCAAAAGTTTTGCGATTTGAAACCGGGCTTTCGACCAAATTTGCTCTCCAAATAGCAAAGTTTTTGCGAATGCGAAAATGGGAGCATGGCTGAATGTCTGGTTTCATTGGGATATTAAATAAAAAGCAAAAAAAAAAAAAAAATTGTATGGCAGCTACAAGAAGTAACCATCCGA
This sequence comes from Lordiphosa collinella, assembly GCA_018904265.1. Classification (NCBI taxonomy): domain Eukaryota; kingdom Metazoa; phylum Arthropoda; class Insecta; order Diptera; family Drosophilidae; genus Lordiphosa; species Lordiphosa collinella. The sequence goes on along the minus strand of JAEIFV010000092.1, from coordinate 567,759 downwards.
TTTTCGCGGTTCCGACATATGTGCAGCTAAAAGATATCTCTGTGCAAAATTTCAGATCGATAACTTCAAAACTGAGGAGAACAGACAGACAGACGGACAGATAGACAAAGCTCAATCGCGTCAGCTCGTCATGCTGATCAAGAATATGAATACTTTTTGTGGTCGGAGATGATTCCTTGTATCCGTGCCAAGCTTCTGGGCAAAATTATAATAAAACAAGGAAAAAAGTCGGTCAAGCCCGACTATATTATACTCTGTACCAAGTGGGGCCGCCGCTCGCATTTGCTCCCGATTATATTATATAAAATCGGTATCCAGGGAACACGACGAGGAGGCCATTGCAATATCAATGGGGTCGATATATGAATAAAGACCTACGAGTCGACTTGAGTTGCTTAAATACTTATCATTTCAGGTGCTGCTACATACTTTTGCACAAACTTATTATACTCTATGTACCTTTGGTACAGAGTATAATTAGTAGAGAGAGAGGATTGGCACGCGCCGCAGACAAAAAAAAAACCAGAGCTAGAGATGGTCGTACATCGAAAACTACGCGGGACTCCGGAGTGACCAGAATGACTTAACATCATTGTGATTGCTTGATATTATGTTAGAATTAAAGAACTAGACTATTTTTATATTATTTGCAATTAAAACAATCCTCGTCTTAGTAGTCAGATGGGTATCGGGCGATATATTTGTCCCGCGACCATCTTTAATTTCTCTCTCTCAATATTGTGTATGTGGGAAAGGGAAGGGGGAAAATAAGAGCGTCCCAGTTAGCTGCATGGATCCAATTGGATCTAATGAGCTAGCCATAGCTGTAAGGTTTTGTATAGGATTTCGTAGTTGGAATTACTCAGACAATATATTTGCAGGCTTAATTCATTTAAAAGGTGGAATTTTTGGCGGGGCGGGGTCACCCACAACGATCCAATATGAATTGTTAAATAAAATTTTGTCCTAAAATATTGTTGGCTATCACTTTGTAGTCGTTGCTCATATATACATACATCTACATACATATGTATGTATGTGTTTTGCAGCTGCAAGAGCAGCCCAGATATATTGAATTTTCGTTTGTTCATGTCTTTACTACCGTTCATCCGATCTTTACCATTTCTTTTTCGATAAATAATCGTGATTGCTAAATATGTCCAGAAGGAACGAACCTTCTATCTATAAAACTGTGGGAGATATTACGTTTTTTCCAAATTGCGGGGGCGGGAGGGGGCTTGGCAAGAATTGAAAATAAACTTGATCTGCCTGCAAGGATAAGAAGCATAAGTCCCCATCTCTTACCATCTCTGAGATCTGTGCGTTCATACGGACAGACAGACGGACATGGCTATATCGACTCGGCTGTTGATGCTGATCAAGAACATATATACTTTATGGGGTCGGAGATGCTTCCTTCTGGCTGTTACATACTTTTGCACAAACTTATTATACTCTATGTACCTTTGGTACAGAGTATAAAAATATTCAAAATACAATATGAGGCTCAAACAGGAATAATAGTCCAAAATCGAACAGAACACAAAAACGTGACTAACCTTTTCAGTTGGAAAAACAAACTACTAATCGAAATTGGCTGCTTATGCCAACATATAATAAGCATATGTGTCCGAATATAACAAGAACAAAATAACGATAATCGAATGTACACAGCACGCGAAAATTCACCCTTTCTTTTGAACACACCTCGTATTATAGTACTTGGATCATTGTTTTTAGCCACTAAGTTATTGTGGTTTTGCACAATTTTTTTTTTTAAATTTAGGAACAATTTCAAAAAATGAGAAAAAGTAAAAAAAGAGTATTTAAAACACGTAAGAAAGCCCGACTATAATATACTCTGTACCAACACGAGCAGAGTTAATTGTGCCAACTCAGCATGAAAGCTATCTTTACCAAACTTTGCACGAAGTCTTTAAGTACAAATACGCCGCACATTTGTCGGATCCTGCCGCATCGGATGGCTATAGCATATAGCTGTCATAGGAACGATCGGTCGAAAAACTAGCTTCAGTGAGAAAAACTTTTTTGTTTTCTATGGAATTGCCTCCGAACTTCGTATTTCTTAGTTTTCTATGCTTTCCCATGATTCCACTAAGTTTGGTTAAAGTCGGATAGCTATGGTATATCCGTATAGAACAGCTGTCAGAGAAAAGTAGAGTTTGAAACGTAGGCTTAGTTAGAAAAACTTTTTTGTTTAATGGAAATGTCCTCCAAATTGGCATTTATATATTAGGTATGCTTTCACTCAATTCTACAAAGTTAAAGGGGGATTACTTTAGCATATACGAGGAAGGTCCCAGAAATAGCCGACCTAACTACTAAAACACAAAAATTTATCATATCGATACACTTTTCCCAGCGATGTTTAATAGCTTCGATACCTTTCTATAATAAGAACTGTGAAGCTCTTCAAAATAGGCATTAACCTCGGACTCCACCTCTTCATTGTTGCCAAATCTTTTTCCTCCGAGCCATTTTTTCAAGTTTGGAAATAAGAAATAATCAAAGGGAGCTAAGTCTGGCGAATAAGGGGCGTGAGGTAGCAATTCAAATTTTAATTCATTAATTTTAGCCATTGCAACGGCAGAGGGGAGAACCGGCGCTTTTGTTCTGAAGTCAGCAAACGCGGTACCCATCTTGCGCATAACTTTTTCATGTCCAATTTTTCGGTCAATATGCGATGTACAGCACTTTTTGAAATGCCTTCACATTCAGCTAACTCTCGAACTTTCAATCGCCGGTCATTCAATACACATTTTTTAATTTTGGCCACCATTTCTGAAGTGGTCACCTCACTTGGACGCCCATTCCGATGTTCATTTACGCAGCTCAAACGACCTCGCTTAAACTCAGCCACCCAATATTTTATTGTAAACGAGGGAGTAGAATTACGTAAGGTAGAATCCAGCTCCTTTTTAATATTGGTTGGACTAAGACCTTTTATATGAAAGTATTGTATCACATAACGATGACCAATTTTGTCCATGTTTGCAAATCAATAACAATCGTTCTCTATTAAAACCGACCAAAAAAAACTGTGCAAGGTAAAGGCACCAAACTACAAACTTAAGCTTTTAATAGTCGGTACTTCCCCTATTTAATATTTTTTGTGAACATTTTCCAACACTACTGTGCTAGTTCGGCCATTTCTGGGACGGCCCTCGTAGCTGCCATTGGAACGACCGGTCGAAAAACTAGTTCTTGAGAGAAAATTTTTTATCATGTTTTTAATAGAAATGTCCTTAACATTGGCATACATTTTTTCCATTCCATTCTTTTAACTCTACAAGGTTTTCTCAACATTGGATGACAATTGCATAAAGCTGCAGTACGAATGATCGGTCAAAAAAGAAGTTCTAGTGAAAAAAAACTTTTTGGTTTTAAATGGAATCGAAATCCAAATGGAATCCAAATTTCGTACATGTTAGTTTGTTATGATTTTTCATGATTCCACTTAGTTTGGTCGAAATCGAATATCTATATAGTACTGCTCCCAAAAAAAAGTAAGGTTAGTTAGAAAAAAGTGCTGCAAGGGTATAGAAACTTCGGCCGAGCCGAAGAAAAGTTCTTCTATTTTTTTTTCTTATTAAGACTGTTGAACGTCTATCTTTTGTATGAGAGCTATAGTTGTCCGATCTTCATTAAACTTAGTACATTTATGAAGAAGCATTAAGAACCAATATTTATTAAGTTTTGAAACGTTTTCATTATAAATATAAAAGTTTTTCTCATCAATACCAGTTTTTCATTCGATCGTTACTATGGGAGCTATGAGATATAGTAATCCGATCCGGTCGGTTCTGACATACGAGGTGTGTTCAAAAAGTATCGCGAATTTTGTGTTTTTTCAAAAATTATTTACTTATTCATGAATATCTATTTTGTCCCCTTCAAAGTAATCCCCATGAGATATTATACACTTGTGCCAACGGTTTTTCCAATCTTCGAAGCACTTCAAAAAATCATTTTTTTTTATCTTGTTCAGCTCCTCCTTCGATGCCGTCTTTATCTCGTCAAGCGTAGCGTAACGTCGTCCTTTCATGGGCCTCTTCAGTTTAGGGAACAAGAAAAAGTCACAGGGGGCCAGATCTGGGGAATACGGTGGCTGCGGCATCATTAGTGTGTTGTTTTTGGCCAAAAAGTCGCGCACAAGCAACGATGTGTGAGCAGGGTCGTTATCGTGGTGCAAAAGTAAATTTTTGTTCTTCCACAAATCCGGGCGTTTCTGGCGGATTGCTCCGCGCTTTTTGCGCATAATTGCAGGTAATATTCCTTATTGACCGTTCTTCCCTGTGGCAAGAACTCATGATGCACCACGCCCCTGCAATCGAAGAAAACTGTCAGCAAAACTTTCACATTCGACCGAACTTGGCGCGCTTTTTTCGGTCTTGGTTCGTGCGGCAGCTTCCATTGAGATGATTGAGCTTTGGTTTCCACGTCGTAACCATAAACCCACGATTCGTCACCAGTTATGACCCTCTGGAGCAAATTTGGGTCGTCGCGGACAGAGTTTAACATCTCATTAGCAATGTTCATGCGATGCTGTTTTTGGTCGCAATTGAGGTAAAAATCGAAGACGATCCAAAACACGTGCAAGCGAAGCAGCTGTCACCAATTAAGTGAACATTCAAAATGGCCGAGCTTGTCGGCATAAGTGAGAGACATGAGTAGCAACATAACGCCACAAAAAAATCGAAATTCGAATATACGTAACCCGCGAAAATTCAAAATTCGCGATACTTTTTGAACACACCTCGTATTAGCAGCGTGCAGAAAAAAGAAGACTATGTGCAAACGTTAGCTCTAGAGCTTCAAAACTGAGTGATAAGCTTGCATAAAAACAGAAAGACGGACGGACAAAGCTCAATCAACTCAGCTCAGCTGATTAAGAATACTTTTTGTGACTGGTTTAACGACTTTTATACAGGGTGGTCCATTTAAAATTAGAATTTAATTTTGCTATAAAAAAAACCGCTCGATATTTTTCATAGTTGAACATTTATTGGAAAGGTTGGTTCTTGTCATTTATTTATGAAAAACAATCTCGGTCGAGTGACCACCTCGGCTGACTTGAGTAGACCATTCGATCCACCCAATTTTGGAGAACATTTTCAATTATTTCGGCACGTATGTCAGCAATAGCAACTCTAATCTAGTTCTTCAGCTCATCAATTGTTTCAGGATTGTTTGCATAACATTTGTCCTTGACCGCTCCCCAAAAATAATAGTCTAACGGTGTCAGAGCACAGAATTGGCGTCCAATTCACATCTCCATATGTGCTGATTATTCGATTTTCGAAGATAGGGCGCAGAAGATCGATTGTGGCGTGCGCTGTGTGGCACGTAGCATCGTCTTGTTGAAACCAAACATCGTCCAAGTCTTCCGCTTCAATTTGCTCGAAGAACCAATCACTTAACATTGAGCGGTATAGCGAGCTGACGTCACGACGCGTCGATGGTTGTTCACGCACATTTTCAGCAACCGCAGCAATGTTTTCGGTCGAGCGCACCGGACGAGTACGTGCACAACATTCCAGTTTCACAAACTCGCTTCAAGGATTTATCCACAAAATGAGTTTCCGGAACATTTTTTTTTTTTCAAATTTCGCACAGTTTGAGTCGAGGACTCACCAATTTAGAAATATGTTTTTAATATTTTCCAACTTTCTTCTTCTAATCCAAACACAATTTTTCTTTTCTCTCCAATAGATGGCTATACGGTCAGCGATGTGGTCATGTACTGGAAGCCTACGCCGGTGCGAGGCGTGGAAGATGCCGAACTGCCTCAGTTTACTATCATTGGCTATGAAACAAACGATAGAAAGGAGCGACTGGCCACTGGAGTATATCAACGTCTTTCGCTGTCCTTTAAATTGCAGCGAAACATTGGTTACTTTGTGTTCCAGACCTACTTGCCCAGTATACTCATTGTGATGTTATCGTGGGTCTCGTTCTGGATCAATCACGAGGCGACAAGCGCTCGAGTTGCTCTGGGCATTACCACGGTACTGACCATGACTACAATCAGCACTGGTGTTCGGAGCTCACTGCCTCGCATCTCCTACGTGAAGGCCATTGACATCTACTTGGTCATGTGTTTTGTTTTTGTGTTCGCAGCGCTGCTCGAATACGCGGCTGTCAACTACACGTACTGGGGCAAACGAGCCAAAAAGAAGATTAAAAAGCTGAAGGACTGTGATCGTGGAAAACTAGGTAAACGAAGTAGATGGGTTTTAATCAATTAAGAGTGTTATACTTTAATAACTGATTCCCAGAAGTGTTCTAGAGCAGCGATGTCAAAAATTTGAAAAGGCAGTCACGCGTGGTTGGCAAGCCAAATTCTGCCGGCGTCGCAGTGACAGAGAGAGAATATGTGTATTGTATAATTCAGTGGTGTCCAAACTCACACAATGAAAGCGTTTCGCTTGCGTGCGAAGCAGCGAAACACAAAGGCAAGGTGACTTTTTTCTGCTTTACTCTGAAAAAATAAAATGCGTGCGATTCAAACATAAAACAAACTAAAATTTATGTTTGAATCGCACGCATATTATTTTTTCAGAGTAAAGCAGTAAAACGTCACCTTGCCTTGGTGTTTCGCTGCTTCGCACACAAGCAAACGCTTTCATAGTGTGAGTTTGGACACCACTGTTCTAGAGTCATTGGAATAAAGTTTGAACGAGAAAGCAAAGCTAACTTCGTCTGTCCCGAAGTTTTAATAGACTTAAAACAGATTATTCCTATGGTAGTCATCAAATCCCCGTGGTTCCGACATATTATCAGAGATGACTCTCTGCCAAATTTCAGCTCGATAGATTCAAAACTGAGGGACTTGTTTGCGTAGAAACTGACAGACGGACGGACAAAGCTCAATCGTCTCAGCTTGTTATGCTGATCAAGATTTCTTTATGCGGTTGGAGATGATTCCTTCTATGCGTTCCAAACTATAACAAGAAAGAAAGTCGGTCAAGCCCAACTTTAATATACTCAGTACTTGTGAAGTGCTGCCCATCGCCGTCGCGACCGGTGCTGCCCATAGTTGTTTGTTTTCCTTATAACTGACTATTGTTCATCCGATCTTTACAATTGGCGGATCGATAAAGAATCTCGATTACTAAAAATGTCCAAAAGGTACGAACCGTCTATCTATAAAATTGTTGGAGATATGACGATATTTTTCGATATTGCGGGAGCTGCAAGTATAGGAAACATAAAACTCATACATGCCAAACCTTAATTTTCTATGGGAGCTATACTATATAGTTGTCCGACTTCGATCAAGCTTAGTGCAATTATGGAAAAGCATTTCCTTTGAAAACAAAAAATTTTTCTCTCTAAAACTCGTATTCAGAACGATCGTTCATTTGACAGCTATATGCTATAGTCTTCGTATCCGGCCGGTTTCAACAAATGTGCAGCGTATTTGTACTACAAGACTTCGTGCAAAGTTCGGTGAAGATTGCTTACAAACTGACCGATGAGATAGTATAGAAACAGACGGACAGGCGGACGGTCGGACAGACGGACATGGCTAAATCAACTCAGCTCGTCATGCTGAACAAGAATATATACGGTCGGAAATGCTTTCAGTATTCTCATGGTCACTTTAGCGGGACTATTCTTCCTAGAAAGCATTGCGACTTATTGAGATTGAGAGTCGATCTGATGTGGTATTACACCCTGGTAACTCCACGTGCTGTAGTTAAGCCTAACGTTGCGGAAGGTCCTGCAGTTTCAAAGCCCTGACGATAGATTGATTAATATGTATTTCCTAATTACCTACCGGGTGGCTCGGCGGCTAGTGTGCGCGACCGCTGTGCAAGAGGTCGTGGGTTCGATCCCGCCTGGTAACATCTAATGAAAAGTTTTTTCTTTAAATAAACTGTACACCCGGTCACGCCTCTTTGCTGTTGGCGCCAGCTTTCTAGTAATTAGCCATGAAAAGCTTCTTAAGCTGCCTTTCGGATTCGGCGTTAAACTGTAGGTCCCTTCTCTTGTGCGAAAATTAGAAGCGCACAAGCCAAGAGATTGAGAGAAACTCGGCTTTGGCCCTTTGTGGCTGTGTCAACGTGACAAGCCTTGTGGCAGTGTCAACTAGACAAGCCATTTTACTTTTACTAATTACCTACCGGAATAATAAATCTTTATCGGCTTAGCAGAGATATGGTTCTGATCCACTTTTGATTCAGTTTTAAGCCGGCTCACTGATGGTCCTTTTCTGATCAACAAGAAGAGTCTGTGATAATTGTATGCGTGCACACTAGGGTGGACGCCGATTAGATACCCTAAGAAAACGTAAGGCCGTCCGCACACGGTTCGTATCGTCATCGTAGCGTCATTGTCAGATCAAGCATTTGCCAAGCAGTTACGATAACGATACAGCTATTGATCCGCACATGATGCAGCTTTCAATCGTCAAAATTCAATGGGTAAACATATCGAATGATAAAGAAAAACAAAGTATGCTAATAGTTAATTTTGTTATCGGCGTCAACAATTATCAAACAGTCCCAACGAAGAATTGGGTGCACCCAAATATTAACCCTCATCCTGTGAATAAAAAAATAAGTAATTTGCCCAAAAACAGGAATAAAAACTTTTTTTTGGGGTCAAACAGAAAACATAGCAAAGTTATCTATTTTTCAATAGGTTGTTAAAAAGGTAAAAAACTGGAGTCAGAAAGTCTCAGCTCTAAATTTCAGAAATTACCTGACACCTTCAAGGTCAAACATGCTTTTGGGCAAAATTTGCCCAAATTACAGGATGTGGGTTAAAAAATGTTAAGCTGAAGATTTTTTATAGGTTAAGAGGAATTGGTAAAGGACGAAAGCAAATATGTATGTTTTTATACTCTGTACCAAAGGTACATAGAGTATAATAAGTTTGTGCAAAAGCCATGTCCGTCTGTCCGTCTGTCTGTCCGTATGAACGCACAGATCTCAGAGATGGTAAGAGATAGAGGTTTGACATGTATGGGACTTATGTTTCTTATACTTGAAGGCAGATCAAGTTTATTTTTAATTTTTGCCACGCCCCCTCCCGCCCCCGCAAATTGGAAAAACGTCATATCTCCCACAGTTTTATAGATAGAAGGTTCGTTCCTTCTGGACACATTTAGTCATTAGGATTAATAATCGATCCGCCAAAGCAATAGTAGAGATCGGATGAACGGTTGTCGAGTTATAATGAAAACAAACAATTATTGGCAGCACCGGTCGCAACGGTGATGGGCAGCACTTCACAGGTACAGAGTATGTTACAGTCGGGCTTGACCGACTTTCTTTCTTGTTTTGTATAAAAATTCACTATTTTCTGACAAATAACTAAATTTTGTAACTTTTCTCATTAAATAATATAACAAGCTGCAAACGGACTATCGTACATTAAGCGACTGACTCTGTTTGACGACAGTCGTCATGCTGTACACATATTTCTATCGGGGCTGGAAACCGGTTCGGAGCCGAACCGCTCCGGAGTCGGAGACTCCGGAATTTTTTGGGAAGTCGGAACCGAACCCGAATCGAAGCAAACAAATTTTTCCGGCCAGACCTGAACCCGAACCGGAGCAAGAAAACTTAAAAATGGGTTCAAAAATTGTAGTTTTTTGTCAATGATTTCTTTTGGACGATATATCAAACATTTGCACTCTTTGTAAGACGTTGCGAACTCTTCTTCGATCGTAAAATCCTTAGAAAGCAGTGCTTGACTGAGTAAAGCATTCGACTTACAAAATGTGCGGGCAATTATTAACTTTGAATGAATTCTGTATGAAAAGCTCTGCACATACAAAGGAGTTATACCTAAAGCCATCAGACTCGGTTTAAAATTTCTCCAGTGATTTCTACTCAACTTGGTAGACTAGTCGCACACAAGTTCTGAAGTCTTCTGCAAAATACAGTAATTCTTTATTAAAATGTTAAAAAAAAATATTCTCAAATTCTAAATTTTATCCCAATTCTTACAGCTGTATTTTTTGGATCCAAGAAACCAAATATATTTAACCTAACAACAAACACAACTTGCAAAGAAACATATTGCAATGATAAATGAATATGATAATGAAAAGTTCCATATATAAAATTGGCAAACGACTTTATTGCTACTTTGACATAGACTGTCTTAAAATTCTAATGTATTAAAGTTTTTGGAAAACTATCACTGTAAAGAACTTTAAAATGTCGCATTTATTGTATGTATAAACTGTTACTGCCACACAAGTATCAGTCGAGTGCGCTTTACCTAAGTTTTGTTTTCTCCAGCCAAAAAACCAGTAAAGGTTAAAATTAGTTGAAAGACATATTAACAATTAAATAAAACAAACTCAAATATTATATTAAAAACATCAAGACTCTAAACATCAATGAATGTTTAATTATCTTTAAATTTACATACATGTTTTCAAAATAAGTGAAAAACAAATTATGACTGAGCCCCGAGAACCCGAACCCAACGAGTTTTGCGGGTTCGAACCCCGGAGTGAACCCCTCCCAATTTTAAAGTGGTTTGCAGCCCTGGTTGCGACGATTAAGGGTTGCTTACGAGTCGAGTGCGGTTTTCCCTTCAAACAGTTGTGTGCGGCATTCAATCGTATGCCTCTCGCTCGATGCGACGATGACGATACGAGCCGTGTGCGGTCGGACTAGCTCTCCCCGTCTTTAAAGGTTGTTTTTAGGGTGTATATAATAAAATAATACATAAACAATATTTTTACAAGACAGACGGACATGGCTATATCGACTATGTGTATATAAAGAACTGGAAAGTAAGACGCAATTTTGACAGACACAGTCCGTTTCCTTTCATCATATTAAACAAGAAAAAACGACGGTCAGCCCCGACAGTAATATTCTCGCACAAACGAAAGTGTATGCTCAGGATTTATTTTGCTGAGTGCAACGCTGTGCTCATAACTCGACTATGGCTCATCCGATTCTAGTTAATCCTTTGGCGAATCGATAAATTATCCTGATTACTAAATATGTCTAGAAGATACGAATATTTTTTAAAAAAAAACTTGATCTGCCTGGAAGTATAAGAGGCTTATGTCCGATACACTTCGAACCTCTATCTCTTAACATCTCTGAGATCTGTTTGATTCTACGGACAAAAAGGCGTGCAGACGGAAATGTCTATATGGACTCGGCTGTTGATGCTGATCAAGCATATATTTTCTGAACTAATAGGGTCTGAAAAGCTTCCTTCTGAAAGTTACATAAATATGCACAGACTTATTATATTTTTTTACAGATTATCACTTTTTGAAGCTCGGAATGATACTTCGATTGAATAAAAGAATCAGCAGCAGTAGACGTACCTGAACTCAGTACAGATAACGGGAAATTCTGGCTTTCCTGAGAGCGAGATTTGAGTCTGTGCTCCATGGTGTTAAAAACCACAGAAAAATGTATTCAAATTGCTTGCAAAAGAAATTTGTTGTTCATTTACAAAAAAAACAAGTAAGGGAACTGCAGTCGAGGGCCCCGACTACAAAATACCATGTTCCCTTGATTTCGTGTGTTTTTTCTTTACATACACACATACTCACACACTCCAACATACACACAAACGCATGGCATGCGGCCGCGCGCGATAACTGACAATGCAAGACCCCCCCCTCTCTCCCACATGCAAAATTGATTCGTATATAACTTCGGTGTTTTTCGTCCGATCTTATTGATCTTTTCAGAATAGATAGATATTGGGCCTTACTTGATATATATAAAATTTAGAATGTCTATCTTAAAAATTGTGGCTCTGACAGTTTTTTGCGCTTAAAGGGGGGAGGGGGAGGAATTTTCCAAATCTGAAACAAACTCGTTTTGAATCGGGTATACACCTATCTACATGCATATACAGGCTCTAGCTCTTATAGTCTCTGAGAAACACGCGTTCATACGGACAGACAGACGGACAGACGGACGGACAGACGGACAGGGCTAAATCGACTCGGCTGTTGATGCCGATCAAGAATATATATACTTTACAGGGTCGCAAATGTTTCTTTCTACCTATTACAAACTTTTGCACAACTTCATGATCCCCCTTTTCCCATTTTCAATGGGAACAGGGTATAAAAAGCAAACTTATTTACAAAATATAATTTTTTAATTTCTCAACCATAAACGGACGTTCATTGGAATAAACAAGCATTTAAAATGGGTATGAGGCGACCATGAAGGTGTACAAAAGTATGTTACGGTGAGAAAGAAATATTTTCAACCCTTTAACAAACGGTTCACTTCCATATTGCCAACCTACAGACAAAATCTGAAGTTTATTCCTTAAATAACTTCAGAGAAATGGCTCTGAACCAAGTTTGAAACGATTTTAACCGCTATCGAAACGGCTGACTTGAGATATAGCCTATAACTCTTTCTAGATCGAAATGAAAGCTTTTTAAAAATGTTGTTAAGATCTGTCCAGCGGTTTAGAAGCATATAAGGAAAAATCAAACATACATACTACCTTCACTTCTATGTATCGCACACTTACTTCAATACTGTCATAACTCAAAAAACATGATCTACATTGTGTGACATTTTCCTATTGCTATTTTTTATAGTCTCCGAATGAGATTAGAATATGTCAGTATATCATTTTACAGGTTCATTCTGTTGTTCCAGCAGAAGTGGCATATCTCAGTTATCCAGTTTGCGAAGATCCTTCGGTTTTTTGTTCAAACATCATATTTTCGAATTTTTTTAATGAGCTTTAAAAATATAAAATATTTTACCAGATTGACTCAAAATTAAAATAACTATTTTCGCTGGGTAATATTTATAGAGAGCTTAAAACGCAGTTTTCACTAAATGGATTGAGTCATGATAGTGTTGAAGTAAGTGAGCGATCTGTATAGATGTATTAACTTTTTACTCTTGCTATCTATTCTCGTTTCTCTTTATGAACCAGGCAAATGTGAGAAATCCGAAACGTGTTCAACAACAGAAGACATCATCGAGCTGCAGGACGTACGCATGAGCCCTATACCTTCGTTACGGAAAGGTAACTATAATGCGACCCTCGGCTCCATTGGTACCGAAACCATGGACTTGGCCAAGTTCCCGCCAAGTTTTCGCATTACTCGCAACTATGGCACTGGGCGCAGCCAGCTGCGTCACCGCGGACAACGAGGTAGGCTAATTGAATTAATCTTTTTCCGCGCATCTTAAGCATTTGTTTTCCTTTGTGCAGGCATTTCCGCAAGGCCACGTATGATGCACGCACTGAAGAAAAGTGCCTCTGCCATTAAAGCCACCATTCCCAAGATCAAAGACGTAAATATCATTGACAAGTACTCACGCATGATATTCCCTATTAGTTTCTTCGCATTCAACCTCGGTTATTGGCTATTTTACATCCTGGAGTGATACCGGCTTCAGGCAAGACTACTTAGACACTGTGAAGAGCTACCTGGACCCCCCTTAGAGAGCGTGCATTTGGATGTTGCTATGTATGAATCTAGGGTACTAATAGAACCAGAAAACAAGCATAGCCGAAGGACCGATGCCGTAATGAAAAGTCCATTGTTTTACCACATTAAAAAGGACTCACTAGTTCATTTATTCAAACATCGTATTTGTTAATGTATTGTTATACTTTATGTTCTGTCTACCCAGGGACCATCAAAATAATGAGTCTTATTGAATCAAATATGAACTTTTGTTTTAAAAATGAACATTTTTCAATACCAAGTAAGAGTATTTTGAATAAACATGATTCTTAAGTTGTATTTTCTCTTTGATGGAATGAAAAACTTAGCGCTGATTTGTATTTTGATTCTCATTAGATAATTCGTGGAACCGATTTGACAAAATAAAATGTATATGAAATAGTTATCACATCTAATTCATTTAGCATATCGTAACAAGTCCCACAAAATAGGTGCTTTGGGTATAAGATAGATTTCACCGTTTCGGGTGGAGATGATGAGTCGGCTATAGCCAAACTGCTAAAGAAAGTAGAGAGAAAACAGCTTCGTACTAGTTCTTGATTATTCTACAAAATGAGACCATTTTTGAGTACCCGGAGCTTTTTATATTCATTCCTGCTTGTCTATCCATGCTGAATACTGCAGGACGAATTGTTTCCCGTGTGCTGGCCACCGAACTAGTGATTTATAAAGTGGTATAGGGCGAACTACAGCTGCGTAGAGCCAATAAACTATAGTCGGGAAGAAATCCCATTTTCGGCCTATATTTGCATGAGAAAAGAGCAATGGTTGCCTTCCTAATACGGTCGTTAAAGTTGTCATTCCAGAGAAGTTTCCTGTCCAAAAAGACTTCCAAGAATTTGGCAATGTCACCAAACGCAAGGCTTACTCCATTGATTCGGGGGGGTCAGGTTTGGAAGTTTGTACCTCCTGGTGAAGAGTAAAATTTCTGTTTTGACCGGGTTCACGCCCGGTCCGCAAGATGTCGTCCACTGAGCTAGTGTTACCAGTGCTGTCTGCATGAGGTCACACAGAATTTGTGGGAATAAGCCACATTTGAAAATTGCGATATCGTCCGCGTATGCCACCACCACGTGTCCCTCCGCCTCCATGAGCCGTAGCAGTTGGTTAACTGTCACGATCCATAAAAGCGGAGAGAGAACACTTTCTTGCGGAGTGCCTCTGCTTAGAAATCTGTGAGCCGTAACGCCTCCAAGTTGTGAGTACACCGACCTGCTGGTTAGCAATTGGTTGATGAAACCAATTAGAGGCATATCCACTCCCATATTTGCCAAGGCAGAGGTGATGGCATGCTTCTTCTTCTTTGGCAATTTGATGGTACATAAAACTATCACAACCATTGTACGGTCTCGGCCGCTGCCACTAATGCCCACCACCCGCCTCTGTCCCGAGCGACATCCCACCAGGAGGACACAACCAGCATCGGTCGACCCGGCCGGGCTTGCCTCCTAACTCGTTCGCATGCCGACTGTACACCCGTTTTGCTGGAGCGTTATCATCCATACGGGTAACATGTGCTATCCAGCGCAGCCGCTGTTGTTTTATGCGCTGGACAAGCTTAGTGTCCCCATAAAGCTCGTACAGTTCGTGATTCATCCGGATGCGAAGTTCGTCGCTAACGTTTAGAGGTCCATAAATCCTCCGAAGAGCTTTTCTCTCGAGCACGCCAATTGCCGCCTCATCCGTTGAGAACATTTTCCATGCTTCTGCGCCGTATAGCAGGACTGTGATGATAAGCGACTTGTATAGGGCAATTTTCGTTTTCCGAGAGAGGGATCAGCTCTTGAACTCCTTACTAAGCCCGAAGTAACATCGGTTTGCAAGAGTAATTCTTCTTCGGATTTCCAGACTGATGTTCTTGTCGCTGGTTATCGTCGTTCCGAGGTAGACAAATTCCTTAACAACCATGAAGTTATATTCTCCCATTGCAGCAGATTGTCCAAGCGTAGACTCACAGCGCTCTGAGACTAGGAACTTCGTCTTTTTCTCATTTACCGCTAAGCCCCTAAGTACTGATTCTCTATCTCTGAGAACGCCTGTCTTACCGCAGACTCGTCTTTGCCGATAATATCAGTATCATCGGCAAATGCAAGTAGCATGTTATCTCTGGTAAAGATGGTGCCCTTTCTGTTAGCATTTGGGCACTGGCGCAGTATGTACTCCATAAGCTGATTAAAGAAGTCACACGATAAGGTGTCACCCTGCCTAAAACCTCTTTTGGTATCGAAAGGCTCGGAGAGGTTTTGCCTATTTTGACGGAGCTTTGTGTGCTTCTCAAAGTCATCATGCACAGTCAAACGTACTTTGCTGGAATACCAAAAGTAGACAGGGCTTCAAAGAACTTTGACCTTATGGGCGTGTCAAAGGCGGCTTTATAGTCAACAAAAAGGTGGTGGGTGTCGATACATCACTCTTGGGTCTTCTCCAGGATTTGTCGCAATGTGAATATCTGGTCCGTGGTGGATTTGCCAGGTCTAAAGCCACACTAATAAGGTTCAATCAGTTCACTTATTCTCGGCTTTAGACGTTCACATAGGATGCATGATAGAACCTTATATGCGATGGGAAGGAGACTGATCCCGCGGTAATTGGCGCAAACCGCAGGGTCTCCTTTTTTTAACATTGAACAGTATTGAAATAGTGAAAAAGATTTTTCTTTGAATAAACTTTACACCCGGTCATCCCTCTCTGCTGTTGGCGCCAGCTTTGTAGTAATTAGCCATGGAAAGGTTCTCAAACTGCCGTTCGGATTCGGAGTTAAGCTGTAGGTCCCTTTCTCTTGTGCGATACTTAGAAGCGCACAAGCCAAGAGATTGAGAGAGGCTCGGTTTTGGCACTTTGGGGCTGTGTCAAGCCATTTTACACTTAGATTCCAATCTTCGGGTTTGCTTTCTTCGGACAATATTCTGCATAGGAGTTGGTGCATGCACCTTACCAGCTCCTCACCTCCAGCCTTGAACAATTCAGCGGGCAGCTTATCAGCGGATCTATCTCTATATTATCACTTAGTGGTGTTGCTACTTCCCCAGAGGCGGCATTGTGTTCGTCATCACCTCCCAGCAGGTTGGAGAAATAGTTTCTCCATTTGTCTAGTGCCATTTGCGGATTTCTGAATAGATTGCCTTGCTCGCCCTTGCATAGTGAGACTCTGGGCTTAAAACCAGCGGATCTATCTCTATGTTATCAATTAGTGGTGTTGCTACTTCCCCAGAGGCGGCATTGTGTTCGTCATCACCTCCCAGCAGGTTGGAGAAATAGTTTCTCCATTTGTCAAGTGCCATTTGCGGATTTCTGAATAGATAGCCGTGCTCGCCCTTGCATAGTGAGACTCTGGGCTTAAAACCTTCGGCTAGGCGCCGAACTTTTTGGTAGAATTTTCGAGTCTCACTCATGCCTAGCAGGTTTTCGACTTCCTCACGCATACGCCTTTCCTGCTCATTCTTTTTCCTTCTGAAAAGGCGTTTCTGCTCTCTCTTTTTCTTCCGATATCGATCCTTGACAGCCCGCTTTGCTCCCGACCGCAGAGTTCTCCTGTAGGCAGCGTCTTTTTCTGCAGTAGCGCGGCGGCATTCATCATCGTACTGTGACTGTTTTCGGGAGTGCTCGGCATATCTGAGAGTCTGTAACTTTTTTCCAATTTTTTTATGCGTGTGTTTTGTTGTTGTCTGGTAACCTTGCTAACAGTTCTATCTACCGAAGAAATTGTGAGTTTTACGTATTTATGCTAGCACGTATTTTGTTGTTGCAATTAACAACTGTTATTATAGTAAACTTAACTACAAGTATTTTTACACATATTTTGTTATTGTAATAAGTTACAGCTACTTCAGTAAGTTTACCATAAAAATAGTAACTCTTGCGTGATTTTTTTATCTCATACTTTGTTTTTGTAACAATTTACTGTACCCACAGTAAATCTAACCGCAAAAATACTATTATTCTTTTAATGTATTTTGTTGCTGCACAGATAAACTGTATCAACAGTAAATCTAACCGCGAAGATTTTAAATGTTCTCAAGTGAATTTTGTTGTTGCAAATTAAATGAGAGTCTACAATAACTTCAACTGCACAATTGGTAAGTTTTTTTTTAAAGGCATTTAGTTGTTGTATGAATTAACTAAAACTACAGTACATGTAACTGTATTAAATGTAAGAATTTAAAGTTGTATTTTGTTGTTTCTTTGATCAACTGGGCTCACAGTTAGAAACACCACTACAGTTGTAAATGTTTTAAGATGTATTTTGTTATTGTAGCTTTGAACTGTGGCTTCAGTAAGTCCAACCGAAAAAATTGTTTCGATTGTATTAAACATATTTCGTTGTTGCAGCAATAAACTTTATTTGTAGTAAATTGAACTACAGTAATTGTAAGATTTTTTAATGCATTTTGTTTTTGATGTGACAACGTCTTATAATTCGATAGAGCCGGCTGTACGCACGAAAAAACATGACTCATGCGTCGTTACCTCGCTTTGAGGCGTTCCATGTACTAATACATACACACACTTCACACATATAGCTCAGCAGACCAACGCATTGTTGTTGTTTCAACAGGCCAACACTCTCTGTGAGCAGTGCTTAGTTGTAATTTGACATTTGTAAACAGAGAGAGTGGCTCTCAGTACGCTCTCCCTGTGAAGAGACGATCAACGGGGAAAAAAGCTTCCACGCATATTTTGTTTTGGTTATAAGCAGATTTAAAGTTTCTGGTCTAACGGAAATCGAATTGACAAGAAATTTTTTGCGAGGCAAGTGCTGCTAATAAAATGAATTTAGGAGCGTAAACATAATAATTAATATTGTTTAAAAATTTGTTATATTGCTAATCCTATTGATATGTTCGTCTTCCTTTTTAGCATAGTAATGTTGAAAGGAGTACTAAGAGCGAAAAAATTGTATTGCTATTATTTATTGTTTTATAGCGAATTAACGATACGGTGACATGCAGATGGCATAGAATTCCATTTAACCAAAGAAATTAGTGCAAAAATAGTCAGTATTCTTCGGGAAAATCGATCAGATACAGGAAAGGTTCATTATAAGAAACATACAAACAATTCAATGGGAAATTCACTAATTAAATTTAAATACACCGAGCACAATTGGAGACTGTGCTGTGATTTTGAGATTGAATCGGTATTACATCGAATCGGAAATACATCGAATATATGGTTTTATTGCCTGTGTAGGGTCAGGCACTATCACTGCGCTACAAAATCCCGCCAAAAAATAAATGTATACATTTCTTTGGAGCCTTCCCCAAGCGACATTTTCCAGAAATGCATTGAAAATTATTTTAAGACTTACACTTTACCAAAACTTTAACAAAAGAACAAGGAAAGGAAGAAACGGTGTTTATAGCTTTCTGGGTGGTATAAAAAAGACCTAACTATGCCAAGTTTGTTAACCAAATGTTGGCTGACTGTTTAAATTGGAATATATGTTAATCAGATTTTCCAGGGCTTAAAAAAGAATCAGATACAAATATTTTTGGACCAAAAACTATGCCAATTTAAGACTTTTTTGACATACATATTACTTTAGACTTAAAAGTGTACATCCTTTAATGTTAAGTGTTAATTTGTGATTTCCAATTACCTCCTTCTCTATATACATACAAATCTATTAAACAAATGAAATAAAAATTTTCTTTTGAAAAGTGCTACCATTCCATCAATATTTTCTTAAGACGTTGTCACGTTCAACTATCGTCAGTAAACCGACTTTACAGACAACCAATTTTTGCATAAACTAATTGTGCCGACAGTAAGTTTAACTGCAAAAATTGTAAATATTTTTAATGAATTTTGTTGTTGCAATTATTAAGTGTGCATGCAGTAACCATTACTTCACAAATTGTAAGACTCTTCCAGAAAATTCTAGTTGAGCAGCTGGAAAATATTGCCGCATTTTGTTGTTGCATTGCGTAATGTCTCGTCAAAAATTCAGTCGTTAAATGTTCTTTGCGTGTATTAGTATTGTCTACTATTTGTGTGCATGTATGTGTATGCACTTACACCAGGCCAGAACAGTCCCGAAGAAACTCGCCGATTCACACCGAATGCTTGCCTAAGGCCCGATTTCTCAAAGGTTCCGGTTGGCCAACCGCCGGTCAAATTTGTTCCTCCAGTTGACAAGCGGTCAAGTGATTTGGTTTTCTCAAGAGCATTTTCGCTGCGTTAGTGTGACCAGTCACGGTCAACAAATTGGGTATTTTTGTTATGTTTTTTTTTTAATGTTATTAAATGCTGCTGGTTATATTTTTGCGAAAAATTTATTAAAATTGATTGCGATGAATCAAAAGCAATAGCTGGGCTCACTTGTTTACCTGCACGGCTTATCATAGGAACGCTGACTACACAGAAGTCAGCCGCAGTGTGAAATTGCCACATGCATAAGAACGCAGCGCCGCCAAGTCCTGCTAACAATCCCTGTCGCAACAAATTGAATCGCAAATGAAGACAAGGCCTTAACTTAATCTCTAGTCCTAGCATGAATTATTTTACATGTAGATTTTGTCAACCTGAATCATTGAACAAATGTGGCATCATACAGATCAGATAAGTGATTAGGCCTCTTCCTATACTCTCTTGCATTTTTATGCGTTGCTCTGCCTCTTCAAATTCCATTTTCATTGAGTTGAGTTGATAAATTAGTTTATTCATAAACATTTTGTGGCAGCAAATAATAAAATAAACAAATCAAATGTTGGAGCCAGCTGTTTGTGTGCCAGCTGTTGTTCCATCGGCAGTGAACTCGCGGTTAACTTTAACCAGTGCTCGAGCAGCGGTTAAGTCTGTTCCTCCGGTTGCGCCACACACAGCATGAGACACGCAATTTCGGTTAAACTGCCTGTCAAGTTGACCAACCCCACATTGAGAAATCGGGCCTAAGTCAATCATGTTGTTCGATATACACAAATATACACACATTAATAAAAGTTTCGAGAAGTTACAGAACGCAATCGACCAGTCTGTGTCAGTAGTGTACGGTGAAAGGATGAACATTGAGCAGTGCGATAAAAAATTAGATGAGCTTGAACTCCTTCTCGAAGAGTTATGGCCATATGATTTGTGAGTTAAGCGGTAAGTAAGAAATCAACAAAATGGTTTTAAATAATATGTTAACAAAAGCAGAAAAAAACGCGAAGTGAAAGCAAAAGTGAGAAAAGTTTTACTGTGCTGTTGCTCACGCATTCACAGTGGGAACTGGAAAAAAATTCTTTAAGTATGTACAAGCCAAAAGGAAACATATTTACATATATTCTTGATCAGCATTAACTGCCGAATCGATATAGACATGTCCGTCTGTCCACAGGACCACGCGAAGGTCTATGCCTTGCGCGTAGAATTCACGCAAAACAACAACGTCTTCTGTGTCTTTCTTTTTTTGTTTGTTGTTGCTAGTTGCTTATTTTGTATTTATTGAATCTTCTCTTAATGAGACTAACAATAATTTTTCGGATCTTAATCTAGAAACTATTTTATAAACCATCCCCTGTTGGAGATAGTTTGTGTTCTGCGGCCCTTCAATTCAGTCGCTGGGTTGGTAGGTCATTTCTCCTGAGACGAGAATGCGTTGCTAGCATGGAAAGAGATTTTGCAAGTTGATTTGGGTGGGTAAGAAGCTTCTCAGAATATTTTTGTTTAAGTTGCTTTATTTCAGTTTCGACCAATGGGATGCTGAGATCGTTGTGGATACACTCATTGCGAATGTACCATGGCGCTCCAGTGATGGTTCTGAGAATTCTTGACTGTGATCTTTGGAGGATGTCCACACTGCTCGCACAGGCATTTCCCCATAACTGCGAGCCATACGTCCAGACAGGCTTTATGATGCTTTTGTACAGTAGGACTTTATATTCCAGTTTAAGAGGGGAACGGGAGTTGATTAGCCAGTGAAGGCTGTTGGCCTTTAGCTTGATTTGAAGCTTTTTCGACTCTATGTGTTTGCGCCATGTGAGCCTTCTATCGAGGTGCACACCTAGGTATACAACATCGTTTGATTGCGGGATCTGTGTTGCATTTAAGGATAGCTGGGGACAGGTGCTTCTGTTGAGTGTGAACGTCACATGCTTACACTTTTGCTCGTTGATTTTTATGCGCCAGTTGGCCAGCCACTCTTCCACTTTAGCTAGGTGGCTTGCCAGGAGACTTGTTGCGGTAATTGGACATCGTGATCTGCTTAATATTGCCGTATCATCCGCAAAAGTACTTATTGTAAGTCGAGGGTCTGTTGGTATGTCGGCAGTGTACATTACATATAGGAGAGGACCGAGTACGCTACCCTGCGGCACTCCGGCTCCTATAGTGAACTCTTCCGTTGTGTACTCATTTTGACGAACTGTAAATACTCTGTTACTGACGTAACTTTCTAGGACTTTGTGAGTATTTGGGGGAAGCATTGTCCTTATCTTGAATATAAGACCATCCAACCAAACGCGGTCAAATGCTTGGGCAACATCTAAGAAAATTGCAGAGCAGTATTCGTGGTGCTCAAACGCAGTCCGAATGTCTGAAGTTAAACGGTTGACTTGCTCAATAGTCCCGTGCTTTGCTCTAAACCCAAATTGATGTGAGGGAATGATATTTTGTGTATGGGCATCAATTTTACTGAGTAGGATCTTCTCAAATAGTTTTGACAGGCAAGGTAGCAGACTAATGGGTCTGTATGATGACGCTTGTGTTTTATCTTTTCCTGGTTTCTGAATCATTATGATTGTGGACCTCCTCCACTGAGTTGGAAAGTATCCACATCGCAGAACAGCATTGAAAAGTCTTGAGATATATGTAATGGCGGGACTTGGAAGTTCCATAATCATTTTAGGTGTAATAAGGTCATGTCCAGGAGCTTTTCTGGGATTTAGCTCTCCGATGGCGTTTTTTATTTCTAGCGAATGAACTTTGATTGGGTCAGTTTGTGCGGCGGTCGGAACCAATGGAAGTTCATAGCCATTGGTTGGAGGATTTGGCTGGAAAACATTTCTAAGGTGAAGTGCAAAGACAGTTGCCTTTTCTTCGTCGCTGCGGGCCCATCTTCCTGTCTGATCTCTTAGAGGAGTGTCTACCTTTGCAGGTGGCTTTATGCTGGCGCGTGCCCTCCATAGGGGAAATTTGGTGCTTGTAGGCGATAATTTTTCGATATAACGGCTATGTGCTAGCTGCTCTTCGGCTTCGAGTGCTTTGCGAAGTACGCGTTCTGCAAGTCTCAGACGATTTTTTGCGGCAGGCGATCTAAAGCTTTGCCATTCTCTTCTTGCACGCCGCTTTTCTGTGACCAGCCGGTCAATGTAACTGTTTGTCAATCTACGATCTTGCTGAGGTGCTGTTGTTGTCGTTTGGGGGTTTGAGTGATGAGCAGCGGCAGTAATGATAGAGGTGAGGGCTTGAACAGTATTGTCGATGTCTTCTTCGCTGTTTATGGTTGGGCTCAGCTCGATGTGACTGCTGATATATTTTTTGTATTTGAGCCAGTTTGTCTTGTGTGATGTCAGTCTCCGAGGATATTCTCTAACATGAGGGCACTCCAGAAGGGTGAATATTATTGGAGAATGGTCTGACGACAAGTCGGCAAGGGCTTCTGCAGTTACCAAGTTTTGTGGAACTTTTCTTGTTATAGCAAAGTCTATAAGATCGGGTAATTTCTTTGGATCTGCCGGCCAGTATGTAGGCCTACCCGGAGATACATAGTCGAGTTTGTTTGATGCGCGCGTGAGTACGCTGTAGAGTTGCTTCCCTTTGGGATTGGTCAGTCTGGAGCCCCAGTGGGGATGTTTCGAATTATAGTCACCCGCAGCCAAGAAGCGTTGACCAAGTGTATTAAAGAAATCTAGGAATTGATTTTCTGATATTGCGAAACGTGGGGGACAGTAAACCGCGGACAGAGTGATATTGCCTCGTTTAGACTCTACACATATCGATGTGGCTTGTAGGTAGTTTTCCGAAAATCCTGATAGTGGGTAATGCTTGATGCGGCTTCTGACGAGGATGCCAGTGCCACCATGGGCTTTGCCATCTGGGTGATTTGTGCCGTAAAATGCATACCCAGGTAATTGAAAATTGTATCGGTCCGTCAAGTGAGTTTCTGCAAGAAGCATTATGTCGATTTCATTGTCTTGGAGAAATTTTGATAACTCCACTTTGTGGCGGGGAATGCCATTTGCATTCCAGAGTGAAACTCGTAGGAGAGCCATTATTTGGATTGTTGCGAAGTGAGCATTTGAATGAGAATTCCTTGCGTTCTCATTTGTTCTTGCATTGCGTTTTGCATATATACCATAAAATCCTTCAGCGTCTGCTGTAACGATAGAAACATAGTTTCTAAGCTACTATAGTTTGATGGTTGTTCCGCTTGTTTTGATGGCAGTGTCGGCTCACTTCGAATTTCATGCGAAACCGTAGATATGGGTGCGGGTCTATCATTTCCTAGTTTCAAGGCGCTTGCGAAAGAAACACCTTGGGTTGTAGTCGTTGGGGCAAAGGTCGGTCTCGTAGCTTTGGTGAAGAAGACTCCAGGGGTCGACTGCGAGGGTGTGAACTGATTAAGGTTTCCATTGGATCGGGCAAATTCTGTGCGCGTATTAATCCTGCTCTTCAGATCTTTGTAGACTGGGCAACCTCTGTAGTTTGCAGTGTGGTTACCTCCACAGTTACTGCATTTTTTGACAGATGGATCCTCCTTGTTAGCAGGGCATGAGGCAGTGTTGTGCAGCTCTCCGCATGCTACACAAACTGATCGCAGGGTGCAGTAGGCTTTTGTGTGCCCAAATTCTTGGCAATTGGTACATTGCACTGGATTTGTGCGTTTGTGCGGCTCCTCTACGGTTATTCTGCGGTGCAATAAGAAAGGTAGTTTGTAAATTGGGTGCACTTCATTATTTTTTGGAGCTGTGTCTTCCGGGCTTAGTTCAATTTTGAATAGTGGCTGTGGTTTTTTGTCCCTGTTTATTAAGTTTATAACGGACTTGACCTTGAATCCCTTTTCCTCCAAGGCAGAAGCGACTTCCGTTACAGGTACACTTGATTCAATGCCCTTGATTACTACCTGTAGACCCTTGCTACTTTTTAGTTGGTAGGTGTAGTAGCTTTTTTTTCAGCTCTTAGGCATTTTTCGACTGCTCGATAATTTTCTTCGGTGTTGACTTGGAGCTTTGTTTCGCGGATATTGCCTTTGTTGACGGATGTTACATAAAAGTTGTTGTTGCCTATTAGCGATACAAGCTTTGTGACTAGGGCCGCACAGTTGCTATCCCTTATATAAATGGGTGGAGGCTTTGGTTTAGGGGCATTTGGAGCCTTTTCTTCACACTCAGCATCAGACTGTTGGCCAAGAATTTGGAACCTATTCCCAGTGAGGGGATCTTTGTCCACAGGTGTATCGCTTGTTTTGTTTATCTTTGAAATGTTGCCGCTGTTTTTGTTTTGCGGGCTTAATTTGCGTTTGTTTATTTGTACATACCGATCGATGCCAGTCTGCACATACGAGCGGGTAGTGGGTGTTGCATTTCGTTGTGTATGATTTTGCGGGAGGTCGTGCTGAGTTGACATTTTTGTATTAGTATTGTTTGATTTTTGTACTTGCGTATGTGTGTTTGTAGCAGTTTGTGCAGTTGCATATGTTGAAGCTGGTGTGGTGAGAGAGGAGCGGAGAGAGCTAACTGTTGCCGTCGTCGCTGTAATTGTTGATGTTGTTGTTGTAATCGTTGATGTTGGCATAATTGTAGGCGGGAGTGTGGAGAGCAGAAACGGTGAAGCTTGGGCTGTAGTAGTGGTTGTTGTTGTTGAGAGCGGAGTTACGGGAGAGGCGCACTGAGCGCTCCATGGAGCTGAGTTCTTTGCACTGGGCAAAGTTGGAGAGGCAGATCTAGGCATCTTTTCGTCATTTGGTCGTAGGTAGTTGTTAGTGTGATTTGACACATGCGAGAAAGAGAAGTAAGCACTTCGATTGTTTGTTTTGTTTTGGCGAGGGGTTAATGAGCGAGGGCTAGGCCCACTCATTGTTTAGTTAAATATTAACTATTAGATATTTTTGGACAACATAAGCATGAATGCCTATGAATGTCCATTAGCGTCTTTTATCGCGGGTCGAAATTGTTTATTGTAACAACCGAATTAAGCACTTTTACAACGATTTAAACCGGAGCGAGAAAAAAACCCCCCCCCTGTTCGGGGGGGATGAGTTGATATTTCTCCTGCTGACTTGCTGACTTGACGCATTTATTTCGGAATTTCAAATTAAGCGAAAAAATTGATTTTAAGAACTTTTATTTAAGTAAAAGCGATTTCTAATATAATACTTTTATTCAAGTAAAAAATAATATCTACGTGTATTTATTTCATCCATAGGGCTATGACACAATCCAAGGATGCCCCAATTGCTCACGCTCACTAAACTCTGACTTGAAAACGGTTAATGACTGGCAATCAGGACAAAAGGGATGGTCAAACCATAGAGGCGTCATTGTAAGATATGTTCTTGCTCCATCGAACCACGAATTAAAGCATTACGTTTTTTTTCTAGGACTTCAAAAGCATTTTATATGATCACCCTGCCGGTGACGTTGTTCAACGTGTGTTCTTAGAATCCAAAAAGTTAAATGATCCAGCACGTAAAATTTTAATAGAGGCCGTAGTAACTTGGACCTTAAAACATAAAATTAAACTTTCGAAAATCGACTTTCAACAAATTTCTCTTGAGATTGAGAATAATTTCGGTAATGACAAGGTAAGAGATACAGATTTTGTTGATAAACAGAATTAACGTTGTCCTTTAACTTTTCTTAGAACATATATTTCAATAAATCTGGAACGCGTGCATCAGGAAGATTGTACGATAGATATTACAACCAATTGAAACGCTTAAAGAAGAGTGAAGAATCTTTTGAAGCACCTAGCAGTTCCAACAAGAATACAGAAGTTAACAGCCAAATTGAAAACTGCAATGAAAAAGGTAATATTTTAAAACTTAAAGCTTTTACCAAAATATACATACCTAATTATTGCATTTATTTAAAGAAACAACTGCTGCTTTTAAATGGCTAAAGGTGTACTGCGAGCCATGGAACGATGTTCAGGAAAATTGGCGAAAATGCTATAAAATTCGACGAGAAGAAATTGTTTGCACAGAGAATAGCAACAATAATATTATTGGCATTTTGAGCAACTGGAAGCTTTTTTCTCACTCGATGGGACATAATTTGGTAAGAAAATTATACAGACCTGTTCCCGTTTTCGATTTCGATCAGATCATTCGAAATCGGAATTGGGAACAGGCCTGATAGTTTTTAATAAAGTTCATTGTTTTATATATATACTAATTTTTTTATTTTATAGATTAACATTGACTTCAATTTCTTGTATCCCGAATCGACATGCCTTATGGCCAAATGGGATCACTTCAAAATTAAAATTATTCCTATTTTAAACACTAAAGTCAAGGATCCAATCCACTTATCATCCCTTGAAAAAATCAGTGCCGATGCTGAAGGTTTGTGTTGCTTAGGCCCGGTTTCTCAAAGGTTCCGGTTGGCCAACCGCCGGTCAAATTTGTTCCTCCAGTTGACAAGCGGTCAAGTGATTTGGTTTTCTCAATAGCATTTTCGCTGCGTTAGTGTGACCGGTCACGGTCAACAAATTAGGTATTTTTGTTATGTTTTTTTAATGTTATTAAATGCTGCTGGTTATATTTTTGCGAAAAATTTATTAAAATTGATTGCGATGAATCAAAAGCAATAGGTGGGCACACTTGTTTACCTGCACTGCTTATCAAAGGAACGCTGACTACACAGAAGTCAGCCGCAGTGTGAAGTTGCCACATGCATAAGAACGCAGCGCCGCCAAGTCCTGCTAACAATCCAAGTCACAACAAATTAAATCGCAAATGAAGTCAAGCCTTTAACATAATCTCTAGTCCTGGCATAAATTATTTTACATGTCGATTTTGTCAACCTGAATCATTGAACAAATGTGGCATCATACAGATCAGATAAGTGATTAGGCCTCTTCCTGTACTCTCTTGCATTTTTATGCGTTGCTCTGCCTCTTCAAATTCCATTTTCATTGAGTGGAGTTGATAAATTAGTTTGTTCATAAACATTTTGTGGCAGCAACTAATAAAATAAACAAATCAAATGTTGGAGCCAGCTGTTTGTATGTCGATAATTCCATCGGCAGTGAACTCGCGGTTAACTTTAACCAGTGCTCGAGCAGCGGTTCAGTCTGTTCCTCCGGTTGCGCCACACACAGCATGAGACACGCAATTTCGGTTAAACTGCCTGTCAAGTTGACCAACACCACATTGAGAAATCGGGCCTTAAAGAATCTATCTTTCATATGCTTATTTGCTTTTCCCCTTTCTACAGGATCGGATCCACTTATTGCGCTGTTACTTCACGTTTTGCTGCGTCCAGTGGTGCAACGAAAATCGTTAAAAAGAAAAGCGGTAGGAAGATCTACAATTAAGGATTCCCAGGTTTCCTTTTTCTCCATGTTATCACTTTCAATGACGTTGAAAACCAAATACAGCATTTGAAGACATCCCTTTACAGTCGTGGTGAGACCTTGCAGCCAATAATATTAGCAGTGGGATTGAACGTAAGTCAGGCAAAGTTTTATGTTTATTACGATGAAATTAAATACGAACTTCCTTCGTTTTTGAGTGCGTTCGACATATGCTTTAAAGTATTTCATGCTTTAAATTTAAAATATTCATGCGACAGTCTTGGATTTTGGATGTTCGTTCAAAAATATTTCTATTCTATACATTTAAAAGAAGATAAAGCATCGCCAAATGTTTTGTGCCTGATCAATGACCTGAAATAGTTATTAGATTAAGAGAAAGAATTGTAAGTAAATTACAAATAAACAAAATGGCTTTGTGTTTGGTTTGTAATAATCCATTTGAAAGTCTTAACAGTCTTGTCAACCATTTAAGCTGATGCACAATTTAAAACCTGCAAGTACGTTCTTTTGTCCTAACTGCCATCATTATTTTCAAGGTCTTAAATCTTTTAAAAAGCACTTCCAAAATAGTAATTCATGTATTTCAGTTTCCGCTTAGCCATTAGAAAATACTTCCGAGTCAAATTTTTCAAATTATAAAGAGAATGAGAGCCCAACCGACCAAAATGACGATTCTATTTTCCAAAAAGATTTTTTCGACAACACTGCACTCAAGTTCTTATGTAATTTACAGTCTAAATCTAATTTTACTAGAGTTGATGTTCAAACTCTTCTTGATGGAATAACTAATACATTTTGTATTCCAATAGCTGAATGCTTGGAGAAAGTTTTTTTGAAGAATGAGGAAAGTTTAAGAATTGAAGAACATTGTTTTATTTCTGAAAGATTCTTTTCATAAGGTAAAATCATTTCACAAATTTGTTAAAGTGTTAAATTTAAATGAAGTGAGAAAAAAATTCGTCAAAAATTATGGAAGGAAAAAGTTACCTTATTCCCAATAAAGATGTCATTCCCTACATACTATATTTTGATGATTTCGAAATTAATAATCCCTTAGGATCTCGTAGGGGAATCCAATCGATTGCTGCTTTCTATTATACATTCCCTACTTTACCTGATAATCATCTTTCTGGCCTTGAAAATATTTTCCCAGCTCTTTTTTGACGTGACAACGTCTTATAATTCGATAGAGCCGGCGTTACGTCGCTCTGAGGCGTTCCATGTAAGGCTTGAAGTGCAAGCGAGAGCGCGGAACGAGCGACAAAGAAGCACAATCGGCCTTTGCGTTCGGCAGCGTTCGACATCAGTCTCTCTCCTACTTGAGTGAGCGATGCGTCTGCGTGGACAGCTGCTATACTAAAGTACATTTACATGTTTTGATCGAGTATCAAGTGCAGTGAAAAGTGAATGTGGTGTCAATTGTTTATAGCAACGATAAATACAGCGATAAAGGTAATGATTCTTTCGATATTAATTATATATTCAGTGATATATTGTCGAATATTCGTGCTTTCGTCATTAAAATGAATAGCATCGGTCCGCTAGTGCAGCGATTGTAGGTTATGCTATAATTGTCAAAATTAAAACAATAAGTTAACAGAACTATTTCACGTTGAGTAAAAAATCGATGGCTTTACTATTCAATCGAAATAATTATCGAGCGTAGCTATGATTTAAAAAAATTAAAACATAAATATTAAATCTTCCACATATCACAACACCGTGTCTGAAATGACAGGTTGGACCAGCCATCTGTCAAAGGGAACATTTTCTCCTATATCAAACACATTGAGGCGGGCTTTTTAAAAACTAGATTTACGAAAATTTTAATGTTTCCAAATTTTAAATTTTAAATGTAAGATTAATAAACAATAATTTAATCATTGCTTATTCTTATAATGGATTATTTAAAATTATTACTTTTTTATAACAAATTACAATTAAATTTGCAAAAATAATTAAGTAACTAATTAAAAAAATTTAATTATATTATTAAAATAATAAAATCAAAATTTAAATTTTAACAATTGAGTAGAAATTTAAACAATAAATTTTATTCAAGTATTTTGTTGTATTTTTATTTTTTAAATTTAAAATGAAGAATTGAATGAAGAATTTTATGAAAAATTTTTTTAAGCACTACAAATATTAAATGAAAGGAAAAATTTGTTTCAGTATGGTGATACCGAAAGTAGTCATACATCTCCTCCGATTACAATTGGATACCTTAGGAATTTAAAGTTAAACATGTCTGCTCGTGTATCGTGGACGTTTTGCCACTTTCTGCCTCTTATGATAGGAGACTTAATCCCCGAAAGAAACATACACTAGACCCTTCTTTGTTTACTTATTGAAATAATAGATTTAGTCCTCAAAACAGAATTTTATGAAAAGGATTTGCAGATATTGCAGTCAAAAATTGAAGAACAACACAAACTTTATATTTTGCTCTTTGGTAACACCTTAAGACCCAAATTCCATTTTTTGCTACACTACCCTAAGTTTATAAAATATGTTGGCCCACTCAAGTACCTTTGGTGCTTCAAGTTTGAGTCTAAACATAGAGAATGAAAAATATATACAAATTCTATAAATTCGAGAAGAAACGTGCCTTTATCAGTCTCCAAATGTATGCTTAAGCTGGCAACTCGACTATTATTTGAAAATGGTTTAATAGATAAGAATATTATAAATGACATTCAGAAACACAAATTATGTAATAAGTTATATTATAATAAAATACTAGATTTGAATATTAAACAGCACGTACAAAGACATATCTCAGGAAACGAAGAGTACAATTTCACAAGCAAAATAACATATTTAGGAACTATTTACAAAGTGGGCCATTTTGTATTTTCAAAATCAATGCAATTGTTTTAAATTAAGGATATCATTATTTTTGAAAACAACGAAATTGTATTCGTTGGTCTCAAGTACAAAGTTGATCGCTTTTCAAAACATTACCAATCCTTTCTTGTGTCTTTGGAAAAAGAAGACATTCATTTTCTGAATCCTAATGTATGTTTTAAAAGCCCTTTGAATTTGAATTTGTCTCCCAATGGAAATATTTATATAAGGCCCAAATACTATTAATATTAAGTAATCCAATACTTTGTATCTAGGTTAAAAATAGTAATATTTTGAATACCGCTGTTTAATTTTAAGCTACCGTATTATCCTTAATAAAGATAGAATTTTTGAAAATGAAATAACCCAAATTTATATTTAACGTTTCAGGTTCAGAAGTTTACTAATAAAATAGTAATGAAACTATTAATGCTGTTAAGTTACCATAAAAATAGTAAAACTACTATCACTATCGGTAAGATGACTATTTTTGTGGTATGGTTACAGCAAAAATAGTCATCTTACTAATTATTTGGTATTATTACAATAAAAATAGTAAAGTAACTATTAATTCTGTGAACCTACAATAAAAATGGTAAGATGACTATTTTTTGGTAGTTTTACAGTAAATTGTTATCTTACTATTTGTATGGTAGGTTTACAGAATTAATAGTTACTTTGCTCACCACCCCAACAAACTGGCTAAAAACTTATTAAGAAGACGGAGAATCCGAGGTGTACGTCAAAGGAGAAGGTAAAAGAGAGTCTTACCCAAGGACCATCACCATTTACACCAAATTTTTACACTTTCTCCCT
Organism: Lordiphosa collinella; assembly: GCA_018904265.1. Classification (NCBI taxonomy): domain Eukaryota; kingdom Metazoa; phylum Arthropoda; class Insecta; order Diptera; family Drosophilidae; genus Lordiphosa; species Lordiphosa collinella. The sequence continues at coordinate 536,162 of JAEIFV010000092.1, read as the reverse complement.
AAATACCTACACTAAAACACTTATACATTATCGGTAAGCCCAAATGGACACTGCCAAGTACTGTTAAGACCCAATATTACACTAGCATAAGCGGCCAAAAAAGGGTAGCAGAAAGCTAGTTATTGAAGGATACTTTACCAATAAAAAGTTCTTTGATTAAAATAAAAAAAAAAAAAAAAAGCATTTATTACCCAGAGTCCCACTAAAACCTTAGCCCCTGCGTGATAGTTCTTTTGATGAAGATTTCGAATAAATAGGGTGACAAGTTGTTCATTTCGGGGCAACAAAAGCGGAAATTTCGCCTCGTATGGAATTTCGCTTCGCAGAAGCCGTCCACCTATTCGTACAACTCGAAGTTTCATCCCATTCTGCTCAAATTCGTGTATAAACGGACTAAGTGTTTGCAGACTGGGAGACAGAGCTTCAGATTTGCTCATGAAGGCAATTTCTTTATCAAACTTTTCGGCTTGCAAGACCTCAACAATTCTTAAAAATGCCACTTTCAATTCCCAAGCCGAAACAACTTTCGAGACACAACGATTAAGTTTGTAGCAAAATCGAAGAAATTATGCCTTAGTTCGCAAAAGTGTGGTAAACGATGAGCGTTGACTGACGAGTTTCAAAATGGGGCTTTCTTCTATCTCTGATGGATCAGCTCGAACTACTGCAACGCAACGCATTTTTTGTTCTCAGAAAGTTGAATTTCTGGTGTTAGCTCCACCTGATGAAGTTTTGACCACTCATCTTTATCCAACATGAGAAATTGAGGCCCTTTAAACCAAAGAGATTTTACAATCTCATATGTATCTGTACCTCTGGATACCAAGTCTGCCGGATTTAAATCTGTCAGCACATGTCGCCACAACACTCCCTCAGACAATTCTATTTTTTCAGCCATTCTGTTAGCTACGAATGTGGCAAGCGAAGAGGGATCCCCAACCAATAAAGCATTATTTGGGAATCGGACCAAAAATGTACACTCTCGATGTGAAATTTGCTTAAAATAGGTGATACTTCCCAGCAGCGAACATGGTATGCGATATGGCCACAAGATGCATTTTGTATAGACCCCACGTAATGAGCCACGTATAGCTTTTTTGTAATCAAGGATGTAATGGGAATATTCGTACAGAATTGTTGTTGCATCGCTCGCGAACTATTTCGACTCTTGCTTGTTTCTTTTGCTCGTAAATTTTTTTCTATTCTTTTTTGTGACGCTTACGCATACAAGTGTAAAAATGCACATGTATGAGCGTCATTTTCGCGTTTTTTTCGGCTTCTGCTTTTACATTACGCATACAAGTATAAAAATGCACATGTATGAGCGTCATTTACGCGTTTTTTTCGGCTTCTGCTTATACATTTCCAGACGAAGTCATTTTGATTTTCGTCGCTGTACTTGAAGCATCGTTTGTTCTTTTTGTGTTTTTAAATTTGTTTTGCTTTTTAGTGTTAAGATATTGAAATAAATTTGTTTTGTTTTTTTTATATATTTTATTTAAATATAATTTACTTATTCATACATATGTTTTGTGTTTTTATATATTTATATGGATGTATATACATATTTTAAGCATACTTTACGAGCAAATATACCACTTTTAACATTATATATATATATATTAATATAAGTAGTATATTTGCTCGTAATGATTAAAATATGTATATTATGACGTGCAACATTCGCATTACAAGTATATATACTTCGTATATTATGAAGTGCAACATTCGCATTACAAGTATACATACTTCGTATATTATGAAGTGCAGCATTCGCATTACATGATAGAACACCAAGTAATCGTGGAAGTATGGAGTTCATCCACATGTTCGCACACTTCGTGTATCGTATAGTGGTCGGTCTGCCCACTGCCAGCATTACAATTCAAGATTTGTATTATTGGCTGTAATGGGAACCCGAAAAGAGCTCGGCATTTAATCGCCCACTTTCTCGATTACATTGTGGGCAATACACCACACATACGCGGCCATGCCTATGCAAAAGTAATGGGAATCCGGGTACATTCTGTAGGTAGTACGGAAACTTTTTCATGAAGAGGTGATGCATTACGTGGGGTGTTTTTTCGCCATTGGGAATTGTTGCCAAAGCCTGCTCAATAGATGAGCAGCACACAACTCGAGTCGGGGAATCGTCTTCGTGTTCAGCGGGGCAACTCGTGACTTGGCAGTGAGCAATACCGTGTTAATTTTATTATTGTGGCTGGTGCGCACATATACGACTCGTATGCAACAGCCGTAAGCATGGCTCAGAGCATCAGTAAATCCATGAATTTGGACCGTTTGATAACTATCTCGGCAAACGTAGCGAGGCACTCGAATTTTATGCAGCTCAGGCAAAGTGTTTGTGAACTTGTTCCACGAGATATGAAGACTCATTGAAATTGCTTCGTTCCAATCTAACTTCTGTCGCCATAATTCCTGCAAGAGCATTTTCATCTTTGTGACAATTGTACAAAGCAATCCAAGGGGATCAAACAAACGCGAAGCCACCGATAAAATATTGCGTTTCGTTGGTTTAAGCGTGACAAACCCGTTAACGTCTAAATGATATCGAAATATATCATTATGAGGATCCCAACGCATTCCCAGAGTTTTCACAGACTCTATATCTTCGAACTTTAGAACCTTCTCATCCTTGCTCTCAATGAACAAGGTTGGATGGTTAGAAGCCCACTTGGCTAACGGAAATCCTTCAGATTGCAATACTTTTCGCACCTGACTGCAAAATTTCTTTAAGGCCAACTAGATTGTCTGCTCCTGCGAGCATATCATCCAAATAGAAATTGTGCTTTATGACCTTTGCTCCAACTGGATGGTATTGGGCGTAGATTTTTGCTAACTGAAATAAGCAGCGCCCTGCCAAAAACGGCGCTGATGCTGTGTCATACGTGACTGAATTTAGTCTGTAAGTCTTAAGATCGTGAGATTCATCTTCTAGCCAAAGTATTCGTTGAAAGTTGCGATCTTTCTCAGTGACATCAACCTAATCTAACTTTTATCAGCGTTAAGTTAGCTCCCTCTGAATAGTAGACCCAACCAATAGAGTGTCATTAAATAAAACGGCTGTTGACGTCTTACTGGATGCGTCAAATACTACCCGCAGCTGGGTTGTGATACTTTCAGGCCTTAGGACACATTGGTGTGGAATATAGAAGTGTTGTCCTGGTGGAGTACTTTCGAGAATTGACATGTGCCCAAGATCACGATATTCTTTCATTAACGTGTTATACATTTCGTGAAGAGTCTAGTCTTTAGCTAGTTTGCGCTCAAGTTGCAAGAATCTCCTTTCCGCAGTTTGATAGGATAGACCCAGTGCGCTAGGATCTTTTTTTAATGGTAGTTTGACTTCAAAACGACCAGAAGGAAGCCTACATACCGTTTGACTGAAGCACACTTCACTTCGACTCGTCTGGGCTCGAATCCAATTCCCAGAGACGCTGAACTAATGAGTCGAGAGAACATTAACTTTTTTTCAGCAGCAACATTACAAGTAAGCTGTTGGCGAGGCAAATCACCTGTATACTTCCCTGAAATAATCCATCCAAGCAAGGATTTCAGGATTAAAGAAAGATCTGGCCTAAGCATAATTTGCCCAACACACAACAGGTCAAAGAAGGATTCCGCTCCTAGCAAGATATCTACTTTAGTAGGCTTGTAGAACTCAGGGTCTGCCAATTCTATGTTTGTTGGTATCTTCCAACGACTAGCTGGAATCGAATGAGAAATTGTACGAATTTAGTCGGGATTGGATAGATGCGGAAATTTGATGTTGTTTTATCGCAGTGGTGGCTTTGTCTACCGTGAAAATGTTTAGCGAGCTATTTTCACGTTGCAATCTTAGTCTCTGTGCCAAGTTTTCGGACATGAAATTTATTTGAGATCCAAAGTCTAATAGGTCCCTTCCAGAGTGAAATTGACCAAATCTGTCTTTTATTTTAACCACAGCTGTGGCGAGGATAACCTAATCAGTGCTTAACACGTGACTTACTTAAACCTCAGACGCTGGAGCCTGCACTTGACCAGTGTTCCCTTGAATGTTCACATCATATCTGTGAAGAAGCGAATGGAGTGGTTTCGAACACACTCTATATTTCGACGATTTACACTTGGCCACTATACGTCCTGTATTTAAATAGTTGATACACATTCTCTGGGCCTTAACGGACTCAAAACGTTTCATCACTGGAATGGCACTAAGCGACTGACATGCAAAAATGCTATGTTGCGCATGGTGGCTCTGCAATAATTGCATTTTGCCTCAGCTCTTTGGTTGCCTTTTACACACAAAAATGAAGATTTACTGTGACCCTTTCCAGTATCAATTTTGGTCTTATTCCTGCTAAATATTGGTAGCGTCTGTTTAGGTGACTTACACAGTCAGACCAAGGCGGAAGGCTATCGTAATTCAATTGCTCGTCGAAGCGAGATTTGGTGGTATGGTTCACCTTAGACATAACCAAGTGAATAATAATCGCATTTGAAATCTCTTTATCACTGCCAAGCGAGGATAACGACGAGAAAAGAGCAGACACAGTTTAAATCTTAGATCTTAAACTCACAGCTGATGGCTTCGACATGCTTGGTATTTCAAATAGTTGAGATATTGTGTCAAAAAATTTCGAACACTTTTTGTCGTACACCGCTTTAAGGCTTACAAGAGCTTTCGGATAGTTGCAACCGGTTAACTGATATGCCTTGACTACTCCTAACGCTTCATCTGACAAACAAGACAATAAGTGATTGAATTTTGCAACATTGGTTAACGTCTAATCATCATGTACCAGGCTTTCAAACAGACACATAAAGTTATTAAACTCAGAACGTTTTGAATTTAGGCAGACGCATTTTCGGCAATTGCGATCGTTGACTTGAATTCATCGAACAATCATGGGCTCCGGTACCTTTCACTTTTTCTACCCTTGCAGAGAGTATTATAAAATTGTGAGGATGTTTGTAACGCATTGAAGGAAGTACCTCCGACCACATAAAGCATAAACACATATATTCTTAATCAGCATGACGAGCTGAGTTCATTTAGCCTTGCCCGTCTGTCCGTCCGTCCATCTCTCTTTATGTCTGTTTCTATGATATCTCCTCCGTCAGTTTTAAAGCTATCCTTACCAATCTTTGCACGATGTCTTTTGGTACAAATACGCTGCACAAATGTCGGAGCCGGCCGGATCGGATGACTATAGGATGACTATAGCTTTCATAGGAACGATCGGTCGAAAAACTAGTCTTAGTGAGAAAAACTTTTTGTTCTTAATGGAAACACCTCCAAAGTACGTATTTCTTAGTTTACTATCCTTTCCCATAATTTCACCAAGTTCGATCGAAATCGGATGACTATAGCGTATAGCTGCCATAGGAACGATCGGTCGAAAAACTACACAGAGGGAAAAACCGTGAACATTGGACTCAAAATGAGCACATTCGGTCACAAAAACTAATCATGACCGGATTTTCTCACTTTAAGGCCTGTATCCAGCACTGCGGAAAATTCCTGCCAGGAATTTGCTATTTATTTTGAGTTTGTGGAACCCAAGTAAAATATTTTGGCCGTTTGAATTTAAATAAATTTAAACACAAAAACGTTAAACTAACTTCGGTCTACCATTGTAGATTTAATTTCAGTACGACGTGTCTAGTGGTTTATTATTGATTGAGCGGTCGGGTGTGATGACATCACACCTCGACATCAGCCACATTGGTCTCACAATTCGTTCTAAATTATTTGGCCGAGGGCTGAGCAAGACTCTCCAGTGTGGCCCGTAAAAGAAATAAGACTGAATGGTTGGTAGCCAATTAAATAAAGTCTACTACATTTGAATACAAGATAAGAACAAAAGCTCAGCAGCCAGGTCAAAACCTTGGCAAAATGAATCTGCTGCATGTGTAGCAATAAGGGAGAATGAAACTATTACAAAAAAGAATCCGCTATTATTAATTTAGTTAAATTAAAGCTTGTATTATATTTATATAAACATTATCTGGCGTTTGCTTTGTTCTCCACCCCCATTTGCCACCATCTATACGCTCACCATATCCAAAATAATTGTCAACAATATATTCCTGAGCTGTGCAATAGCTGTTTTAGGTTCCACACACGCTTAAGAAACGCCGCTATCGATATCGATTTGCGTTGCTGGATACCCGGCTTTAAGAACAATTTCTCACTTCAAGAACTTTTTTTTGAGAACGCAAAATCTTGATGTGAGTTGATATATTAAGAAGATTATTAAGATTAAGAACATTTTAAAATTAAAAAAAAAATTAGGTCCGTCCAGTGTCCAGATCCAGGTCCACTCACTGTCCAAGTCCACTGTCCAGATCCACTGTCCAGATCCACCGCGTCTATGCCGGCCCAGGTCCAGGTCCGCAGAGACATCGCTTGTACAACACCCCACCCGCCTTGGTTATTTATTATTTATTAAATAAATAAAAGGTTTTGTCGGACCTCACTGGGAGTAGAGCCCAAGACCTTTAGTGCGCGCAACGACGGCGGCCGTGGCGACGCGTCGTAGACGGCTAGGCTATTGCCATGCGTCTGAAGACGCACGTTTGAATACCTACATATACTTTTCGGTGGGGTGGTTGAGGTGAGCGGAATTGTGCTCATTTCAAGAACATTCGGATCATTTGTGCTCAAATAATTGAGAGAACATTCAGTTCACATTTTGAGATGAAGAAATGTTATTTTCCGACCACGTTTTTTCCCTCTGTGTAGTTCTTGTGAGAAAAACTTTTTTGTTTTTAATCCTTTTCATTGGCATACTCGTACACGTATTTTATATACTTTCACACAATTCTACAAAGTTTGGTCGAAATCAGATGACTATAGCATATAGCTCCCATAGGAACGATCGGTCGAAAAACTAGTTCGAGTGAGGAAAACTTGAATGTTTTTTAATGAAAACGTCCTTTTTACTGGCATACTCTTATTATGTATACTTTAACACATTTCTACATTTCTTATCAAAATCGGATGACTATAACAGTATGCTGCAGTATGAATGATCGGTCGGTTCTAGTGAGAAAAATTTTTTGTTTTAAATGGGATCGCCTCCAAATTTCGTTATTAAGAGTGTATTTTGCTTTTCCATGATTTTACCAAGTTTGGTCGAAATCAGACATCTATATAGTATACATCCCATAGAAAAGTAAGTTCCAAAAAGTAGTCTTAGTTAGAAAAACTTTTTTGTTTTCAATGGAAGCTGCAAGGGTATACAAAACTTCGGCCGAGCTGGAGTTAACTTTCCTCCATTTTTTCTTAACTGCATTAAGGTAAAGAAATTTTGTGATTACGCAAATGTCTTCCAACGCTCCCCTGTTTTCGTTAGTTGGATATATCACATCTAACTCAGCTTGTAGATTTATGGCCTTATCAATGTATCCTTCTAAAAGCTGCAAGCGACACTCTAGTTGAGTTTTATCAAACGAAATCGTTTTTCTAAAAATGCTGCTTGCATTCGAGAAGTGTCAGCAACAACTTTATCATATTTTTGCAAACAGGCAGCTAGCTTTGTGCTGGCCTTTGATGATAGTTTAAAGAAACGTTATCGAGTCTAACCAAACGAATGAAAAAATGAATTTTGTATGTATGGATGCGGCAATGTGATGTATGCATCCCCTGTCTGACATCAATGCTTAATCTCCAGTTGAAAATATATTGTATGTATGCATGTGTGTGTGTAGACAGGCAACAATCAAAACGCCAAAAAGGCGAAAAACACACGCAACTGTAATCCAAATCAATAAGACGAATGCAGACTAGCTTGTTGGCAATAGCGTCAGCCCAAGGGGGTGAGCGGGGGGCCTACAACTAATGCGACGATTTTGCGGAACAACTCAAAGCAAAGACAAATCCACCGCTTAATACTGAACAGCACCAACCCATTGAAAATGGGAAAAGGGGGATCATAAAGTTGTGCAAAAGTATGTAACAGGTAGAAGGAAGCATTTGCGACCCTATAAAGTATATACATTCTTGATCAGCATCAACAGCCGAGTCGATTTAGCCCTGTCCGTCTGTCCGTATGAACGCGTGTTTCTCAGAGACTCTAAGAGCTAGAGCCACAAATTTTTGCATGTAGATAGGTGTATACCCGATTCAAAACGAGTTTGTTTCAGATTTGGAAAATTCCGCCCCCTCCCTTTAAGCGCATAAAACTGTCAGAGCCACAATTTGTAAGATAGACCTTCCAAACTTTACATATATCAAGTAAATCCCAATGTCTATCTATTCTGAAAAGATCACTAAGATCGGACAATAAACACCGAAGTTATATACGAATCAATTTTGATTGTTGTGGAGAGGGGGGTCTTGCGGGGGGGGGGGGGGGGGTTTTTTTTTTTTTGGGTTTTGTTTGTTTGGTGGTTGGGGTTTTTAAAAAAAAAAAAAAAAAAAAAAAAGAAAAAATATTTTTTGTGGGGGGGGGGGGGGGAAGAAAAAAAAAAAAATTTAAAAATTTTTAAAAGGGGGTTTTAAACCCCGGGCAAAATTTTTTAATTTGTTTTTTTTTTTTTTTTTTCCCCCTCAAGGGAAGCATTTGGGCTGCCGAACAGGTCGGACGTGTTTTTGTCGCGCTCCGGTTTAAATCGTTGTAAAAGTGCTTAAATCGGTTGCTTCAATAAACAATTTCGACCCGCGATAAAAGACGCTAATGGACATTCATAAGCACTCGTGCTTATGTTGTCCAAAAATATCTAATAGTTAATATTAGATAAACAAACAGGCGAAATTAAAAGCCGCTTAATATGAGCGGGCCTAGCCCTCGCTCATTAACCCCGCTCCAAAACAAAACAAACAATCGAAGTGCTTACTTCTCTTTCTCGCATGTGTCAAATCACACTAACAACTACCTACGACCAAATGACGAAAAGATGCCTAGATCTGCCTCTCCAACTTTGCCCAGTGCAAAGTACTCAGCTCCATGGAGCGCTCAGTGCGCCTCTCCCGTAACTCCGCTCTCAACAACAACAACCACTACTACAGCCCAAGCTTCACCGTTTCTGCTCTCCACACTCCCGCCTACAATTATGCCAACATCAACGGTTACAACAACAACATCAACAATTACAGCGACGACGGCAACAGTTAGCTCTCTCCGCTCCTCTCTCACCACACCAGCTTCAACATATGCAACTGCACAAACTGCTACAAACACACATACGCAAGTACAAAAATCAAACAATACTAATACAAAAATGTCAACTCAGCACGATCTCCCGCAAAAACATACACAACGAAATGCAACACCCACTACCCGCTCGTATGTGCAGACTGGCATCGATCGGTATGTACAAATAAACAAACGCAAATTAAGCCCGCAAAACAAAAACAGCGGCAACATTTCAAAGATAAACAAAACAAGCGATACACCTGTGGACAAAGATCCCCTCACTGGGAATAGGTTCCAAATTCTTGGCCAACAGTCTGATGCTGAGTGTGAAGAAAAGGGCTCCAAATGCCCCTAAACCAAAGCCTCCACCCATTTATATAAGGGATAGCAACTGTGCGGCCCTAGTCCCAAAGCTTGTATCGCTAATAGGCAACAACAACTTTTATGTAACATCCGTCAACAAAGGCAATATCCGCGAAACAAAGCTCCAAGTCAACACCGAAGAAAATTATCGAGCAGTCGAAAAATGCCTAAGAGCTGAAAAAAAAAGCTACTACACCTACCAACTAAAAAGTAGCAAGGGTCTACAAGTAGTAATCAAGGGCATTGAATCAAGTGTACCTGTAACGGAAGTCGCTTCTGCCTTGGAGGAAAAGGGATTCAAGGTCAAGTCCGTTATTAACTTAATAAACAGGGACAAAAAACCACAGCCACTATTCAAAATTGAACTAAGCCCGGAAGACACAGCTCCAAAAAATAATGAAGTGCATCCAATTTACAAACTGCCTTTCTTATTGCACCGCAGAATAACCGTAGAGGAGCCGCACAAACGCACAAATCCAGTGCAATGTACCAATTGCCAAGAATTTGGGCACACAAAAGCCTACTGCACCCTGCGATCAGTTTGTGTAGCATGCGGAGAGCTGCACAACACTGCCTCATGCCCTGCTAACAAGGAGGATCCATCTGTCAAAAAATGCAGTAACTGTGGAGGTAACCACACTGCAAACTACAGAGGTTGCCCAGTCTACAAAGATCTGAAGAGCAGGATTAATACGCGCACAGAATTTGCCCGATCCAATGGAAACCTTAATCAGTTCACACCCTCGCAGTCGACCCCTGGAGTCTTCATCACCAAAGCTACGAGATCGACCTTTGCCCCAACGACTACAACCCAAGGTGTTTCTTTCGCAAGCGCCTTGAAACTAGGAAATGATAGACCCGCACCCATATCTACGGTTTCGCATGAAATTCGAAGTGAGCCGACACTGCCATCAAAACAAGCGGAACAACCATCAAACTATAGTAGCTTAGAAACTATGTTTCTATCATTACAGCAGACGCTGAAGGATTTTATGGTATATATGCAAAACGCAATGCAAGAACAAATGAGAACACAAGGAATTCTCATTCAAATGCTCACTTCGCAACAATCCAAATAATGGCTCTCCTACGAGTTTCACTCTGGAATGCAAATGGCATTCCCCGCCACAAAGTGGAGTTATCAAAATTTCTCCAGGACAATGAAATCGACATAATGCTTCTTGCAGAAACTCACTTGACGGACCGATACAATTTTCAATTACCTGGGTATGCATTTTACGGCACAAATCACCCAGATGGCAAAGCCCATGGTGGCACTGGCATCCTCGTCAGAAGCCGCATCAAGCATTACCCACTATCAGGATTTTCGGAAAACTACCTACAAGCCACATCGATATGTGTAGAGTCTAAACGAGGCAATATCACTCTGTCCGCGGTTTACTGTCCCCCACGTTTCGCAATATCAGAAAATCAATTCCTAGATTTCTTTAATACACTTGGTCAACGCTTCTTGGCTGCGGGTGACTATAATTCGAAACATCCCCACTGGGGCTCCAGACTGACCAATCCCAAAGGGAAGCAACTCTACAGCGTACTCACGCGCGCATCAAACAAACTCGACTATGTATCTCCGGGTAGGCCTACATACTGGCCGGCAGACCCAAAGAAATTACCCGATCTTATAGACTTTGCTATAACAAGAAAAGTTCCACAAAACTTGGTAACTGCAGAAGCCCTTGCTGACTTGTCGTCAGACCATTCTCCAATAATATTCACCCTTCTGGAGTGCCCTCATGTTAGAGAATATCCTCGGAGACTGACATCACACAAGACAAACTGGCTCAAATACAAAAAATATATCAGCAGTCACATCGAGCTGAGCCCAACCATAAACAGCGAAGAAGACATTGACAATACTGTTCAAGCCCTCACCTCTATCATTACTGCCGCTGCTCATCACTCAAACCCCCAAACGACAACAACAGCACCTCAGCAAGATCGTAGATTGACAAACAGTTACATTGACCGGCTGGTCACAGAAAAGCGGCGTGCAAGAAGAGAATGGCAAAGCTTTAGATCGCCTGCCGCAAAAAATCGTCTGAGACTTGCAGAACGCGTACTTCGCAAAGCACTCGAAGCCGAAGAACAGCTTGCACATAGCCGTTATATCGAAAAATTATCGCCTACAAGCACCAAATTTCCCCTATGGAGGGCACGCGCCAGCATAAAGCCACCTGCAAAGGTAGACACGCCTCTAAGAGATCAGACAGGAAGATGGGCCCGCAGCGACGAAGAAAAGGCAACTGTCTTTGCACTTCACCTTAGAAATGTTTTCCAGCCAAATCCTTCAACCAATGGCTATGAACTTCCATTGGTTCCGACCGCCGCACAAACTGACCCAATCAAAGTTCATTCGCTAGAAATAAAAAATGCCATCGGAGAGCTAAATCCCAGAAAAGCCCCTGGACATGACCTTATTACACCTAAAATGATTATGGAACTTCCAAGTCCCGCCATTACATATATCTCAAGGCTTTTCAATGCTGTTCTGCGATGTGGATACTTTCCAACTCAGTGGAGGAAGTCCACAATCATAATGATTCAGAAACCAGGAAAAGATAAAACACAAGCGTCATCATACAGACCCATTAGTCTGCTACCTTGCCTGTCAAAACTATTTGAGAAGATCCTACTCAGTAAAATTGATGCCCATACACAAAATATCATTCCCTCACATCAATTTGGGTTTAGAGCAAAGCATGGGACTATTGAGCAAGTCAACCGTTTAACTTCAGACATTCGGACTGCGTTTGAGCACCACGAATACTGCTCTGCAATTTTCTTAGATGTTGCCCAAGCATTTGACCGCGTTTGGTTGGATGGTCTTATATTCAAGATAAGGACAATGCTTCCTCCAAATACTCACAAAGTCCTAGAAAGTTACGTCAGTAACAGAGTATTTACAGTTCGTCAAAATGAGTACACAACGGAAGAGTTCACTATAGGAGCCGGAGTGCCGCAGGGTAGCGTACTCGGTCCTCTCCTATATGTAATGTACACTGCCGACATACCAACAGACCCTCGACTTACAATAAGTACTTTTGCGGATGATACGGCAATATTAAGCAGATCACGATGTCCAATTACCGCAACAAGTCTCCTGGCAAGCCACCTAGCTAAAGTGGAAGAGTGGCTGGCCAACTGGCGCATAAAAATCAACGAGCAAAAGTGTAAACATGTGACGTTCACACTCAACAGAAGCACCTGTCCCCAGCTATCCTTAAATGCAACCCAGATCCCGCAATCAAACGATGTTGTATACCTAGGTGTGCACCTCGATAGAAGGCTCACATGGCGCAAACACATAGAGTCGAAAAAGCTTCAAATCAAGCTAAAGGCCAACAGCCTTCATTGGCTAATCAACTCCCGTTCCCCTCTTAAACTGGAATATAAAGTCCTGCTGTACAAAAGCATCATAAAGCCTGTCTGGACGTATGGCTCGCAGTTATGGGGAAATGCCTGTGCGAGCAGTGTGGACATCCTCCAAAGATCACAGTCAAGAATTCTCAGAACCATCACTGGAGCGCCATGGTACATTCGCAATGAGTGTATCCACAACGATCTCAGCATCCCATTGGTCGAAACTGAAATAGAGCAACTTAAACAAAAATATTCTGAGAAGCTTCTTACCCACCCAAATCAACTTGCAAAATCTCTTTCCATGCTAGCAACGCATTCTCGTCTCAGAAGAAATGACCTACCAACCCAGCGACTGACTTGAAGGGCCGCAGAACACAAACTATCTCCAACAGGGGACGGTTTATAAAATAGTTTCTAGATTAAGATCTGAAAAATTATTGTTAGTCTCATTAAGAGAAGATTCAATAAATACAAAATAAGTCTAAAAAAAAAAAAAAAAAAAAAATACCCCCCAAAAAAAAAAATTTCACAAAGCGTAAATCCAAAAGTTTACGAAGCAACAACAAAACACATGAGAAAAACAAGTAAGGGAGCTGCAGTCGAGTGCCCCGACTACAAAATACCCTGTTCAGTTGATTTCGTTTGTTTTTCATTACATACACACACACTCACAAATACACACACTCCAACATACACACAAACGCATGGCATGCGGGCGCGCGCGATAACTGACAATGCAAGACCCCCCTCTCTCCCACAAGCAAAATTGATTCGTATATAACTTCGGTGTTTATTGTCCGATCTTAGTGATCTTTTCAGAATAGATAGACATTGGGATTTACTTGATATATGTAAAGTTTGGAAGGTCTATCTTACAAATTGTGGCTCTGACAGTTTTTTGCGCTTAAAGGGGGGAGGGGGAGGAATTTTCCAAATCTGAAACAAACTCGTATTGAATCGGGTATACACCTACCTACATTCAAAAATTTGTGGCTCTAGCGCTTATAGTCTCTGAGAAACACGCGTTCATACGGACAGACGGACAGACGGACGGACAGACGGACGGACGGACGGACAGACGGACAGGGCTAAATCGACTCGGCTGTTGATGCTGATCAAGAATATATATACTTTATAGGGTCGCAAATGTTTCCTTCTATCTGTTACATACTTTTGCACAACTTCATGATCCCCCTTTTCCCATTTTCAATGGGAACAGGGTATAACAAGTAAGGGAGCTGCAGTCGAGTGCCCCGACTACAAAATACCCTGTTCACTTGATTTCGTTCGTTTTCCATTACATGCACACACACTCACACATACACACACTTCAACATACACACAAACGCATGGCATGCGGCCGCGCGCGATAACTGACAATGCAAGACCCCCCTCTCTCCCACAAGCAAAATTGATTCGAATATAACTTCGGTGTTTATTGTCCGATCTTAGTGATCTTTTCAGAATATATAGATATTGGGCCTTACTTGATATATGTAAAGTTTGGAAGGTCTATCTTAAAAATTGTGGATCTGACAGTTTTTTGCGCTTAAAGGGGGGAGGGGGAGGAATTTTCCAAATCTGAAACAAACTCGTATTGAATCGGGTATACACCTACCTACATGCAAAAATTTGTGGCTCTAGCTCTTATAGTCTCTGAGAAACCCGCGTTCATACGGACAGACGGACGGACAGACGGACAGACGGACGGACAGACGGACAGGGCTAAATCGACTCGGCTGTTGATGCTGATCAAGAATATATATACTTTATAGGGTCGCAAATGTTTCCTTCTACCTGTTACATACTTTTGCACAACTTCATGATCCCCCTTTTCCCATTTTCAATGGGAACAGGGTATAAAAATTACCGTTTTTAACATCGCCTAGGCAAGGAGTATTTAACAAGGTGGCAGCAACGTCGACGTCGCGTTGCCTTACGAAAAATGAGAGCAATTGAGAGAAAGAGAAGCGAGAGCAAAAGAGTAATAAACTAAAAGAAATTTGTACTCGCATGCATGGTATAATTATACTAGGTAGGGACAAGATTTTTTTCTGCGTACTAAGCATTTGTCAAGAGCGCGAGAGAGTGATCGCTCGAGCCAGCGGCGCACATGCACGCACATTTTTGTCCTTGTGTGTGTGTGTGTGTGTGTGTGTGTAAAAAAGGGTTTTCAGAATAACAAACATTTAAACCAGGGGCCGGCAGCTTGCTATCTGGCGTGCATACGAAAAATCTCACAGCAGCGCTGCTTCCTCACACACGGTATAAACCAAGGGTGCCCAGAACGAGCTTACCAGCGCGTCAAAACCAATACACATACACCAAATATATTTCAAGCAATAACAACAAAATGAGATAGAGAGAGAACCGATTTTTGTTTTTGTGTGTGTGTGCGGCAAGTATTCGGCCGTACGCATAAACATTTTGTTCTTGTGTTCGAGTTTACGAGAGTCATCGGAGAGAGAGAGCATAGAGACACATATGAAGTTTTTTTTGCACATCAGAGCGCGGCAACAACAAAACATAGAGCACGCATAAGATTTGTTTTTGCTTTTTGCTGGCTTATGGCGCACGCAAAATGAATACGCGCAGGCTATTCCTTTGCGTAGAACAACAACACAAGCGTGTCTTGCGTAATGGGCATGGGCGCCCCTGTTTTAAGACAAAAATCTCGAAACTTTACACTTTTTGACATTTACGACCGATTTTTTAAACATACCCTAGGCCAAAGCGTATTTAACAAGGTGGCAGCAACGTTGACGTCGCCCTCTTTGCTGTTGCCTTACGATTCAGTCTCGATTCGAACGTTGCGAGCGACGCACGGCTACGGACGAATTTTTTGCGTTTTTTTCATGTGTGTGTGTATACATGTGCATGCGAGCATGGTATAACGAGAAAGGTATGGACATGCGAGTGTGCGCCCTCGCAAAAGTACTCAGAAGTACTCAGTGTCTTGCGTACCTTTCAACTGTAAGCATTGTCGCGGACGGATTTTTTTGTTGATTTTTTTTTATTTGGGGGTGGTTTTTTAAGTGAACTGATCGTTGTTGTTGCTTTATGGAATGCAGCAAAAAATGAATACATTCTTAACTGTGTACGTTTTGTGTTGCCTTACAACAGAAAATGTATACATACTTTCTTGCCTGCCTCTGGTTTAAATCAGAGGCAGGCAAGAAACACATTCACATTTTTTTCATTGGTGTGTGTGAGAGCAGCGCAAAAATTTCTCTCTTTTTCAGTAGCAACGACTGCGACGCGAACACGTAACGCAGCGGAGCTTTAACAGTTTATACCAGGGGCGCCCATGCCCATTACGCAAGACACGCTTGTGTTGTTGTTCTACGCAAAGGAATAGCCTGCGCGTATTCGTTTTGCGTGCGCCATAAGCCAGCAAAAAGCAAAAACAAATCTTATGCGTGCTCTATGTTTTGTTGTTGCCGCGCTCTGATCTGCAACAACAACTTCATATGTGTCTCTATGCTCTCTCTCTCCGATGAATCTCGTAAACTCGAACACAACAACAAAATGCTTATGCGTACGGCCTAATGCCGCACACACACAAAAAAACAAAAATCGGTTCTCTCTCTATCTCATTTTGTTGTTATTGCTTGAAATATATTTGGTGTATGTGTATTGGTTTTGACGCGCTGGTAAGCTCGTTCTGGGCACCCTTGTCTTAAAACTATGCGGTAACACCAGCAAACTGCAAATTATAAAAAGAAAACTGGATGGCAATTCAAAGCACTGGAAGAATGTTATGACGCCAAGCGTTTTCGCAAGGCCCAGTGCTCATTTTTGGATCGGCTAAACTGCTCGCTGATGTTGAAGGGACGCAACAATTACAAGAAGCTGAGTTCCAGTCGCACTGTCAAGCGCTCGCCCAAGATGATTCATGGTAGATGCATATCCCTTGCGTCGCGATAACCAGGCCATCTGGCTGCTGTGCACTGGAGCAGTAACACCAATCTTATTGCCGAATGCTGCAAAGGGTTCCTCCAACTCGTACGCCATCAATTCGAAAACAAGACCATTCTACTGACATGTTTACAAATTACTTAAAATAACTCTGTCAATTCCGTAGCTTAGCTTGGCGTCGTGAACACCCAAGAATTAAAAACATAAAAAAATACAATCAAAAAAACTCTACTCCAAACATGGTTTTTATTTTCCTTATTGATGCTGCTTGTTAAAGAACCAAGTCTATTTTTCGCTTACGCAAAGCTTGTTGCACCCTTTGCCTTGGCTTTTTTATTTAGTTGTTTTTATTTGTAAAGTTTTGGTACTCAAATAATAGCTCGTCTAAACATATGGTTAATA
Source organism: Lordiphosa collinella (assembly GCA_018904265.1). Lineage (NCBI taxonomy): Eukaryota > Metazoa > Arthropoda > Insecta > Diptera > Drosophilidae > Lordiphosa > Lordiphosa collinella. The sequence continues at coordinate 518,955 of JAEIFV010000092.1, read as the reverse complement.
GCCAATTTACACTAGGGCATAAAAGCTGCCTTTACTTAAAATTTCCTTAAGGCAGCCGGTAAAGTTTGCCTTTGCCATACAAAAATGTGACAGCTTTGCTAAAAATTAGTTCGACCGAAATTACTGCAGGATTTTACAAAAATGTTGGCCCTGAAAATTACTACTGTGAATCACAAGGGGTCGCTCAGTAGCTCCTGTGTGGTAAATTTACGCTTTACCATTTTACTCGAGCTAGTAAAGTAAGTAAAAGTAAAATTGGCTTGTCAAGATGACACAGCCCCAGAGGGCCAAAGCCGAGCCCCTCTCAATCTCTTGGCTTGTTCGCTTCTAATTTTAGCACAAGAGAAAGGGACCTACAGTTTAACGCCGAATCCGAACGGCAGTTTGAGAAGCTTTTCATGGCTAATTACTGCAATGCTGGCGCCAACAGCAAGGAGGCGTGGCCGGGTGTAAAGTTTTATTCAAAGAAAAAAAAGTTTTCATTAGATGATCCGAGGCGGAATCGAACCCACGACCTCATGCACAGCGGTCGCGCACTCTAGCCGCTGAGCCACCCGGCCAATGAGCTAGTGAATACCGCGAGCTAGTGAATACCCTAATTATTTACGGTATCTGGCTTTAACATAAATGCCCCTAAAAGTATAATACGATTTGTTTGGCGGCATATTTAAATAATTCTTAACAAATGCCAACAAATAAAAAAATGTTGCATGATTTTTGTACCAAGATTAGCATTCTCCAAAAAATGTTACCCTGAAAAAAATTTGTTTAGCGATTCCCTTAAGCAATTATGACTATTTTTATACCCTGTACCAAAGAAATGAAATGGTCCCAAAACCGCGAAATTAGCAAAACCATTATAAAATTATTTAAAAAAGCGCTAAATGTTTAGATTACAATGCACTCGTTGTCAAATTTTAAGATGTAGATTCAACGGTCCAAAATGTTGCCTAGATTGTTGTGAAGATTTGATATGCGACAATTGTAGACAGATAAATAAGATGAGTAATGGTTAATTGCCAAATTTTTATACGAGTTTACATTGTTTTGAAGACGGACATTTATCAAAAATAACCTCATATAACTCACTTTAGAATTTTGCAAATATAGTGATATGTTTACCGTTCGATATTATCTCCTATTTAGCCGTCTATTAAACCGTATTTCATAAATACTTCTTTGATGATTTTGCAAATTTCTGCGGTGGTACATTTTTCGCACATTTGTTAAACCCATTATCCAAAGTTTCATGGCAATCTTGTGATCGGTATAATTTTGCGAATTGGGCAGTTTTTTGAATTGGGCAGTTTCCCGGTCAATAAATTCAACTTCAAAACCTGCGCAGGCAAGCGTCGTACCATTGCCCAATGTTTCTTTGCAATCCGATGAACGGTATAAATTTGCCAGTTTCGCGGTTTTGGGACCATTTCATACCTTTCGTACAGGGTATCAAAATATTCACAATTGCTTATTGCTATAGGATTTGCTAAACTAATATTTCTTTGGTAACATTTTTCGGAGAATGCTAATCTTGGTCCATAAGTCGTGCAGCATATACGTAAATTTACTTTGTTGGTATTTGTTAAGAATTATTAAAATTTGCAGCTAAACAAATCATGTTATACGTTTAGGGGCATTTAAGTTCAAATACATTCTAATATGTAAGCACACTTAAAATAAAATTCTGGATTGTCGATGTGTTCGTCAAACGGTATCCAAATTCATTGGGACACCCTTTGTTCATGGGCTTATACAAGAAAACTTACGAAAAAATCGCATAGAATAAAATAGTAAAACCAGTGGGGGCCAAAGTAGAAATTTCCATAAAAAAGTAGAAAATGCCAGATCTGTAACCCGCATTTCTTATACATCAAGATAAATCTGTCAAACCATTAATAATCATACTTTAGATTCCTCTCGGCGCTATCGGAATTTCCAAGGATATACACAATCAGATAGTCTATGCGCGAGTTATATAAATTTTAATGAGTAAAAAATGCAAAAAGCGGTTTTCGGGGGCATGAAATAACGCCACACTCGTTTTCCAAAAACTCATTGCAAAAATCAAGTTTCAAGTTGTTGAATTTGGCAAAACTATTGATGCACTTTAATTAAAAATTGGTCACGCTATTTAATTACGTAAAATAAAGAATTTTACAATTTTATTTTTAGATGTAGGAGCTTTGTAAAGTAAAAAAAACATTTTGTAACTTTTGAAAAGATGAAAAAAAATTACTTAAAATGGCAAAGTTAAATGCCTATCTCTCAAAAACCACTTAAGCTACAGACCTAATTCTTTTTCCCGAGTAAAATGGTTAATGTAAAATACGAATTTAAAATAAGAAAAAAAATTTATTTATTAATCTAAAAAAAAATGTTTTTTTGTAAACTTCCATTTTATCCTTATCTATGATATTTAGCTTGACTTAAAAAAAAATTTAAAAAATTGTTGACGAAAAAAAAATTTTGTTTTAATTTTTTTTTTTAAATGAGTGAGAATGAATATTTAAAGAAATATCTCTAGTTTTGTAGAATAATTTTTTAATGTTCTTATAAAAATCGCCAATCTTGATCAACAAATTAAAATTTTGAGTTTACCGATCTAATTACGTCCCTTTATGTCGGCGTAATCCTACGAACTATACGTCAAAAAAATCTTTGATATTTCCAGATAATTAGGAAAACTTTGTGGATATCTGGAATAGATCAAGAGTTATGATTTATGCAACGTGTTTTGAGAAAACAAGCCACTGTGTGCCAGGTGAAATAACGCCGCGGGCATTATTTCACGTTCAGAAGTGAAATAACACCCGTGGGCTTTCAAAAGTAAAATAACACCAGCGGGCTTTACTTCACTTTTTGGAGTGGCGGTTTTTCACTTTTGAAAGTGAAATAACGCCCGCAGGCGGTATTTCTCATTCATCGGTGGCGTTATTTCTCCTTTCTGATTTAAAAGAAAATATTATTGAACTGAACGAGAGCGTAAGACGGAGGAACAGGGCGATATTTCCTTTTCAAAGGTGACATAAAGCCAAGCGGGAGTTATTTCACTTTTGTCCTTAAGAAGAAAATGATAAGTATACAATATTTTTTTTTAGGAAAAGGAAAAAGGATGAGTAAAACAAGAGCGAATCAGTTGCATTCGTCTAGGTGACAGATGACTAAACATCCTCATATTGAATATCTTCCTGCAATTTATAAAGCCCGGCACTTTCGAAAGTTGGTTTTAAATCTCTAACTTGAATTCCTCTTACAATTTTCTCCTTTCTTTGTTTTTTCTTGAGGGAAACAATAAAAAAAAGTGATTTCTTGAGTTGGGATTGAAGTTGAATCGGCGGCGTTTTTTTTTATAAGTCCGTATCTCAATTTTTTTTTTTGCATTTTTTCCACTACACCTTTTATTTATCTCATTCAAACTCAATGTCAAGCAAGAAATCGCTTAAGTTGCGTAGATCCGAAACAAATTTATATCCTTTCAATTAAGTTTGCCACACTAAGGTCATCTGGTCAATTTGACTATTAACACTTTCTGGATCGAATTAAAGTGAGTGAACTTAAAAAATTGTTCAGGGCATACTATTAGTAGTATGGCCATTAATATTTACTTTTATAAATTTCAAAGAATACATATTAATTTTTTTTAAGTCGCGTGAATTAAAAAAAAAAATCTTTTTTTCATGATTTCGTTATACTTATAACCGATCTATCTCTCTGTGATATGAAGACCAATGAAAGAACGGATTCTTATGTCTGTGATATGAAGATCAGTGAGAGGTCGATGTATCTTAACAAATCAGTGGAACTTTAATTAATGATTTACTTTTTTATGACAGTCAAATTCTATGTGTTTTTAGAAAAAAAGTGATTTATCACCCATGGGCGTAATTCCACTCCTAAAACTGAACTAACACCTGTGGGCGTTATTTCACTTCGTAAAGTGAAATAAAGCCCGCGAGCGTTATTTCTTACTCATTAGTGGCGTTTTTTCAGATTTGAAAGTAAAATATATTTTATGACCCCTTTTTGTTCAGAACTTGTGCGTACAAAACTATTTTTGTTCTGAACTATTTTGTACAAAATTATTTTTAGTTATGTGGGATCCCAAGAGAAAGCAGGGCAGTCTAGAGCAACTCGCAGCGGCTGTCCGTTTTAGCTCTCTACATTGTTACTCTGGCAGTTGAGCAAGTTGGCAGCACCGCGACATTATGTGTATGCTGCAAGTATGATGAAATAGTATTTCTGCTGCAAGGTCTCGTTTCGCTCACATCGTTTTTGTCTAAGTTCTTTTTATTAATGTCACTGGAGCCAATAAAATTTATAATTAATAATAAAATAATAATAAGCACACTAAAATTGTATAAAACAATCAGTGTAGAAGAACTACTTATAATAAAGTTAAAATACAGTTCAAAGTGAATATACCACGAACTTACAATTGGGGGCTCAACCGGGATTGCCCAAAGACAACAATTAAAAGATTAAAATTCAACGGTGTGGAAAAGGTGATTTGCAAATTAAAAGGAGTGTAAATTTGCTGAAAAAAAAACAATAAAAAACAAAGTGCGCAGTTGAAGTGCACATACAGCAGTGAGAGTGCGAGCGAGACGGGGAGTGACGCCACAAGCAAACGATCTAATTTTCGAGAAACTGTTGTGTGTGAGCGCGGAGAGAATTTTTGATTTTGCCAACTGAAAACTGAACAGAAAAAGGAGTGTTATTGTCCAAGAGAGTTCAGAAGGGAGCTGAAAAAATTCTGGAGCAGGCTCAAATCTTGCGGTACGCAGGCGGAAGAGCTGGTGCGTAGGAGCTGTTTAAATCGAATTAAAGCGGTACGCAGGCGGATGTGCCGATGCGTTTTGAAATTCAAAAAATCAGGTGCAAAGCGGTTACGCAGGCAGAAGAGCCGTTGCGAAGGATTTTTTGAAGCTGTTGTGAAGAGCGGAAAGTCGGCACAAGGCTGGTGTTGATCTGTGTTGAATAACGACGGACTTCTAGTGGTGAGTTGCAGCTGCGCTGTTATTTGGAGCAACGGGCATTTGTGTTGGCGTCGGCAAGTGGTGGATCTTGTGCGTCGCATACACATTTTTGGGCAACTACTCAAGAAGAAGAGCGGGGTCACAGGTGGTGACAAGGAGCTGATTGGAGCTTAATAAAAGTTGACTGGAGTTGATTAAAAGCTGATTGGAGCGGAGTTATTTGGCGATATTAGGTCTATGTGCATCAACACTATTCCTTTCCATTTATCTAACCAAATAAGTTAAGTTTTGCTTAAAATCTAACAATATTAACTAAATTTTATTCAATTTGTCATGATAATATTGTGAGATGGAGAGAAACGAAATCTTGGGGATTCGTGTGGAAGAGCTAAGGGGGAAGCTGGCAGAGTTGCAATTAGCTACTACGGGTCGCAAAACTAAGTTGAGAGCTAGACTTCTGACATATTATAGACTAGAAGAAGACGAAACTGATTCAGAAGATATCCATGGTTCAACTCATACAGCCCCTCCCATGCCAGGGCCTGAGCAAGTTCGATCATGGTTTACGCTTAAAGATGACTTACAGTTGTTTGTGTATGCGAAACAGTTGCTAGAAGGGTCAGCTAAGTCTTACAAATGTGGTGACGATTCTCATTTGTTGAAAGATTGCAACAAAAAAGATTTCTCTTGTTTTAAATGTGGTAAGTCAGGACACCGTGCAGCGCAGTGCAAGGCTGAGAGCCAACTAAAGCACGAAAAGTCAACAAACGTTGTCCAAGATAAGAAGAAGTCTATTATACCGTCAAGTAAATTCACATCTTCTGGTCTTGAGTTGAAGGATATCGAGTGTGGAACAGTAATTTTCCAAGGCCTTATAGATACTGGAGCAGAGACGTAGGTGTGTTTTTCTGAAGTTAGGGAACCAACAGATTTCGGGATGTTCCAAGATGGTAACTGGTATAGGTGGAAGCGAGATTCTAACTTTCGGATGTTCGAAAATTCCTGTTAAGATTGACAACATACCGATGAACGTCGAGTTCCATGTAGTTCCGGATGAGGATATGGGGTTTGAAGCAATTCTCGGAAGAACGATTTTGAATGTTGTGGACATGAAGGTGACCAAGGCTGGCACAGTGTTAAAGAGTACGTCCGAAGATCAAAGCAAAGCGGATTGCAAGAATACAGAGGCGGTTGTAAATAATTCTTGTTTTGAACTGAGAAATGAATTCAAGAACATTTGCATGTTAAGCATGGAAGAAGATACGCGGGTTTTTAATCTAGAGTTGTCCCATTTGAGCAAACCTCTAGAAATAGAGATTGATAGACTAGTTCGATCATACAAGCCGATAAGAAATCCTGATTCTCCAGTTAAAATGAAAATCCTTTTAACGGATGAAGTGCCAGTGTATCAGCATCCTAGACGTATGGCGGTGTGTGATCAGGAAATTGTCGATAAGCAGGTGCAGAAGTGGCTAGCGGAGAAGATTATCAGGCCGAGCACATCAGAATACGCTGCGCCCGTCGTTCTAGCGGCCAAAAAGAAAGACGATAAGCGAATGTGTTGCGATTATCGTAAATTAAATGAAAAAATGATCCGAGATAATTTCCCAATGCCACACATAGGTAGTGTTTTAGAAAAGCTGCAGGGTACGTCAGTTTTTTCTACGTTAGACTTGACCAACGGATTTTTCCATGTACCGGTGGAACCAGACTCACAAAAGTATACCTCATTCGTGACACAAAGTGGACAATACGAGTTCTTATTTGTCCCCTTCGGAATATCAAACTCACCAGCAGTGTTCACAAGATTTATAATGGCAGCTATGAGGGAATTAATCCAGACCGGTGATGCTGTAGTCTATATGGACGACATCATCATTACAAGCACTGATGTGAACGATGGATTAGTTAAGCTAAAAAGAGTGCTTGACGTTGCTGAGAAAAATGGTTTGCGCATAAATTGGAGTAAATGCCAGGTATTGCAAGAAAAGGTCAACTTTTTGGGGTACATAGTCAAGAGGGGTACTATAACACCAAGTAAGGAAAAGACTCAGGCTGTTGCTGATTTCCCAATACTTCGGGACAAGAAAGCTATTCAGAGATTTTTGGGGTTGACATCATATTTTCGAAAATTTGTAAAAGGCTTTGCAGTGATGGCAAAGCCACTTTCCGATATTTTGCGTTAGGATGCCAAGTTTGAATTTAAGGAGTTGCAGTATATTGCATTCGAGCAATTGAAGTTGGCGTTGACCACTGGTCCAGTATTAAAGCTGTATAATCCAAAACTTGAAACTGAGATTCACACAGATGCATGCAAGTTTGGGTTCGGAACGGTGTTGCTTCAGAGGGATCCAGACGATGGTTCGTTTCATCCGGTGCAGAGTCGTAAGACATCAGCTTGCGAAGAGAAGTACAACTCATACGAGTTGGAAGTTTTGGCTGTTATGGGTGCTCTAATCAAATGGCGGGTGTACGTTTTGGGCATAAAATTTAAGATCATCAATGACTGCAACGCATTTACAATGACTATGAAGAAAAAAGAAGTTCCGTTGCGTGTAGCCAGGTGGGCGATGTATCTGCAAGATTTTAATTACCAGATTGAGCACCGATTAGGTTCAAAAATGCGTCACGTAGATGCTCTAAGTCGCATCTCATGTTTTGTGTTGACTGACAGCGTTGTGCATCGACTAAGAGAAGCACAGTTGAAAGACGATTGGTCAAAGGTTGTGCGTAGTGTAGTTGAGGAAAAGGGATACGAAGATTTCTATATTGACAACCAAATTTTGTTTAAAGATCCGAATCGTGAACTTATCGTCGTACCAAGTCAAATGGAAAACGAGATTATTCAACTTGCGCATAAACAGGGTCACTATTCTGTTAGAAAAACTCAAGAGCTGGTAGAGAAGAGTTACTACATCCCAAAGCTGAAAGAAAAGGTAGTTCGAGTTGTTGAAGGTTGTGTTGAGTGCATCATTGTGAATGCAAAAGCTGGGAAAAGAGAAGGGTTCTTGACGCCAATAGACAAGGGAGATAAGCCGTTTTCCACTTATCATCTTGATCACGTTGGGCCAATGGAAGTAACGAATAAACGTTATAACTACATATTAGTCGTTGTGGATGGATTTTCCAAATTTGTGTGGTTGTACCCAACTCGTAGCACTGAAGTCGAGGAGGTCTTGAATTGTTTGGAAAAACAGTCGGCTCTGTTTGGTAATCCAGCTCGAATCATTAGTGATAGGGGTACTGCATTTACATCACACCACTTTAAAGAAAACTGTGAAAATCAAGGTATTGTGCATTTGCTTATTGCTACAGGGGTACCACGTGGGAATGGCCAGGTAGAAAGGATGCATAAGATTGTTGTACCTATGCTTTCTAAACTAAGCTACGCAAGCCCTGGAAGTTGGTACAGGCATATTGGAAGGGTGCAGCAAATCATTAATCATACCGCTCCTAGAAGTACAAAGGGATCTCCGTTTAAAATTATAACAGGCCTCGAAATGCGATTGCCAAATGATATAGGAGAGTTGAAAGAACTGATCAAAGATAGTTTGCTCGAGGAGTTAGAAGATGAGCGTAAGATAGTGCGCGAACAAGCTCGTGAGAATATACTAAAGCTACAGGAAGAGAACAAGCGTGAGCTCGACATGAAAAGAAAAATAGATCGTCGGTATGGCTTGGACGAATTGGTTGCCATAAAGCGTACCCAGTATGGCACAGGATTAAAATTGAAGGGAAAATTCTTGGGGCCTTACAAGATAGTGAAAGTAATGAAGCATGGTAGATATGAAGTTGAAAAAGTTGGAGATGGAGAAGGACCATTCAAAACCTCAACTGTGTCAGAATTTATGAAGGCATGGGATTCCTTCGGGTCGAAGGAAACGTCGGGACGGCCGAATGTGGGATCCCAAGAGAAAGCTGGGCCGTCTAGAGCAACTCGCAGTGGCTGTCCGTTTTAGCTCTCTACATTGTTACTCTGGCAGTTGAGCAAGTTGGCAGCACCGCGACATTATGTGTATGCTGCAAGTATGATGAAATAGTATTTCTGCTGCAAGGTCTCGTTTCGCTCACATCGTTTTTGTCTAAGTTCTTTTTATTAATGTCACTGGAGCCAATCAAATTTATAATTAATAATAAAATAATAATAAGCACACTAAAATTGTATATAACAATCAGTGTACAAGAACTACTTATAATAAAGTTAAAATAACGGATTTAGCAACGGACTCAGCGCAAAAAAACATCTTTTTGTAAAATTTTTTCAAAAGTATGGATTGGGCAAATTTATTCAAACCTTTTGTACATTATTGAGTATACTTTTAACAATATTCAGTAACTAGCTGAATACCCGGCGTCGCCCGGGTTCTTATGATTCTTAAGAGCGGGATTATATTCAATCTAGTGCAGGCTGCATGTCGGTATAAACATTTTGGACCGTTCGATCTTTTTCTCTATATAAACGTCTTCATGATAATCTAAAACAATGAATATTTTGCAAATTTCGTGACGTTTTGACCGTTTGGGTAATACTTTCTATTTACCCGTGTACAATTGCCGTCTATCAAATTTCCACAATAATCCAGTCTCAAATCAAAAATTTGCAAATTTCGCAATATTTTGGACCGTGTAATCTACAGCTTCCATTTACCAACGCCGGCATTGTAATATAAGCACTAAGCGCTTTCATAAATAGTCATAAGGTTATTTTGCAAATTTCGCAATTTTTGGACCTTAGAAACCTTCACGGGTAAGCGTTGCCCAAAGTTTTATGGCAATCGGATGAACGGTAAAGTTTTTGAAATTTCGCGGTTTTATGACCATTTCCGGCCCAATTCTTCAATTTAGATACCTTCGCGGGCAAGCGTACAACCATTCGTCAAAGCTTCATCAAAATCGAACATTTTGCAAATTTCGCGGTTCTTCGACCATTTTCCGCCCATATCTTCTAATTGGAAACCTTTCCGGGCAAGCGTCGAAGCACTATTCAAAGATTTCCCGGAACCGCAAATTTTTTTCATTTTCTCGGTTTTTTGATTTTCTGCAAATTTCTTCAACTTAGAAACCCTCCCGAGCAATCTTTCAATTCATTCACCAAAGATTGATTGCAACCGGATGAACGGTATAATTTTGCGAATTTCACTATTTTTGGAGCTTAGAAACCTTCGCGGTCAACCGTCATTGACCAAAATTTCATCGCAATCGGATGAACGGTATAGTTTTTGAATTATCGCGGTTTTTGGACTATTTCCCGTACATTTCTTGAAATCAGAATCCACCAAAGTTTTATAACAAACGAACATTTTGCAAATTTTTTCCAATTTCCCAAAGTTTTTGCGGAAAATTAAATTTTTTCAACTTAGAAACCTTCCGGGGCAAGCGTTCAACCATTCCCACATTTTCATTGCAATTTCATGCAATGAACGGTATAATTTTGCAAATTTCGCGGTTTTTGGACCATTTCACAGACATGAGACAAGCCTATGACACTTTCCTGATCTACATGAATTTACTGTGAAAAATTCGTGAAGATCGGTTCAGCGATTTAGACGCCCATAAGGGACAAACATACAAACATACTTTCACTTTTATATAGATGTATAGATTTTTTCATGTGGAAATATTAGAAATCCAGCCGCTGACAGAGCTTGCCCCAGAACGTTTTTGAAAAGATGCATTTTGCGGAGTTTCGGTCGAAATTATAGGAAAATCAAAAACAAATTTCAATTCCTCCCCCCAACGATCTTTGGATATTATTTTTTTTTTTAATTTTTGGTGACCATCTAAAGTGAAAATTGCTATTTTCCACGAAAAATTCCGCCATTTTGCGGGTGGAAACCGTCTTAAGGTAAAAAAAAATTTTTTACTAAACGTTGGGGGAAGGTATTTTATATATGGACAATGTGTCCAAAGTTTCAAATCAATCGGTCAAGGAGTTTTTAAATGGGAGTGAACACGGACTTTGAAAACGTAGTTTTGAGAAAAACGCGTTTAAACAACATATGCGCCTCACGCGTATAGAGCGCGGGAACCCCTAAATTGGAAAAAACTTCGCGAGTTTTGGTTTGTAAGGATAGTAAGTGAAATAATTGGACACGTATATTTCCGATTTCGGAAAATCCGCCCACAAGGAAAATTCGCTGGAATTTCGATAAGCAAAAATCTATTTTTCATCCGATTGACTTGAAAATCGGCTTGTGAGGATACAAAGTGAAATGTATTGAAATGTCGGAAAATTCTTGGAAAAGCGTCGGCAAAAGTTTGTGTGGTGATAATTTTATTTTTCATCCGATTGACTTGAAACTCTGTTTTTAAGCAAACTATGCGAAATAGTTGGAGAAGTACTTTCCCGATTTCGAAAAATCCGCCCACAAGGAAAATTGCCGTGAAATTCGATATGCAAAAATCAATTTTTCATCCGATTGACTTGAAAATCAGTTTGTTAGGATACTTAGTGAAATAATTTGTGATGTGATTTTCTGATGTTGGAAAATTTGACCATAGGGACGAAAAACTTATGGAAAACTCTGCATGCAAAAAACCTATTTACATTCGATTGGGTTCAAACTTGGCTTGTAAGGATAGTACAAAGTGGGCCAAAAGAAGTCACCGGGGCCAAAAGAAGTCACCCTATTGGAAGATGCTCTTATTTTTACAAATAGCCGCCAAAGTCAGATCTGTTTTGACATTTGTGGACTAGACAGATGTAGAATATATATAACTAGGCTCGCCCTGTGGTCGAAATTCGACCATCGAACAAATTAACACTTAACATTAAAGGATGTACACTTTTAAGTCTAAAGTAATTTGTCAAAAAGTCTTAAATTGGCATAGTTTTTGGTCCAAAAATAATTGTATCTGAACCTATTTTAAACCCTGGAAAATCTGATTAACATATATTCCAATTTAAACAGTCAGCCAACATTTGGTTAACTAACTTGGCATAGTTAGGTCTTTTTTATACTACCCAGAAAGCTATAAACACCGTTTGTTCCTTTCCTTGATCTTTTGTTAAAGTTTTGATAAAGTGTAAGTCTTAAAACAATTTTCAATGCATTTCTGGAAAATGTTGCTTGGGGATGGCTCCAAAGAAAGTGTGAAGAGATAAAATATATACATTTATTTTTTGACGGGATTTTGTAGCGCAGTGATAGTGCCTGACCCTACACAGGCAATAAATCCATATATTCGATGTATTTCCGATTCGATGTAATACCGATTCAATCTCAAGATCACAGCACAGTCTCCAATTGTGCTCGGTGTATTTAAATTTGATTAGTGAATTTCCCATTGATTTGTATGTTTCTTATTGTTTATGCCGCAAAGTATGCTGCACAACAGGCTGGCTCATATCCACCACCCGAGCTTTGACATTTTAGCATAAGCTTAGCATAGGCTAGAATTAAGCTCGCTGTATAAAGTTAGTTGAAAATAGAAAGCGAAAAGACACACACGTACATTAAACCACCCCACATGAAATAAACATATATGAAAAAAAACCACAAATTCAAGACATCGTTAAAACTATTAAAAAAGGAGAAGCATTCAAGCAAGAGTTAATACATCCGCCCCGCTACAAACATTGGTCCTTCGAGCCGGTTAATTAAAAGTTTGGAAATACAAGAAATATTTCCCCCCAACCCGCTCGCCACAGTTTCGCATCGGTGGATATTTTTACTCTACAAAACTCCCAGCTAAGTACTAAATTTTGTCCCATTAATTCCAAAAGGTATTGCGGAGGAGGTGCTGTGTGTGTTTATCCAAAACAAAGATTAAAGAAAAAGAAGTGAAGAAAATTATTAAATTGAGAAAAATCGCCATCTTTATATGTATTGGTAATAACAAACGTACATACATACATCAATTTTTTTTATCCGCCAAAAGGGCAATATCCAACCATCCATACGTTCATCCACATACACACACAGTTACCAAGGTTAGGTTAGGTTAGGTTGCGATGGCTGAGAGCGACAAGTCGCTCTCCCACTTAGGCCACGTGGGCCCGTTGCGATGCCATATATTCCCTGTTAAACCCTAGGGTTGTGTTCGGTACTGAACCATTGTGTGGACAGGATGTAATTAACTAGAGCTGGGATCTCTATGTCGGATGTCTCCGATAGGTTGAGTAGGAGTGGTTGACCAAGAAACCTAAGTCTCCTCCTACTTAAAGCGGGGCAATGACACAGAAGGTGCTGTACCGTTTCCTCCTCTTCTTCAAATCTGCAACTTCTACAGAAATCAAAGTGTTGTACGCCTAGGCGTGCTGCATGCCTGCCTATAAGACAGTGACCCGTTAGGGCCCCTACTAGAAGTGATATGTGTTCCCTTCTGTACCGTAAAAGTGTATTGGTACGCTTAATATTGAATGCTGGCCACGTAAGTCTCGCTACCGCACAGGAGAAAAGGTTTTTCCACCGGTCCGTGGCGAGGCGTAGCGTTTCGGCTTTTTTGTGAAGCTTGTATGTAGCCATAGGCATCCCTATCGTGCTCCTCTCTGAAAGGAGCTCGGTGGTTGTGCCTAGTCTGGCCAGTGTGTCCGCAGACTCGTTCCCGTATATGTTCCGGTGTCCAGGCACCCATATTAGGTGAATACTGAAGTGACGGCCAATCTCATTCAGGGATAGGCGGCATTCAGTTAGCGTTTTAGCATTATTTGTGTAAGAGTCAAGTGCTTTGAGGGCTGCTTGACTGTCCGAGTATATAAATACGTTTCCTTCTTTTACCGTGAGTGTGCTAAGGTAAGTGGCAGCTTCCTGGATGGCTACCACCTCCGCTTGGTACACACTACAGTGGTCAGGGAGACGGAAAGATAGATTAAGGTCTAGGTTGGGTGAGAAAACGCCCACACCTACTTTTTCATCGAGCTTAGAACCATCCGTGTAACACAATAGTACACAATAGTCTGTATTAAACGGTATACCCGCTTGGTTATTGAGTATAGTAGAGTGCCCCGAATTACCCCTGCTCCAGGTATCGGATTCTCGAAGTTTTAAGGCTGTTATGGCAGCCATCTGTCTCGCTACTAGGTCTAGTGGTACGAGATGAAATATAGTGTTAAGCGCTTCCGTGGGTGTTGTTCGGAGTGCGCCGCTCATGCATATTTCAGCGCTTCTCTGCACTTTGTTCATGTTATTCAGGACAAATTGTTTCCCGAGTGCTGGCCACCAAAATAGTGATCCATACAGTAGTATAGGGCGTACCACAGCTGTGTAAAGCCAGTGTACTATAATCGGGGAGAAACCCCATTTTCGGCCTATAGCCTTTTTGCATGAGAAAAGAGCAATGGTTGCCTTTCTTATGCGGTCATTTATGTTGTCATTCCAGAAAAGTTTCCTGTCCAGAATGACTCCCAAGTATTTGGCATTGTCACCAAACGCAAGGCTGACTCCATTGATCCTGGGGGGACAAGGTTTGGAATTTTGTACTTCCTGGTGAAAAGTACAAGTTCGGTTTTGGCTGGGTTCACGCCCAGTCCACAAGTTGTCGTCCACTGAGCTAGTGTTGCCAGTGCTGTCTGCATAAGGTCACACAGAGTCTGTGGGAATAAACCACTTGTAAAAATTGCAATATCATCCGCGTAGGCCACCACCACGTGTCCCTCCGCCTCCATGAGCCGTAGCAGTTGGATAACTGTCACGATCCATAGAAGCGGAGAGAGAACACCTCCTTGCGGAGTGCCCCTGCTTACAAATCTGTGAGCCGTAACGCCTCCAAGTTGTGAGTACACCGACCTGCTGGTTAGCAGTTGGTCAATGAATCCAATCAGAGGCATATCCGCTCCCACATTTGCCAAGGCAGAGGTGATGGCATTTGGTTGGACGTTATTGAAGGCACCCTCTATGTCGAGAAATGCTACTAGAGAGAATTCCCCCACTTCAAAAGATTTTTCAATCTTTGAGACCAGGGAATGCAGGGCGGTTTCAGTAGACCGTCCCTTGCTGTACGCATGTTGCGAGTATACTAAGTTAGAGGGGTTAATAGTTTGCCTAAGGTAAGCGTCTATAAGTCTCTCAAGGGTTTTAAGTAGAAACGAAGATAGACTGATTGGCCTATAGTCGTTTGGTTTAATATGTGAGGGTTTTCCAGCCTTCGGTATGAAGACCACTTTGGTTTCTCTCCATCTAGTGGGAATGTAATTGAACTTTAGACAGCTTACAAAGATTATGTGAAGCCAGTTCATTGTATGCCCAATGGTATGTTGTAGTTGGGCAGGAAATACGCTATCAGGACCTGGCGACTTAAATGGTTCAAACGAGTCGATTGCCCATTTAATTCTGGACGCTGTAACAATATTAGTATTGTATTGTAAAGGCAAGTCGGTTGACCTAGCCCTTGATGAAGAGTTTGCAGAGCAATCAGGAAAGTGAGTGCTCAAAAGAAGGTCTAGAGACTCCTCGCTGGAGTTGGTCCAGGTTCCATCTGCTTTTTGTATTAACCCTGGCGAGCTTGGTGAGCTTGCCAGAATCTTTCTAAGACGAGAAGCATCAGAGGTTGCTTCTATATTACTACAGAAATGGGCCCAAGAGGTTCGCTTAGCCCGCCTAATAGCTTTTTGTAAACGCTAAGTTTTTGTTTATATAACTCCCAAGCGGTTGTTTGGTCGTTATGTTTGGCTATGTTAAAAGTATGTCTACTTTCTTTTCTGAGTTTTTCCAGCTCAGCAGACCACCACGGGGGTTTGAAGGTGGATTTTACTTTTCGTGGGGGGCAGGCCCTATCGAACGAGTCTTTGAACGCCGTGGTAAGCGTTTCTACGAGCTCGTCTATCTGTTTCCCCGAACTTGGTGTAAATGGTGGGGATGTTTCAAGCTTGCGAACCAGAAGTTTATTGTGTGCTTCCCAGTTGGTTTTTTTTGGGTACTGAATCCTATTGGGTGGAGGAATTTTATTTGTAAGTACAAACTCTAAGTATCGATGGTCAGAGAAAGAGTGCTCTGCTAGCACCTTCCATGATACCATCTGATCATAGAGGTTGTCAGAGATGAAAGTGACGTCTAAGACCTCTCTCCTGTTTTTGGTTATGAATGTTGGGTCAACACCCCTATTGGCAATTTGCAGGTTGGTTTGCAGAAGGAAATTGTAAAGTGACTCACCTCGCTCGTTTATGTCAGTGCTACCCCATAGTGTGTGGTGTGCATTGGCATCGCCTCCTAGTATGAGGCTGTTGTTGTTGTTGCTACTTCCAACAAGGTCTTGGAAAGTCTTTGGTGGTGGTGGGCTCTCGCTGTCATGAGCCAGATAGTATGAGGCCAGCCTGATAGTCGAACCCCTCAGTTCCAGGCTGACCGTTGTGATGTCTCCATCGCTAAATTGAGGAAGTAAAAGTGTGTTTAAATGTATTTTGGTTAAGATACATGTTCGGATTTTTCCTTTACCTTTGGTGAAGAAAAGGTTGTATTTGGGTGTCCTCAAGCCGTTTATTCTGTCACCAGAAATCCACGGCTCTTGGACAAGTATTATATCTACTTCGCCTGAGGATAGGTGAAGTAGAAGTGCAGCGGTTGCTGCTTTAGAGTGATGCAGGTTTATCTGTATAATCCGCATCACTTTGTGGTAGTTTCTCCTCCGTCAACGTGTCGTCAGGATCCTCCGGTTGGAGAAGCTCCCTGTTCGGTGTACAGACGGCCGAAAGATGGTCCATAGTCGGACCCCGAAGAGATGTATCCACAGCGCTCCTCTCGTGGAGGGGTACGCTCTGTATCCATCTCTTCATCGCTCTGTTCTTCCTCTTCAACGCTTGCTATGAGGTCAGCAAGCGCTGTATTATCGGTCTTGTAGACCTTCATGTGTACCCGCTGAAACCCATAATTTAGGGTTCCATTGCACTTGGTTAAGTACTCTGCGGATTCTTTATCAATTTGGAAGGTGACCAGAGTGGTTGCTCGGGTTGAGCGCTTGACCTTGATCACCCTCCAATTGCTGGTTGGAGCGCTTGGGTTAAGTCTTCTCATCAGCATTAAAAATTTTTCGGGTTCCGCTGGGTAAACGGGTAACCACACTCGGGCTCTTGGGCAGAAAGGTATGTCCTTGGCATCGACAACCTTCAACCTCGCGCCTGGATACACTTCGCCAACCTTGTCGATGGCGGCTTTGTAGAGATCAGCCGACTTTTCGTCCTCACAGGCCACGAGTCGGATGTTCCCTTGGAACCAGCCCAGGCTATAGCAGCATGGAGTTGCTTCTGGGTTCTCCAGCAGTAAATCAACGGTAGCGCGGCTTGTTGCCGCCTCAATCCACTTCCAGTGGTGTCTTGGGATCCTTCCGGAAGGATGGCCCTCGTCCAGAACACCCACAATCTTCTTATCCTTCGCCATCTCAGCGTAGAAGGCCCCGAGGGGGGCTCCAAAAGTTTTCGGTCGTTTGGATGATAGCGGTTGCTGATCGTCCATAGACCGATCCCTTTTGGATGAAGATGACTCTTCAGTCAGGGTGTTCCTTATGGGCCGATCCTTATTGGCGACGGAAGGCTCTTTGGGTTTAGGCTCTTTGGGTTTAGCCACAGTTACCAACAAGTGTCCAAATAAAAATTAACAAAACTAAGCAAACCTCCTCCAAAATTAAAAAGTTTATGTTGTTCCATCCACTTACTGCAACTTTTATAAATTCGTCCACATACGTATATGCATGCAAATACTAACACATATTCACATCCATAAAATTCATGTACATTGGCCCTTCCAATTCACCTGTGCCATTTGTACTTCCATCCAATATATATCTCTCTATTTATAAAATAGTTTGTCCTGACTGACTGACTGACTGACTGACTGACTGACTGACTGACTGATTGGCAATCATCGCACAGCCTAAACGGTAAGAGCTAGAGGGCTGAAATTTGGAAAGGAGTTTCCTTATGTGGTGAAAGTGCGTACTAAGACGGGGTTTTGGAAAATTCCACCCGGAAAAGCCGGAAAAGCGTCGGGAAAGTTTGTATGGGGAAAATTTTATTTTTCATCCGATTGACTTGAAATTCGGTTTGTAAGCATAGTATGCAAAATAATTGGACACGTGTTTTCCCGATTTCGGAAAATCCGCCCACAAGGAAAATTCTCGGAAAATTCGATATGCAAAAATCTATTTTTCATCCGATTGACTTGAAATTCGGTTTGTAAGGATAGTAAGTGAAATAAATTGAGATGCCATTTTCCGATGTTGGAAAATTTGACCTTAGGGTCGGAAAATTCCCGGAAAAGCGTCCGAAAAGTTTCTATGGGAAAATTTATTTTTCATCCGATTGTGTTGAAACTCGGTTTGTAAGCAAAGTATGCGAAATAATTGGACACGTGTTTTCCCGATTTCGGAAAATTCGCCCACAAGGAAAATTCTTGGAAAATTCGATATGCAAATCTCTATTTTTCATCCGATTGACTTGAAATTCGGTTTGTAAGGATAGTAAGTGAAATAAATTGAGATGCCATTTTCCGATGTTGGAAAATTTGACCTTAGGGTCGGAAAATTCCCGGAAAAGCGTCCGAAAAGTTTGTTTGGGGAAAATTTATTTTTCATCCGATTGTGTTGAAACTCGGTTTGTAAGCAAAGTATGCGAAATAATTGGACACGTGTTTTCCCGATTTCGGAAAATCCGCCCACAAGGAAAGTTCTTGGAAAATTCGATATGCAAAAATCTATTTTCCATCCGATTGACTTGAAATTCGGTTTGTAAGGATAGTAAGTGAAATAAATTGAGATGCCATTTTCCGATGTTGGAAAATTTGACCTTAGGGTCGGAAAATTCCCGGAAAAGCGTCCGAAAAGTTTCTTCCACAAGGAAAATTCCCGGAAAATTCGATATGCTAATCTCTATTTTTCATCCGATTGACTTGAAATTCGGTTTGTAAGGATAGTAAGTGAAATAAATTGAGATGCCATTTTTCGATGTTGGAAAAATCGACCGTAGGGTCGGAAAATTTCTGGAAAAGCGTCACAAAAGTTTGTATGGGGAAAATTTGTTTTTGATCCGATTGACTTGAAAGTCGGTTTATAAGCTAAGTATGCAAAATAATTGGGCACGTGCTTTCCCGATTTCGGAAAATCCGCCCACAAGGAAAATTCCCGGAAAATTCGATATGCTAATCTCTATTTTTCATCCGATTGACTTGAAATTCGGTTTGTAAGGATAGTAAGTGAAATAAATTGAGCTGTCATTTTCCAATGTTGGAAAATTTGGCACTAGGGTCGGAAAACTCCCGGAAAAGCGACAGAAAAGTTTGAATGGGAGAAATTTTTTTTTTCGGTTGACTTGAAGCTCGGTTTATAAGCAAAATATGCGAAATAGTTCGACACGATAACGATAGCGATGACGATAACGAAAGCGATGAAGATAACGATAACGATAACGATAACGATAATGATAATGATAATGATAATGATAATGATAATGATAATGATAATGATAATGATAATGATAATGATAATGATAATGATAATGATAATGATAATGATAATGATAATGATAATGATAATGATAATGATAATGATAATGATAATGATAATGATAATGATAATGATAATGATAATGATAATGATAATGATAATGATAATGATAATGATAATGATAAT
Organism: Lordiphosa collinella; assembly: GCA_018904265.1. Classification (NCBI taxonomy): domain Eukaryota; kingdom Metazoa; phylum Arthropoda; class Insecta; order Diptera; family Drosophilidae; genus Lordiphosa; species Lordiphosa collinella. The sequence continues at coordinate 499,423 of JAEIFV010000092.1, read as the reverse complement.
GATAATGATAATGATAATGATAATGATAATGATAATGATAATGATAATGATAATGATAATGATAATGATAATGATAATGATAATGATAATGATAATGATAATGATAATGATAATGATAATGATAATGATAATGATAATGATAATGATAATGATAATGATAATGATAATGATAATGATAATGATAATGATAATGATAATGATAATGATAATGATAATGATAATGATAATGATAATGATAATGATAATGATAATGATAATGATAATGATAATGATAATGATAATGATAATGATAATGATAATGATAATGATAATGATAATGATAATGATAATGATAATGATAATGATAATGATAATGATAATGATAATGATAATGATAATGATAATGATAATGATAATGATAATGATAATGATAATGATAATGATAATGATAATGATAATGATAATGATAATGATAATGATAATGATAATGATAATGATAATGATAATGATAATGATAATGATAATGATAATGATAATGATAATGATAATGATAATGATAATGATAATGATAATGATAATGATAATGATAATGATAATGATAATGATAATGATAATGATAATGATAATGATAATGATAATGATAATGATAATGATAATGATAATGATAATGATAATGATAATGATAATGATAATGATAATGATAATGATAATGATAATGATAATGATAATGATAATATAATGATAATGATAATGATAATGATAATGATAATGATAATGATAATGATAATGATAATGATAATGATAATGATAATGATAATGATAATGATAATGATAATGATAATGATAATGATAATGATAATGATAATGATAATGATAATGATAATGATAATGATAATGATAATGATAATGATAATGATAATGATAATGATAATGATAATGATAATGATAATGATAATGATAATGATAATGATAATGATAATGATAATGATAATGATAATGATAATGATAATGATAATGATAATGATAATGATAATGATAATGATAATGATAATGATAATGATAATGATAATGATAATGATAATGATAATGATAATGATAATGATAATGATAATGATAATGATAATGATAATGATAATGATAATGATAATGATAATGATAATGATAATGATAATGATAATGATAATGATAATGATAATGATAATGATAATGATAATGATAATGATAATGATAATGATAATGATAATGATAATGATAATGATAATGATAATGATAATGATAATGATAATGATAATGATAATGATAATGATAATGATAATGATAATGATAATGATAATGATAATGATAATGATAATGATAATGATAATGATAATGATAATGATAATGATAATGATAATGATAATGATATTGATAATGATAATGATAACTGAATCTGTTTTTGAACTATGATAGGGGTCATAACGGGGCACTGCACCATTGGTCATATGGCTTTTCAGGATGCGCGTGCCCCACCATGACTACTGTCGTAGTTGTGTGAATGAGGAGGAAACAGAAATCATCAAACACCTTCTTTGCGACTGCCCTGCACTTCTCAGGAAACGCACCCTGCATCTGGGCAAACCATTCTTCGAAGACCTGGGCAGTTTGGCAAATGTGCCCCTAGAAGATCTGGCTCTTTTAGTGGATTCCTCAAAATGGTTTAAATATAGAGAATGCGCAAAACCTGGCCGTCAATTCCCACTACCCGCCTCCATTCCCCAAACCCTTTCCCCCCTGTTAGGTATCACAATGGGCCAAAAGGGAAACTTCTTCGGAAGACAGAAACTCTCCTGTGGTTATGGTGGCGTATGTAGCTTACTGTGTCTCAAGTCGACTCACACCTTTACTTGGTAACCCCTGGTAACAGAGCAATGCATCCGCAAAACTGCTGGCTAATGATAATTGATAACTGATAACTGAATCTGTTTTTGAAATACTGGGCTTGACAGCGGCGAAGCGCGCCGGGTGATACGCTAGTCTCTCTATATATAAAATAGTTTGTCCTGACTGACTGACTGACTGATTGGCAATCATCGCACAGCCTAAACGGTAAAAGCTAGAGGGCTGAAATTTGGACAGGAGTTTCCTTATGTGGTGAAAGTGCGTACTAAGACGGGGTTTTGGAAAATTCCACCCGGAAAAGCCGGAAAAGCGTCGGGAAAGTTTGTATGGGGAAAATTTTATTTTTCATCCGATTGACTTGAAATTCGGTTTGTAAGCATAGTATGCAAAATAATTGGACACGTGTTTTCCCGATTTCGGAAAATCCGCCCACAAGGAAAATTCTCGGAAAATTCGATATGCAAAAATCTATTTTTCATCCGATTGACTTGAAATTCGGTTTGTAAGGATAGTAAGTGAAATAAATTGAGATGCCATTTTCCGATGTTGGAAAATTTGACCTTAGGGTCGGAAAATTCCCGGAAAAGCGTCCGAAAAGTTTCTATGGGAAAATTTATTTTTCATCCGATTGTGTTGAAACTCGGTTTGTAAGCAAAGTATGCGAAATAATTGGACACGTGTTTTCCCGATTTCGGAAAATCCGCCCACAAGGAAAATTCTTGGAAAATTCGATATGCAAAAATCTATTTTCAATCCGATTGACTTGAAATTCGGTTTGTAAGGATAGTAAGTGAAATAAATTGAGATGCCATTTTTCGATGTTGGAAAAATCGACCGTAGGGTCGGAAAATTTCTGGAAAAGCGTCACAAAAGTTTGTATGGGGAAAATTTATTTTTCATCCGATTGTGTTGAAACTCGGTTTGTAAGCAAAGTATGCGAAATAATTGGACACGTGTTTTCCCGATTTCGGAAAATCCGCCCACATGGAAAATTCTTGGAAAATTCGATATGCAAATCTCTATTTTTCATCCGATTGACTTGAAATTCGGTTTGTAAGGATAGTAAGTGAAATAAATTGAGATGCCATTTTTCGATGTTGGAAAATTTGGCACTAGGGTCGGAAAACTCCCGGAAAAGCGACAGAAAAGTTTGTATGGGAGAAATTTTTTTTTCGGTTGACTTGAAGCTCGGTTTATAAGCAAAATATGCGAAATAGTTGGACACGATTACGATAACGATAGCGATGACGATAACTATAACGATAACGATAACGGTAACGATACCGATTACGATAACGCTATAGATAACGCTATAAATAACGATAACGATAACGGTATCGATAGCGATGAAGATAACGATAACTATAACGGTATCGATAGCGATGAAGATAACGATAACGATAACGGCAACGATAACGATAGCGATAACGCTAACGATAACAATAACGATAACGATAACGATAATGATAACGATAATGATAACGATAGCGATAACGATGGCGATAGCGATAACGGTAACGATAACGAAAGCGATATAGCGATAGCAATAGGATAGCGATTACGGTAATCTTACCCAATGCCGGTCGGAAAAGAAAAACATATCGGTTTTATGTGATGTCAGTTGACGGCGGCGTAGCGAAGGGAACCGGACATATCTATTAATATACAACTGTTCAACCTGACTGAATTTTTACAGTTGTATTATCTTATGCTGAAAGTGAGTACTAAGAAACGGTTTTGGAAAATTCTGTCGGGAAATGTGTAAAATTCAAAGAAAACTGTTGTATGCAACTTTTTGATTGTCTCCGATTAGGCTCAAATTTATTTTCCGGAAAATTCACCCCCTTGGTGGAAATTGGGTGGTAAAGGTTGTATGGGTTGAGTTTTAGTTCCCGGCGATTAACTCCAAATTCTTTTTCAAAGTTACTCATTAAAAAATAAGATCAGCGTGACTTTCAATTTTTGGAAAATCTACCCCAAAAGTCGGAAAATTTTCGGAAAACTGTTGTAAGCAACTTCTTTGTTTAACGTCGGATTGGGGTCAAACTCATTTTCAAAGATCTACATGAAAATTCAACAATGACTGCATACTAATTTTCCGGAAGATTCACCCCCCTAGATGGAAATTGGGTGGTAAAGGTTATATGGGTTAAATTTTAGTTCCGAGCGATTAGGTCCAAGTTCGTTTTCAAAGTTACTCATAAAAAATATCATCAACGTGACTTTTAACTTTTGGAAAATCTACCCCCAAAGTCAGAAAATGGTCGGAAAACTGTTGTATGCAGCTTTTTTGCTTATCATCGGATCAAGCTCAAATATACTTTCAGAGATCTATATGAAAATTTAACTATGACTGCATACTAATTTTCCGGAAAATTCACCCCCCTTGCTGGAAATTGGGTGGTAAAGGTTGAATGGGTTGAATTTTAGTTCCCAGCGATTAGCTCCAAGCTCATTTTTAAAGTTACTCAAAAAAAATATGATCAACGTGATCTTTCAAATTTTGGAAAGTCTACCCCAAAAGTCGGGAAATGGGCGGTAAACTGTTGAATGCAACTTTTTTGTTTATCATCGGATTGGGGTCAAACTCATTTTCAAAGATCTACATGAAAATTCAACAATGACTGCATACTAATTTTCCGGAAAATTCACCCCCTTGGTGGAAATTGGGTGATAAGTTTATGTGGGTTGAATTTTAGTTCCCAGCGATTAGCTCCAAGTTCGTTTTCAAAGTTACTTATAAAAAATATGATCAACGTGACTTTCAACTTTTGGAAAATCTACCCCCAAAGTCGGAAAATGGTCGGAAAACTGTTGTATACAACTTTTTAGTTTATCATCCGAATTTATTTCCAGGGATCTATATGAAAATTTAACCATGACTGCATACTAATTTTCCGGAAATTCACCCCCATTGGTGAAAATTGGGTGGTAAAGGTCTTATGGGTTGAATTTTAGTTTTTGTTTGGAGCTACCAAACTCCAGCTACCAAACTCTATTTCAAAGTTACTAATAAAAAATATGATCAACGTGACTTTCAACTTTTGGAAAGTCTACCCCAAAAGTCGGGAAATGGGCGGAAAACTGTTGTATGCAAATTTTTTGATTATCATCCGATCGGGCTCAAATTCATTCTCAAAGGTCTATATGAAAATTCAACAATGACTGCATACCAGTCTTCTGAAAAATCTACCCCTCTTGGCGGAAATTGGTGGGTAAAGGTTGAGTGGGTTGAAGATATTGGATTATAAAGGTGTCCATGAACTGACTGGAAAATTATAAAAATATTCCGTTCAACGCGGGCTGCCGTTTTTCATTGTACTTGGTTGTGTGCGGGACCGGGACCTGGAGGTGGCCTTAGAGGTGGCCCTGGAGGTGGACCTGTAGGTGGACATGGAGGTGGAAAATGGTCCAAGAACCGCAATATTTGCAAAATTCTTAATCTCGGTATAACTTTGGGGATTGGCTAGACGCTTGCCAGGGAATATTTCTAAGTAGAAGAAACGGGCGAAAAATGGTGCTCAAGCCGCGATATTTGGCAAATTTTTGATTTCAGTGAAACTTAGTGGAATGGTGGACGCTTGCCCTGGAAGCTTTCTAAGTTGAAGAAATGGGCGGAAAATGCTGCACAATCCGCGAAATTTGAAAAATTATAGCGTTCATCCGATTGCAAAGCAACTTTGAGGAATGGTAGGAGAATTGGTGGGAAATGTCCCAAAATGTGTATTCAAGGCCAATCCTTATTTTTGGGCCCATCTTTATCAAATTGGGTTTGTAAGCTTTAAATTTTAGAAGTCCACCACAAAGATCGGAAATGTCAGGAGAGACTTTTTTTTAACCGCGGGCGGGGCATAAGAGTTAATCTCTGCTTTGAGCCGATGTATGTAAGATACGGTCAAATATTTTCCAATTTGTGAAACTCACCCCCAAGACGGAAAAGAAAAACTGATACCGATATCGCTTGAAATAGCTTCACTGGCGGCGGCGTAGCGAAGCAAGCCGGGCTACTTGCTAGTCTCTCTATATATAAAATAGTTTGTCCTGACTGACTGACTGATTGGCAATCATCGCACAGCCTAAACGGTAAGAGCTAGAGGGCTGAAATTTGGACAGGAGTTTCCTTATGTGGTGAAAGTGCGTACTAAGACGGGGTTTTGGAAAATTCCACCCGGAAAAGCCGGAAAAGCGTCGGGAAAGTTTGTATGGGGAAAATTTTATTTTTCATCCGATTGACTTGAAATTCGGTTTGTAAGCATAGTATGCAAAATAATTGGACACGTGTTTTCCCGATTTCGGAAAATCCGCCCACAAGGAAAATTCTCGGAAAATTCGATATGCAAAAATCTATTTTTCATCCGATTGACTTGAAATTCGGTTTGTAAGGATAGTAAGTGAAATAAATTGAGATGCCATTTTCCGATGTTGGAAAATTTGACCTTAGGGTCGGAAAATTCCCGGAAAAGCGTCCGAAAAGTTTCTATGGGAAAATTTATTTTTCATCCGATTGTGTTGAAACTCGGTTTGTAAGCAAAGTATGCGAAATAATTGGACACGTGTTTTCCCGATTTCGGAAAATCCGCCCACAAGGAAAATTCTTGGAAAATTCGATATGCAAAAATCTATTTTCAATCCGATTGACTTGAAATTCGGTTTGTAAGGATAGTAAGTGAAATAAATTGAGATGCCATTTTTCGATGTTGGAAAAATCGACCGTAGGGTCGGAAAATTTCTGGAAAAGCGTCACAAAAGTTTGTATGGGGAAAATTTGTTTTTGATCCGATTGACTTGAAAGTCGGTTTATAAGCTAAGTATGCAAAATAATTGGGCACGTGCTTTCCCGATTTCGGAAAATCCGCCCACAAGGAAAATTCCCGGAAAATTCGATATGCAAATCTCTATTTTTCATCCGATTGACTTGAAATTCGGTTTGTAAGGATAGTAAGTGAAATAAATTGAGATGCCATTTTTCGATGTTGGAAAATTTGGCACTAGGGTCGGAAAACTCCCGGAAAAGCGACAGAAAAGTTTGTATGGGAGAAATTTTTTTTTTCGGTTGACTTGAAGCTCGGTTTATAAGCAAAATATGCGAAATAGTTGGACACGATTACGATAACGATAGCGATGACGATAACTATAACGATAACGATAACGATTACGATAACGCTATAGATAACGCTATAGATAACGATAACGGTATCGATAGCGATGAAGATAACGATAACGATAACGATAACGATAACGATAGCGATAACGCTAACGATAACAATAACGATAACGATAGCGATAACGATAATGATAACGATAGCGATAACGATGGCGATAGCGATAACGGTAACGATAACGAAAGCGATTGCGATAGCGATAGCAATAGTGATAGCGATTACGGTAATCTTACCCAATGCCGGTCGGAAAAGAAAAACTATATCGGTTTTATGTGATGTCAGTTGACGGCGGCGTAGCGAAGCGCAACCGGACATATCTATTAATATACAACTGTTCAACCTGACTGAATTTTTACAGTTGTATTATCTTATGCTGAAAGTGAGTACTAAGAAACGGTTTTGGAAAATTCTGTCGGGAAATGTGTAAAATTCAAAGAAAACTGTTGTATGCAACTTTTTTGATTGTCATCCGATTAGGCTCAAATTTATTTTCCGGAAAATTCACCCCCCTTGGTGGAAATTGGGTGGTAAAGGTTGTATGGGTTGAGTTTTAGTTCCCGGCGATTAACTCCAAATTCTTTTTCAAAGTTACTCATTAAAAAATAAGATCAGCGTGACTTTCAATTTTTGGAAAATCTACCCCAAAAGTCGGAAAATGGTCGGAAAACTGTTGTAAGCAACTTCTTTGTTTAACGTCGGATTGGGGTCAAACTCATTTTCAAAGATCTACATGAAAATTCAACAATGACTGCATACTAATTTTCCGGAAGATTCACCCCCCCTAGATGGAAATTGGGTGGTAAAGGTTATATGGGTTAAATTTTAGTTCCGAGCGATTAGGTCCAAGTTCGTTTTCAAAGTTACTCATAAAAAATATCATCAACGTGACTTTTAACTTTTGGAAAATCTACCCCCAAAGTCAGAAAATGGTCGGAAAACTGTTGTATGCAGCTTTTTTGCTTATCATCGGATCAAGCTCAAATATACTTTCAGAGATCTATATGAAAATTTAACTATGACTGCATACTAATTTTCCGGAAAATTCACCCCCCTTGCTGGAAATTGGGTGGTAAAGGTTGAATGGGTTGAATTTTAGTTCCCAGCGATTAGCTCCAAGCTCATTTTTAAAGTTACTCAAAAAAAATATGATCAACGTGTCTTTCAAATTTTGGAAAGTCTACCCCAAAAGTCGGGAAATGGGCGGTAAACTGTTGAATGCAACTTTTTTGTTTATCATCGGATTGGGGTCAAACTCATTTTCAAAGATCTACATGAAAATTCAACAATGACTGCATACTAATTTTCCGGAAAATTCACCCCCCTTGGTGGAAATTGGGTGATAGGTTTATGTGGGTTGAATTTTAGTTCCCAGCGATTAGCTCCAAGTTCGTTTTCAAAGTTACTTATAAAAAATATGATCAACGTGACTTTCAACTTTTGGAAAATCTACCCCCAAAGTCGGAAAATGGTCGGAAAACTGTTGTATACAACTTTTTAGTTTATCATCCGAATTTATTTCCAGGGATCTATATGAAAATTTAACCATGACTGCATACTAATTTTCCGGAAATTCACCCCCATTGGTGAAAATTGGGTGGTAAAGGTCTTATGGGTTGAATTTTAGTTTTTGTTTGGAGCTACCAAACTCCAGCTACCAAACTCTATTTCAAAGTTACTAATAAAAAATATGATCAACGTGACTTTCAACTTTTGGAAAGTCTACCCCAAAAGTCGGGAAATGGGCGGAAAACTGTTGTATGCAAATTTTTTGATTATCATCCGATCGGGCTCAAATTCATTCTCAAAGGTCTATATGAAAATTCAACAATGACTGCATACCAGTCTTCTGAAAAATCTACCCCTCTTGGCGGAAATTGGTGGGTAAAGGTTGAGTGGGTTGAAGATATTGGATTATAAAGGTGTCCATGAACTGACTGGAAAATTATAAAAATATTCCGTTCAACGCGGGCTGCCGTTTTTCATTGTACTTGGTTGTGTGCGGGACCGGGACCTGGAGGTGGCCTTAGAGGTGGCCCTGGAGGTGGACCTGTAGGTGGACATGGAGGTGGAAAATGGTCCAAGAACCGCAATATTTGCAAAATTCTTAATCTCGGTATAACTTTGGGGATTGGCTAGACGCTTGCCAGGGAATATTTCTAAGTAGAAGAAACGGGCGAAAAATGGTGCTCAAGCCGCGATATTTGGCAAATTTTTGATTTCAGTGAAACTTAGTGGAATGGTGGACGCTTGCCCTGGAAGCTTTCTAAGTTGAAGAAATGGGCGGAAAATGCTGCACAATCCGCGAAATTTGAAAAATTATAGCGTTCATCCGATTGCAAAGCAACTTTGAGGAATGGTAGGAGAATTGGTGGGAAATGTCCCAAAATGTGTATTCAAGGCCAATCCTTATTTTTGGGCCCATCTTTATCAAATTGGGTTTGTAAGCTTTAAATTTTAGAAGTCCACCACAAAGATCGGAAATGTCAGGAGAGACTTTTTTTTAACCGCGGGCGGGGCATAAGAGTTAATCTCTGCTTTGAGCCGATGTATGTAAGATACGGTCAAATATTTTCCAATTTGTGAAACTCACCCCCAAGACGGAAAAGAAAAACTGATACCGATATCGCTTGAAATAGCTTCACTGGCGGCGGCGTAGCGAAGCAAGCCGGGCTACTTGCTAGTCTCTATATATATAAAACTGTTTAACCTGACTGACTGACTGGTGACCGTCGCACAGCCTAAACGGTAAGAGCTAGAGGGCTGAAATTTGGACAGGAGTTTCCTTATGTGGTGAAAGTGCGTACTAAGACGGGGTTTTGGAAAATTCCACCCGGAAAAGCCGGAAAAGCGTCGGAAAAGTTTGTATGGGGAAAATTTTATTTTTCATCCGATTGACTTGAAATTCGGTTTGTAAGCATAGTATGCAAAATAATTGGACACGTGTTTTCCCGATTTCGGAAAATCCGCCCACAAGGAAAATTCTCGGAAAATTCGATATGCAAAAATCTATTTTTCATCCGATTGACTTGAAATTCGGTTTGTAAGGACAGTAAGTGAAAAAAATTGAGATGTGCGATTTTCCGATGCTGGAAAATTTGACCGTAGGGTCGGGAAATTCCCGGAAAAGCGTCGGAAAAGTTTGTATGGGGAAAATTTCATTTGTCATCCGATTGACTTGAAATTCGGTTTGTAAGAAATGCGAAATAATTGGACACGTATTTTTCCGATTTCGGAAAATCCGCCCACAAGGGAAATTCTGGGAAAATTCGATATGCAAAAATCTGTTTTTCATCCGATTGACTTGAAATTCGGTTTGTGAGGACTGTAAGTGAAATAAACTTGAAATGCGATTTTCCGATGTTGGAAAATTCGACCGTAGGGTCGGAAAATTCGCGGAAAAGCGTCGGAAAAGTTTGTATGGGGAAAATTTCGTTTTTCATCCAATTGACTTGAAATTCGGTTTGTAAGCACAGTATGCAAAATTATTGGACTTGTGTTTTCCCGATTTCGGAAAATCCGCCCACAAAGAAAATTCATGGAAATTTCGATATGCAAAAATCTATTTTTCATCGGATTGACTTGAAATTCGGTTTGTGAGGACAGTAAGTGAAATAAAATGAAATGCGATTTTCCGATGTTGGAAAGTTCAACCGTAGGATCGGAAAATTCCCGGAAAAGCGTCCGGAAAGCTTGAATGGGAAAAATTTTATTTTTCATCCCATTGACTTGAAACTGGCTTTGTAAGCGAAGTATACAAAATAATTGGACACGTTTTTTCCCGATTTCGGAAAATCTGCCCGCAAGGAAAATACCCGTCCGATTGACTTGAAATTCGGTTTGTGAAATTCGGTTGTAAGTGTGATAAATAATTGGACACGTATTTTCCCGATTTCGAAAAATCTGCGCGCAAGGAAAATTCCCGGGAAATTCGATATGCAAAATCTTTTTTTTTCATCCGATTGACTTGAAATTCGGTTTGTAAGGATAGTAAGTGAAATAATTTGTAATGTTATTTTCTGAAGTTGGAAAATTTGACCTTAGGGTCGGAAACTCAGCAGACAAAAAACTATGTTCATACGATTGGCTTTAAACTTGGTTTGTAAGAATAGTATAAGAAATAACGAAATAACAGTAACTCGGGCTGCCGTTTTTCATTGTACTGGCTGTGTGCGGGACCTGAACCTCGACCTGGAGATGGCACTGGACCTGGACGTGGAAGTGGACGTGGACCTGAAAGTGCCATTGAGGTGGCCATGGAGGTAACCATGGAGGTGGCCATGGAGGTGTCCATGGAGGTGGCCATGGAGGTGGCCTTGGTGGTGGCTATGGAGGTGGCCATGGAGGTGTCCATGGAGGTGTCCATGGAGGTGGCCCTGGAGGTGGCCATGGAGGTGTCCATGGAGGTGGCCATGGAGGTGTCCATGGAGGTGGACCTGTAGGTGGACATGGAGGTGGAAAATGGTCAAGAAACCGCAATATTTGCAAAATTCTTAATCTTGGTGAAACTATGGGGATTGGCTAGACGCTTGCCCGGAAGGTTTTTAAGCAGAAGAAATGGGCGGAAAATGGTGCACAATCTGCGAAATTTGAAAAATTATAGTGTTCATCCGGATGCAATGCAACTTTGAGGAATGGCTGGAGAATTGGGGGAAAATGTTATTTGTTGGCCGATCTTTATCAAATTGTGTTTGTAAGCTTTAAATTTGAAAAGTTCACCACCAAGATCGGAAATGTCAGGAGAGACTTTATTTTTAACCGCGGAAGGGGCATAAGAGTTAATCTCTGCTTTCAGCCGATGTATGTAAGATACGGTCAAATATTTTCCGATTTGTGAAATCTACCCCCAAGTCGGAAAAGAAAAACTGATACTCTTATCGGTTAAAATAGCTTAACTGACGGCGGCGCAGCGAAGCAAGCCGGGATATTTGCTAGTATATAATAAATTACATTAATTAAATAATTACAATAAACATCCACACATACATACATTTGTCAACAAATTCCTAACCCGCAGCCTGTGCAAAGCTGCATACATACATACATACACCTAACGGAGTTGTTTTATACTCCTCTTTGTGCAGCCGTATATTATACCCTACACAAGGTGGGGCATATGTGTTTTCAAAAAAAGTTGACACTTGCAACTATTTAAAAAAAAATTTTATATCTTATATTTTTGCTTATTTTCCTATTGCGTTCCATTCCACCGTTCCACATATTGGCATACACATATAAAAAATAAAAAATACACGTCAAAAAAATAAAAAATAAAAAGGTATTGAAACAAAACAAAAATAATAAAGGGAAAAATTAATTTATTTGCAATTTATCCTATTGAAATTTTGGGTTCCACTAAAAGCGGTACATCTCGATTGTTCCGATCCCACAGTTCCAGTCATTTCTAAACCGTTTGAGTCAATTAAATAAAGAAAAATATTAATTTGGTTTTCGTCATCGGTTGATAAATTACGAAACTTCTAAAATATATTTAACAAAAATAACGTTCCAATTCCACCATTCCACTTTGTTCATTTCGTTGGCTGGGTCCAATTCACATATCGTTTGTCTGTATCCATCCATGTTAACTGATGTCAGCTGATCGTAACTTACTGAAAGGTCAGCATAGAAGATCAGGATCTCTTTCAAGTTCGAGCAGAAATCCTTCGCCGTCCGTACTAAAGAAACCTCCTAAGACCACCGAACCCGAAAAAAAGCGGTTCAAGCCCCACTAGTCCCAAATCCTTCGACTAAAACTCGAGCAATCGTTCAAAAAATTTCCGATTTGAGAAAAATGGCTTTAAATGACTTCATTGCAGCAACTGACCGTCTCAGTCAATTCGAAGCAAGATTCGCATCTCCATCCAACTCAGAAGTGTCGATTTCATCTCTTAAAATCCGTCGAGATCAGGTGAAAACCTTATGGGAAAAGGTAGATCAAGAGTATGAGCGCTGTTCCAAAGCTCTCATTCAAGATGATGACAACTCCGATAGCCAAGCCATTCAATCCATGCATGCAAAGTACAACCACTGCTGTTCGGTGTATGAACGATGTGCAGCAAGCCTCAATGATCAAATTGAGAGCGTTTCGGCAGGCAATATTGCTGCCGCGCCTAATTTTCAGTCTCGAGGCTGCAATCTTCCCCCAGTGGAAACAGAAGTTTTTAGTGGTGACTATCTGAAATGGCCTACATTCAGAGATATCTTTACGGCGGTCTACATAAATAATCCTAGATTGACTCCTGTCGAAAGGTTATTCCATCTGAACTCCAAAACAAGTGGCAAAGCAAAAGCAATCGTTTCCAAAGCGCCGTTAACTAATGATGGTTTCGCCTCAGCGTGGAAAGCACTGACTGATAGATTCGAAAATAAGCGGTTGTTAGTCAACAGCCAGCTTAAGATCCTTTTCAATCTCCAGCCAATTTCCCACGAATCTGGAGTCGCTGTGCAAGAACTCCAAAACACCATTCAAGGGTGCTTAACGGCTCTTGAACTCTCGAATATAAGCATTCAGAATTGGGATTGCCTTCTAGTTTTTTTGTGTTCGTCAAAATTGCCAAAACTTACCCTTTTGCTGTGGGAGCAATCTTTACAAAATAAATCCGATGTGCCCTCATGGGACGAAATGAACACGTTTTTACTGGAACGCTATCGTACTTTAGAGGCGATAGAAGATGTGAAACCAAGCACTAGCATGCAAGCATCTTTCAAGCTTACTCGAAAAGAACCACCATCAAAAAGGGTTAGTTCCTTCGAGACTAAGGTCAACGTAAGGACGCAGTCATGCAAGCTTTGCTCAAAGGAGAACCATCCAGTGCGTCTGTGCCCACGGTTCCTCCAAATGTCCATAAACGAGAGAGCTAATTATATAAAGCAGCAAAAACTATGTTTGAACTGTTTTGCTAGAGGGCATCAAGTCAAAGACTGCACCAGTGCTCACAGCTGTTTTACGTGCAAAGGTCGCCACAACACGCTTTTGCATCGTGGTGGCCCCCCTCCAGTGTCCTCTACATCAGTTCCCTCTACTTCCTCACGTCCTCAAGATCAAAGTATACAGTCCACTTCTTCCTCCAATGTTCACAATTATTTCACTGCGAGCACACAAGGTGTGCTGCTAGGCACGGCTATTATAAACATATGCCATTTGGGCACTTCTTACAAAGCACGTGCACTGATCGACTCCGGATCTGAGGCCACGTTTATCTCAGAACGGATGTTCAATCTTATTAAGCCTCCATTCCATCCTGTTCAAGCTCAAGTGTCTGGCTTGAACCAAGCTGTCGCAGCCAAGCCAAAGAAGTTATGCCACTTTAACATTGGCTCTCCAATTAAGCCGAGGATCCAAATAGAGACTTCGGCCTTTGTACTACCAAATGTGGCAGGAACTCTACCTTCTTATCCAATTCCACAAAGTTTTTTGAGAGACCTGCCAAATTTGCAACTAGCTGACCCTTCTTTCTATCGGAGCTCGCAGATAGATGTGCTATTAGGCGCAGATATCCTTCCATCCATCCTATTAGGCGGCTCACAACCCAACATTTGCGGCTCACTGCTAGGTCAAGAAACTATTTTCGGTTGGATTTTAACCGGACCAGTAGCTGAGTCGAATTCTACCACAATTGTATCCTATACCACGAGGATTACGGTCAAACCAGAGCACCGACTCGAAAACATTCTCACCAAGTTTTGGGAGGTGGAGGATCTACCAGCCTTGCTGGTAAATGAATCCGATTCCGTCTGCGAAGATACCTTCCGAGATCCTGATCATATCAACTTGGGACATTCAAGGTCCATCGCACTGGCTCAGTTTCTTAAAAACGAGAATCGTTTAAAACGAAACATTCCTTTAAAAGAGCAGTACGACTCCGTGATCCAGGAATATTTGGACTTAGGTCACATGAGACAAGTCCCCCCTAGTAATGACTCAAACAACTTCTATCTGCCGCATCATGCTGTCTTCAAACCAGATAGCACCACTACTAAGATCCGCATTGTGTTCAACGCCTCCTATCCATCCTCAAATGGCAAAAGTCTAAACGACATCCTACATCCAGGTCCTGTCCTTCAATCTGATCTGACTATTCAGATTTTAAAATGGCGTTTCTTCCGATACGTTTTTAACGCCGATATTACGAAGATGTACCGGCAGATTATCCTTGATCCGAAGCAGACACAGTTTCAGAGAATTCTCTTCCGAAACAAAGATGACGAGCTCTGTGACTATGAGCTAACTACAGTCACTTTTGGCGTGAACTGTGCTCCATTCCTGGCTATTCGCGTGCTAAAGCAACTTGCTCAAGATGAGCAGGCGCAGCATCCACGGGCAAGCGACATCATATCCAATTTCATGTATGTTGATGATGTCCTTGCCGGAGCACACACAAAACAAGAGGCAATTAAAGCGATAAAAGAACTCCGCACGGTTTTCGATAGCGCTGGATTCCCTTTAAGAAAGTGGACGTCCAACACTAAGGATGTGTTAATTGACATTCCGAAGGACCATTTACTTTGTGCCGATTTCCTCGAGATTGATGACGCCAGCATGGCAAAGACTTTGGGAGTCCGATGGCAAGCAAACACCGACGAGTTTTTCTTCATGCCATCTGAAATTCAAATAAAGTCCTCATTTACAAAAAGGGAGGTCCTATCCCAGATTTCGAAACTGTTCGACCCAGCAGGTTGGCTAGCTCCATTTGTTGTCCGAGCTAAAATTTTCATGCAGGAAATTTGGCTAAAAGAACTTGGCTGGGATGAGACTTTACCAAGTGACCTTCTCATAAAATGGCAAGACTTTCTTCAAAGTTATCCTCTACTAAAACAAATTCGAATTCCAAGATGGGTTCATTTTCATCCCAAGGCTAAATTGCAATTCCATGGATTCTGTGACGCATCCCAACGCGCTTATGGTGCTGCGATTTATGTTCGTATGGAGACTGATTCCGAAGTCTCAATTTATCTGCTAACCGCTAAGACCAGAGTAGCTCCCGTGAAGACTATCTCCTTGCCTCGTTTAGAGTTGTGCGGTGCTGTTCTGCTGGCTGAATTGTCAGCGGCACTCCTTCCACAGCTGTCTGTCGACAAGTACGAATCGTACTATTGGACAGACTCCACTATAGTGTTAGCATGGCTAAACAAGTCTCCATGTAAATGGACGAACTTCGTGGCTAACAGAGTGGCCAAGATAACACAGTCCGCCAGCTCAGGCAAATGGTCTCATATAAGATCAGAAGATAACCCTGCTGATTTGGCTAGCAGAGGCGTAGCACCAACAGATCTGGCTAGCAGCAGTTTATGGTGGCACGGACCGGAATGGTTGCAACTTCCGCAAGATCAATGGCCGGCTCCAGTTGGATCAGTTCACGAGACGGATCTAGAACAACGCCCTGTGAAGTGCAACTTATCAAAGGTGCCACAGGGCATCAATATCGCTGAGAGATTCTCAGACTTCGGCAAAACACTCAGAGTTATAGCATATGTGTTCCGATTTCTCAAGCGTTGTCGAAAACCTGATACTCAATTTCCAAAAGAGCTCAGCTGTAGTGAGCTATCGCACACCCAAGAGCGTCTTATTGCTTACACTCAACGTACAGAGTATCCCAAAGAGTATCAGTGTTTGATCAGCAAGCAGACAATTCCACCGTCAAGTAATATCCTCAATCTTAATCCGTTTCTAGACCAAAAGGGAGTCATGAGAGCATGCGGTCGTGTGAGGGCATCTGAAACTTTAAATTATGACGAACGGCATCCGATTATTCTCCCATATTCAAGCGCATTTACACGGCTCCTCGTTCGATTTACACACCGCATATCGCTTCATGGCGGAAATCAATTAATGATGCGGCTCATCCGAGCTAAATATTGGATTCCAAAGCTTCGAAATTTAGTCAAGAGTACGATTAATTCCTGCAGAGCATGTGTAGTTTACCGTAAGAAGTTACAAACCCAACTCATGGGGGACTTACCTGTAGAGAGAACCACGTTTTCTCGACCATTTACTCACACAGGTGTCGACTTTGCTGGACCTTTCGATATTAAAAACTACACGGGTCGAGCTTGCCTCATCACGAAAGGGTACGTCTGTGTTTTCGTGTGCTTCAGCACGAAGGCGATCCATTTGGAGGCCACCTCTGATCTCACAACTGAAAAGTTCCTAGCTGCATTTGCTCGGTTTGTGGCGAGACGAGGCTGCCCTCAGCAAGTCTTTTCCGACAACGGTAAAACATTTGTGGGGGCCTCGAAAACCCTTTCTCGTGATTTCATAGAGGCAGCTAAAGCAAGTGTCACGTCCACATACAGCCATCAGAACTTGTCCTGGCGATTCAATCCACCTAGTGCTCCACACATGGGTGGCTTGTGGGAAGCTGGTGTGAAAAGTTTTAAGGCGCTTTTTTACAAGTCCACTTCCTCCTTTAAGTACACTTTCGAAGAACTATCGACTTTGTTATCGAAAATCGAGGCTTGTCTTAACTCAAGACCAATTTCGCCTATGTCCGAGGATCCGACTGATCTATTGGCGCTAAGTCCAGGCCATTTCCTAATTGGTGGTCCTCTTCTAAGCATAGCAGAACCAGAAATTAAAGAAACTGCTATTTCCATTATTAATCGATGGCAGCGCCTCAAGGCTCTGAACCAACAATTCTGTTTCCGTTGGAAGGAAGAATATTTGAAGGAGTTGCATAAAAGGAACAAGTGGCAACTACCAACGAGAAACCTCCAAGCGGGCGATATGGTTGTTATCAAAGAGGATAACTTGCCATTCAATGAATGGCGACTTGGCAGAATCCAGCAAACCTATCCTGGTGCTGATGATAGAGTCCGTGTGGTAGATGTCCTGACCACTCGCGGTACCATAACGAGGCCAGTGGCCAAGCTTATCCTACTCCCCATAGAACCCAATGTCCACGTCCAGGAGTCCCACTAACATACGTGTTTTATGTTCTATGTATCTTTATCCACCATGCTAATACTCCATTTAACATTTCATCACAGCTTTTCATCATGACACCTCGCCCACGTGCAGCTCAGACTCAGACCAATCGCCAAAAGGGAGTGAACTCGTTCCGTTGTCGGGTCTGTCGTGGAGTCCATGCCCTAAGGAAGTGCCAGCGGTTCCTTAAACTTAACGCTGAAAAGCGCCTCAGGGCAGTACTTATTAATAAGTATTGCCCCAACTGTTTGGCCCACCAGCACTCCGGGCGCTCGTGCAGAAGCGGCGACAGATGTCGTGAATGTGGCAAGGATCACCACACACTCCTCCATCTCGGCGAACAATCCCACGCTTCACGGCCTAGGACACGCTCACTCGAACCCAGGAATCGTTCTCCAGGACCCAGGAATCGCTCTCCAGGACCCAGGGAATGCTCGCCACCAGCGGCATCGCGCTCAAGATCCGCTGCCCCCACAACGTCACTCGCTTCGCTTCTCCAGCTGAAGACCACCAGTATCCTTCCAACGGCATTGGTGTTGATTGACTCAGGCGACAAGACCTTCGAGATTTGCGCACTTATTGATCCGTGCAGTCCCTTAAGTCGTATCAATGCATCTTTGGCAACGGCCCTTGGGCTTTCCGTCACTCGCATTGGTGCAGAAGGTGCTTGTACAGCCTTTATCCGTTCTAAGATAGATGAGGGCGTAAAGCTGGAAGTTGTTTTAAAAGCTGAGCCTCAGCTTCAAACAAGGACGCCTTCCAAACCAGTGGGCGAGCATATTAAAGAGGAGTTTTCCAACATAACGCTGGCCAACCCGTTCTTCAACCAACCAAGAACGATTTCTCTTGTGCTGGGTGCAGATGTCTACCAAGACATTATACGGTCGGGAGTAATCGCAGGCCACGATGGCTTGCCAGTGGCGCAGAACACTGTGTTCGGATGGGTCCTTTCCGGTACCTGCACCCGATGAATCTCCGTTCATCCGTTTTTTTTTTTTCAACGCGGTCTCATCCACTCCTTGTGATCCTTTTCCTTTCGCAATTATATTGCAAGGGGGGGAGGATGTTTATGCCGCAAAGTATGCTGCACAACAGGCTGGCTCATATCCACCACCCGAGCTTTGACATTTTAGCATAAGCTTAGCATAGGCTAGAATTAAGCTCGCTGTATAAAGTTAGTTGGAAATAGAAAGTGAAAAGACACACACGTACATTAAACCACCCCACATGAAATAAACATATATGAAAAAAACCACAAATTCAAGACATCGTTAAAACCATTAAAAAGGGAAGAAGCATTCAAGCAAGAGTTAATACATCCGCCCCGCTTTCAAACAAAAAAAAACACACTTCTTACCAATTATAAAAAAAAAAAAAAAAAAAAAAATAAATTTTTTTATTATTTTTTTAAAAAAAAAAATAAATAATCCAATTTTAATTCCATTTTAAAAAAAAAAAAAAAAAAAAAAAAAAAAAAAAAAATATAATTTTTAAAAATCTTTCCCAAAAAAAAAAAAAAAAAAAAAAAAAAAAAAAAAAAAAAAAAAAAAAAAAAAAAAAAAAAAAAAAAATATAAAAAAAATTTTTTTTAAAAAAAAAAAATTAATTTTTTTCCACCCCCCCCAAAAAAAAAATTTTTATTTTTTTTTTTTTTGAAAAAAAAAAAAAAAAAAATTTCTCCAAAAAACAAAAACACACCCCCGTTTTCAAACCCTAACTTTTAAAAAAAAAAAAAAAAAAAAAAATTTTTTTTTTTTTTTTTTTCCCAACCCCAAGCGATTTGGTTACGTTTCGACTTTTCGAACTCGGTTTCGGAAACAGCTGGCTGGCTGGCCTACGGGCGTGTTTGTTTATCGTCAGCAGACAGAGTTGTCATCTCCCTAATTTAAATTTATAAAGCTCTTATTTACTCTTCAAATCCATTCAGTTTTACTTAAGCCAGTATTTAAATATTTCATTTGAATATGTCATATAAAATATGGTTAAACATAGCTAAGTGAAATAGAAAAAGTGCAGTCCGATTAAATAAATTCATATACAGCAACCCTAGCAGCCGCCGATTGAAGGTCGCAATCGACTAAAAAGTAAAGTGGAATTCAGAACAGCTCGGTTTGGTCACGGACGCTCGGTTTTGTTTTTCATGCAATATTTTATAGAAGTTTATAAAAAAATTCTGTAAAATTATACTTAATTATAAAACAGTTTAAGTAATGATGTTAAACGATCTTAAAAATGTTCAACTAATTTCGAATTTTTAGTTTATCATATTGGGGAAGTAGTTTAATGCTTTAATTTGCAATTACTTTTAATTCCGCTGACTCTGTAGCGCACGTTTTGAAAACGATAATTCCTGTCGATTTGCGGAATTCGGAACAGCAATCAACTCGATATGCGGCAATTCCACTCGTTTTCGGAATTCAGAACAGGCCCGAAAATATGCGTAGAAGCTTTTTTTCCCGTTGATCGTCTCTTCACAGGGAGAGCGTACTGAGAGCCACTCTCTCTGTTTACAAATGTCAAATGACAACTGAGCACAGCTCACAGAGAGTGTTGGCCTGTTGAAACAACAACAATGCTTTGGTCTGCTCAGCTATATGTGTGAAGTGTGTGTATGTATTAGTACAACTATTAATTCGATATAAAACAATAAATAATTGTAATTAATTTTTTTTTTTGCACTGGCTGGGCTTTAATTCTCATACGAACATATGTAATAAATTTTGGAATAATTGAATTTGTTTTACTATGCTAAAAAGGGGGCCGTACATTCGTATGAAAGCTTTCTAGCGTATTAATATATAACGATAACGGTAACGATAACGGCATCGATAAAGAAAACGAAATCAAAAACGATAACGATATCGATAACGATAATGGAAGCAATAACGGTATCGATTAAGAAAACGGTATCGATGACGGTATAGATAACGATAACGGTATCGATAACGATAGCGATTACGATAGCTATAACGGTATCAATAACGATATCGATTATGATAACGATAACGGTATCTATAAAGATAACGGTAACGATAATAATTTATAACGAAAACGGAATCGATAACGGTATCGACAACAATAACGGTATTGATTACGATAACGGTATCGATAACGATAGTTATAACGGTTTCGATAACGATATCGATCATGATAACGCTAGCAATACTGATAACGATAACGGTAATGCTACCCAAACCAGGTCGGAAAAGAAAAACTGTGTGATGATTTTAATAGATTTACTGCTCCGTATAGACTGACGGTGGCGTAGCGAAGCGCGCAGGGATATATGCTAGTTAAGTATATATATTCTAGATCAGTATCAACAGCCGAGTCGATGTAGACATGTCCGTCTGTCTGTCCGCCCGCTGTCCGTATGACCAAACAGATCTCAGAGATGGTACGAGATAGAAGTTTGACATGTATGCTTTTTATACTTGCTGGCAGATCAAGTTTATTTTCAATTTTTCCCACGCCTCCTCTTGCCACCGCGATTTTAAATAAACCTCATATCTCCCACGGTTTTAAGGATACATGGTTCGTACCTTTTAGACATTATCAAAATTATAAAGCGATTCGAAAAGCGAATGGTGAGGATCGGATAAACTATAGTCAAGTTATGAACAAAACAAAGTTCGTTGCAGCAGCACAGCATCAGCGCTGCTTTCAGCTGCTTCTGCAGAAGCAAACTACATACTGAGCATTCACTTTCGTTGATACAGAGTATATAATAGTTGGAGTTGACCGACTTTCTTAATTGTTTCTCATGGATCAGTTCATCATCTGCTTGTGCCAGTACGCACTGGTACTCTTTCTTATGATTGGCTTCCAAATGGCGCTTTTGACTATAAAAACGCTTGCAACTTATTTTACGAGGCGATAAGAATGATTTATAACGAGAAAATTAAAGTTAACTTCGTGTGCGTTGCAAAGTTCAGGAAAAATTATTATGCACTTTCCAAGTGTCTAATACGCAGCAATGCACGGCACCTCAGCTTCAAAATTTGTTTTCATGTGTTCGTCTTGGTTCATATATTAAGGATATACATCAATCATGTCAAAGTTCCTTATGATAATGCCTTAATTCCTTGTTGAGTTTTATTTTTGAGCAAAACAGTAAACCTCAAGCGATAATTATCGCTCCGCCATAATGATTATAGTCATTATTTTTGAGTGCTGCTCATAATTGTTTGTTTTCCCTATAACTCGACAACCATTCATCCGATCTTAGCCATTTCTTTGGCGGATCGATAAATAATTTTAATTTCAAAATATGTCCAGAAAGTTCGAACCTTCTATCTATAAAACTGACGGAGACATAATAAAAAATAAAAAATGTTGCAAAAATTGAAAATAAACTGGAACTGCCTGCAAATAAATATAAGAAGTTTTTGTCCCGTATACGTCGAACCTCTATCTCTTACCATCTCTGAGATCTGTGCGTTCATACGGACTGACAGACGGACGGACATGGCTATTACGGCTCGGCTGTTGATGCTGATCAAGAATATATATACTTTGCTCGCCGGAGGAGCCCACATTGAGAGATATTATGCAGGTTCTTAAAAATGTGGCCACAAAAGACGATGTAGCGGAGATCTAAGATCAATTTGACACTGTGTCCAAGCAAGTGCAAGAGTTAAAGGAAGAAAACAAAGCACTTAGATCGGAGCTTGAACAGGTCAAGATGAATACTGCAGCCGACCACAAGGAGTTAATGAGAATTGTAGACCTAAGTAAGCGAAAAGCTTTGATCTATCGAGGAGTAAAAGCGGATGGTTCACCAAAAAGAGAGGCTCAAAAGATTTGCAGTGAAATCCTGAAACTCAACAACGTGCAGGTAAAAGAATCAAGAATACTGTTCAAACGTGGCAACAAAATGGGAATTGTGGTTGAAATGGACTCTAATGACTCAGCTTCCTCCGTACTGAAAAGTTCAAATAAACTCAGAGGCACTAATATATACGTAGAGCAGGATCTAAGCGAAAGAAGACAGCTACAAAAACGGGCCCTTTTGAATCTGAAAAAACAAATCCTGAGGAAAGACGAATCACACCGGATCTCAGTCAGAAACGACAACATGCGAATCGGAGAGAAACTTCTGAAATTCAACGAAAATATGGAGCTTATGAACGGAGAACAAACGGCATCGGCTATGTTGGAAGAACTGTATGGAGACAAAATAAAGGAAATACCTACTGATTTGCAGGCCCTCTTGGAACATAGCCCCTCAAATAACTTAAATACAATAGCATCTTAAATAATGCAACCGTCTCAGTATCGTCCCTTAGTAATATTATAACAATTTTATCATATAATGTACATAGATTGTCCAACAAGTGCTTACACCCAGAATTTTTCACATAAATCAACAAAAGCGATGTCTTCATCTTAATAGGAACTCATGTAGAGGCAGCCCACTCAAGCAACTATGAGTCCTTATTCAGCTCGTTTACAACTTACTGGCAACCAGCAACTAGAACAAGCCGATTCGGGCGTGCGATCGGTGGCATAGTAGTTGGAGTCAACAAAAATTTGGAGCACAGAAACATTAGGCATACTATGGTGGACAAAAGTATTTTGACAAACAATTTTTCATAAAAAAAACCATTATATCTTTGAAACAAAAAATCCTAAAATTTGGAAATTTTTATCGAATACTGGTATGAAAGTCCGCTTTCAATAAATCATAAGTAGTCCACAATCAGCTGCTGGGGTTAGAAAGTATTAATCGAATTGTCCAAACGGAGGTGGGCATAAGTATTTTGACAAGATTTCAAAATTGATATATTCTCAGCACATGATCTTTAAAGCTAAAAGAATGATGGATTCTAGACAAGTTTTTCACGCTGAACCCGAATCTAGCGTTAGAAACTCCATATCTCTAATAGATTTACTGTAAATTAAGCACGAAAATGCAGAAAATGGCAAATTTGGCTGTTTTGCTTGGATCCTGAGAATATATCAATTTTGAAATCTTGTCAAAATACTTTTGTCCACTCACAATTTTGAAGTTTTATTTTTATTTTCTAAACCTTAATATGAAATGTACTTTTTTTTCCTTTTTATGATCTATTCTACCGTTGTAAATATATATATTTCTTTTATTGACTTTTGATAAATAAAATACAGTTAATCACACAAATATGTGTAACTTTTTTAATGTCAAAATACTTTTGTCCACCATTGTACGTACGATTCACATTATGATTGGCAGCAGTTGAGAATCCGAACGACACAGAGCGAGTACTGCATCATACCAATGTATCTTAGAGGAGTGAACTGGGCTTCAGACTTGGAGCGCATTAAGAATCTTTTCGATTGGTGACTGTAATGCACGGATTGGGTGTGAACAGCAATATCTGGCGTATACCTCATTAGAATCGTTTACGTATGGGTCGGAGTTCACACACTCTAAGGATGACATCATAACTGGCAATGGGAGAAAAATGTTGGATTTTGCAGACGACAAAGGCTTAGTGATCCTCAATGGTAGAACACGTGGGAACCTGGAGGGAAACTTTACCTTTATTAATACAAATGGTAGCTCAGTCATAGACATTTGTGCCATCAATAATTCTTTGTTAGAGCATGTTTTGAATTTCGAAGTGGAGAAACAAATCTGGTCAGATCATATGCCAATACAGCTTCGCCTCATTATAAAAGGGACCTGTACAGCGGAAAAAAGCCTCAAACTACTGCCGAAACTACAGTGGGCAATACAAAACAAGGACGTATACCAAGCTAAGTTGCAGAGGAACATCAGGGAGCTTAAAGAAACGAAGACGGAATGGCTTATCGAGGATGTGGTAAAAACTATAAAGAACTCCGCGACAAAAACATCATTTAGCACAAACGTCAATTTTAAACAAAAGTGGTTCACGTCTAAATGTAACCGAAAACGGAAAGAAGTTTTTGCGGCTCTGAGCAAATTCCGCAAAACTGATGCAACGATGGATAAGCAAGAGTACACCAATTTGCAGCGGGAGTACGCGGCACTCTGTAATAGAAGCAAAGCAGAATACGAGCAAAACCTACAAATCCGGATAATGTCGGTGAAAGATGGGAAAGACTGGTGGAGGCTGGCTAAAGAAATCAGAGGAAATGGCCCAAGGATTGGAACTGGCATAACAGCTCGAGAATTTAGAGTTCACTTCATTGAACTTCTCAAACCCCCGCAACTGTCGCCTAGCATGATGTACGCCCCAAACTACCTGGAGGATGAAGAACTGGATAGAGCGATATCTATGGAAGAGCTAAAAAGTGCACTCAACAAAGCCAAGGTCAACAAAGCACCGGGAGAAGATGGAATTACCAATGAGTTTCTGCAAAATGCGCCCACTGAACTACACGAACTCTTGGTCCATATATTTAACAAAGCATATCACAGCGCGCAAGTAGAGGAATCGTTTTCAAAGAGCATAATCTTCCCCATTTTTAAGAAAGGTAATATAAATAACCCGGAAAACTACCGTGGAATATCTTTCATCAACTCGTCAGCGAAGCTTTTTATGAGTGTTCTGACCACACGACTAGCAACATGGGTTGAGAAAGGCGGAAAACTAAGCGAATACCAAGCAGGATTTAGGCGTGGATACTCGACAGTAGATGGGATATTTAATCTGGCATCAATAGTCCAAATAAAATTCCAGGAAAAACGCAAAGTCTATGCCTATTTCGTAGACTTTAAGGCTGCTTTCGATTGTGTGCCTAGAGGACTCCTCCTATACAAGCTGCAACGATTAGGAGAATCAACGAAAATGATTAAACTAATAGAAAACGTATACGCAAAAACTTCGTGCGCAGTTTGGTCAGGTAACGGTCCATCGGAGGATTTTGAAACACACAATGGAGTTAAACAGGGATGCCTTATGTCACCGCTGCTATTTGCTTTATATCTGGATGACATTCACGAGCATCTAAAAGGTGGAGTAATGGTTGGAGACACAAATATACGAGTGCTCATGTATGCGGACGACATCGTCATTCTTGCGGACAAGCCCGAGACACTGCAGGACATGATAAGAAAACTAGAAAGCTACTGCACTATGTGGGGAATGGAGGTCAACAGGTCAAAGTCGCAAATTATGGTATTTCAAAAAGGATGGAGACTGGCAGCATCAGAAAAATGGTTCTTTCATACGGAGGCTGTTCAAGTTGTTTCGGAATTTAAATACCTTGGAGTCGTGTTAACACCCACTATGAGCTTTAAAAAACATGTGGAGGCCAGGTTAAAAGAAGCAAAAGGAAGCATAAACACCGTATGGGGTAAATTCTTAGGAAGCGATAACCTGAACCTTAGCGCAAAATGGAATGTGTTCAATGCCATAAGTAGAGCTGTTCTCTGTTATGGGGCTCAAGTTTGGGGAGGCGAGGGAAGCGAAGAAGCAGACCAACTGCAGAGGTACTTCATAAAACGAATTCTTAAGTTGCCGGAAAATACGCCAAACTACCTATTAGCGATTGATGCAGGCCTAGAAGACGGACATATTTATAGCCTAAATCTGCACCTAAAATATATAGCGAGAACTCTTTTCGAGTACAACAGCACCAGATTGCCGCATATTTTGTCTCGGTATATGCTCCGACAGGGGATTGGATGGTACGCGACGCTTAGAAGAAAACTCGAGGATCATAACATCACCCTTAGTGGAAATGCAACGCACTGGAATGGATTTTAAGTAGTATATCTCTACTCACAGCCATAACAGAAGAAACTAAGAAGGAACATGTGAACATGGCCAGATCGAGCGAAGTTCGCATATTCAAGAACTTAAACAATGCGGTAGGGGCTGAGTTCTGCAATAACGGCTCCACACAGTGGACCTAAAGGCGAGAGGAGATATGCTGCGGCTAAATAGCAACCCCAGAAACACGGTAAACGGTGGATTGTGCTCGCTTTGCAACTGGAAGGAGATAGAGGACATGCATCATTTTATCGGAAGATGCCCTATTTTGAAAGAGTTTCGACTTCAATATTTTAAGAAGGAAGTGCTTGAGGCAGAGGAGGTCGTCGCGGCTCTGGATGGAGCCATGGGTTGGGCAAACCTGGCGGATTATATTGAGGGTGCTATAGTATATAGGAGGAGTATAGTAAATGAGGATTTTTAGTATACTTAAGTTCATGTACAACAGTACTATTTAATTCATGTCAAGTTTTTATATTTGTAAAATGTTTTCACTTTTATAGTTTTAAGAGCCTGGGATGGCCCCCTTAAGAGTGAAAAATCTGCTATCTCGCGACGAGCGGGGAAGGCAGGTGGTGTAACTCTGAAGGGTAAGTCTACCCGTAGCTCACTAGGATTAACATAAATGCTATGTATAATTTTTTCGATTAAGGCTGACGGCAATTAAGCCATGCCTTAATATGCAAAATGTTCTTATTTTATTTTATTAATAATAATAAAGAACCACTACTACTACTACTATACTTTGTAGGGTCAGAAATGCTTCAATATGGCTGTTACATACTCTTGCACAAACTTAATATACTCTGTGTACCTCTGGTACAGAAAATAAAAAGTTGAATTTGCCAAGGTTTTTTTTGTTTGTTTAAAAATTTAAAATTTTTAGTTCATTGCTATTATAACTTCTGAGATAAGGACCAGAGAACTGCAAAACTCACTATTTCGTTGAGTCAGCTCAGATGTTAAAATTTTTACTCAATTCGAGTCACTGAGCAAAACACAGCGTTGAGTAAAATTCAGCTCATGGTGAAGTCTTCAATCGTGTACAACGTGAGTCTTCGCTTCGAAATGTTTTGCTCACGTTTGCTCACTCTACGAAGTTAAGCATTGAATAAATTCAGCCTTTGCTTACGAACAGCTCATTCGGCTCGTTTTGCTTTGCAGTCTTCTGATGTGCGTCTAGCTGGCGACAAAACGCATGTATGTTATTTTTGTATGCTTCGCTCGCGATCAGACTTTCAGCATGTGCGTCAGTCTGGCGCCAATTAGCAAAAATCAGTGTGAATTGCACTCAATGTGTGTATTTATTGCGCAATTTCTTAGTATGTTTTTTGCGTCTCATCGATATGGAGCAGGAAAATATTATTGAAAAAATAGGAGAAAGTTAACTTTGGCTCGGCCGAAGTTTTGTATACCTTTGCAGCTTCCATTGATAACTAAAAAGTTTTTGGAAGACTACTTTTTTTACCTTATTTTTCTAAGAGATCTATACTGATTTCGACCAAACTTGGAAATTATGGATAACCATGATGCACTGTTAATTACGAAATTTGGAGGCGATCCCATTTAAAACAAAAAAGGTTTTCTCACTAGAACTTCTTTTTCGACCGATCATTCATACTGCAGCTATATGCTATAGTCATCCGATTTCAACCCAACTTTGTAGAATTGTGTTAAAGTATATAAATTAAGAATATGCCAATAAAAAGGACGTTTTCATTAAAAACAAAAAAGTTTTCCTCACTCCAACTAGTTTTTCGACCGATCGTTCCTATGGCAGCTATATGCAATAGTCATCCGATTTCGACCAAGCTTTGTAGAATTGTGTAAAAGTATATACAGTGGGGAGCAAAAGTGATTCCACGATCAACATTTTCATGTTTGAGCGCGCATAAAAAATAAACGAATGAAGTAAATGACAAAAACTTTTTTTTCCTGAATATTTAGTTTATTTGTAACAATTAGGCGTAGATAACAAAATAGTAAAATAAGCATTGGCACAGTTATAATTCAAAAACCAAAAAAAACGGCATGTACTCAGTTTTGCACCATCCGTTATTCGCACATATTTTTGCTGTTCTTGCTTTCTTATCAGCAATTGACCTGCTGATTTACCGTTCAATGTATTACTTTATTCATTATTCGTTGTCATAATTCAGAGAATTACTCTTTTCCACAAGTTTATAGTTGATTTGCTTAATTTGGAAATTAGTCTCCAACTTGTTCCTGAAAAATGAAGAAGCTGTCTACAGATAAAGAAAATAGTATTGTTTCCCTGACTAAAAGTGGCTGTTCGACACGCACTATTGCTGAGAAGTTGCAAATTAGTCAATCAGTGGTAGTCAAGGTGCAGAAAAGACAAAATGTTTGTGCTGAAAACGTGTTGAATGGTCGCCGTCGCCTCCTAACAGACTCTGACGCTCGAATTATGATGTCCAAAATGAGGAACGATAAGCTCTTAACGCCAGCAGAGGCTTCTAAGGAAATAAATAAAGGCGTAAGTCGATGGACAGCTAGAAGAGCGCTGGGTAGGATTGGTTACGTCGCAGCAGTGAAAAAAAACAAACCAGCTTTATCCGAGAAAAATGTTAAGGCTCGGCTTAAATTCGCAAAGGCACATAGAAACTGGACAATTGAAGACTGGAAACGAGTTATCTGGTCGGACGAATCCAAGTTCAATCGTTTTCAATCGGATGGAAAGCAGTACTGTTGGCGTAGACCCGGTGACAAGCTTCAAAAGCATTATGTGAAGCAAACGGTAAAACATGGAGGAGGCAACATTATGGCTTGGGGGTGTTTCACTTTTTGGAACGTTGGACTTTTGCATAAAATTGACGGGATTATGCGAAAGGAAGGTTATTTAAGTATTTTGCAAGCCCATCTTACCAATTTTCTTGACCAGTGTGCGTACCCAGAGCATGAAATCACTTTTCAGCATGATGGGGACCCCAAGCACACTGCGAAAATTGTTAAAGAATGGCTAGCAAACCAAAATTTTAAGTTGATGGAGTGGCCAGCGCAAAGTCCTGACCTCAATCCAATTGAAAACCTATGGTCAATTTTGAAGCGACGGCTCGGGCAGTATCAATCAGCCCCATCCAACCTAGACGATCTTTGGGGGCGTGTTGAACTGGAGTGGAATAATATTCCGAAAGGAATAGTTGAAAAATTGGTTGAGAGCATGCCAAAACGTATAAAAAATGTCATAGAAAATAAGGGTCTCTGGACAAAATATTAATAACACGGTGTGACAAAAAAAAATCAAAACAAAACTTCTGGGATAAGTCGTAGCGTAGGTTGTAGATATGGTTCAGTAGATTTTTGTGGCATACTAGAATTTTTTAGTGCACATCGAAATTTTGAATAACGGTAAAAAAGCCTTTTTTCGTACAAACACTCACTTATACGCCCATAACTTTGTCATATATCAAATGATTTTTATTTTCTTACCGGTTTTGGAAAGAAGAAATTTAGGTCTTTAAAGATACCATATATGACTGATCAGGATTTATTTCTTATCTTGGAGTATTTGCTACATAAACCATTTTTGATTTGTTTTTTTCCCCATTTTTTGTCTTTGGTGACGTTTTTGAACACTGTTTGGTTAGAAACCCCCAATATTTGTTTTATTGTATAAGAACTAAACTTCTTCACGGTTAGAAGGTATGCCTATTTTCTAAAATCGGTCAATAATTAGCAAAGTTATTAAAGTTTTTCGGATAACGAAATTTTCGCAATATGGTGATGAGTCGCGCCATAATAGCACTGTCGACCGAAAAATTGTTGAGTTTTTAGAGTAAATTATTGAATAATTTTTTTTAGAATATGTATTGTATAACCATGTCCGTCTGTCCGTCAGTCTGTCCGCCTGTCTGTCTGTCCGTCCGTCTCTCAGTCCGTCTGTCCATATTAATAAATAGATCTCGGAGATGGTAAGAGATGGAGGTTTGACATGTATGGAACATATGCTTCATATGCTTACAGGCAGATCAAGCTTACTTTCAATTATTGCCACGCCCCCTCCCGCCCCCGAAATTTAGAAAAAACGTCATATCTTCGGCAGTTTTATAGATAGAAGGTTCGTACTTTTGGGACATATTTAGTAGTCGGGATTCTTTATCGGTCCACCAAAGGATTGGTAAAGATCGGATGAACGATAGCCAAGATATAAGCGAAAGAAACTTCTCTGCTGCAGCGCAGTAGCATCATTGCTTTCAGCAGCTACTGCAGCATCTAAATTTACACTGAGCATACACTTTTGTGGGTAAAGAGTGTATTATTCTCGGGCTTCCCCAACTTTCCTACTTGTTTTAATTAGGCTTTTTCAGGTTTTTTTCATAAAAAGTTAAATAACTCAACCAAATATTACTCGATTTTAATAAACTAATTTGCAGAAGATGCAAAATTAAATGTTTTTTGGAACTGCATACCAAAATTAGATAGTTTTATATAAATTTGACCTATTCATTTTTATTTAAAGTACGGTGAAGTCGCAAAAAACTGAAAAATTCGATTTGTTTTTCATGTAGCTCCCCCCAATTTTTATCCGAGATTGCAATGTAATACACCGTTGGAAAGGTGTTACATTTCTCTTTCCAAAGACGCATTGCAAACTATTATAAGATGCCTAGTTTAAGAAATATGATTTTTTAACTATATCAACCTCGAAAAGACGGACTTTTAACCGTTATTCCAAATTTTGATGTGCACGAAAAATTTGTGGTATGCCACAATGCTACATTTAACTATATCTACAACCTACACTATGTCGCATCCCAGAAGTTTTTTGACTGTCACACCGTGTAATCATTTTTCTTTTATTTTTTCATAAAGAGTGCAAAACTGAGTACATGCCGTTTTTTTTGGTTTTTGAATTATAACTGTGCCAATGCTTATTTTACTATTTTGTTATCTACGCCTTATTGTTACAAATAAACTAAATATTCAGGAAAAAAAAAGTTTTTGTCATTTACTTCATTCGTTTATTTTTTATGCGCGCTCAAACATGAAAATGTTGATCGTGGAATCACTTTTGCTCCCCACTGTATAAGATAAGTGTATGCCAATGAAAAGGACGTTTTCGTTCCTATGGCAGCTATATGATAAAGTCATCCGATTTCAACCAAACTTAGTGAAATCATGGGAAAGGATAGTAAACTAAGAAATAAGCACTTTGGAGGCGTTTCCATTAAAAACAAAAAAGTTTTTCTCACTAAAACTAGTGTTTTGACCGATCGTTCCTATGGCAGCTATATGCTATAGTCATCCGATCCGGCCGGTTCCGACAAATGTGCTGCGTATATGTACCAGAAGACTTCGTGCAAAGTTTGGTGAGGATAGCTTTAAAACTGACGGAGTAGATAGCATAGAAACAGACAGACGGGCGGACGGACAGACGGACAGGGCTAAATCAACTCAGCTCGTCATGCTGATCAAGAATATATATACTTTATGTGGTCGGAGATGCTTTCTTCAATGCGTTACAAACATCCGCACAATTTTAAAAATACGCGCAAATACCTACAAATTGTCAGCCCGACATAAGGGAAGGAGCTATGTTTGGGATATTTTATCTGAAATTATTAAGGAGGATGGTACAATTTTTGATGGATTCCTATACTGCCAATCCTGCAATAATATTTTAAAATATACGCCGAAGAATTCATCTAATTTAACCAGACATAAGTGCTGCAAAATTCAACAACGGTGTCGCGAGCTGAGCCACTTTTGAACCGTTCTAAGTCATGAACATACTGTGATAATTGCTTGATGTTCGGTGGGTTAGAAACCTATAAGGAAAAAGTATGCATACAAACATACACACTGTCACTTTTATCTACATGATAGATACAACCATACTACATATAATTTGAACGCGCAAAACTGAACAAATGCGCAGTTCATGTTGCTTAAAAAAGTCGAAAGAGATAGAACAGAAACAAATAGATAGGCGGGCGCGTGCAGATAGGGAATTCTTTATGTGCAATATAATGACCTCTGCAATGGTATAATCAATTTTAGTTCAATTTGGCCAGCAGTTGCACTTTAGTTGCTGGAGGACTTCGCTACGGTAAGCTTTTTTCGTTTAATGAAAAAATTGTCAGCCGCCGAAACGACTGAGAGCGGCAGGCGAAAGCTTTAGGTCACTGAGCGAGCTTTATTTTGGAAATGAAGCTAGTCCATGGATATGGCGTCTGCGTTGTACGGCTTTCGCTTTGGCTGGGCAGCGATGCTGTAATCTCCAGTTATTTTACATTCGTCGTAACACCGAGCACGACAACGGACAACCCTGTACCTTGTCACACGCGTAAAATCGCAAATTTTATGTATGAGTGAATCGCCATTAAAAGAAATACACGCCACGAACACTATAGTTATATGGTAGATGCAGTGTACTTCATGTAGCGATCCGCGAAAAACTGAGTCAACGTGTGTATATCAGAAATAACATTCACCAAAAGACGCGTTAGGTCTGCGGTTGTTAAGTTGATTCAAGTGCGCATCGCATGCTCATTTTTTTCCTGTGACTTCGGTTCGGTGCAAAAAGTGATTTATCCCACACAAAAGGCTAAAGGATTAGCGTCCAAGTCTTAGCCAATACAATGTAAAGGCCAAAAAGCAAAATGTGCATACATATATAAGTATTTGTGTAGACTTGTGCCAATCCGCGGCCAGCGATGCCGATGCCGATGCCATTTAATTTTTAAACGTTGGCCGAGGGTAAATCTGTACAACGGAACACACCAGTTGTGTGCTGCTCGTGTATATGTGTAGCCGGCCAAGCAGCCGTCAGACAGCTAACAATAACAGCGAAGAACCTTAACCCAGGTGTAGGTGTAACGACAACGAAAACTGACTGTCCGCCAATTGGAAAGGTGAAACTGACAAACAAATTGCCTTGCCGCCCAAGGATTTGCCACACTTTGCTCACAACACTGGGGGCTGTGCAACAGTTTTGTTGTAAGAAGTAATTTTAACCGTCCATGGAATTGAGAAAACTAAGCGCGACTACAGCAAAATCAACAACGAAGAGTACAGAAGTGATGACGTTGGCGTTGCTTTGCCTCGCCCTCGCCTTTAACGATAACATACACACATACATAGTCAAATCCACGGCAAAGAACGATTATACGCCTCCCGAATGCTGAACGGAAGGCGATAAATCTCGGAAAGTCTATGGACGAGCTTGTGAGCAATTGGTCAAAAGTCCGAAAATTAAAAAACAGCACTTAATATTCCATCTGCTGACACTCCAACTATCAAATCGTTAACTTATCAAAAACTACTAGTGATTATAAAAGAGTTGAAGAAGTTGGAAAAACGTTAGCTACGTATATCTATCCCATTTACACAATCAAATACATATATAGATATTGTATATGGGCACATGCAATTGTGTGTATCCTGCGACTGTGACACCTACGCATAGCCCAACACATTGAAGTGTGCAGCAACGTCACACGCACGCGCTCAAATTGAATAAAATCTAGTCAGCAACAGAGGCGAAAGCAGCAGCAGGAGCAGTAGCTCGCACACCAGCACAGCCTTGCGTGCCAGTGCGTGTGCGAGTGTGTGTGTGCGTGGCAATGTATTGGACATCCTTTCCGTTTTGTTCTTTGGTGTGCGTAGTGTGGTTGTGTAAGTATTGGCTGCCAAATTTTCTTATTATCTCTTTGATTCCATTTATTTTTACTCCTCAAGAGATAGAAACTTACGTATGTATGTATATTGATACGTTCACTTATGCACGCATAGTTCATATCCTGACAACGCGTGCTCTCAGAAGAATACAGTAGCATAAGCATAGCTTTATTGCAAGCCGTTGGCATAATTCGCCACCACCACCTGTTCGTTTGGCACGACAGCTCCCCATGGCACTCATATGTATGTACTTACTGCATACTTCATGCCGAATATAGTCGAGCGTGGGCGTATCACGTTATCTGTGACACTGTTACGCTCTCGAAAAGCATATTCTGGACAAACAGATTACAAAAGCGCCTACGTACAAATTTACGAAGCTGGGGACCCTGACAAATTTGTTCTTCAATCTTTAAGAAGCGAATCATAATTCGAATGCAAAAATCATATTAAAACGAGAGCGTAAGTTAAAGTCGGTACTGCCCGACTTCGATATACCCGGTACTCAGGGCAATTAGTATTTAATAGCCTTTCCCTATGTTAATTAACAAAGCATTAACACTAATGTGACCATTTCAACATTATGTGAGAAAAAAAAAATAGGGGAAAGTTAACTTCGGCTCGGCCGAAGTTTTGTATACCCTTGCAGCTTCCATTGAAAACAAAAACGTTTTTCTAAGACTACTTTTTGGGCATTACTTTTCTATGGGATCTATACTATAAAGATGTCTGATTTCGATTAAACTTGGTGAAATCATGGACAAGCATAATACACTGTTAATTGCGAAATTTGGAGGCAATCCCATTTAAAACAAAAAGTTTTTCTCACTAGAACTTCTTTTTCGACCGATCATTCATACTGCAGCTATATGCTACAGTCATCCAATTTTGATAAAACTTTGTAGAAATGTGTCCAAAGTATTTCAAATAAGTGAATGCCAATAAAAAGGACGTTTTCATTAAAAACAAAAGAGTTTTTCTCACTAGAACTAGTTTTTCGACCGATCGTTCCTATGGGAGCTATATGTTATAGTCATCCGATTTCAACCCAACTTTGTAGAATTGTGTAAAAGTATATAAATCGAGTGTATGCCAATGATAAGGACGTTTTCATTAAAAACAAAAGAGTTTTTCTCACAAAAACTAGTTTTTCGACCCATCGTTCCTATGGGAGCTAAATGTTATAGTCATCCGATTTCGACAAAACTTTGTAGAATTGTGTAAAAGTATATAAAATAAGCGTCTGCCAATGATAAGGACGTTGTCATTAAAAACAAAAAAGCTTTTCTCACTAAAACTAGTTTTTTGACCGATCGTTCCTATGGCAGCTATATGCTAAAGTCATCCGATCCGGCCGGTTCCGACAAATGTGCAGCGTATATGTACCAGAAGACTTCGTGCAAAGTTTGGTGAGGATAGCTTTAAAACTGACGGAGGAGATAGCATAGACCCAGACAGACGGGCGGACGAACAGACGGACAGGGCTAAATCAACTCAGCTCGTCATGCTGATCAAGAATATATATACTTTATGTGGTAGGAGATGCTTCCTTCAATGCGTTACAAACATCCGCACAATTTTATAATACCCTCTGCAAGGGTATAAAAAAACCGCATTTTGCGCCAAAAAGTATGCAACGATTTTATAACCTTTATAGCTCTGCCATTTATTATCCGATACTTATGAAACTTTTAGAGATTGTAGATATTGGGCACATATCATTACACTGCAAAATATGAGCATGATATCTTCAAAATTGTAGGAGTAATTCAAAATTTTTTATTGTGGGGTCGGGAGGTGGCGTGGTCAAAATTTGAAATAAACTTGACAATAGGAGTATACTTAAAAAAATTTAATAGAGAACGCTTGTTATTGATTTGCAAACATTGACAAAATTGGTCATCGTTATGTGATACAATACTTTCATATAAAAGGTCTTAGTCCAACCAATATTAAAAAGGAGCTGGATTCTACCTTACGTAAGTGGAAACCACTTCAGAAATGGTGGCCAAAATTAAAAAATGTCTATTGAGTGACCGGCGATTGAAAGTTCGAGAGTTAGCTGAATGTGTAGGCATTTCAAAAAGTGCTGTACATCGCATATTGACCGAAAAATTGGACATGAAAAGTTATGCGCAAGATGGGTGCCTCGTTTGCTGACTTCAGAACAAAAACGCCGGTTCACACCTCTGCCGTTGCAATGGCTAAAATAAATGAATTAAAATTTGAATTAGGAAAAAGATTTGGCAACAATGAAGAGGTGGAGTCCGAGGTTAATGCCTATTTTGAAGAGCTTCACAGCTCTTATTATAAAAAAGGTATCGAAGCTATTGAACATCGCTGGGAAAGTGTATCGACCTAAAAGGATCCTATGTTAAAAAATAAAAAAATTAAAAATTTTTGTGTTTTAGTAGTTAGGTCGGCTATTTCTGGGACGGCCCTCGTATATATACTTTATGCGTTACAAACATCCGGACAATTTTACCCTCTGCAAAGGTATAAAAATATTTTGCGAATGTTAGGAAATGTGTATAAGATATTTATTTTCAAAAATTTATTAAAAATCCATCTGAATCAAAATAATGCGAGTGGGAAAATAAGGTCGCATAGAGGGAGCTATAAACTTTGGAGAACTATAAGCCATATTCCTATTATTGGGTGGGCGCTTTAAAAGTTTTATAATATCCCGTACCATTTAAAAAAGGGTAAAAGACATTTCTGTCTGTCTGTCCGTCTGTCTGTATGAACGCGTCGATCTTAGAGACTAAAAGACACAAATTGTTGCATTTGTGTAGGTGCATACGATACCCAGTTCAAGTTTGTTTTAGATTTGGAACATTTTCTATTTGGGAGGTTGAAGTATCCACGTTGAAAGCCAATGAACATCCGGTTCCCTGAGTGGGCCATTGAGCAGCTAAATAGTGAAATCGATTTTATTCGAAAAATCATATGTTTAGATGTTTAGAAGAGCAATTTCATGTCGCCATCTGGATAAACAAGCAGAACAGGCGGTGTTTACTGTTTGGTGTGATTATGGATTGGTGGCATAATCTGCTAATTTCACATTTCGTTTCAAATTTCACAAGCGAATACTCAACCGCTTTGATGAGGTCAACTAGCCCTATCGCAGCTTTAATATTACCCCAAATGTATGTTACAGTCAGAAAAAAGCACCTCCGATATCATAAAGTATATATATTCTTGGTCAGCATCAACAGCCGAGTCGAGTTAAAACTGAAAGCGCGCTGATGCTGCGAACGCTTTTTGCTCATAACTTGAATACTTTCACTCGATCTTTACCAACAGTGGATCGATAAATAAGACTGATTACTAAATAAGTCTAGAAGGTACCATCTATGTATCTATAGATATGTGGGATATATGATTATTTTTCCAAATTGCGAGGGCGGATTGTGGCTTGAAAATGAATTGATCTGCCTACAAGTACTATAAAAAGTTAGTGTCCTATTTATGCCGAACCTTCATCTCCTACCATCTTTGAGATCTGTGCGTTCATAAGGACAGCCAGACGGACAGACAGACTTAAGTATGGATATTTCAGTCTCAGAATTCTTGTCTTGATCCCTACCTTAGCTCTTGATTTTAACTCGACATAGGCATTTTTCAAAAACACACGGTATTGATTTTAGCTTGTTATCTGAGCTTGAGTTCATCCCTTAAGCTCGACATTTGTTACAAATCTCTGTATAATTATTAAAAATGCAATTAATACATTTAACTATAAGCACACAAAACAATCAACACATTAGGGCAGGTCGAAACACATAGCGGCTCACCTTTTTGCTGAGTCAGCTATGCTACATACGTCAGTCGATAAGTCAATTCGTCAGAACATCCAATATATGCTAATAAAGAAATTCATACACAGAGGTGTTACTCACTTCGTCCAACGCACCCAGCAGAAGAATCTGTCGCTGTGTCTTCAGATCTTCAATTGTGCGCAACGAAGGATAACTCTCTCCGTAGTCCAACTGGTTAATTTATTAGTTACGACGCCTATTTGCAAATGGTTTATGTACTGTATGCAACCCAGCTTCATTAGTGACCAATATTGACTTATCCTCGATATTCAAACTTGATGTTACCCCACAAAAAGCTTTCCACAAGAGCCCCATGTGACTTATTTAACGACCTCTTGGTTTTTTAAACCAGGTCGAGGTCATTAGTTGTTGCTGTGTTTGTTTAAGAATCCCAAGGCGCTTAATCGCTTTATCATTGGAAATCCGTACTTATTTTAATCTCATGAACATTTGATTTTCAAGTACGGATCGAGCTTGAAATTAGCCTTTTTGATTTGATACACCCTTATCAGGACTGTTCAAACCTTTCGATCTTGTATCAAGTTCGATATAGTACTCGTACTGGAAATTACAATCCAAAGGTCGAGATTAATTCATATACGGCGGTAGCACGGAAATCACTAGTGAAAATCACTAAGTCACACCTACCACCTAAATCTACTTGACTTTGAACAGTTAGTCGCAATTCGCCTAATTTTCGGAACTTTATTTGGTAACCAAGCATTTTGCTGTCACTTCACATATAAAATTTTTGCACATGGAGAATCCCCCCTTAAATCAATTTACAAGCGCTCATACGAAAATCACTTTAGATTTCTGCGGCACCCCTCATAATTTTGCCCAGAAGTTTGGAACGCATAGAAGGAATCATATCCGACCACATAAAGTATATATTTTCTTGATCAGCATGCCGAGCCGAGTTGATTAAATTCTTTCCGTCTGTCTGTTTCTACGCAATCTAGTAACTCAGTTTTGAAGCTATCGAGCTGAAATTTTGCACAGAGTCTTCTTTTAACTGCACATTGCAAATATGTCGCGCGGATCGGGCGACTATTTCTTGTAGCTGCCATAGAATTTTGTTCTCGTTGAACTTGATTTTAGCTCGCCTTTTTTTTTTTTTTTACTCTTTGCATCTTTGATACTGAGTATAAAAGAATATTGTTAGAGTCTTGAACATTTGATTATTTCCAACAAATAACTTGTACAAGGCCAAGCCTTTGACTTCCTTCATGAGCAGATTTTATTCAAAAACCGAAACAGAATAAGATCCTTAACTTACAATACCAGTTATCATAATCAAAGCTGACACACTTCCATCCACTAAGTGCTTTCAATCTGATAGAATTAACCTTTTAAATGTAAGGAATTTTTAAATGTTAGTTCTCCAAGGTTTCATTTAATTGCGACGTTGAATTGGTAAATGCAAATCAGATATATTCTTGTTAATCAAATCTGGCTTTATGGTAATGTCAAATCCAAATAGCAATTGTGCCCAGCCAGCTTGCATTTTGTTCTCAGTAGGAATTTTAATTTTATTTTGGCAGAAATTGACGTTGACTATAATAATTGGATTTCATGCAAATGCGCAAGACCTATTGAAAAACCTATATAATCACACATTGAATTTTCTCTACAAATGAAATCTGAATTACGTAATCTTCTTCAATTGCCTTGTTTTCTTAATTCAATTTGGTTCTGAAAACCGACAATATGCAGAAAAAGCTCCCTATTAAGGTTTACGTTCGGTCAAATGTAGTATCTTAAACTTGATAAGGGCTGCACACCGGCTTGGAGTCGAATCTTATTTTTGAGATGAGCCAACCAAACCTAATCGGAGCAGAACAATTATTTCCGTCCGAACCTGAAACTGAATCGGAGTTAAAAAATCGAAAAGCCTTTGGTAAAACAAAAATTGTCTACAATTTTTTTTCTTGCTATTATAATTGTTAATATTCCCATTTTCCAATATACAATAATACGTCTGAATATTTAGGCAGTACATTAAAAAACATTCTCTCATTTTGAATTCAATTCAATATATATGTAGTTATATATCCAAGAATACAATTATGTTTCACATTAGAACAAAAACAGCTTGCAAAAACCGAATTGCTGAGTTGTATAAATGTAACTAACTCATGAAATCATCAAAGATTCTATTACGGAAGATGAACATTCTGATGATTGCCTCAAAATTATAATGTTCTAAAATTTTAAGGAACCTATTACTGTAAAAAACTTAAAAATGTCGCATTTGTTGAGTTAGCTGTTTCTGCAACACAAATATTAGACGAGTGCGTCTTTTCTACTCTAAAGTTTGATTTATCCAGCCAAAGAGACAGTATTAATGAAAGTTTACTAGAACACAAGTTTTCTGAAATAGCGAGTAATAATAATATTTTTTAAAACCGATTCGAATCTGAACCTAGGTTTAAATACGTCTAGGAAGGTTTGCAGCCCTGCATTCAATATTACCAAAGTTATACAGAAATTATAGGCAGTGGTTGAAAATGTAATCATTTTTCTTTGGATTAATGTCAAACGAGTAAGTGCCCTGTAGGCGAGTGCCCCAACTTCGAAATTTCCCATTTCCTTGATTTCGTGCGTTTTCATTAATTATCAAGCTGAATGTGCTTTATTCTTGATAAGCATCCATACCCGAGTCGATAAGGCCATGTCGATCTGTCCGTATGGACCAAAAGATCTCAAAGAAGGTGAGAGAAAGAGGATCGAAATCGGTACAGCCAACATAGCTATTTTCCCCAAAAGATCTTGCTATTTTTTGAGGTCTTTAGCCGGAAACTATTAATTTTTGCGGGGCCTGCCATTCCAGCTATTTGGTAATTTTGTTTGCCTTTTTCATATTTTTTTGACAATAAAACATTTCTTTCTATTTTTTAATGAAATTTTTATTTAATACCAGACTAGTTTACGTTTTATACCCTTGCAGAGGGTATAATAAAATTGTCCGGATGTTTGTAACGCATTGAAGGAAGCATCTCCGGCCACATAAAGTATATATATTTTTGATCAGCACGATGAGCTGAGTTGATTTAGCCCTGTCTGTCTATCCGTCCGTCCGTC
Source organism: Lordiphosa collinella (assembly GCA_018904265.1). Classification (NCBI taxonomy): domain Eukaryota; kingdom Metazoa; phylum Arthropoda; class Insecta; order Diptera; family Drosophilidae; genus Lordiphosa; species Lordiphosa collinella. The sequence goes on along the minus strand of JAEIFV010000092.1, from coordinate 458,250 downwards.
TGTCTGTTTCTATGCTTTCTCCTCCGTCAGTTTTAAAGCTACACTCATAAAAAAACGTCCCAAATTAGCCCTTAAAATTAGAAGTTCGCCTTTGAAATCCGTCCTAAGGCGACTCACCCTAAAATTTAGAAAAATTATTTCTAAATATTATGGAAAGCTTTTCTAAATCAAAGGGCTACTCTTTTTAGAATTAGAATCTCTTTCTGAATCATAGAAAACTATTTTCTTAAAATAAATAATTAATAAGAGAAAAGGTATTTTCTTAAAAGCAGAAAAAATTGTTTAAGACCACTGGTTCAGGTCCAACACCGGGTCCAGCTTTGATTTATTTTTATTAAATAAATAAAAATTTTCAGGAACTAACTGGGACTAGAACCCAAGGCCTTTGTCGCGCGCAACGACGGCGGCCGCTTAGACGGTTAGGCTATTTCACAGCGTTGAAGGGAGCACGTCTGAATGGGCTACTTATACTTTTCCAGTGGAGCAAAAATTCCTGAAATATAACACCTTTTTTTCTAAAAGCAGTACAATCGCCTTATTTTTAAGAAAAGTAGTTCCTGAAAATTTTCCTGTTTTTAAGAAATTACAGTATGAAATAAGAAATTACAGTATTCTCTTTAAGGGCTACTATTCTCTAAAATTAAAGGTTAATTTTGCCCTATTTAAAAAAAAAAAGAATTTAGAAAAATGCGCCCTTAATATCAGAAAAATCTGTCCTTTTCTTGGTTTTAGAAAAGTTTTTTCTAAAAAAAAATTTTTTCTGGCATAAATTTTTTAGTTTCAAAAAACTTTTCTTTTTTTTTAGAAAATTTTTCTAAATACCAGGGCAAATTTTAAAATAAGGCGATTTTTTAAAATTCATTTCGAATTTTTTTCTGAGTGTGTCTTCACCAAACTTTGCATGAAGTCTTTTGGTACAAATACGCTGCACATTTGTCGGAACCGGCCAGATTAGACGACCATAGCATATAGCTCTCTGAGGAACGATCGGTTGAAAAACTAGACTTAGTGAGAAAAACTTTTTTGTTTTCAATTGAAACGCCTCCAAATTTGGTATTTCTTAGTTTACTATGCTTTTCCATGATTCCACCAAATTTGGTCGAAATCGGACATCTACTCGTATATACTATATAGAAAAGTAGAGTCTGAAAAGAATTCTTGGTTAGCAAAACTTTTTTGTTTTCGATGGAAATGTCCTCAAAATTTGCATGTATTTGTTTTATGTGCTCCCAAAATCGGATGACTCAAAATCGGATGACTATAGCATATAACTGCCATAGAAACGATCGGTCGAAAAACTAGCAATTTTGAGAAAAACTTTTTGTTTTTAATGGAAAAGTCCCTTACGTTGGCATATATTTATTTGATTACTTTTACACAATTCTACAAGGTTTTGTTAAAATCGGATGACTATTGCATATAGCTGCAATATGAATGATCGGTCAAAAAAAAAGTTCTAGGGAGTAAAACTTTTGTTTTTTTAATTGGGATCGCCTCGTAATCAACAGTTTTTTATGCTTTTCCATGTTGCACTAAGTTTGATCGAAATCGGACATCTATATAGTATTGCTTCCATAGAAGAGTAAGGAACGAAAAGTTGTCTTATTTAGAACAAGAGCGTAAGTTAAAGTCTTACCGGCCCGACTTCGATAAATCCGTTACTCAGAGCAATTAGTGTTTAATAGCCTCTCCCTATGTTAATTAACAGAGCATTAACATTAATGTGACCATTTCAACATCATGTGAGCAAAAAGTGCATATAGCGCCAAAAAGTATGCAACGTTCTTTATAACCTTTATAACTTTGCCATTTATTATCCGATCTTTATAAAACTTTCAGAGATTGTAGATATTGGGCACATACACTACTCTTCAAAATATGAGCTTGACATCTTTAATACTGACAGACGGACAGACGGACATGGCAATATCGACTCGGCTCTTGATGCTGATCAAGAGTATATACACTTTATGGGGTCGGAGATGCTTCCTTCTACCTGTTACATACATTTGTACGACTTTAGTATACCCTCTTTAATCTACGAGTAACGGGTATAAAAACAAACTGCAAGGGTATACAAAACTTCGGCCGAGCCGAACTTAACTTTCCTCTATTTTTTTTTTATAAAAGCTCCAAAAAGATCCGGTAATTGTCTAGAACAGGATTCTGTGCTCAAAAAATAAAAAAAAATCATTCGATGGACCGCAAATAATAAAGAACTATCATGCGAAAAATTCGCCGCGGACTTCCTTGGTTCCTTTTTAAATGAATTAAGAAATTTGCTCTTTTTGCACCAAATTTACGCATGTGCTTTTCGTCAAAGATAAAAAAACCATAAAAAATTCCAAGATATGAACGACTTACACCTAGAATCAAAGGGAACTGTCTAGTGTAAGTCCATTTACTCAACAAATTTAAGAAGAACGTCCTCCGCTAGACCTCGAATTATGCAGATTCTTCATTATGGTTGAGCAAAAATGACTCTTTCCTGCTGCTGCAGTCCTGCTGCTGCAGTCCTGCTGTTTGGACAGACATTTCAGGCTCAAGATCGCTGATGAGTGAGGTTGGTCCCTCATGAAACGTCGTCCGATCAACCTGAAGCCTCCTTTGTTGTGTTGTGTGCCTCTGTTTAAAGCTATGTCAATAACATAGCAAGACCTCGAGCCTGTAAAAAGTACAAGTTATTTTTAATTAATTATTTATTTGACGATAGACGAAAAGCACATTCATAAACTTGGTACAAAAACACAAATTACAATATTAATTCAAAAAGAAACCATGGAATTCTGCGTCGGATTTTTTGCATGATAATTCTTCATAACTCACAGTCCATCGATGATTTTTTTTTTTTAATTTTTTGATCACAGGTCCCTGTTCCAGACAATTGCCAAAGATCCCAAGAGTTTGTGACAACAGATGGATTTCAATTGAGATAACAGTCACCAGAATCTTGGATCAATGGATCGAGCTAAAGCTTCATTTTCAAATTGCTGTCAGTCGGGTGAAATGTCACTAGGCTAGAATAGTATAATTAACAATGACATGCGCGACCTCTTTTTTTTAAAACCAATAGCAAATTAGCATCTTGTTACTAAAAGTTTCCAAGGCAATTATACAAATTCAAACAAACTCCTTGAATACATAACATTTCTTATAAATTTACTAAAGTTAAAGATTATTGCTCCACAAATTAATATCGAAATTTTTAGAACAGATTTTGCAAACCATGTTCGAGACTTGGATTTAAAACTACGAAAATACGAGATATGAAAGGGAATCTGTATTCGGCAGCAAAGACTGAAATGCGCATTGCATGTACTGGTTAATTTTGTTGCGGAACTGACAACATAATTGATACATATATTGTTTATACGCCAGCTATTCGCAAATAGAAATAACTTGCAAGTAACTAACTCACTGCTTATATTCTAAATATATTTCTTAAATATATGAATTTTTTTCTGATGCCTGATTGGTAATAACCGCGTATTTGGTAACAATAAGCGCAGAAATCGATGAAAAAATAACTTCATTAGGCCAAGAAGCTTCGACGCCTCCTTCTTGATCCAAGTGCAGTGCTTGTTTTCATTTTGTGTCTTTAACATAGCAACTCTTTGAACCTTATTTGCGAATAAGTCTACTAATCAGTAATTGTTTTCGAGACTAAGCTATTTGCAAATTAAAAAACTAACTCTCTGTTTATACGCAATAATCTGACATCTACAAAATTATTATTTGCAAATACAATGTGCGTATAAACGTAGTGACAGACTGCTTTGATAATTACAAAGTTCTCGGAAAAATCGATAAATTTTCGGTTGAAAGTGTTGTTTGACTAAACTAAGCCGATATTTTTGATATACTACTGTATTTTTATATACCTGCTGAAAAGATCGAGCTTGTAATAAAGCAATATAACACCTTAAACCTTATAAAGTGGGCAAACTTGGACGACACAGTTAAGTTTTGGTCAGAAGATTGCCTGTGTAAAGACTCTCTTTTTATACTCTGTACCAGAGGTACACAGGGTATAATAAGTTTGTGCAAAAGTATGTAACAGCCACAAGGAAGCATCTCCGACCCTATAAAGTATATATATTCTTGATCAGCATCCACAGGCGAGTCGATAAAGCCATGTCCGTATGAACAAACAGATCTCAGAGATAAATAGTAAGAGATATAGGTTTGAAAAGTATTGAACAAATACTTCTTATACTTGCAGGCAGATCAGGTTTATTTTCAATTTTTGCCACGCCCCTCCCGCCCCCACAAATTAGAAAAAACGTCATATCTCTCACTGTTTTTTAGATGAAAGGTTCGTACTTTCTGGACATATTTAGTAATCAGGATTACTTATCGATCCGCCAAAGAAATGGTATAGATTGTATGAACAGCAGTCGAGTTATAAGGAAAACAAATAAGAGAAGAGTTGGAAGGCTAGACCTTGAGTGTAAAGTTGTAGTGTAGGAGCTATGGTATACTAAGTGATAAGTAAAGTAGCTTTGGTTTATGTCCGTGCTAAGCGATAAGAAGAATAGCATTGGTTTGTGACCGTGCTAAGTGTGATGGGCAGCACTTCACAGGTACACAAGACTTTCTTTTTTGTTTGAACTGGCGACCTCCGCCATGATGCTTTTGTCACTACCGTTCTGAAAATTAGGTAATTAACTTATTAAAATTAGTTCTATATATATTAATTATATTTTCCATATACGGATTGTGTAGATTTGGGCAATGCTGTTTTACTTATAACTTGCCAAAGAAATGTTTACAAATGACTGAATCTAAACATTAATCATTAGACAGCGGAATTTGCATATTTTTAAACAGATTTTCATCCTAGTAGGCCAAAGTCAATGTGCACAACATTATATGCTGTGCTGACTCTACGTTTACATAATGACAAAATCGCCATAGATTTATAAATGTCAGCAATACACAAAATGCAATGAGCAAATTGACAAAAATTTGTTAAAAACACATTTGCCATAGTCTACTAGGATAAAAATCGGTTTTAAAATATGCGAAATCCGCTGTCTATTAATCATAATCAAAACTTATATGAGAACTTTTTATATTTCACGATTTTCCAGACAGACAGGACGTTGTACATCCGCCAATTTACCCTTCTTTATGATAATAAAAGCTAGAATATATTTTTTTGTAAATTTCGCGACTTTTTTGACAATTCGGCTTACACTTTCTTTTTAAGCGGGTACAATTTTCATTTTTTAAATACCTCATAATAACACAGGTTTACAAATTTAGGCAAACTTATGCATCGCAGAAGATAGCAAATGTTCCTTATGTGCATATTCTCGGCCGCTCAATCCAAATCAATTGTCCGTTTTCCGCCAGCATGTGAGGTTCAATAGATATTTGCATAAGCATAAGGCTTTTGTCTGCCGGCTTCCGCTCAGGACAGTCGTGGATCGCTCCAACAAATATATTTTGCGGAGTCTGGTATGGAAATAAGTAGACAGTTGTGTATTCGTTTGCCGGACTATTGGGTAAATAACACACCAACGGTACCTTATAATCTATTTGGTCTACTGGCCTTTACGCTATATTGGCTTATAACTAGCGACACTCAATCTACTCCTAGCTGGTTTGCCTGGTTGGATCTATGTGACAGCGCTGGCAGCACGATTTGCCGTGAGACTTTTGCTAAGTCGTCAGCTCTCGTTTTAGAACCACGCAGCTCCTTTCTGGTAGCTCTAGGCTTTCTTGCCTGGGCTGAAATTTTCACAGTCCACACTGGCAGCACGATTCGTGAGGGCTCTATGGTCAATTCACACTTGTCGCCGACACTCGTGTACTCGTGAACAATGCATCTTTGGATTTCAAGCACTCACTCTGCAAACTTCCTAGTGATGCGACTTGGCTCCTGTGGTGTTCCCTCAATGGCACTCTGCTTGCTTCCACTCACGTTGGTAATTCGCACTCAGAGAAAAATATGACAAAAAATCGTCACCAAATGGTCATAATTTTGGTCTGTTTTTTCCGTTCAAAGAAAATGAATGGTGGTCATGAAAATTTTAAAATGGGGTGCCACAACACCACCCACCCCTCTCCTTTTGTTGTCATAAATTTACTGGGACTCGAACTCGGGACCTCGAATGACACACTCACTGACAGCGCCGCTCAGCCAACTCTACCACACCAGCGATGCTTTCAGCATCGTCAAATTGCCATTATTAACTGACGGGAGACAATCCCGATTTGGATTATTTTTTTCAACAAAATAATTTTTTTATTCTCATCATCTTTCACATTCTCTATGCAAAATATTCTTAATTCGTGGAAAATAATTGTTTGAAATTTAGCTTATTAAAATTTAAAGTTTTTTTAAATTGCTTGCTATTTAAAATAAAATTATAAAAATTAAAAAAAGTCGCAAAATTTACTTCTGATCCCATATATTCAAATTTCTTTCACTTAAAAATTACACGATGTGACAAAAAAAATCAAAACAAAACTTCTGGGATGGTTCAAAGCGTAGGTTGTAGGTATAGTTAAATAGATTTTGTTGGCATACTAGAATTTTTTGGTGCACATTGAAATATTGACTAACGGTAAAAAAACCTGATTTGTTCGCACATGTGCTCACTTATACGCCCATAACTTCGTCATATATCCAATGACTTTCATTTTCTTACCGGTTTTGGAAAGAAGAAATTTAGGTCTTTAAACATATCATATATGATTTAACAGGTTTCATATCTTATCTTGGAGAATTTGCTACGTAAACCAATTTTGTTTGGTTTTTTTTTTTTAACAATTTTTTTATTTTGGTGACGGTTTTGAACACTATTTGGTTAAAAACTCTTTAAATTTGTATTATTATTTAAAAGGACTCATCTTCAAGCTTAAAACTTGTGCTTATTTTCTATAATCGGTCAATAATTAACAAAGCTATTAAATGTTTTCGGATAACGAAATTTTCGCAATATGTTGATGAGTCGCGCCATTACAGCACTTTCGACAGTAAAATTGATGAGTTTTTTAGTGTAAATTCTTGAATAATTTTTCTAAGAATAAGTACTGTATAGCCATGTCCGACTGTCCGTTAGTCTGTCCGTCTGTCTGTCTGTCTGTCCGTCCGTCTTTCAGTCCGTCTGTCCATATGAATAAATAGATCTCAGAGATGGTAAGAGATAAAGGTTTGACATGTATGAGATATAAGCTTCATATGAATACAGGCAGATCAAATTTATTTTCAATTTTTGCCCCCTCTCGTACTTTTTCGACATTTTTAGTAATCGGGATTCTTTATCGTTCCATCAAAGGATTGGTAAAGATCGAATGAACGATAATCAAGATATAAGCAAAAGAAACTTCTCTGCTGCAGCGCAGTAGCAGCGCTGCTTTCAGCTGCTAGTGCAGCGCCTAAACTTAAACTGAGCATACACTTGTGTGGGTAATGAGAATCGTCCCCAGCAGCAAGACCCTTTTATAGTGCTCCCAGGGCCGCACAGTGGTCGATTTGGCCAATCTGGCAGGCAATAAATGCATATTTAAAAATTAAAGTTTGGTAGATGTTTTTTATTTCCTTGAAAGCTAAAATCCCGTCAATATTTACTCAGATTTTTATATATTTTTTTATTCGATAGTCACGATGTCGTGAGCGTGCAAAACTCACGATACTTTTCTGCCCATACCTAAAAACATTTTCGCGACTTTTTAATGTGTTTTATTATGGGCTGAGAAAGTTAACGTTTTGCGACTTGGTAAGATATAATTCTTTAATTTAACCATAGTTAGTATGTATTTAATAAACAAAATGTGTGTGTGTCCTGTTCTTATACAAGAGAAGTCACCGGGCCAAAAGAAGTCACCCCATTGGAAGATGCTCTTATTTTTCGTCGCAGGTCTGTGGAATTTGTAATTCCTCTCCATCAACGTTTAACAATTCAAAACAAATTTTATTTAAGTCTCCTAAGGAACATTTGTATGAATCTACTTTTCATGCATGGATCCGATGTTTTGAATGCATCAATCATATATCATAGCGAATTCCAATAAAAAAGTGGCAGGGTCGCGGAGCCAATAAAGCAATTGTTGCAAAAAAAAGGGTCATAATGCAAAATGAACTCCGAAACGAATGGGCCTTTTCGTCGATATTCCCATGGCAGGTTCGGGAAATACCAATAATGGGAACACAGCAAGGAAACTGCTTCATCGAGCAACCTTGGTATCCACAATCTCAGGTGTGAATAATGACCTGATAAAATGTGGTTATAAAGTAAGTGTTGCGGAATTTCGCCAATACGTTTGGGCCGCAACAATATTTGTACAAGAATACCCATGGTTTTACATGACTTCGTCTATTCATACAATCCTAATAGATGGGACAGATATTATAAAAAAATGTGTCACTTCCAAAAGGCATGATGTCCGAGACTACTAGAGAATTTCGCCGATTTACGCAATTCAGAAGCTTTATAATTTTTTTTGTACTCTGTTTTTCTTTAAATTAATTGAAATGATTTATAAAAAAGTTCTATAATTTTATAAATTAAAAAACTAATATTTTTAAAATTTTTTTAAAATAAAAAAATTAAATTTGTGCTTTAAAAATTTCTTCGTTTATATACAAAATTGTAAAAAAGGTCAAAAAATATTACTTACTTATTTTGCAAGTTATTAATTATTTCCTGCCAGATTAGCAAAATCGACCACTGTGGGCCGGCTCGGTTACGCATAGGTTAACATTGGATTCCCGAGTCCCGTTGTTGCCATGCGCCACCAGCTCAATGGAAAGTTCCACTGACTCCAGCTTCCGTTAGTGTGAGTGCGATCACCCGTCTTCATACTCCTGTTGTCCTTCTCGGGTGCCCAAACCCAACGGTAACTCTCACTCTCTCTTCATATGCGCTCCTCTCCTGCCGCCAATTCGCCGCGAATCTTAACCCTATGCTGCCCCATGGTAACTTCTTTGATGCTGTGGCCGCTGACGCTGCTGACTTGTAATACTTATAAATTATATTTAATAATTAACATAAGTTAACACGAGTAATTATAAATTATTCTTATTAATTAGTACCCATTGTGAGACTTCAAAAAAAGTCCTCACAGCTATTCAAACCAAATATGCTTCAACGTAAAATAGTAATGAACACGATAAATCAAATTCACAGCTTGGTTCTGGTTCTTAAGAATATTTCCTAAATATGGGCCATTCTTATCCAACCCGAACGGATTCACTTGCCCACAAAAAAGTAATTTTCGGTTTTGCACAAAAGCTTTGTTAAGTATAGAAACTGTTTTAAGAATCGGAAAACAACAAAAAGTGGAAGGTAGGGTTTTTGATAAATTTATTTCCCAGATTGTCTTTATCGGAAAGGGTTTCATTGATATTGCTGAATAAAATTTTACTGGTTTTAAGAATAAATTAAATTTTTTTTAACTTTTTTCGGAATGAACCACATTTTGAGAGTATTGTTTCCAAATTTCAAGTAAAACGGAGCAAAACTAACGAAGATACACAAGCAACATTTTTGAACTCGGTGAATATCATAGGTCAAAATCTACTTGACCGATTCTTTTGAAATTTTTTCCATGTATGCTACACATAAATCCACAGGTAATCAGGAAGAGATTTTTTTTTTATTTACTTACCGTATTATTATAACAAATTTAACGAAAATATTTAATGTTGCCAAAAATGAAAAAAAAAACTCTTCCTGATTACCTCAGTATATATATCCCCTTTTAAGCGTTTTTCGACTTTTTTGTTTCGAATGATCCGGTAGCGAGTTATGCTGTTCACCGCACAACAACGTACTTGTTTATTGATATTTTTATATGAATCTTGTATATATCTAAGATACTTCAGATGTTATACTATAACATGTATATAAGATAAATAAACCATCATTTATCACATCTCCAAAAAAAACAAAGAATATTTGCAATTTTTCACATTTGAAACCTTTGTTTCTTTCAGATTTTTATACCCATGCAGACGAGATTATAAAATTGTCTGGATGTTTGTATTGCATTGAAAGAAGCATCTCCGACCACATAAAGTATATATATTCTTGATCAGCACGACGAGCTGAGTTGATTTAGCCCTGTCCGTCTGTCCGTCCGTCCGTCTGTCCGTTTGTCCGTCTGTCTGTTTCTATGCTATCTCCTCCGCCAGTTTGAAAGCTAAGTTTTTTGTTACATAAGCGCTGCACATTTGTCGGAACCAGCCGGATTGGATGACGACCGGATTGGAACGATCGGTCGAAAAACTAGTTTTAGTGAGAAAAACTTTTTTTAAATGGAACCGCCTCGATACTTTGCCTTTCTTAGTTTACTATGCTTTTCCATGATTCCACCAAATTTAGTCGAAATCGGGCATCTATATTGTATAGCTGTTATAGAAAAGTATAGTCTGAAAAGTAGTCTTTGTTAGGAAAACTTTTTTGTTTTCAATGGAAATGTCCTCAAAACTACTATGCTTTTCCATGATTCCAACAAATTTGGTCGAAATCGGACATCTATGTATATTGTATAGCTATAATAGAGAATTAGAGTCTGAAAAGTAGTCTTAGTTAGAAAAACCTTTTTTGTTTTCAATGGAAATGTCCTCAAAACTACTATGCTCTTCCATGATTCCACCAAATCTGGACGAAATCGGACATCTATATTGTATAGCTGTCATAGTCTGAAAAGTCTGAAATGTAGTCTTAGTTAGAAAAACTTTTTTGTTTTCAATGGAAATGTCCTCAAAACTACTATGCTTTTCCATGATTCCACCAAATTTGGTCGAAATCGGACATCTATATTGTATAGCTGTAATAGAGAAGTAGAGTCTGAAAAGTAGTCTTAGTTAGAAAAACTTTTTTGTTTTTAATGGAAATGTCCTCAAAACTACTATGCTTTTCCATGATTCCACCAAATCTGGTCGAATTCGGACATCTACTTATATTGTAGAGCTGTCATAGAGAAGTAGAGTCTGAAAAGTAGTCTTAGTTAGAAAAACTTTTTTGTGTTCAATGGAAATGTCCTAAAAACTACTATGCTTTTCCATGATTCCACCAAATTTGGTCGAAATCAGACATCTATATTGTATAGCTGTAATAGAGAAGTAGAGTCTGAAAAGTAGTCTTAGTTAGAAAAACTTTTTTGTTTTCAATGGAAATGTCCTCAAAACTACTATGCTTTTCCATGATTCCACCAAATCTGGTCGAAATCGGACATCTACTTATATTGTAGAGCTGTCATAGAGAAGTAGAGTCTGAAAAGTAGTCTTAGTTAGAAAAACTTTTTTGTGTTCAATGGAAATGTCCTAAAAACTACTATGCTTTTCCATGATTCCACCAAATTTGGTGGAAATCGGACATCTATATTGTATAGCTCCCATAGAAAAGTAATGTCCGAAATTTGAAAAACAATCTGCAAGAGTATACAAAACTTCAGCCGAGCCGAAGTTAACTTTCCCCTATTTTATTTAAATTGTTTTAAGCTTAACCAAATTTTTTTGAGCAAAACCGTAAATTACGTTTTGGTGGGCAGCTCGAGATCTATTTTCGAAAAAATTAGGTTCAAATCATAAATGGTGAGTCCGGAAAGATTTGGAAAAGAATAAGCCATTTGCTCGTATTTCCAATATGTATAGCGGGTAAATTTTTTTCGCGACTAAGCGGTTGTGAAAATTGTTATGAAGGTTTGCCCAAGAAACTATGGTAACTTTTCATAACGTAATGGGCTAAAATTAACATAAACAATTTAGAAAGTCGATCAAGACCAACTATAATACACTCCGTATCTCCCAAAGATTGTGTTAAGGTGTAAGAAGTACCGCCCATCGCCGCTGCTGTAGGTGCCACCCAGCATAACTTTTTTTCCCTATTAATCGACTACCGTTCATCCGATCTTTCCCAATCCTTTTGCTGGTCGGTAAATATTCCTGATTACTAAATATGTCCAGAAGGTACGAGCCATCTATCTTCAAAACTGTGGAAGATATGACGTTTTTTTCTGAATTGCGGTCGCGGGCGTGGAAAAAATTGAAAATAAACTCGATCTGCCTGCAAGTAAAAGAAGCTTATGTCCCATACATGTCAATCCTTTATCTATTACCATCTCTTAATCTTTAAAAATATTTTAGATGCTTATAAAATTTCAGTAACATAGTTCAACAAATATTGGGTCCATGCGGGCCGGGGAATGAAATTAATACTGGATAGAAAAAACCTCATATCTCCCACAGTTTTGAAGATAGATGGTTCGTACTTTCTGGACATATTATTTGGTAATCAGGCATTTTTACCGATCCGCCAAAGGGATTGGGAAAGATCGGATGAACGGTAGTCGAGTTATAAGGAAAAAATTATGGAAAAATTATGCTGAGTGGCACCCACCGCAACGGCAATGGGCGGCACTTCACACACCTAATCACAATCTTTGGGAGGTACAGTGTTTATAGTCGGCATTGATCGACTTTCTAACTTGTTTATCTTAATTTTTGCCCATTACGATATGAAAAGTTTCTTCTTAAAAACGGGAAGCTCGATTTTGATTTTAGACCCATGGTTTCTTGGGCAAATCTTCTTAGAATTTGCCGTAGATTACGATTTTGACAACCGCTTGCTGCATATTTTTTAGTCCATACAAATTGACCCACTCTAATGTATAGTCTCTGAATTTTTCATGAAGATCGGATAACAAATGGCAGAGCTATAGAGGTTTTAAAAAAGTTTCACGCTTTTCGGCGCAGCATGCTATGTCTGCTTAATTGTGTTTTATGTTACCGTTAATGTTAAGGTTTTATTAACTAACATAAGGGAAGGCTATTAAACATAAGTTCCCCTGAGTAACGAAGTCGGGCAGGGCGGAATTAAGCTTACACTCTTGTTTAATTTGCACTTCTGGGTTATAGTCGCAACCACTAGTGGTATTCCTGAAAGTGATTTCCTGTCGATTTTGATTTCGTGAAAGCAAATCGAAAGGAGTTGACGGAAAGACCATAGTATCATTTTGATTTGCTTTTAACCAGGGCGGCCAACCGCTTCGGAGTCGAACCGCTCCGTAGTCGGAAACTCCGTGATTTTTGGGAAGTCCAACCAACCCGAACTGGAGAAACAAAATACGCACTCTTCGTAAAAAGTAGGGAACTCTAATTCGATTAGAAAATCTTAACAATGCAGTGCTTGACTGCGTAAGGCGTAGAAACACGACGTACCAAATGTACGAGCGATTACTAACTGAAAGAATTCTGTATTAAGAGCTCTGCAGACATAAAAGTGTTACACTTCAAGTTATCAGAGTGCAATTAGGTTTAAAATAAATGATTCGTTTCAATGTAAATCTTCAACTGAAAATGAAATGGATACTTCAGATAAGGAACTAGAAAATTCTAAAATAGGGGCAAATATAAAATCGTAAAAGAATTCGTTGCTTCTTTCGACGAATTTAAGGACTGTTTCAAAATTCTTATGTTTTAAAGTTTTGCCAAAACTATCTATGGATAAAAAAGCTTAGTTTACTTTGAGTTGGCTGTCAAAAATCTTTAAAAGAACTACCATAGACTACTTCACATGCAGCTTTTCATATTTTTTGGGTTCTCAGATTGACCAATACACTTGTCTAATATCTCAGAAGGGAAACTTTTATGAGATATAAGACAAGTGAAAATACATTTTAGAAACTTAATAATGTCGCATTTGTTGTATTAGCTGTTCCTGCTACACAAGTATTAGTCGAAAGATCCAGTATAGATGAAAAATAACTGGAAGACACATTAATGATTAGCTTAAACTAAGCTCGAATATTATATTACAATTAAAACATCAAGACTCTCAACTTCTATGACTAAAATGTTAAACTATCTTTTCATTTACATACATGTTTTCTAAATTAGCGAAAAAAAAATTTGAGCCCTGGTTCGATCCTGAACCTGGTCCTTGAACCCCGACCTTCTGAACCAGCTCCTTGAACCCGAACCCAAAAACTTTTGCGGGTTCGAACCCCGGATTGAACCCCTTCCGATTTTTAGAAGGTTTGCAGCCCTGCCTTCAACTACTTTTACATCACCGACCACATAAAGTATATACATTCTTGATCAGGAGGACAAGCTGAGTTGACTTAACCCTGTCCGTCCGTCCGTCTGTCTATTCCTATGCTATCTCCTCCATCAGTTTGAAAGCTATCTTCATCAAACTTTGCAGGAAGTCTTTGGGTACATATACGCTGCACATTTTGTCGGAACCGACCAGATCGGATGACTATAGCATATAGCTGTCATATGAACGATTGGTGGAAAAACTAGTTTCAGTGAGAAAGACATTTTTGTTTTCAATGGAACGCCTTTAATCTTTGTATTTCCTAGTTTACTATGGTTTTCCATGATTCCACTAAATTTGGTCGAAATCGGACATCTATATAGTATAGCTGTCATAGAAAAGTAGTCTTGTTTTCAATGGAAATGTCCTCAAAACCAGCATATAATTGTTTTATAGTAAAGTAAAATCGGCTTGTCAAGATGACAACAGCCCCTAGGGGCCAAAGCCGAGCCTCTCTCAATCTCTTGGCTTGTGCGCTTCTAATTTTAGCACAAGAGAAAGGGACCTACAGTTTAACGCCGAATCCGAACGGCAGTTTTTGAGAGGCTTTTCATGGCTAATTACTGCAATGCTGGCGCCAACAGCAAGAGGTGTGGCCGGGTGTAAAGTTTTATTCAAAGAAAAAAACTTTTCATTAGATGTTCCGAGGCGGGATCGAACCCACGACCTCATGCTCAGCAGTCGCGCACACTAACCGCTGAGCCACTTTATATGCTCCCACACAATTAACCAAATTTTTGGTCAAATTTGGACTATAGCATACTACTGTGGGCAAAAAGTAGTCGGAATTTGTCGATTTAAATCACGCGGACTAATATTTTCGCCCGAGTATTTTTTTTAGTTGGCAGCACTGTCACTGACTTACATGTCAAATTTCTTGTCAAAATATTCATTATTGTTTGAGTTACGCTTGGTTTTGTGACACGCAAAAAGTGGTTTCGGCAGAGCTAGTAAATAACAATTGATCGTTTTTCCCTTTGCGGTCTGCTCAATAACAAAACCGAAAAAACTCATGTACGCTTGCTCTAGCTCTGAGCAGAACACTTCGATTCTCTTTGTTTATGTTTTCAGTTGACTATTCTCAGTTGAGTTCTTTTTGTTTTGCTCGTTCAATAACCATTTATTGAGAGCGGTCTGACTGAGCGCTCGCACATTGAGAGTCAGCAGCTGAGCAAAAAAATCAAAAACTCAGCCTGAACGGTCTTTTTTTCAAGGTCTCTGTACCTGCCAGCGGGCGTCGCATAGTTGGCGGGTGGGCGTGAACGGTCTTAACTTCTTTAATTTGTCTTTTTGGCAATGAAACTTAAAACATAATTTCTCACTACTATAATTAAAATTTATCTTATTTTCGATTCAGATTTGCAAATTATCAGTAAGTTATGAATGGCTTCTTGGCACAATTTTTTTTTGTCGATTTTTTTGCATATTTTTATAGCTTGGATATTTGAGAATATCGTCCTAAAAGGAATTTTTTTAAATTCGAAATTCTGTAGAAGATACAGCCCTTTTAATGACCCAAAGTGATCTGATTTGCCTAGCAACTGTGATTCACAAGCCCACACAGACACCTCGCTTTCACATACACACACACAAACGCAAATGACTTTTAAATTTTCACTCACAGCCATTCGGTCAGCGAGTGAACAGAGCAAAAGGGAATTAAAATGATTGGTTGTTCGCTGAGCAAAGAGCGAAATGTTCAAGAGACGATGAGAACGGCTCATCTCTGACTCTTTGCTCAAAGGTCCGCAAATAACTCTTATTTTGAGACAACGAAAAGCGCTCAATTGTTATTTGCTAGCTCTGGGTTTCGGCGATTTTTGAAATGTCTGAAATTATTCAACAAAGAAGTGCGATTACATTTTGCTTCCTGAATGGAATTACCGCTGCGGAAACGTTGAGAATGTTGCAGAAGGCTTACGGCGACCAAGCTCTGCCAAAATCAACAACATTTGACAGGTACAAATGGTTTAAAGAAGGCCGAAAACACGTCGAAGACGAACACCGATCTGGACGACCATCAACATCAACTGATGAGCAACACGTCAACAAATGCAAAGAATTGGTGCTCCAAAATCGTCGATTGACTGTCCGCGACCTTACTGAACTTGTTGGAATATCAGAAGGATCAGTAAAAACCATTTTGAAAGACCACCTGGGCCTGAAAAAAGTCAAATCTCGTTTGGTGCCAATACCACGATAATGCGCCATCTCACACTGCGCACGTTATTCGCGAGCATTTGGCCAAAAACAACACCATCGTCGTTCCGCAACCACCGTATTCGCCTGATTTAGCTCCGTGTTACTTCTGGCTATTCTCCAAACTCAAAAGACCACTCCGAGGACACCGTTTCGAGTCGATTGAAGAGATTAAACGTGAATCGGCACGCGCTCTGAGGGCCATACCTGAAAGTGACTTTTTGGCATGCATCGAGGACTGGAAAAAACGTTGGCATAAGTGCATTGCATCGGGAGGGGATTACTTTGAAGGCGATGAAATTGATTTGGAAGAATAAATAAAGATTTTTTGATTTATAAACAAATTCCGACAACTTTTTGCCCACAGTAGTACAGCTCCCATAGGAACAATCGGTCGAACAACTAGTTCTTTTGAGAAAAACTTCTTTGTTTTCAATCAAAACGTCCCTTACGTCGGCATATATATCATATCTATATATATCTACAGTGGCCGGATTATCTACAGTGGCCGGGTGGCTCAGCGGCTAGTGTGCGCGGCCGCTGAGCATGAGGTCGTGGGTTCCATCCCGCCTCGGAACATCTAATGAAAAGTTTTTTTCTTTGAATAAACTTTACACACGGCCACACCTCTTTGCTGTTGGCGCCAGCATTGCAGTAATTAGCCATGAAAAGCTTCTCAAACTGCCGTTCGGATTCGGCGTTAAACTGTAGGTCGCTTTCTCTTGTGCTAAAATTAGAAGCGCTCAAGCCAAGAGATTGAGAGAGGCTCGGCTTTGGCCCTTTGGGGCTGTGTCATCTTGACAAAGCTAATTTTACTTTTACTTCATATAAATAAAACTGTTCAACCTGACTGACTGGTGACCGTCGCACAGGACAAACCATTAGAGATAGAAAGCATTGAATTTTTTTACAGTAGTTTTATCTTATGCTGAAAGCGAGTACTAAGAAACGGTTTTGGAAAATTCTGTCGGGAAATGTGGAAAATTCAAAGAAAACTGTTGTTTGGAACTTTTTTTGATTTTCATCCGATCAGGTTCAAATTCAAAAATAACTTTTTTGTTTATCATCGGATTGCGGTCGAACTCATTTTCAAAGATCTACATGAAAATTCAACAATGACTGCATACTAATTTTTCGGAAAATTCACCCCCCTTGGTGGAAATTGGTTGGTAAAGGATATATGGGTTGAATTTTAGTTCTCAGCGATTAGCTCCAAATTCTTTTTCAAAGTTACTCATAAAAAATAGGGGAAAGCTAACTTGGGCTCGGCCGAAGTTTTGTATACCCTTGCAGCTTCCATTGAAAACAAGAAAGTTTTTCTAACTAAGAGTACTTTTTGGACCTTACTTTTCTATCGGATTTATACCATATAGATGTCTGATTTCGACCAAACTTGGTGAAATCTTGAAAAGCATAATACACTGTTAATTACGAGGCGTTAATTTGGAGGCGATCCCATTTAAAACTAAAAAGTTTTTCTCACTAGAACTTCTTTTTCGACCGATCATTCATACTGCAGCTATATGCTATAGTTAATCGATTTTGATAAAACCTTGTAGAAATATGTTAAAGTATATGAAATAAGAATATGCCAATAAAAAGGACGTTTTCATTAAAAACAAAAGAGTTTTTCTCACTAGAACTAGTTTTTCGACCGATCGTTCCTATAAGAGCTATATGTTATAGTCATCCGATTTCGACCCAACTTTGTAGAATTGTGTAAAAGTATATAAAATAAGTGTATGCCAATGATTAGGACGTTTTCATTAAAAACAAAAAAGTTTTTCTCACTAGAACTAGTTTTTCAACCGATCGTTCATATGGCAGCTATATGCAATAGTCATTCGATTTCGACCAAACTTAGTGAAATCATGGAAAAGGATAGTTAACTACGAAATACGTACTTTGGAGGCGTTTCCATTAAAAACAAAAAAGTTTTTCTCACTAAAACTAGTGTTTTGACCGATCGTTCCTATGGCAGCTATATGCTATAGTCATCCGATCCGGCCGGTTCCGACAAATGTGCAGCGTATATGTACCAGAAGACTTCGTGCAAAGTTTGGTGAGGATAGCTTTAAAACTGACGGAGGAGATAGCATAGAAACAGACAGACGGACAGACGGACAGATGGACAAGGCTAAATCAACTCAGCTCGTCATGCTGATCAAGAATATATATACTTTATGTGGTCGGAGATGCTTCCTTTAATGCGTTACAAACATCCGCACAATTTTATAATACCCTTTGCAAGGGTATAAAAAATATGATCAACGTGACTTTCAACTTTTGGAAAGTCTACCCGAAAAGTCGGGAAATGGGCGGAAAACTGTTGTATGCAAATTTTTTGTTTATCATCCGATCGGGCTCAAATTCATTCTCAAAGATCTATATGAAAAATCAACAATGATTGCATACAAGTCTTCTGAAAAATCTACCCCTTTTGGCGGAAATTGGTGGGTAAAGGTTGAGTGGGTTGAAGATATTGGATTATAAAGGTGGCCATGACCTGCCTGAGAAAATTATAAAAATATTCAGTTTTTCATTGTATTTGGTTGTGTGCGGGACCTGGACCTGGAGGTGGCCCTGGTGGTGGACATGCAGATGGACCTGGAGGTGGAAAATGGTCCAGAAAATTTGCAAAGTTCTTTATTTCAGTGAAACTTTGGGGATTGGTTAGACGCTTGCCCGGGAAGGTTTATAGGTAGAAGAAATGGCAGGAAAATAGTGCACAAACCGCGATATTTGGCAAATTTATGGTTTAAGTGAAACTTAGTGGAATGGTGGACGCTTGCCTGGGAAGGTCTCTAAGTTGAAGAAATGGACGGAAAATGGTGCTCAAATCGAGAAATTTGAAAAATTATAGCGTTCATCCGATTGCAATGCAACTTTGAGAAATGGTTGGAGAATTCCTTCCTTCCGTATTTTTGTGCCGATCCTTATCAAATTTTGTTTGTAAGCTTTCATTTTCAATACTCCACCTCCAAGATCGGAAATGTCAGGTGAGATTTTTTTTTAACCGCGGGCGTGGCATGAGAGTTAATCTCTGCTTTGAGCCTATGTATGTAAGATACGGTCAAATATTTTCCGATTTGTGAAATCTACCCCCAAGTCGGAAAAGAAAAACTGATACTCTTATCGGTTAAAATAGCTTAACTGACGGCGGCGCAGCGAAGCAAGCCGGGATATTTGCTAGTATATAATAAATTACATTAATTAAATAATTACAATAAACATCCACACATACATACATTTGTCAACAAATTCCTAACCCGCAGCCTGTGCAAAGCTGCATACATACATACATACACCTAACGGAGTTGTTTTATACTCCTCTTTGTGCAGCCGTATATTATACCCTACACAAGGTGGGGCATATGTGTTTTCAAAAAAAAGTTGACACTTGCAACTATTTAAAAAAAAATTTTATATCTTATATTTTTGCTTATTTTCCTATTGCGTTCCATTCCACCGTTCCACATATTGGCATACACATATAAAAAATAAAAAATACACGTCAAAAAATAAAAAATAAAAAGGTATTGAAACAAAACAAAAATAATAAAGGGAAAAATTAATTTATTTGCAATTTATCCTATTGAAATTTTGGGTTCCACTAAAAGCGGTACATCTCGATTGTTCCGATCCCACAGTTCCAGTCATTTCTAAACCGTTTGAGTCAATTAAATAAAGAAAAATATTAATTTGCAACAACAAATATACATAAATTTCTGTTCTGCCGACGTCGACGTCAAAGCAGAAGCGGGGAAAAAGGCATGAATTCGACGATGCATGAATTCTAGAACTGCAGGGTTCATACACACACATACACACTCACACAATCACAATCCCACTATAACATACGCACACACACACGCGCAAACGCGGTAACTGACAATGCAAGGCCCCCCCTCTCTCCAACACGCAAAATTGATTCTTATATAACTTCGGTGTTTTTTATCCGATCTTATTGATGTTCTTAGAATAGATAGATATTGGGCTTTACTTGATATATGTAAAGTTTGGAAGGTCTATCTTAAATATTGTGGCTGTGACAGTTTTTTGCGCTTAAAGGGGGGAGGGGGAGGAATTTTCCAAATCTGAAACAAACTCGTATTGAATCGGGTATACACCTACCTACATTCAAAAATTTGTGGCTCTAGCTCTTATAGTCTCTGAGAAACACGCGTTCATACGGACAGACGGACGGACGGACATTTCAATGGGAACAGGGTATCAAAACTCGAGTTCGTTTGAGCAGCTGAAACCGATTGCTCAATGCCAAGTGAATTCAATTCGAGAGAAAATTACGAGGGGAACCACAGATTGTCTTGTTACTTACATACAAATCAATACAACTTAAACGCAAAAACATTAACGTTTACACGAAAATCGAGTCGAAAACCGAAACCCAGAAGTTTTTTGACTGTTTCACTGTGTTATTTGTTCTGATTTTTATATGAAAAGTAGTGCTTTGTTCGGTCCATGTGTTATTGTGCTCTTCTATTTGCTTACACAGATTCAGGCCCGAACTCGCATAGTCGCAACCTCAATAAATTTACTGTCAGCATCAGTAACCAACCAATCTGAGATGTTCGTGTCATCTTAGACAAGTACAATACAAGAAGAAAATGTCGACACAATAAAGTGGCTGCGCAGTAAAGCTGTCACCCGAGTCTATGTTAGTTATTTCAATGAGTTGAGTTTGAATCAGTTCTGCCCGTAAAACATGAATCTGCCACGACAACGGTGACTACAGGTATAAGAGCCAATTTGCGCAACGCGATGAGCGTTTTGTTGCTGTTGTCCAATTGTGTAGGTGTTGGCATAAATGCAATTGAATTTATTGTTAGATACACACACATATAAAGCAGCTGAAACTTTTACCATCGATAGAAATAAAGCACACGGAGCAGCAGAAGCTCTTGAAAGTGAAAGTGCACAGTTTAGGGCGCATGCGTTAAATTGCCAGACAAGGACAAGCATGTGGCTCGAACATTAAGACTGTGGCTGCCACAGAGAGCAAACACTAAATGGTAGAAACCAATGGCCGAACGTTTGCAAGTACAGGGGATTCGGCATAAAAATACGACGACGTGCAGTCGTGACTGCGAGAACCTGGCCACTAGCTTACCCCTAAGACTGGCGCAGACTCCAGTACCTGGAATTAATAAAAGAAAGAGATTTCCACAATTGTATACACACCATAACACACATACATATTCATTCAGCAACACGGCCACGGTCAACAGCACCAAGCAGGCCTCGAAGCATTTCATTCATTAAAATGATGGCATGCGGCGGAAGCTGTGGGCACGTTTAGCGGCATGTATTGTAGATACGTACAAACCAACATACATTCTTACATATACATTTGCATATACATATGCATTTGTCTGCATCTAACAAAGGAGCTTAGAGAAAAAATTACTTGATTATGCAAACTTCATGTATTTTTTAATTAATGAAACTCTTACTTTATTTATACGCCAGCTATTTGCTGATACCTAACGCACCGTTTATTCACTAGAATGTATACAGCCATATGTGTATATTTCGCAGTTGACTTACTAGTAAAATTTTGCATCTGGTGACACTGGCAAAAAAGAAATTTAAAAATGTGCACACCCAACTAAATACTATAACTTGTAGCTAAATACTATAGCTCAAAATTAACAGACTAAGCAATTGACAAATCAATGGACCAGAAAGTGGCATTAAATGGACAGGGGCTCGATATAATGGCAACGCCCCACACCATGACTCATCCTTGTTGGAAGCCCTAAAAATAAAGCCTGGAGGTTGGCTTCATGTAGTCTTTATTGGGTTCAGAGGAATTCTTCCAAATGGCCTTAAAAAATTATGGGGCCTGCTCTAGCAATTTCAGATTCAAATTCACCGCTACCACATTGCTTGATAACAATAATAACACAAAGCAACACGAAAAAATCTCCACATATGCCATCCAATTTTCATAGTATTTGGGCTGTCCTGATTTCAAATCTGCTATCAGTTTTACCACATCACCCTCAGTTCCCAAGGTATTGCGAAAAATAATAAATTTTCTTATCAGGCGACATTTTTAACTAAGTAATGCTTACCACTTAAAGTGGTACTCCATACATCAACGCATCGTACAAAAAATGTTTCCAGTTCGTGACATCGTCCAGGACCGTAAAATAAGCGCTCAAAGTTTAAATCTCCTATTTTTCACACAAATTTTTCACCTTATGGGTGAGTACTGAGAACGTTCGAAATTTCCTGTAGCTGTCAAATTCAATATAAAAAAATTACCTGAAGAAATTTTTCTTTGCCTGATTTTGTTGTTTGAAACTCTTATACAAAGATATACACAAAAGTGTATTGAAAATTGTCACCAGAGCTGGCGCGGCTGTTGTGTGCATTCTGCGGACGAAGCGTACTATTTTGGGCCTCCTTCACGCGAAAAAGGAATATCTAGTAAATTTTTTTGAAGGAAAATTCCTAATAAAAAAATTACTTAAAGAAATTTTTCCTTGCCTGATTTTGTTGCTTGAAACTCAGAAACAAAGCAATTCACAAATATATTTTGAAAATTGTCACCAGAGCTGGCCTTTTGATATTAACTTTACAGATTCATATAAAAATCCTCAAATTTGACCAAAAAATCTAAAGTTTAAGATTCCCGATTTCATTACGCCCAGATTTATGGGCGTAAGATAAGGAACTTTACATCAAAAAATCTTTGAAGCTTGCGGATTATTACGAAAAAAAATTTAATGAATAGCTCATAAAGTTCAAAAGTTATGATTTTTGCAACGTGTTATGGGAAAAGGCCCCACTGTGCGACCTGACTTCTTGGCCTAATGAAGTTCTTTTTTCATCGATTTCTGCGCTCAATGTTACCAGACACACAGTTATTAACAATCATTTAAGAAAGATATTTTTAGCGTATAAACAGTGAGTTAGTTATTTACAAATAGTTTCTATTTGCAAATAGCTGGCGTATAAACAAAGTATATGTAGATGTCCGATTTCGACCAAATTTGGTGGAATCATGGATTAGTATAGTAAACTTAAAAATACGAAGTTTGGAGGCGTTTCAATTGAAAACAAAAAAGATTTTCTCTCTAAAACTAGTTGTTCGACTGATCGTTCCTATGACAGCCATATGCTATAGTCATCCGATCCGGCCCGTTCCGACAAATGTGCAGTGTATTTGTACCAAAAGACTTCGTGCAAAGTTTGGATAGATAGCTTTAAAACTGACGGAGGAGATAGCATAGAAGCAGACAGACGGACGGGCGGACAGACGGACAGGGCTAAATCAACTCAGCTCATCATGCTGATCAAGAATATATATACTTTGTGTGGTCGGAGATGCTTCCTTCTATGCGTTACCAACATCCGGACAGTTTTATAATACCCTCTGCAAGGGTATACAAATTTGTATGGCAGCGATGAGATGCTTGTTGAAAAAAAGGGTGGAAATTGGTGCTCAAACCGCAAAATTTGAAAAATTCCATCCGATTGCAATGCAACTTTGTGGAATGGTTGGAGAATTGGTGGATAACGTCCCAAAACGTGTGTTCAAGGCCCATTCTTATTTTTGGGCCGATCTTTATCAAATTGGGTTTGTCAGCTTTAAATTTTAAAAAAGTCCACCGCCAAGATCGGAAATGCCAGGAGAGGCTTTAGTTTAAACCGCGGGCGGTGCATAAGAGTTAATCTCTGCTTTGAGCCGATGTATGAAAGATACGATCAAATATTTTCCAAATTGTGAAAAGGGAAAAGAAAAACTGATACCCTTATCGGTTAAAATAGCTTAACTGACTGCGGCGTAGCGAAGCAACACGGGTTATTTGCTAGTTTATCTATAAAACTGTGGGAGATATAACGGTTTTTCCAATTTGCGGGGCAGGAGGGGGCTTGGTCAAAATTTAAAAAAAAAAACTTGATCTGGCTTGCAAGTATAAGATTTTGTTCCTAACATATCGAACCAGTAGCTCTTTCCATCTCTGAGATCTGCTTGTTCGTACGGACAAACGGACTGACGGACAGGCTGAAACGGCTTAATAAAATCTACTGTTGATGCTGATAAAGAATATATATACTTTTTGGGGTCGAAGGTCTTTCTGGCTGTTAAATACTTTTGCACAAACTTAATATACTCTCTGTTATTTTGGTACTGAGCATAAGAATTAACAGAACCATAAAGGAACGCAAAATAATATTTATAACCTTGCAGAGGGTATTATAAAATTGTCCGGATGCTTGTAACGCATAGAAGGAAGCATTTCCGACCACATAAAGTATATATATTGTCACATAAATCCTATATAATGCGCAGTCCATTAAGGAAAAATATTTTCCGAGCTTTTGGGGTATACGTGACAACCAGTTGATGCAGCCATTTTAACAGTGGACATCTTAATAATCCTTAAAAAATGCTGTTAGCTACAAATCAAAGCATTTTTATTCACTTGTTAAACTTAGCTCAGCAATTTTTTGCTATTTCGGTCTAAATTGGCTTGGAACCGGAAAACTCTTTGCTTTACTTAGTTACTTACTTTCTGTACAACGACTCAAAAGTAAATTTTGGAGTGATGAACAAATTTTTAGAAATAGCTCCAGCTTATGAATGATTCCAGTACAGTTTCACTACCCAAAAATTTAGTGCTCAAGCTCATGCCGAAAAAGCTCTCCTTTGTATCGATTACTGCACTTCGAATTCCCAAACAGTTATAGCAATGCTGACATGAGGAGGAAACTGAAGTCTATAAAATATAGATCCGGAGGTTTGCAAACAACTAATGGCCTCGAGCCGGCAAGAACTTGCTGGTTAAAAAGTTAGATGGGCTACTGTGGAAGTAACGAACCTTCTATCTATAAAACTGTGGGAAATATGACGTTTTTTCGAATTTGCGGGGGCGGGAGGGGGCGTGGCAAAAATTAAAAACAAACTTGATCTGCCTGCAAGTATAAGAAGCATAAGTCCCATACATGTCAAACCTCTATCTCTTACCATCTCTGAGATCTTTGCGTTCACACGGACAGACAGACGGACATGGCTTTTGCACAAACTTATTATACTCTATTTACCTTTGGTACAGAGTATAAAAAGGTGTTAGATTTCAGGAATTTTTGCTCCACTGGAAAAATATAAGTAGCCCATTCAGACGTGCTCCTTTCAACGCTGTGAAATAGCCCAACCGTCTAAGCGGCCGCCATCGTTGCGCGCGACAAAGATCTTGGGTTCTAGTCCCAGTTAGTCCCTGAAAATTTTTATTTATTTAATAAAAATAAATCAAAGCAGCTGGTGGGTTGTTCAAACGAAGCGGACCTGGACCTGGATGTGGACCTGAAGCTGAACCGGTGGTGGACTTGGACCTGAACCGTTGGTGGACTTGGACCTGGACCGGTGGTGGAGGTGGACCTGGACCGGTGGTGGACCTGGACCTGGTGGTGGACCCGGTGGTGGACCTGAACCAGTGGTCTTAAAAAATTGTTTCTGCTTTTAAGAAAATACCTTTTTTCTTATTAAGAAAAATTTGTCTCTATATTAGAAAAAAGTTTTTTATTTTAAGAAAATAGTTTTCTATGATTCAGAAAGAGATTCTAGTTCTAACAAGTAAGGGAGCTGTAGTCGAGTGTCCCGACTACAAAATACCCTGTTCCCTTGATTTCGTGTGTTTTTTCTTTACATACACACACACTCACACATACACACGCTTCTACATACACACAAACGCATGGCATGCTGCCGCGCTCGATAACTGACAATGCAATGTTGCATTGTCAGTTACCGCGTTTGCGCGTGCGTGTGTGCGTATGTTAGAGTGTGTGTGTGTATGTGTGAGTGTGTGTATATGTGAATGGAAACACAAAAAGTCAAGGGAACAGGGTATTTTGTAGTCGGGGAACTCGACTCCAGCTCCCTTACTTGTTTGCACTTGCATTTGTAGTATTTCCGCACGTTGTCATTCAATTAATTTGATTTAATTGAATATCAACTATTAGATATTATTGGACAACATAAGCACGGTTGCTTATGAATGTCCATTAGCACCTTTTATCGTGGGTCTAAAGCAGTGGTGTCCAAACTCACACAATGAAAGCGTTGCGCTTGAGTGCGAAGCAGCGAAACACGAAGACAATGTGACGTTTTACTGCTTTACACTGAAAAAATAAAATGCGTGCGATTCAAACATAAAACAAATTAAATTTTTAAATCTCTCTCACTCCCCTTTATTTCATTATAACCCCTGTGGCAAAGTTGGTAGTGCCTTTTAATAACATCAAAGGTAAGGCGACATGCAACGTAATGGCACAATAAACATTGAGCGTTACCATCCATATTCTCAATGAAAAATAATTCATATTCCCAATTGAGATCAAACATTTTTTTCGGTGTAGTGTAAAAATCAAGCGCTTTATGGTCTTTCCTCATTGAATGCAGCATAACAACTGACCGGCCGAACAGCCGAACACATGAGTCGTAAGAGCAAATGCTGCTGAGCGTTCTATTTATAGAATACACATATTCTCTCTCTCTATATATATGTGCCGCTGCGACGCCGGCAGAATTTGGCTTGCCAACCACGCGTGGCTGCCTTATCAAATTTTGGACTTCGCTGGTCTCAAGTGTTTGTTTAAACAACTGATTTATACACTCTTTTTCAACGATATAATCCGGAGCTCGACAGTAACACGTCTTCTCAGTGCGAAGTGCGAACACGTATCTCATTCAAATGCTCGCTTTGCAACATTCCAAGTAATGGCACTCCCCGCCACAAAGTGGAGTTATCCAAATTTCTACAAGACAATGAAATGGACAAAATGCTTATTGAGGAAACTCATCTGACGGACCGATATAATTTTCAATTATCGGGATATGCATCTTACGGCACAAATCGATATCGATATGCGTAGAATCTAAGCGTGGCAATATCAATCTGTCTGCGGTTTACTGTCTCCCGCGATTCGCAATTTCATAAAAACAATTCCTATATTTCTTTAACACACTTGGTCAACGCATCTTCGCTGCGGGTGACTATAACACGAAACATCCCCACTGTGGTTCCAGACTGACTAATCCCAAGGGGAAGCAACTCTACAGCGTACTCACGCGCGCATCAAACAAACTCGAATTTATATCTCCGGGAAGGCCTGCATACTGGCCAGCAGATCCAAAGAAAATGCCTGATCTTATAGACTTTGCTATAACAAAAAAATATAAACTGACGGGGAGCGCTCTTCACTCGATTGTTTCCCCACACACCCCTCTTCAAAAAAAAAACGATGCAGTGAGAGCGGTTTCATCGCTATTCTCTTAAATGTGCTTGCTCTCCTCTCTCAGCTTGTTTTCCTCACGCCTAAAAACACCAAACAGAACGAATTTAGCTCGATTTCAAGAGCGAAATTCTTGAAAATTCAAGAACGAATACATTTTTTAAAGAGCGTTCGTATTTAAATTATTCGTTCTACATTTCTCTGGGTGTAAAAGCCGCATTTTTTTCAATCATTTTGAGTGGCCGAACATGTAGCTTGAAAATTAAAGAAGTTCTAGCCATTTTTGTCATGTATTCTCAAAAAAATCAATACCGAAAAAACTGCTAATAATTTTTATTTTTGGTTCTTAATTTGCCCAAACATCATTTTTAACCTATTGAATTAAATTTAGCACCCAAAAAAAACGCTTTGACTTTGAAGCATACAGAAACCGATCTAGCAAAGATCTTTAATACGGTTGACCTCCAACCATATTTAAAATATTTATACCCTGTGCCTGTCAGTGGCTTACGCAGGCTCTTTTCAAGGGGCTTTTAAGTCCCTTATTTCTTTATCTTGTATTTAGCATGTAAATGTATATTCATGGTGGTGTTTAACCTCCAAAATCCATCCCTGTGTACGCCACTGGTACCAGTACAGGTCGCTGCTTCAATTCTCTACCGATTAATTATTTTGAATATGGTTGTAGGTCAACCGTATTAAAGTTCTTAGCTAGATCGGTTTCTGAAAGCTTTAAAGCCAAAGCGTTCGTATTGCGCAAACGTTGCATAACATCCTCAAAGTATTCCTTATTAACTGTACGACCTCTTGGCAGGAATTCTTGATGCACCACACCATTGTAATCAAAGAAAACAGTGAGTAAAAACATCACATTTGATCGAACTTGACTCATCTGTGCGCTTCCATTGGGATTATAGGGCCTTGGTTTCGATGTTATAACAATATACCCATGTTTCGTCACCAGTTATACCCCGTTTGAGCAAGCCAGGATCGTCGTTGACGTCATTCAACAACTCCTGAGCGATACTAATGCGACGTTGCTTTGCTCAAAATTTAGTCAAAAATCGAAGAGCACTCAAAAACGTAACTAACCTTTTCAGTTGCCAAAAACTAACCACTAATCGAAATTGGCTGCTAATGCAAACATAAAATAAACATATGTGTCCAAATATAGCAAAACAAAATATCGATAATCGAATGTACACAGCCCGCGAAAATTCAGAATTCAGCTTTTCCTTTGAACACACCTCGTATACATCATAAACTTCATAAACTGTGAAAAGCTTTCTTGATCTATGTCGGTTCCATTTCCAAATATTTCATTAGCCTGTCTTCACCAAATTTTTTTCCATACTGCACAGACTTAACTTACAATATAATGCTGCTCAAACTCAAAAGCGATGTGTACCCCTGTCAGCCAAAAACAATTTTAATCTTCTGGTTACATTATGACGTTGACATTGACATTTAAAATGAGCTATATAACCAAATGACATTTTTATCGCAGAGTTTTTTATTGTACTTACAAGAAGTAGTAGTAGAAGTATATTATTTTCTATCATCAGCATGGCATAGCGCCGTAGGCCTTAAGCAGTTTGATATATTGAACATAAATGAAATTAATCTTGATTTTACAGGTTTTCATTACACTCTTGAAGAAGGTAAAGAAGCATATTTGACCACATCAAGTATATATGGGGCGTTACAAGCAAAAAAAATATTTTCTGAGATGAAGTCTTCGAATTTGATGAAAATTGGACCAATGGAAGATTATTTTGAGAAAAGCTTTACTCCAAGATTTGAGCTTTATTGGAACTCTTTTGCATAAGTTCTGCGCTATAAAAGGGTCAAATTTTGAATTTTTAAAATTTTAAATAACTCGAAAACGGTTTAAGATAGAGCTTTGCGATTTTTTCCCGATTATTCAGGATTCTGAAAATAATTTTGAAAAATTTTTTTTCCAACATTTTTATGCAAAAAAATTGATTTCTTTAAAAAACTGAGTTTAGCAAAAAAGACCCATCCTTCCTATGTTCCAATTTTCATCCAATTCGAAGACATCATCTCAGAAAATATTTTTTGTTTTTGCATAGAACGCCCCATATATTCTAGCATGACGAGCTGAGTTGATTTAGCGCTGTCCGTCCGTCCGTCTGTTTCTATGCGATCTGCTGCGTCAGTTTGAAAGCCATCTTCACCAAACCAAATTCTTTTAGTACCAATACGCTGAACATTTATCGGAATCGGCCGGAACCGGAAGGCTATATAGATAGGCCATAGAAAAGATAGGTTTGGAAAAGTTTGTAGGCGCCCTGAAAATTTATACGAGCTTCAAGGGTATATAAACTTCGGTCGAGCCGAAGTCAGCTTCACTCTATTTATTTTTGTTTTACAAAAATTCATTAAATTTAAAACGGATATTTGACAAATTCTACTAGAACAATTCATTTAATATTTTAGATCTACATTTTAGAGCGTCCATGAGGAAACTGCCCCCTATCTCCCAATTTGTTCCAAATGTTAAGGTACTCTTCCACCTGCAGATCTTGTTTCCCGAACTGTTGCAGTCTCTTCTCTTGTATAATGCGACATCTGTGTGTAGTATTTACAACGTCATCGAAAAGTCAATTCGTCTTGTTTTCTATAAGCTTTCTACTCTACTCTAGCAAAGCCAAAATTTTGGTTCTACCATTGATGGAAAAACTCAGCAGTTTCCTTCGCTTTGTTGTTATGACTTAGAGTGCCTTAAAGTGCCTTAAATCTAAGCGATCTGCACACGCCTCTAGTGTTGCATCCAGAGCCAATCCGTGCATTATACTCACCCATGGCCATAGCTTTTTCCACATATATTTGAAAGTATGACACAGCAAAATGTTTTCCATTAAGTTTTGGAAAAATGGAAATAGGTGGCATCAATGAAGGTTGACGTAGATAGAGTGTGAACATCTGAAATCAAACAACCAAAATCATCGGATGCCGATATATTTGATCTTAACCAAGCATTTGAAGACAAAGAGAAACCTAGTTATTAAGGGGTAATTTAGTTTTGCCTATGCCCTGGCTCATAGACAATCGGCATTGAAAGCTAATTAATGGATTGTAAATAAATAATAATAAACATCTTTCCCAGTTTCTTTATAACTGCCATAACTCAAATTTTAGAATTTTGAGAAAATCGCTTTTAAAGTTCTCAATGAATTTTACCCAGCGAAATTAGTTCTTTAAGTTTTAAATCAATTTAGTTAAATGTTTCAAATTAAAAATTCTCTTTTAACAAGTTCGAAAAAAACATGTTTTAGCAGAAAGCCCATGGATCTCTTCTATATTTCTGCATCATTTACTCAAAAATAGTGTTTTTTAGGCTATGACAGTCTTGAAGTAAGTGTGTGACGAACAACTTTTATAATTCCTTTCTAATTTAGTACATGGCGTAAAAATGGTTATGAATACCAAGCCAGAAAGTTTCTTAAAGCAGAGTTGCCATACATTCATAGCGTACTTCCTTGACGCCGATTGCATTTGACTGAGTGAACCGAACAACAAGGCTTGTAGTCTCTTCTGAGACTTAGGAGTGACCACTAGTGCTATAAAATATGTGTAGCAAACTTTAATAACCTTAGAATTAAACAAACGTTTACTGTACACTCATACTAAGACAGCCAATACTTATTCTCACAGGTTTGGTACCAGGCGATTCAACTCGCGCTGTTGGTAAGCATTATGAAGGCGGTGTGAAGAATGATGGAGGAGACGATGCAGGGCGGCTGCCAAAAAGCTCACTGGAACATCAGAATTGGTATCAACAAGCCCAATTGCGTTCGGCGGGCCATAAAACGCATCTACAGAGCGGTGCCAAGTCGCATGGTGATGATCTGGTTGATGAATTGTCCCATAGTGGAGAGGAGCACGACTACAATGCCGTTTCTGAGTACCCTCCTCAACATAAGCATGAAAGTGCCGATATGGACAGTCAAGAAGACGACGTCGATGGATTTTATGGTCAAGTGTTTACTATGGAACCAAATGTACCCATAAAGCCAGGGGGAAACGGAGTTACAACCAGCACAGGTGACACTCCCAAATTCCGAAACATTGGCGCCCAAGGAGGACGTGGCGATTTGTATGGAGTGCGGGAATCGGATAGGCAGACTAATGCGCGTGGACGCGAAGGTTTTGTCGGCGGTGTCAATGGCAAACAGAAGATCTTTCGGCAATTTGTAATTCCCAGGGTGGTGCATGATGATCCCAGCCAGTTAGCTCAGCCAGTTGAGGGTTACAGTGCACCACCCTCGGACTGCCACAATCCGTGCGGAGAGCAGCAATGGCAGTGCAGCAACTGTCAATGCATCGAGCTCAGTGGAAGGTGCAACCGCGAAGTGCAGTGTACTGACAGCTCGGACGAGTACAACTGCGACAACATAGGTGACATGATGCCCAAGCTACAAAAAGAGTGCGAGCAGACGGGGCTGCATGTGATGTGCCCTAAGACGTATCGGTGCATCAATAAGGAATGGCTATGCGACGGCGATGACGATTGCGGTGACTACTCGGACGAGACCCACTGTGGCGCGCGTACAAAT
Source organism: Lordiphosa collinella (assembly GCA_018904265.1). NCBI lineage: Eukaryota > Metazoa > Arthropoda > Insecta > Diptera > Drosophilidae > Lordiphosa > Lordiphosa collinella. Next base: position 426,146 of record JAEIFV010000092.1, on the reverse strand, counting down.
TGCACGGACGACCAGTTTGAGTGCCAGAATGGATTTTGCATTCCCCGACCCTGGCTTTGTGATGGTGAAAATGACTGCAAGGATTTCTCCGATGAGGCGCACTGCAATCGGACTAGCTGTACCGAGGAGCATTTCGCATGCAACGACGGCTATTGTATTTCGTTGGCGTTTCGCTGTGATGGAGAGCGTGACTGCGATGACAACTCCGACGAATATAAGTGCGCAGCGGTGATAAACAGCTGTCCAGAGGGAGAGTTTAAGTGTCGCGGTGGATTGGGCGGTGCTGGAGGCCCCAGTGGACAGTGCATCCTAAATCGGTTTCGCTGCGATGGTGATAACGACTGTGGAGACTGGAGTGATGAGGAGAATTGCCCTCAAAAGCCATCACAATGCACATCCAATGAGTACAAGTGTGCGGATGGCACGTGTATACCAAAGCGATGGAAATGCGATAAGGAACAGGACTGTGATGGGGGCGAAGACGAAAACGACTGTGGAAACATGAGCTCAGAGCATCCTCTAACCTGCGGTCCCGACGAGTTCACTTGTCACAATGGTCGCTGCATTTTGGTATGATTTGCCACACAACCCATAGCAGAAGAAATGCACTCATTTCCGTTTTGTTTTTTTAATTTTTAGCGCACTTGGCTCTGCGATGGCTATCCGGATTGTTCCTCAGCTGAAGACGAGGTTGATTGTCACCTTCAGTGCGATGCAGGGCAATTTCTTTGTCCGGCAAAGAAAAACATTACCAACCTAAAGTGAGTCAGCTTCCAAGCTTCCCAATTACCTTTCTCACGCTTAGCCTTTTTGCAGAATCTGCGTACACCAGAAACATGTCTGCGATGGACAGAACGACTGTCCACTTGGCGAAGACGAGTTTAACTGTCCGGTGCAACAAAATTGTGAGGAGCCTAAGCAGTGTGAGCAACTGTGCATAAAAACGGCGGGAGGGCGTGACGAGTGTGCTTGTCGATTGGGTTACCTCATGGACGAAAATAAAGTCAAGTATGTATTAGCCTTTGGGTCGTTGTCTCATCTTCTAAATAGCTGCTTTGTGTCAGATATACTTAGATTGTGTATGTTTATGTGACAGATAGCTATATGTAAGAGACGAGAATTCGGCCCTTAGTCAGTTTATTTTTTAAAGATAATTTCATTTTTGGAGCAGTTGCACCGATATAGATGAGTGCCAGTACCTGACCAGTCCCGTCTGCTCGCAGAAGTGTTACAACACGCAAGGCTCCTTTAAATGCTCCTGTGAAATGGGCTACATACTGCGTCCTGATCTGCGCACTTGCAAAGCATTGGGCGGAGCTATGACGCTTCTTGTGGCTAATCGCTGGGATGTACGACGTGTTACTTTGAGTAATAACAGATACACAGCCATTGTTAAGGGTTTGCACAATGCTATCGCCTTGGACTTTCACTATCGAAAGGGGCTGCTGTTTTGGTCTGATGTCTCTACGGATGTCATCAAAATGGTATATATGAATGGAACTCGTGTGCGTGATGTCATCAAGTGGGGACTGGAATCACCAGGTGGAATAGCGGTAGACTGGATACATGATTTGCTATTTTGGACCGATTCAGGTACTCGCCGGGTTGAGGTTTCTAATTTTCAAGGCAATCTACGCACAGTCATCGCCTCCAATGACTTGGATAAGCCACGTGCAATTGTCATTCATCCCGGCGAGGCACTGGCATTTTGGAGCGACTGGGGTCCCAATCCAAAAATTGAGCGTGCTCAAATGGACGGGTCGCAGCGGCAGGTCATCATTTCGAAGGGTGTTACCTGGCCCAATGGTCTGGCCATCGATTATCCAAATAGAAAGATCTACTGGGCGGACGCCAAGCAGCATGCCATTGAATGCTCTAACCTGGACGGCAGTGGCCGTATCAAGATACTAAGCACTCATTTGCCACATCCATTCGCGCTTACTATCTTTGAGGACACCATGTACTGGACGGACTGGAATACTAAAACAGTATCTGCGGCCAATAAGATCACTGGCAAAGGCTTTAGGTCGGTGCACGAAAACTTCCATTTCCCAATGGATATTCATGCTTATCATCCAGCGCGTCAGCCTGAGTACCCAGACCGTTGCCAAAAGGATCGACGAGGTCTGCGCGGCGGCTGTTCCCATCTGTGTCTGCCGAACAAACTGTCTCGGCGCTGCGGCTGTCCCATAGGGCTGTCGCTCAAGGAAGATGGCAAAACCTGTAAAAGCACTGCTGACAAGTTGGTATTGGTTGCACGCCGCAAGGACATACGTCTGCGACAGTTAAACAGCAAGCCAGCCGAGCCAAATGAGGTAGATATGATCGTGCCGCTCGATAACCTAAAGCATGCAGTCGCGCTGGACTGGTGCAGTGACACAGACTTTATCTATTGGACTGACGTTGAGCGCAGTTCGATTAATAAGGCACATTTAAATGGGAGTTACCAACAGCGAGTTGTGCACTCGAATCTAGTATCGCCAGTGGGATTGGCCCTAGATTGGATTACTGATAAATTGTATTGGACAGATCCGTCAACAAATCGAATAGAAGTTGCAACTACTAATGGTAAAATGCGCACTTTGCTTGTGTGGGAAAAACTGGACAAGCCTCGCGATATTGTCGTCAATCCGATTGGTAAGTGCCCAGCAATCTTTTCTTTTTAAATTAATTGGCTTCTAAAGGAATTATAATTCAAAATACTTTTAAGACTAAGTAATATAATTACTTACACAACATTCCAGCTGTGTTCCCTGTTAGACATTACATTTTTTCTAAAGGTTCGCTTCGAGGATCGGTTCCTCAACTTTTCAAAACTGAGGTTGTTTTTCCGAGCCTTTAATCATAATATCTGAAGTCTTTGAAACATTTTTTCGTTGGTTTTCTATGAGTTTCTGCAACACAGTTAAAGTTAAAACCTGCTCCGCCCTGTTTTTGTTGAAGGGGACGCTTTTAATAAATATGCTTATCAACACCTGTCGACTTAAGTCGAATGGACCACAGTTGTTATTGCTATCAATCATACGTCCCCTTCCAAAAGTCGCTGATCCTCCTTATTGCTTGACTGTTGCATTATTTCTTCATTATTTCTGATCTCCATAGTAGTGATATTCCGATTTTAGACATGATATAAAAAACATATCTTTGTTAGAATTTATTTCGGCAATGCCCAGCCGTATGCTCTTTGGGTGCGTTTTGTTTTTGTAATTGCACAAAACGCACGCAAAGAGCATACGGATGGGCATCGCTGATTTATTTATTTAATTGCACCAACCGAAAAATTACTAATATGTAGCATTAAAACTTTTGTCATTTCCTATGCTGTGCTTTTTCGAAATCGTAGTACACATGGAAACGAATAGTACAAAAATTAGAGAGCAAAGCTATTGCAATGCTGTGATAATTTCGAAATCAATGGCACATTTGAAATGCTTTGCAGTTCTATTGAACATTTCAAATGCATGGCACACTAAGCACACTGTTTTCCGAAAAGGTTCAATAGCACAGCATATTTCAGAAACTAATTTATGGCAATAATTTTTGGGTTCATAATAAAAAACAAGAAAGATAGTCGGTCAAGCCCGACTATAACATACTCTGTACCTGTGAAGTGCTGCCCATCACCGTTGCGACTGGTGCTGTCCATAATTATTTGTTTTCCTTATAACTCGAATATCGTTCATCCGATCTTTAAAATTCCTTCAGCGGATCGATAAAGAATCCCGAATACTAAATATGTCCAGAAGGTTCAAACCTTCTATCTATAATACTGTGGGAGACATGACGTTTTTTCGATATTGCGGGTGCGGAAGGGGCGTGGCCAAAATTGAAAATAAACTTCATCTGCCTGCAAGTATAAGAAACACATGTTCCATACATGTCAAACCTCTATCTCCTACCATCTCAGAGATATTTTTGTTCATACGGACAGACGGGCACTTTTGCACAAACTTAATATACTCTGTGTACCTATGGTACGGAGTATAAAAATAAGAAATTTATGGTGCAACAATTAAACAAAATATGGAGAAATAAGCAGATATTAAAAATGCTAACATATTTGACGTTACAGCCCCAAAGGGCCAAGCCGAGATTCTTTAAACCTCTTGGCTTGTGTGCTTCCAGTTTTCGCAAAATTGAAAGGGACTTGCAGCTTAACGCCAAAACTTGAAAGCCTTTTCAATGGTAGTTACTTCACAGCTTGCACCAACAACTGGTGATGTGACCGGGTGATTACGTTTTTAAAGAATAAACTTTTTCATTAGATGTCCCGAGGCGTTTGAATAGATTTGAAACAAATCTATATTCAATATTAACATGATTTGAAAGTACTCTACACTACAATGAATGACATATAGCTTAAATCGCCAGAAATTAGCCAAAATATACGTACGAATATAACGTAGGAAACTGTGAAGTTGTGCCTATTTATCAACAAAATATTGAATAGGCCACTCATATACCCTTATGAATATTTAAAGGTTATTATGCTACAAATTCAGCACAAAAAAATATTACCTACTATAAAAGATTTATTTTTTCCTTCTTTTGAACTGCACAGATAATCTAAAGAACTTAACAAACGGTAATGATCATTCAAGCTCGCGATTGTAAAGGCCCTTCGCGAGTCACTACAGCTCTACAAGGGGTACAATAATTTTAAGAACCGGTATTCTGGAAAAGCGTAGCTTCCACATCCTAGCAACAGCTACGAGCCCTGGCCTTGCGCCTTTAGTTACTCCTAAAATAATGGATAAACTCTCCCAAGCGAGGGGAGAAGTTCTGTTTAGTTTACCAGTACAGCCAATTATTCAATCGAGGACAACCGAACGGCACTTAAATCATTCATTATTTCTTTGCTAAAGCGCGCTGACCAAACAATTTTTCCATTATTGAACGCACTGTCTATACGCTGTGTTCCACTATGGTATAGCGCTGGATTTATTTATTAGATCACAGGAAATGAACAAAAATGTGTATATTAATGTAAGGTACGTAACTGATGCTCAAAACAGACAGGCGGAAGAATCTGCGATAAATAAACTTTGAACATACAAAGGCTTATTTTAATTCTATTAACCCTCCTCGGGAGTGTCCGGGTGGCTCAGCGGCTAGTGTGTGCGACCGCTGTGCAAGAGGTCGTGGGTTCGATCCCGCCTCGGAACATCTAATGAAAAGTTTTTCTCTTTGAATAAACTTTACAACCGGTCACCCCTCTCTGCTGTTGGCGCCAGCTTTTTTGTAATTAGCCATGCAAAAGCCTCTCAAACTGCCGTTCGGATTCGGCGTTAAACTGTGAGTCCCTTTCTCTTGTGCAAAAATTAGAAGCGCACAGAAGCTCGGCTTTGGCCCTTTGGGGCTGTGTCAAGCCATTTAAAAAAAACCCGCCTCGGGACGTCTAATGAAAAATATTTTCATGAACTTTCACACCCGGTCGGCTTCACCATTTGTTGGCGCCAGCTGTGAATTAACCGTAACGGTTTTAATTTGTGAAATAAAAATTATTTTTTGATTCATAAAAATAAATTACTAAATAAAAATTAATTTTCAATTTTTATGTATAAATTAAAAAATAATAGTTATTTCTCAATTTTTATAATAAAAATGGACAATAAAAATTGAATTTAAATACCTTTTGAATCTACCTCCCGGTATCAACAAATTTTTCAAAAGGATCAAGATGTGTGGCTCGATAACTTTCATATGAGACATCACGTGTCCTGATACGACAACATGAAGTCATACCTTAAGGATCCTTAATGTTGGTCCTATCAGGACATATTTTATATACATGCAATTTTTATTTTCAATTTTTAAAATATAAATTTAAAAATAACTTTGATTGTTAATTTTTTTTAATAAAAATAGGGGAAAGTTAACTTCGGCTCGGCCGAAGTTTTGTATACCCTTGCAGCTTCCATTGAAAACAATTTTTCTAAGAATACTTTTTGGACCTTACTTTTCTATGGGATCTATACTATATAGATGACTGATTTCGACCAAACTTGGTGAAATCATGGAAAACCATAATACACTGTTAATTACGAAATTTGGAGGCGATCCCATTTAAAACTAAGTTTTTCTCACTAGAACTTTTTTCGACCGATTATTCATACTGCAGCTATATGCTATAGTCATCCGATTTTGATGAAACTAAATGAAATTATGGGAAAGGATAGTAAACTAAGAAATACGAAGTTTGGAGGCGTTTCCATTAAAAACAAAAAAGTTTTTCTCTTTAAGACTAGTTTTTCAACCGATCGTTCCTATGGCAGCTATATGCTATAGTCATCCGATCCGGCCGGTTCCGACAAATGTGCAGCGTATTTGTACCAAAAGACTTCGTGCAAAGTTTGGTGAGGATAGCTTTAAAACTGACGGAGGAGATAGCATAGAAACAGACGGACAGACGGACAGAAGGACAGACGGACAGACGGACAGACGGACAAAGCTAAATCAACTCAGCTCGTCATGCTGATCAAGAATATATATACTTTATGTGGTCGGAGATGCTTCCTTCTATGCGTTACAAACATCCGGACAATTTTATAATACCCTCTGCAAGGGTATAAAAAACTTTGGCAAGAAACATAAAATTAGACTCAGAGCTAAGCTTTGGCTAGTTCTTCCTAACACTAATTATATTAGTGGTGAAGTATCTACCAGCACTCATTAGTGCGTCATTAGAATTTTCTTTGTGTTGAATTTACTTTTGGCACGAGAGATGAAGTCATCTATCGATTTGATATTTGCATCAGAATGTAACCGTTCTGTGGAATAATAAAAGGGCAGGATCAGGATCATTTTCAATATCTTATTTTGTGCCATTTGCAGTTTTTTCACATGAGTCTTTGCGCATTCACCCCATATTTCTGATCCATATAAGATACTGGGTAAGAAAACTAACTTGTAGACTAGAAGTTTGTTGTTAATTGATAGTTTTGAGTTGCGGCTTATGAACGAATATAAGGTTCTGATCATCTTGTTAACTTTGTCAACAGTCCTACTAATGTGATCGCTAAAAATTAGTTTTTGGTCAAGGTTTAAGCCAAGATATCTGACTGAGCTTTCCCAATTTATTTTAGTGATGTTTAGTGTTATCTCGCTGTTTTGTAAAAACTTTGGGTGTCGTTTTTTGGTAAAAAATATAGCTTTCGTTTTTGTGGCATTTAGTTTGATTTTCCATCGCTCGAAGTATCTTGATAGAAAGGTCAATGAACACTGCAGTTCGTGTTGAATGTCTATGTAAGAGCTACCAGAACAGTAAAGAGCCGTGTCATCGGCAATGATAAGCGAGTTGCAACTATCGAATAGGGGGATGTCATAGGTATAAATATTATAGAGAGTGGGTCCGAGCACCGACCCTGCGGCACGCCAGCGTATAATGGCTTTTTCGTGGAATCTGTGCCATTTAAGCAGACATAGAAGTATCTTCCCGATAGAAAACTTTGGACTTGTTTGGTTAAGTACGTTGGGGTATTGCAAGAAATTAGCTTGTGGATTAAGCCGTTGTGCCACACAGTGTCGAAAGGGGCTTCTACGTCTAGCGTCAGCATACCAACTGATTGTTTTTGATTAAGGCTTTGTTTGATAAAGTTAGTGGCTATGTCAAGAGGATGAACGCAATTTAGGGAAGCACGGAATCCATATTGCACATCGGGTAGAATACAATCGTCTTCCAAATGGTTATTTAGTCTGGGTATTATTTTTGCAATTTTCCATGCTAAAGGAAAATAGCCAATCTTTAGGGTGTGGTTGAAAATAAGGGTTAAGAAGGTAAGTGCCCTCTTTGACAAGTTTTTGATGCATAAATTTGGTATAAGGTCAATACCTGGTGATTTCTTGATTTTAAGAGTTTTAATAATAGATTCTACATCACTTAATGCAATTTCGGGAGCGGAAGTTGGATTATCTTGCGCACTGAGTTCTCGCATTGAATTTTGTACCATTTCTGAAGTTGGCCCATCTGAATAAGATTCACTTAGGCGATGCTTTCGTTCGAAAATGTCGGCAAGTATATTCGCCTTTTCAGAATTTGTAGAGTAACATGTATTACTGTGAGTAAAACTTGGAATGAATTGTTTTTTATTTTTAATGATTTTAGTAAGCTTCCATAATGGCTTTGAATTTTTATCAAGGCAGGATAGTTTTCGATTCCAAGTAGTATTGTTGGTGATCGGACGAGAGATCATTATATACTATTGGCTCAGAGAGCCTTTTTGGATAATTAGTCAGGTAGAGGTCCAGGGTTGATGGATTTGACTTAAAGTTGGGCGGTATGTAAGTGGGATCCTTGGGGTACATGAAGGTGAGCTTTCCTAGGCACGAAAGCTCATGTAGGGTATTGCCGAAGCTGTTGGCCCTAGCGCAGTTCCATAGCCTATTCCTACAATTTAGGTCACCCCCTACAATATAGTTGCCACCTATACGGGATATTTTGAGAAGGTCAGACTTAAACATTTCTTTGATGTGCGGTTTTGATTTGTATAGGATACATTGATTGCTTAAATATTTAGCTGACGATCCAGGGAAATAGACCGAAAATAATTTTAATGATTCACCGGAGCCTAGGTTTATCTTAATGCCAATATTTGCGATTACATGAGTATTTATACTTTGGATTTGTTCATGGCTAATAGTTTTTATACCCTGTTCCCATTGAAAATGGGAAAAGAGTGCAAAAGTATGTAACAGGTAGAAAGAAGCATTTGCGACCCTATAAAGTATGTATATTCTTGATCAGCATCAACAGCCGAGTCGATTTAGCCATGTCCGTCTGTCCGTCCGTCTGTCTGTCTGTTGCGTTAATTGTAGCATTGCGTTAATTTGTTAGACGATTTGGTTTTATATTCCCAACGGACTTTTGTATGATTAACTTGGGAGTAATCTTTACGTAATTGATGCACGTTTATACTCTTATGCTCAAAGTAAACTACATAAAGAAATAGTTTGTGGTCGTTCCTTGTTGTTTTTTCAATAGTTTTAACGTCAATGCATTTGAGACCAAGATTGTTTAGCATCGATTGCTCCTCAGTGCTGGGTAGTTTATCCAGACCGGAGAGCACTGCCTTATACGGCTTGGTGCTTTTATTCTCATATGAAAAGAATTCACATTTGAGCTCTAAAAGTTTAGCACAAATTTTTTTGAAGTCGTTTTCAGCATCAGCGAAGATTTTGTTTCCAATGAATATGGTTTTAATGCAATAGTTGGTGACGTTGATGCTGGCGAGCACATCGTGTATGTATTTGGTGGTTTGTTTAATCACCGTTATAGGTGGAGTTTTGGCAGCAGACACATCATCGGACACGCCGGTTTGGTCGTTGGTGTTATTGTTTTCCTCCAGAGTTTGTAGCGGACGAAAGTAATTTGTGTATTCACTACGAGGTGGTCGATCGGTTTTACTTGAACGTGGCATCTTGTTATTGGCTGGTGCATCGGCACCGCCAGATGAAGTCTTTCGGCGTTTAATGACTGTTGTTTGGAAGATGTTACCAGTAAAGTGAACTATTAATAGCACAGCGTGCTGATCGTAGCAACGAGAAATAGAGACACTAATCACGAGCAAGCGTATGAAGTCAACCGTACACAATGAGTGTTAATCGAAGACTGACCTATACATATATATTTGAAAGTTTAAACCTTTGCAGGCAAGCGTCCAACCAATCCGCAATGTTTCGTCGCAATCGGATGAATGGTATTATTTTTTAACTTTCGCAGTTTTTGGACCATTTCCCGCTCATTTCTTCAACCCAGAACCTTCCCAGGCAATCATCCAACGATGTCTAAGAGCTTCATCGCAATCGGAAAATCGGCAAATTTCGCGGTTTTCGGACTACTTTCCGCTAATTTCTTCAACTTAGAAACCTTTCAGGGCAAGCGAACAGCCAATCCCCAAAATCGTAATCGGACAGACAAACATTCATTTTTATATGTACACTGAGAAAACAACATAAAACGAAAATTTTAATATTTGTATGAAAACGGTTTTCATTTGAAAATGTTTCGACCCAGATTTTGCACCTAAAATATTTTGTTTTTCTTTTCAATAGAAATATTTTCCATTTACAAATGCTGCGTTTTTAATTTTATATTTTTGAATTTTTTTAAAAACCTGAGTTATTAGTGGAATCTTTTTTGTTTTTTAATGACCTTTACGCTGTTAACTTGCAGTTCTGGCTCGAGGTCTTGTTCTGCTGTTCGCATTTACTTTAACTTTAAACAGAGGCACAAACTCCACAACAAAGGACCTGCCACAACAAAGGGGCCACCCTCTCTAGTGATCAATTTTTGCCTTAAAAAGTTTACCTTAATGTACATAATGAAATTTGTACACTTATGTACATTTTGATATTTGTGATTCAACCACAACCAATTCTCAACCGACATTTGAATGGCAATGAAAGTTAACTTCGGCTCGGCTGGAGTTTGTATACCCTTGCAGCACGTTTTTTTTTTGGTATAGTGGGGAATGCGTTGAAAACCTTAAAGTGTGGAACTTGGATTTCCTCACCCACTAAAACCACCCCTCTCCGATTCCCTCTCGCGGAACCACCGCTAAGTATTATATCACAAGGGGGAGATGGCATGAAAGCCTCAACTAGATCCATGTCTAGGATTTGAATTTGAATTGCGCATTCTTTCAGCGCGACGCAAGGATTTGATTATTTCTGCGGCCATGGTGCAACCCACCTGACAAGCGGTATCGAGAACGGATCCGTTTTCGACATTTTCTCGAAGGTTTCTCTCATAAAACTATCGAGAATGTGTTCTGTTCTCGGTCTGAAAAAGTATTACCTGTCGCTCAGTTTGTGGCAGCAAAACATAAGTTCTCGATATCCGTTTTCGGATCCGTTCTCGATAGCGAAAACGGATCGAAAACTAATCCGTTTCCAATACGTTTTCGCTATCGAGAAAGTGTCGAGAACGGATCCGAAAACGTGTTGCAAACGCTTAGTTTCGCGATAGTTGAAAAAATGTTTTGTTTCATTCCATTTTGATTCCCAAATAAATACTAGGCATTTTTGACATTTATTTTTCATCCGATTGACTTGACATTTAGACATTTATTTTTCATCCGATTGACTTGAAATTCGGTTTGTAAGCATAGTATGCAAAATAATTGGACACGTGTTTTCCCGATTTCGGAAAATCCGCCCACAAGGAAAATTCTCGGAAAATTCGATATGCAAAAATCTATTTTTCATCCGATTGACTTGAAATTCGGTTTGTAAGGATAGTAAGTGAAATAAATTGAGATGCCATTTTCCGATGTTGGAAAATTTGACCTTAGGGTCGGAAAATTCCCGGAAAAGCGTCCGAAAAGTTTCTATGGGAAAATTCATTTTTCATCCGATTGTGTTGAAACTCGGTTTGTAAGCAAAGTATGCGAAATAATTGGACACGTGTTTTCCCGATTTCGGAAAATCCGCCCACAAGGAAAATTCTCGGAAAATTCGATATGCAAAAATCTATTTTCCATCCGATTGACTTGAAATTCGGTTTGTAAGGATAGTAAGTGAAATAAATTGAGATGCCATTTTTCGATGTTGGAAAAATCGACCGTAGGGTCGGAAAATTTCTGGAAAAGCGTCACAAAAGTTTGTATGGGGAAAATTTATTTTTCATCCGATTGTGTTGAAACTCGGTTTGTAAGCAAAGTATGCGAAATAATTGGACACGTGTTTTCCCGATTTCGGAAAATCCGCCCACAAGGAAAATTCTCGGAAAATTGGATATGCAAATCTCTATTTTTCATCCGATTGACTTGAAATTCGGTTTGTAAGGATAGTAAGTGAAATAAATTGAGATGCCATTTTTCGATGTTGGAAAATTTGGCACTAGGGTCGGAAAACTCCCGAAAAAGCGACAGAAAAGTTTGTATGGGAGAAATTTATTTTTCATCCGGTTGAGTTGAAACTCGGTTTATAAGCAAAATATGCGAAATAGTTGTACACGATTACGATAACGATAGCGATGACGATAACTATAACGATAACGATTACGATTACGATAACGATACCGATACGATAACGATAACGGTATCGATAGCGATGATAGATAACGATAACGGTATCAATTGCGATGAAGATAACGATAACGATAGCGATAACGCTAACGATAACAATAACGATAGCGATAACGATAACGATAATGATAACGATAGCGATAACGATAGCGATAGCGATAACGATAACGATAACGATAGCGATAGCAATAGTGATAACGATAACGGTAATGTTACCCAATGCCGGTCGGAAAAGAAAAACGCGCGTTTTGTGTGTTTTTCTGGTGGTCTCGGTTGAATCGTCGGGTAAAATCAAAGAACTGTCTTTTGTTGTCACCGTAGTCAAAGAAAAACTATATCGGTTGGGTGGTAAAGGTTGTATGGGTTGAGTTTTAGTTCCCGGCGATTAACTCCAAATTCTTTTTCAAAGTTACTCATTAAAAAATAAGATCAGCGTGACTTTCAATTTTTGGAAAATCTACCCCAAAAGTCGGAAAATTTTCGGAAAACTGTTGTAAGCAACTTCTTTGTTTAACGTCGGATTGGGGTCAAACTCATTTTCAAAGATCTACATGAAAATTCAACAATGACTGCATACTAATTTTCCGGAAGATTCACCCCCCTAGATGGAAATTGGGTGGTAAAGGTTATATGGGTTAAATTTTAGTTCCGAGCGATTAGGTCCAAGTTCGTTTTAAAAAGTTACTCATAAAAAATATCATCAACGTGACTTTTAACTTTTGGAAAATCTACCCCCAAAGTCAGAAAATGGTCGGAAAACTGTTGTATGCAGCTTTTTTGCTTATCATCGGATCAAGCTCAAATATACTTTCAGAGATCTATATGAAAATTTAACTATGACTGCATACTAATTTTTCCGGAAAATTCACCCCCCTTGCTGGAAATTGGGTGGTAAAGGTTGAATGGGTTGAATTTTTAGTTCCCAGCGATTAGCTCCAAGCTCATTTTTAAACGTTACTTTTTTGAGTATCTTAAAAATAACGTTCAACGTGTCTTTCAAATTTTGGAAAGTCTTGGAAAGTCTACCCCAAAAGTCGGGAAATGGGCGGTAAACTGTTGAATGCAACTTTTTGGTTTATCATCGGATTGGGGTCAAACTCATTTTCAAAGATCTACATGAAAATTCAACAATGACTGCATACTAATTTTCGGGAAAATTCACCCCCTTTGGTGGAAATTGGGTGATAAGTTTATGTGGGTTGCATTTTAGTTCCCAGCGATTAGCTCCAAGTTCGTTTTCAAAGTTACATATAAAAAATATGATCAACGTGACTTTCAACTTTTGGAAAATCTACCCCCAAAGTCGGAAAATGGTCGGAAAACTGTTGTATACAACTTTTTAGTTTATCATCCGAATTTATTTCCAGGGATCTATATGAAAATTTAACCATGACTGCATACTAATTTTCCGGAAATTCACCCCCATTGGTGAAAATTGGGTGGTAAAGGTCTTATGGGTTGAATTTTAGTTTTTGTTTGGAGCTACCAAACTCCAGCTACCAAACTCTATTTCAAAGTTACTAATAAAAAATATGATCAACGTGACTTTCAACTTTTGGAAAGTCTACCCCAAAAGTCGGGAAATGGGCGGAAAACTGTTGTATGCAAATTTTTTGATTATCATCCGATCGGGCTCAAATTCATTCTCAAAGGTCTATATGAAAATTCAACAATGACTGCATACCAGTCTTCTGAAAAATCTACCCCTCTTGGCGGAAATTGGTGGGTAAAGGTTGAGTGGGTTGAAGATATTGGATTATAAAGGTGTCCATGAACTGACTGGAAAATTATAAAAATATTCCGTTCAACGCGGGCTGCCGTTTTTCATTGTACTTGGTTGTGTGCGGGACCGGGACCTGGAGGTGGCCTTAGAGGTGGCCCTGGAGGTGGACCTGTAGGTGGACATGGAGGTGGAAAATGGTCCAAGAACCGCAATATTTGCAAAATTCTTAATCTCGGTATAACTTTGGGGATTGGCTAGACGCTTGCCAGGGAATATTTCTAAGTAGAAGAAACGGGCGAAAAATGGTGCTCAAGCCGCGATATTTGGCAAATTTTTGATTTCAGTGAAACTTAGTGGAATGGTGGACGCTTGCCCTGGAAGCTTTCTAAGTTGAAGAAATGGGCGGAAAATGCTGCACAATCCGCGAAATTTGAAAAATTATAGCGTTCATCCGATTGCAAAGCAACTTTGAGGAATGGTAGGAGAATTGGTGGGAAATGTCCCAAAATGTGTATTCAAGGCCAATCCTTATTTTTGGGCCCATCTTTATCAAATTGGGTTTGTAAGCTTTAAATTTTAGAAGTCCACCACAAAGATCGAAATTGTCAGGAGAGACTTTTTTTTTAACCGCGGGCGGGGCATAAGAGTTAATCTCTGCTTTGAGCCGATGTATGTAAGATACGGTCAAATATTTTCCAATTTGTGAAACTCACCCCCAAGACGGAAAAGAAAAACTGATACCGATATCGCTTGAAATAGCTTCACTGGCGGCGGCGTAGCGAAGCAAGCCGGGCTACTTGCTAGTCTATCTCTTCTCTCTATATATAAAATAGTTTGTCCTGATTGGCAATTTTCGCACAGCCTAAACGGTAAGAGCTAGAGGGCTGAAATTTGGACAGGAGTTTCCTTATGTGGTGAAAGTGCGTACTAAGACGGGGTTTTGGAAAATTCCACCCGGAAAAGCCGGAAAAGCGTCGGGAAAGTTTGTATGGGGAAAATTTTATTTTTCATCCGATTGACTTGAAATTCGGTTTGTAAGCATAGTATGCAAAATAATTGGACACGTGTTTTCCCGATTTCGGAAAATCCGCCCACAAGGAAAATTCTCGGAAAATTCGATATGCAAAAATCTATTTTTCATCCGATTGACTTGAAATTCGGTTTGTAAGGATAGTAAGTGAAATAAATTGAGATGCCATTTTCCGATGTTGGAAAATTTGACCTTAGGGTCGGAAAATTCCCGGAAAAGCGTCCGAAAAGTTTCTATGGGAAAATTTATTTTTCATCCGATTGTGTTGAAACTCGGTTTGTAAGCAAAGTATGCGAAATAATTGGACACGTGTTTTCCCGATTTCGGAAAATCCGCCCACAAGGAAAATTCTTGGAAAATTCGATATGCAAAAATCTATTTTTCATCCGATTGACTTGAAATTCGGTTTGTAAGGATAGTAAGTGAAATAAATTGAGATGCCATTTTCCGATGTTGGAAAATTTGACCTTAGGGTCGGAAAATTCCCGGAAAAGCGTCCGAAAAGTTTCTATGGGAAAATTTATTTTTCATCCGATTGTGTTGAAACTCGGTTTGTAAGCAAAGTATGCGAAATAATTGGACACGTGTTTTCCCGATTTCGGAAAATCCGCCCACAAGGAAAATTCTTGGAAAATTCGATATGCAAAAATCTATTTTTCAATCCGATTGACTTGAAATTCGGTTTGTAAGGATAGTAAGTGAAATAAATTGAGATGCCATTTTCCGATGTTGGAAAATTTGACCTTAGGGTCGGAAAATTCCCGGAAAAGCGTCACAAAAGTTTGTATGGGAGAAATTTTTTTTTCGGTTGACTTGAAGCTCGGTTTATAAGCAAAATATGCGAAATAATTGGGCACGTGTTTTCCCGATTTCGGAAAATCCGCCCACAAGGAAAATTCCCGGAAAATTCGATATGCAAATCTCTATTTTTCATCCGATTGACTTGAAATTCGGTTTGTAAGGATAGTAAGTGAAATAAATTGAGCTGTCATTTTCCAATGTTGGAAAATTTGGCACTAGGGTCGGAAAACTCCCGGAAAAGCGACAGAAAAGTTTGTATGGGAGAAATTTTTTTTTCGGTTGACTTGAAGCTCGGTTTATAAGCAAAATATGCGAAATAGTTCGACACGATTACGATAACGATAGCGACGACGATAACTATAACGATAACGGTATCGATAGCGATGAAGATAACGATAGCGATAACGATAACGATAACGATAACGATAACGATAACGATAACGATAACGATAACGATAACGATAACGATAACGATAACGATAACGATAACGATAACGATAACGATAACGATAACGATAACGATAACGATAACGATAACGATAACGATAACGATAACGATAACGATAACGATAACGATAACGATAACGATAACGATAACGATAACGATAACGATAACGATAACGATAACGATAACGATAACGATAACGATAACGATAACGATAACGATAACGATAACGATAAGATAAGATAATGATAATGATAATGATAGTGATAGTGATAGTGATAGTGATAGTGATAGTGATAGTGATAGTGATAGTGATAGTGATAGTGATAGTGATAGTGATAGTGATAGTGATAATGATAATGATAATGATAATGATAATGATAATGATAATGATAACTGAATCTGTTTTTGAAATACTGGGCTTGACAGCTGCGAAGCGCGCCGAGTGATACGCTGTAGTATTTACTGAACTTAAAGCAAAGCTACACAACAAACTGAAAGTTTGCCAACACCGTAAATGGTCAGTATGTGACGTTTGCCAAAGCCACTAAAACAAATTTGGGTTTCTAAAAAAAACTAACTCTTATTAACATGAAATAAAGTCGGTCAAGCCCGTATATACTCTGTACCAACGAAAGTGTACGCTCAGTATGAATTTTGATGCTGCAGTGGCAGCAGTAAGCAGCGATACTGCTTCCAACACTCTTTTGCTCATATCTCGACAACCTTTCATCCGATCATTATGATTCCTTTGGCAAGTCGATAAATAATTTTAACTAGAAAACATGTCCAGAAGAAACGACCCTTCTATCTTTAAAACAGTGACTGATATGACGTTTTTCTCAAATTGCGGGGGCGGTGCCGAAAATTGAAAATAAACTTGATCTGCCTGCAAGTAAAAGAAGCATATGTCCCATACATGTCAAACCTCTATCTGTTACCAACACAGAGAAATTGTTTTTTTATTTCTTAAATCAAACTTTCTCTTTAAATTAATTAAGCAAGATCGTCTTCATTTTTGGTTCATTCAAACAATCAAAATCTTTCAAGTGACTTCTAGCCGCTTTTTTAAAAATTCTCTCCTGCCGTATTTGGCAAATCCACAAACAAAAACAATTCAACAGACTCAGCGGGGGTGGTTTGCGCTCGGTCATGTGTACAGAGAACGAGAGAGAGAGAGAAAAAGAGAGCAAGTTTGCTACGATCAAACACATGCACGCAAATAGCCGTCGAATTTGCTTACACACACACTGCAAAACAATCGGCAATTTCCAGCACATACCAATTATTAAACTGATCATCAAGTCCATACTGACAGCGGCTTGACAGCGGCGAAGCGCGCCGGGTGATACGCTAGTCTCTCTATATATAAAATAGTTTGTCCTGACTGACTGACTGACTGATTGGCAATCATCGCACAGCCTAAACGGTAAGAGCTAGAGGGCTGAAATTTGGACAGGAGTTTCCTTATGTGGTGAAAGTGCGTACTAAGACGGGGTTTTGGAAAATTCCACCCGGAAAAGCCGGAAAAGCGTCGGGAAAGTTTGTATGGGGAAAATTTTATTTTTCATCCGATTGACTTGAAATTCGGTTTGTAAGCATAGTATGCAAAATAATTGGACACGTGTTTTCCCGATTTCGGAAAATCCGCCCACAAGGAAAATTCTCGGAAAATTCGATATGCAAAAATCTATTTTTCATCCGATTGACTTGAAATTCGGTTTGTAAGGATAGTAAGTGAAATAAATTGAGATGCCATTTTCCGATGTTGGAAAATTTGACCTTAGGGTCGGAAAATTCCCGGAAAAGCGTCCGAAAAGTTTGTATGGGGAAAATTTATTTTTCATCCGATTGTGTTGAAACTCGGTTTGTAAGCAAAGTATGCGAAATAATTGGACACGTGTTTTCCCGATTTCGGAAAATCCGCCCACAAGGAAAATTCTTGGAAAATTCGATATGCAAAAATCTATTTTCAATCCGATTGACTTGAAATTCGGTTTGTAAGGATAGTAAGTGAAATAAATTGAGATGCCATTTTCCGATGTTGGAAAAATTTGACCGTAGGGTCGGAAAATTCCCGGAAAAGCGTCACAAAAGTTTGTATGGGGAAAATTTATTTTTCATCCGATTGTGTTGAAACTCGGTTTGTAAGCAAAGTATGCGAAATAATTGGACACGTGTTTTCCCGATTTCGGAAAATCCGCCCACAAGGAAAATTCTCGGAAAATTCGATATGCAAATCTCTATTTTTCATCCGATTGACTTGAAATTCGGTTTGTAAGGATAGTAAGTGAAATAAATTGAGATGCCATTTTCCGATGTTGGAAAATTTGGCACTAGGGTCGGAAAACTCCCGAAAAAGCGACAGAAAAGTTTCTATGGGAAAATTTATTTTTCATCCGATTGTGTTGAAACTCGGTTTATAAGCAAAATATGCGAAATAGTTGGACACGATTACGATAACGATAGCGATGACGATAACTATAACGATAACGATTACGATTACGATAACGATACCGATTACGATAACGCTATAGATAACGCTATAGATAACGATAACGGTATCGATAGCGATGAAGATAACGATAACGATAACGGCAAGGATAACGATAGCGATAACGCTAACGATAACAATAACGATAGCGATAACGATAACGATAATGATAACGATAGCGATAACGATGGCGATAGCGATAGCGATAACGGTAACGATAACGAAAGCGATTGCGATAGCGATAGCAATAGTGATAGCGATTACGGTAATCTTACCCAATGCCGGTCGGAAAAGAAAAACTATATCGGTTGGGTGGTAAAGGTTGTATGGGTTGAGTTTTAGTTCCCGGCGATTAACTCCAAATTCTTTTTCAAAGTTACTCATTAAAAAATAAGATCAGCGTGACTTTCAATTTTTGGAAAATCTACCCCCAAAGTCGGAAAATGGTCGGAAAACTGTTGTATACAACTTTTTAGTTTATCATCCGAATTTATTTCCAGGGATCTATATGAAAATTTAACCATGACTGCATACTAATTTTCCGGAAATTCACCCCCATTGGTGAAAATTGGGTGGTGAAGGTCTTATGGGTTGAATTTTAATTTTTGTTTGGAGCTACCAAACTCCAGCTACCAAACTCTATTTCAAAGATACTAATAAAAAATATGATCAACGTGACTTTCAACTTTTGGAAAGTCTACCCCAAAAGTCGGGAAATGGGCGGAAAACTGTTGTATGCAAATTTTTTGATTATCATCCGATCGGGCTCAAATTTATTCTCAAAGGTCTATATGAAAATTCAACAATGACTGCATACCAGTCTTCTGAAAAATCTACCCCTCTTGGCGGAAATTGCTGGGTAAAGGTTGAGTGGGTTGAAGATATTGGATTATAAAGGTGTCCATGAACTGACTGGAAAATTATAAAAATATTCCGTTCAACGCGGGCTGCCGTTTTTCATTGTACTTGGTTGTGTGCGGGACCGGGACCTGGAGGTGGCCTTAAAAGGTGGCCCTGGAGGTGGACCTGTAGGTGGACATGGAGGTGAAAAATGGTCCAAGAACCGCAATATTTGCAAAATTCTTAATCTCGGTATAACTTTGGGGATTGGCTAGACGCTTGCCAGGGAATATTTCTAAGTAGAAGAAACGGGCGAAAAATGGTGCTCAAGCCGCGATATTTGGCAAATTTTTGATTTCAGTGAAACTTAGTGGAATGGTGGACGCTTGCCCTGGAAGCTTTCTAAGTTGAAGAAATGGGCGGAAAATGCTGCACAATCCGCGAAATTTGAAAAATTATAGCGTTCATCCGATTGCAAAGCAACTTTGAGGAATGGTAGGAGAATTGGTGGGAAATGTCCCAAAATGTGTATTCAAGGCCAATCCTTATTTTTGGGCCCATCTTTATCAAATTGGGTTTGTAAGCTTTAAATTTTAGAAGTCCACCACAAAGATCGAAATTGTCAGGAGAGACTTTTTTTTAACCGCGGGCGGGGCATAAGAGTTAATCTCTGCTTTGAGCCGATGTATGTAAAATACGGTCAAATATTTTCCAATTTGTGAAACTCACCCCCAAGACGGAAAAGAAAAACTGATACCGATATCGCTTGAAATAGCTTCACTGGCGGCGGCGTAGCGAAGCAAGCCGGGCTACTTGCTAGTATATATATAAAACTGTTTAACCTGACTGACTGACTGACCGACTGACTGGTGACCGTCGCACAGCCTAAACGGTAAGAGCTAGAGGGCTGAAATTTGGACAGGAGTTTCCTTATGTGGTGAAAGTGCGTACTAAGACTGGGTTTTGGAAAATTCCACCCGGAAAAGCCGGAAAAGCGTCGGAAAACTTTGTATGGGGAACATTTTATTTTTTATCCGATTGACTTGAAATTCGGTTTGTAAGCATAGTATGCAAAATAATTGGACACGTGTTTTCCCGATTTCGGAAAATCCGCCCACAAGGAAAATTCTCGGAAAATTCGATATGCAAAAATCTATTTTTCATCCGATGGACTTGAAATTCGGTTTGTAAGGACAGTAAGTAAAATAAATTGAAATGTGATTTTCCGATGCTGGAAAATTCGACCGTTTGTCGGGAAATTCCCAGAAAAGCGTCGGAAAAGTTTGTATGAGGTAAATTTTTATTTTTCATCCGATTGACTTAAAATTCGGTTTGTAAGGACAGTAAGTAAAATAAATTGAAAAGTGATTTTCCGATGCTGGAAAATTCGACCGTAGGGTCGGGAAATTCCCGGAATAGCGTCGGAAAAGTTTGTGTGGGGAAAATTTTATTTTTCATCCGATTGACTTGAAATTCGGATTGTAAGCACAGTATGCGAAATAATTGGACACGTATTTTTCCAATTTCGGAAAATCCGCTTACAAGGAAAATTCTCGGGAAATTCGATATGCAAAAATCTATTTTTCATCCAATTGACTTGAAATTCGATTTGTGAGGACAGTAAGTGAAATAAACTGAAATGCGATTCTTCGAAGTTGGAAAATTCGACAGTAGTGTCGGAAAATTCTCGGAAAAGCGTCAGTAAAGTTTGTATGGGTAATTTTTCCATCCGATTGACTTGAAACTGGGTTGGTAAGCGAAGTGTACGAAATAACTCGGCACGTATTTTCCCGATTTCGGAAAATCGGCCCGCAAGAAAAATTCTCGGGAAATTCGATAAGCAAAAACCTATTTTTCATCCGATCGACTTAAAATTCGGTTTGTAAGGATAGTAATTGAAATGAATTAAAATGTAATTTTCTGATGTCGGAAAATTTGACCTTAGGGTCGGATAACTCAGCAGCCAAAAACCGATTTTTATCCTATAGCGATTGCGATAACGATAGCGATAACGATGGCGATAACAATAACGATAGCGATAACGATCATGATTGCGATAACGATAACGACAATGGTAACGATAACGATAGCGATAACGAAAGCGATAACGATAATGATAGCGATAACGATAACGACAATGATAACGATAGCGTTTGCGATAGCGATAGCGATAGCAATAGCGATAACGATAACGGTAATGTTACCCAAAGCCGGTCGGAAAAGAAAAACTATATCGGTTTTATGTGATGTCAGTATAGACTGACGGCGGCGTAGCGAAGCGCAAAATTCTTAATCTCGGTGAAACTTTGGGGATTGGCTAGACGCTTGCCCGGAAGGTTTTTAAACAGAAGAAATGGGCGGAAAATGGTGCAGAATCTGCGAAATTTGAAAAATTATAGCGTTCATCCGGATGCAATTCAACTTTGAGGAATGGTTGGAGAATTGGTGGAAAGTGTTATTTGTTGGCCGATCTTTATCAAATTGTGTTTGTAAGCTTTAAATTTGAAAAGTTCACCACCAAGATCGGAAATATCAGGAGAGACTTTATTTAAACGCGGAAGGGGCATAAGAGTTTATCTCTGCTTTCAGCCGATGTATGTAAGATACGGTCAAATATTTTCCGATTTGTGAAATTCACCCCCAAATCGGAAAAGAAAAACTGATACTCTTAGCGGTTAAAATAGCTTAACTGACGGCGGCGCAGCGATGCAAGCCGGGATATTTGCTAGTATTATATATATATATTTAACATTACATTTGCATTTTACATTAAATTAACAACATTCTCTGCTAGCTGTTCAAGAAGCAGCGTTATTTAATGGTTAAACTCGTTGAAATACTGGCGTCTTTTTCTTTTTAATTGCATTTTATCTTAACTTCATTAAACACTTTTATAAACAAACACCTAACGAACCTTTTCAAGCAAAATCACAAATGACCTGACGCCGGCGTCAGCACAAAGTCAGCAGGCAATAATTCGATAATTGCAACAAAAACAACATTTGACTTCCGAAAAGTGAGTTGTGTTGTTATTGTTTCGCCTCTTTTTCTGTACATTTATCATTTTCCTTTGTTTCTCTTCTTTGCTGCTGTCACAAATAGAAAAAAATAGCTAATGTCCGTTTTAAACCCGCATCTCTTAAGAAAAACCGATTTCGATTATAAGAGAAACTATCGTAATTCTCGTAGGTCCGGATACATACGAGAAATTGTCGGGTGGGAAATAGCAGCCCAATTGTTTTGCGAGCTAAGTAGGATATCCATCAAGTCAGCGACTGTGAATGGCCTCCCAATGCCTATGCTTATCTCTTCCCGTTCTGCAGAGAATCTCGGACAGACAAAAAAGACATGCTCTGCGTCTTCAATAGACCGCGCACAGTGTGTGTGCAAAACGGATCCGTCTCGTGCTTAAACCTATAAAGATAGGATTTAAAGCATCCATGTCCCGTTAGTAATTTGGTCAAACAGATGTCGACTTGTCCGTGCTTTCTACCCACCCACGGCCGTATGTCTGCTATTAGTCGTCTTGTCCAGCTGCCGTTAGTTGTAGACATCCATCTCGTCTGCCATTGTGCCATCGTACGCTCCCGCCGCAAATGGTCTGTAGAAGGGCTTCTACTTTCCATCGCAAGGAGGTCGAGCGGGACCATTCCCGCGAGAACTAGTGCAGCGTCATCCGATACTGTTCGGAAGCCACTTATCACCCTAAGCGCACATCTTCTGTAAGCGCCTTTGCAACCACGGCTGTATGATGGGACTACTAATGCAGGGGCCCATATTGGCGATGCATAGAGAATAATTGACTTGACCACATGGCAGATCATCCATCTGCTACGCTGCCCAGGTCCGCCAATGTTCGCCATTATGCCACTTAATGCATTTATGGCTTTTACGGCTTTCTCTTCTACATACTGCAGGTGACTTTTAAAGGTGAGCCTGTGATCCAACATTACACCCAGGTACCTTCGATTGAATTAGTTGGTCTCCGACTCTCACGCTAGCAGTCTCTACACGCTTCCTACTGCTTATGAGGACTGTCTCAGTCTTGTGGGGAGCCATTCGCGTGGAGCCATTCGGTGACTAGTACCATAGTCTCATTGGTTTTCTCCTTTACCTCTACTAGGTTTTTAGCCACTGCTGTGATGGCAATGTCGTCTGCGAACCCTACGATTTGCACTCCTGCCGGCGTGTTAAGCCTGAGGATTCCATCATACATTATGTTCCACAACATCGGCCCTATAACAGAGCCTTGTGGAACGCCACCTGTGACCCGGTGTGTCTTCCGACCTTCCGACGTGTCGTACAGCAGTGTACGGTTTCAAAAATAACTGGCCTTGTAAGTGCTTGAAGGATCTTGGTCCAATTTGCAGAATTAAAGGCATTCCTGACGTCTAATCTTGTGACTTGGCAGTAATTTTTTGCGCCTCCTTGTCATCTTTTCCCAGCAGTGGCCACCGTCGAAATGGCATCAATTGTGCTTCGCCCCTTTCTGAAGCCGAACTGGTAGTCTGAGAGACCTTGTCTGTTCAGCAGTTCCTTCTCCATTCGATTGCAAATAATTCTCTCGAAAAATTTGCCTATCGTGTCCAGCATACATAGCGGTCTATATTCAGAGGGATCCTCCGCATTCTCAAGAAGGGAAGATTCGTTCGTGGATACAGCGGGTGTAGAGGTCGGTAAATACTTCGAGATGAGCTTCTACGATAATTTTTACTGCTCTGGTTGGGATCCCATCTGGCCCCGGTGCCTTATCCTTTTGTACTCTGGCTAATGCCTCAAGTACCTCTGTGGCATCTGTGGTAGGTTCAGATTCTTCATCCATGTAAGTGCATGTTAACGCTTGAATTTCGGGCTGGAGTGGAAACAAGGTCTCGACGATGGTTCCGAGTTGCGTTGGGCACGTGGGTGTGGGCCGTCTCTCAAGCTTGCCCATCACCGTCTTGTATGCCTGACCGAAGGGCTGGTCTTCTGCTTCGTCGCAGAGCTGTTTCCAACAGTTTGCTTTGCTGCGTTTAATAGCATTTTTCAAGGCAGGTCGTTGGGTTTGAAACGTGGAACGCATCGTTTCTGCCTGGTGCTGGAGCTGCTGGTCATGTGGTTTTCTCAAGCAACGTTACATTGCCCGTTGGTACTGCCTTCTCGTGCTGTGACACACCATGCGAGAGTGCTCGATTTCTTCGTTCTTTTTTTACGTGGCATTGCTGCGTCACAAGCTCTCTCCATTGCCTGGGCCAAGCAGTTTGCGCGCTGTTCTGCGGTTCCATCGATTTGGGAGCCTTTCATCACTACCAGCAGTGATGCTGCATCAATCGACTTGTGGCACCAGCCGTTGTGCGCTGGCTGCTGGATGTGTTGTCGCCTCAGTGCTCCGATATTGCTCAAGATAGCTTGGTGGTCGCTGTGGGTGTACCCGTCTGAGATTTCCCATTTCATATTTCTCGCTAGGCCAGGGGTAGCGAATGTGAGGTCGATTATTGATCCACGTTCTGCCTTTGAGTAGGTTTGTTTCCTTCCAGTATTCAGTAGCACCACATTGAGAGACGCAAAAGCATCCAGTAGCATGGTTCCTCGAGCGTTTTTTCTGCTACTTCCCCAATCTACTGCCCATGCATTGAAGTCGCATGGTTGCGCGAATCAGTCGCAATCTCATCAATTATTCGCTCGAATTCGGCGAGTTGTTTGCTGGGAGCTATGTAGCAGCTATACCAGTATATGTCTCCACACCTGGCTCTAACATATCCTGATGCTGTTTTCCGCTCGCTCAACTGTAGTGGTGTGCTTCCACAGCTCCAGATTGCTGCTCCATACGTTTGGTTTTGGATCCACTCGCTGTCAGGCATGGCTTGGAATGGCTCGCATATCAGTGCCGCATCTTTCCCTTGGACTCGGACTGTTTGAGTGACGAGGTCCTGGGCCGCTCTACAGTGGTTCAAATTAAGCTGGAAAAACTTAATTTGAACGTTCGCTCCTCAATGCCTTCTCGGATGTAGCCGTCAGTCTGTTTCTATCTGTTGCTTCTTCTCCAAACTTTGCTCGAAGTCTTTTAGTACGAAGACGCTGCACATCTGGCCGCATGCGGTTGTCTCACACACCAATACTATAGAATACTGTTTGAGATGAGAGATGATTAGCTGCGATAGTACTCGTGATTAACGGGCCAGAGCCGCCACAATCATTTGGCTATACTATATGCTATCTTCTTCTTTGGCCTGATGATAGCTTAACAACCGTTTTACGGTCTTGGCCGCTGCAACTAATGCCCGACACTTGCCTCTGTCCCGAGCGACATCCCACCAGACGGGCACACCCAGCTTCGGAATATCTCCCTGCACCTGGTGGCGCCATTCCGCTTCGGTCGACCCGGTCTGGGCGTGCCTCCTAACTCGTTCTTATGCCGACTGTACACCCGTTTTGCTGGAGCGTTATTATCCATACGGGTCCAGACTAGCCGCTGTTGTTTTATGCGATGGACAAGCTTAGTGTCCCCATAGAGCTCGTACAGTTCGTGATTCATTCGGATGCGAAATTCGTCGCCAACTTTTAGAGGTCCATAAATCCTCCGAAGAACTTTGCTCTCGAACACGCCAATTTCCGTCTCATCAGTTTTTGTTGTTGTCCATGCTTCTGGGCCGTATAGCAAGACTAGGATGATAAGCGACTTGTATACAGCAATTTTCGGTTTTCGAAAGAGGGCTCTGCTCTTAAACTCCTTACTGAGCCCGTAATAACATCTGTTTGCAAGAGTAATTCTTCTTCGGATTTCCAGACTGGTGTTGTTGTCGCTAGTTATCGGTGTTCCGATTTAGACAAATTCCTTAACAACCTTGAAGTTGTAGTCTCCCATTCCAACAGATTGTCCAAGTGTAGACTCACTGCGCGTTGATTGTAGGTACTTCGTCTTATCCTCATTTACCGCTAAGCCCATAAGTTTTGACTGCTTCTCTATCTCTGGGAACGCCTGTCTTACCGCAGACTCGTCTTTGTCGATGATATCAATATCATCGGTATATGGAAGTAGCATGTTATCTCTGGTAAAGATGGTGCCCGTTCTGTTAGCATTTGGGCACTGGCGCAGTATGTACTCCATCAGCAGATTAAAGAAGTCACACGATAAGGTGTGACCCTGCCTAAAACCTCTTATGGTATCGAAAGGCTCGGAGAGGTTTTTTCCTATTTTGACGGAGCTTCGTGTGCTTCTCAACGTCATCATGCAAAGTCGAACGTACTTTGCTGGTATACCAAAAGTAGACAGGGCTTCAAAAAACTTTGACCTTATCGGCGTGTCAAAGGCGGCTTCAAAAACAAAAAGGTGGTGGGTGTTCTTTCTCTTTTGGATCTTCTCCAGGATTTGTCGCAGTGTTAATATCTGGTCCGTGGTGGATTTGCCAGGTCTAAAGATCACTGATAAGCTATATGCTATGGTGATCCGATTTCGACAAAACTTTTCGTGAAAGTTTATAAAATTAACAAATGCAAAAATTGAAGACCCTACTTTTAAAAACAAAAAAGTTTTTCTTACGAAGACTTTTTCTGAACTAACTTATCTATGGCAGCTATACTATATAGTTTTCCGATTTCGACCAAACTTGATGGAGTCATGAAAAAGTATAACAGAAAGTATACGAAGATGCGAAGTTTGGAGACGTTTCTATTGAAAACAAAAAGTTTTTCTCAATAGAATTAGCTATGACTTCGTGTAAAGTTAGGTCGACATAGCTTAAAATTGACGGAGGAGCAGTAGCGGATCTAGGGGAAAGCGATGGGGGCTGAAGCCCAACTATCTTAGCTCACCAAATATAAGCAAAAGCACAATATATGTGCGCTAATCAAAAATTTTAGAAAATGCTGGAAAATATTTCGACTTTTGCAAAAAGCTGTCAGCAGTGAAATGCACTTTCGAAATGAAGAACTTTGAAATATGAGTTAAATATTATGAACGATTGCTAAAAATTAGGTTGGAAATTCAAGTTATTTCTGATTAGCAGTCTACATGTGTCACCATTATGTGCGAAGGTGCTTTATTATCGATTCCTATCTTAACGCTCGAGATACGTATATTGATAAGGTTTAACTTGTCATAAGCTCAAAATCGATTTCATAAACTGAAAGTCGATTTTACAAAATTTTTTCAGCTAGTGTTTTTTAAATTTGAGCTTTTATACCTCGCTCGGTAGGAACACTTACATATGAATGGAAAGGTTATTGAATTTTCAATAATAGCCTTAGACGTTGTTTTCAAATCGGCTTGGTATTTAGTAAGAATGCAACAAGCAACAAGGAAGGAAGTCGGTCAAGCCCGACTATATAATACTCTGTACCAACGAACATAAATTTTGATGCTGCAGTGGCAGCGGTAAACAGCGCTGCTAACGCGCTGCTGTAGCATACACTCTTTTGATCATATCTCGAGAACCATTGATTCCTTTGGGAAATCGATAAATAATTTTGATTAGAATATATGTCCAGAAGGTTCGAACCTTCTATCTATTAAACTGTGGGAGATATGACGTTTTTCTCAAATTGGGAGGGCGGGAGGGGGCGTGGCCAAAATTTAAAATAAACTTGATCTGCCTGCAGATAGAAGAAGCATATGCCCTATACATGTCAAACCTCTATCTCTTACCATCTCTGAGATCTGTGCGTTCATATGGCTATATCGACTCGGCTGTTGATGCTGATCAAGAATATATATACTTTATGGGGTCGGAGATGCTTCCTTCTGGCTGTTACATACGTTTGCACAAACTTATTATTCTCTATGTACCTTTGGTACAGAGTATAAAAAGATATCGAAGCTATTGAACATCGCTGGGAAAAGTGTATCGACCTAAAAGGATCCTATGTTGAAAAATAAAAAAAAACTGATAAATTTTTGTGTTTTAGTAGTTAGGTCGGCTATTTCTGGGACTGCCCTCTTACAATGCTTTACCACACCAAATTTTCTATTGTTGATCACATAACGAGAAAGCTAAGCTAACTTCGGCACAGCCGAAGTAGAAAAACTAGTTTTAGTGAAAAATACTTTTTTGTTTTTAATGGAAGCGTCCTTATCATTGGCATATACTTATTTTGTATATTTTTTCACAATTCTACAAAGTTTTGTCAAAATCGGATGACAATAGCATATAGCTGCAGTACGAATGATCGATCGAAAAAGAACTTCTGGTAAGGAAAACTTTTTGTTTTAAATAGGATCACCTCCAAATATCGTAATTGTTAGTTTGTTATGCTTTTCCATGATTCCACTAAGTTTGGTCGAAATCGGACATCTATATAGTATAGAAAAGTAAGGTTCGAAAAGTAGGCTTAGAAAAACTTTTTTGTTTTCAATGGAGGCTGCAAGGGCATACAAAACTTCGGCCGAGCCGAAATTACCTTTCCCCTATTTTTTAATTAAACTTTATTAGCTCTAATTCGTGAATTTTCGAGGGTAAGTATCTAATCGGAGAAATCAAACAAAGTTAAATAAAATAGTGTTGACATACCATGAAGCAAAAAATTCGGGATCAAATGTAATTATTGGGTCAAGAAATTCGCTTTTAGATTAGGAATTTTCATTATCACCGTACTTTTTATCTCGTACATTCTTGGTCCAAGCTTAAAATTCTCCATATCTAATCTGTCAGTAATACACCAATAAATAAACATTTTTGTTCTTAAACAATTTTTTTGAGACTTGCTTAGCCCCCCAAAGTCGTGTCCTAGATCCGTGCCTGCGGAGGATGTATTATATAAATGTACTTAATAATAATGTCAAAAATATATACATTTGCTCGAATGTGCATATACACGTATGTGCCAGTGAAATCAGGCTATTATAAGGTTCGTTTCATGGTCTGGTTCGATGGACCTAAGAAACCAAAACCGAACTGGTTCTGCGGGGCTCTGTTTCGCACCGGTTTGCAGCCTTGAAGCAATTATATTTTTAAGAAGTTAGTTTTAAACAGTTAATATCAAAATTAATTTGAACAAATTTTCTCAGTGCACATATATAATTAAACCCCTTTTACGAGCCTCGGTTATTTCACTTTGGTACCTAACTTCCGCCAAAATATGCGGAGGCTTGCAGCCATAATTTATACTATCTGATCCCATCACAATAAGAACTTATTTGTATTCTCGTATAGTTCTAATAAAAAGGCATAAAGATTACAGTGGCCACCTATTATAACTATTATTATAACATTTTCTAACCACACAGATGGTCTTATGTTCTGGTCTGACTGGGGCGAGGAGGCAATGATTGAGCGTGCCAATATGGATGGTCATGAT
Organism: Lordiphosa collinella; assembly: GCA_018904265.1. Lineage (NCBI taxonomy): Eukaryota > Metazoa > Arthropoda > Insecta > Diptera > Drosophilidae > Lordiphosa > Lordiphosa collinella. The sequence goes on along the minus strand of JAEIFV010000092.1, from coordinate 396,515 downwards.
CGAGTCATTATCTCGTCAAAGAAACTCATATGGCCAAACGGACTGGCCATCGACTATGACAAAAATAAACTCTACTTTGTCGACGGTGGCACTAAAACCTTGGAAAACATGAATTTCGATGGGAGCGGTCGTAAAATTATCATAAGTAAGCCTTAAGCAGATCTGACTGTTTCAAATAAAACTTAATCTTCAACCCCTTTCATAGGCGGCCTCGGACATCCATTTGGGTTGGACGTTAGTGAGGGACGTGTTTACTGGACCGACTGGGATACCAAGTCGGCAATGAGCGCCGATAAATTAACAGGCAAGGCGATCAGCACAGTTATCGCCAACAGCAGCGATCTTATGGACATTCGTGTGTTCCATCGAACGCGAAGGCGCGTTTTTAATGCCTGTGACAAACAGAACGGCGGTTGCTCACACCTCTGTCTGCTTAATCCCACGAGCTACACATGTGCTTGTGCAGTTGGAGTTCAGCTAAAGGAGGATAAGCGCACATGTTCCGAAGGTCCCACCAAATACATACTGTTCGCCCATCGCATTGATATAAGACAAATTTCATTGGATTTCGACCATCTGATTGACGTGGTTCTGCCATTGCCTCCAATCTCAAATGCGGTTGCTCTAGACGTTGACAAGGTAACCGGGTACATTTATTGGTCGGATACTATCGAGAATGTTATAATGAGCTCCAGTCCCGATGGCCTGCATGTGCACAAAGTCGTTGGAGAGAGCTTAGAGAATCCCGATGGTCTGGTGGTGGATTCAGTTGGTCGAACAATTTATTGGGCAGATGCCGGTCGGCATACCATTGAGGTGGCCAGTCTTGATGGCAGCAATCGACATGTAATTGCCTACAAAGACCTGGAGTCTCCTCGAGGACTGGCTCTCGACTATGAGGCGGGTTTGCTCTTTTGGACCGACTGGGGACATTATCGCAAAATCGAGCGTTCTCATCTAGATGGCAATGATCGATCTCGCATTGTCACCGCGAATCTTGGGTGGCCAAATGGGCTGTCGCTTGATCTGAAAAGCAAGCGCATCTACTGGGTGGATGCACGTCTTAAGAACATTGACTCTTGCGACTACACAGGCAACCAGCGCAAGCTGATTATGTCGGCGCTTCATCATCCATATGCGCTTGCACTCACTGAAGACTATATTTATTGGACTGACTGGAAGTCGAAGGCCTTGCACATGGCTGAGCGACGCAATATAAGCGCCAAGCGTGACGTTATGACTAACATTGACGGACTGATGGACATAAAAGTCATAACAAAGCATCAACCAATGGCAGAAAGTGTATGTGGACGCAATAACGGTGGCTGCTCTCATCTCTGCCTACGTAATCCATCGGGCTTTACTTGTCAATGTCCCATTGGGTTGCGGTTGCGTGAAAATAGCACAACGCAGTGCCAAAATCTACCAGATGTAAGAATCGAACTTGGATATATATGTTTTATAAGATTTAAATGTATTCCCCAACTTCCTTTTTCCATTTAGGACTACCTGCTCATTGCTCTGCGATCTGGCATTGGTATGATCTCACTGAATAGTGGTGACTACATGGACGTGGTGTTGCCCATAAGCGGCGTGCATGGAGCTGTGGTTCTTGATTACCACTACCGTAAAAACTTGCTATTCTTTGCTGACGTCAATCTGGACGTTATTCGTAGAGTCAATTTACTAAATTTTACCGACAACAAAGTTATTGTGAGCACAGAGTTGCTAACACCAAATGGCATTGCTGTTGACTGGATATCCGAAAATCTGTACTGGTCCGATACTGATCGCAAAGTAATCGAGGTGGCACGCCTTGATGGTAGCTGTCGCAAGAAGCTCATCGACGATGACCTTGGCGATCCACGCTCCATTATTGTACATCCTAAAAAAGCGTATGTAAATCCAAAAGCTGTGCATATTAGATTACTATATACTTTCGAGTTGGTTTTCGCAGATATCTTTTTTGGTCAGACTGGGACTCCCCTTCGAAAATCGAGCGAAGCTACTTAGACGGCTCCAATCGCACAGCAATTGTGACCTCTGGCGTTGGTTTTCCAACAGGCTTGACAATTGATTTCAGGTGAGTACGAAGACTACATGAAGGCCATCAATCATCTCACATTAATATTTCCTAATTCGCACAGCAACCGCCGCTTACTTTGGGCTGATGCATTGGAGGACAACATTGGACAGGTTGACTTCAATGGTAAACGTCGACAGACGATTGTCCCATATGCACCACATCCGTTCGGACTAACAATGGTGCGCAATATTGTTCACATTTCCAATCGTCCTCCATTGTAATTAATTGATTCCTAACTCAGTTTGAAAGCAACATATATTGGACCGACTGGTACAACAAGTCCGTTTACCGCTCACAGCGTGTACCCCGAATGGGTTACAGCAATCCGTTTGAGGTGCGCGATGCGTTGAGCGGTGCATTGGATATACGGGCTGTTTCGCTAAACCGTCAGGCCAAGAGCTGGAATCATTGCGCCCAGGAGAATGGGGGCTGCTCTCATCTGTGCTTTTACCGTGCGGTTGACTATGTCTGCGCCTGCCCAGACCAACTCGACCTCCACGATCGCCCATGTTCGACGAAACCCAATGAAATGGTGCAAGCACGTTTGGAAAGCGATCAAACACCTGATTATTCAGATGAGTTCACCGATGACTCGACGCCAACCGATCAGGAGGATGACCTCAATGACTTGGACAGCGATGAACGCAAGCGTAAATCAGACAGTGAACGGGAATTCTTTGTTCTCGTTGCACTGGGAGTGGTGATTGTCATGGTCATCATTATCGTGCTTGTTATCTTCAGTAATGACATCCAAAAAGATATTCGTTTCATGCGGCTAACCATATTTTTGTTTTCTAGTGCTCGCATTTAACACAAATCGCAAAAAATCAAAGCGTCACTCGCGCGGTTCCAGCCGCTCGGTGTTAACCTTCTCCAATCCCAACTACAATGTCGATGGTACACCCATGGAGCCAAAAACAAACATTTGGAAACGGTTTAAATACGATAAATCTCATGTAAGTTTTCCTAACTCTCAATGTTACAAGTTCTTGCAAATGTATGCAACAGGTAGAAGGAAGCATCTCCAATCAATAGCTGAGTTGGTTTAGCCCTGTCCGTCTAGACGTCCAAACACCTATATCAAGGTGAATTTACTTATAAGGTGATACACTCCCCACAGCTGCTCTCTTTTGAGGGTCTTTATTTGTATACTCTGTACTAAAGGTGCACAAAGTATATTAAGTTTGTGCACAAGTTTTTAACAGCCAGAATAAAGCATCTCCGAATCTATATAGTACATATATTACTGTTCAGCATCAACAGCCGAGTCGATTTTGTCATGTCTGTCTGTCCGACCGTCCGTCAGTCTGTACGAACAAACAGCTCTCAGAATTGGTAAGATAAAAAGGTTCGACATGTATGGGACAAAAACTTTGTATACTTGCAGGCAGATCAAGTTTACTTTCAATATATGACACGCCCCCTCCCGCCCCTTCAATTCGGAAAGAACTTCATATCACCCACAGTTTTGAAGATCGAAGGTTCACATCTTCTGCATATGTAATCAGAATTATTTATCGACACGCCAAAGGATTGGTTAAGATCGGATGAACGATTGTCGAGTTATAAGTTAAAAACAAACAATTTTGCTAATCCGGCCGTAGCTCTCCACACACCTTAACACAAACTTTGGGAGGTACAGAGGATATTAAGGTTGGGCATGACCGACTTTCCTACTTGCTTATTTCTGGTATGGTATGGTACCATTGTCTTTAAAAATCCTGTAGGATCTTTGCAGTTTTGGCGAACGCCAGTAATTGGTTGGGGGCCTCTTGGCAGCTTCTTCCAGAGAAGCGAGCAATGGGGTGTGCAGAAGTTTTAATCTTATCGTTGCGATTGCTGGCCAGCTGCAAATGAGGTGTTCTAGAGTTTCTGCAACTCCAGATTCCTTGCATTTCCTGCAGGTGCCCTCAGTCGTAATGCCTAGCTTTATCGCGATCGCGGCTGCTAGGCAGTGTGCCGTAAGTATGCCTATGAGCAGTCTACAGTCTCTTCTTGGAAGCTGTAGCAGATGGTGCGTTAGTTTTTTATCTCTTGTCTTACACATAATTTTAGAGATTCTGCATCCGGTTGTGTTTCTCCACTTTACCTCTGCTTCTTTCTCTGCTATCTCTTCCATCTTGCTATTTAGCGTATGTATGGAGATAGGTATGTTCAGTGTTTCTTCTTGGCCGAGTTCGACTCCAGCCTTACCCAGACTGTCTGCCATCTCATTTCCATCGATGCCCCGGTGACTGGGAATCCAATAGATTTACACACTCCTCGAAGTGCAAAGGAAATCTTCTCTGCACGCCAGGACATTCTTGGAATTGATGGAGTGTCCCTGCATTGACGTGACGTGACAACGTCTTATAATTCGATAGAGCCGGCTGCACGCACGAAAAAACATGACTCATGCGTCGTTACCTCGCTTTGAGGCGTTCCATGTACTAATACATACACACACTTCACACATATAGCTCAGCAGACCAACGCATTGTTGTTGTTTCAACAGGCCAACACTCTCTGTGAGCTGTGCTTAGTTGTAATTTGACATTTGTAAACAGAGAGAGTGGCTCTCAGTACGCTCTCCCTGTGAAGAGACGATCAACGGAAAAAAAAAGCTTCTACGCATATTTTGTTTTGGTTATAAGCAGATTTAAAGTTTCTGGTCTAACGGAAATCGAATTGACAAGAAATTTTTTGCGAGGCAAGTGCTGCTAATAAAATGAATTTCGGAGCGTAAACAATAATTAATATTGTTTAAAAATTTGTTATATTGCTAATCCTATTGATATGTTCGTCTTCCTTTTTAGCATAGTAATGTTGAAAGGAGTATTAAGGGCGTACAAATTGTATTGCTATTATATATTGTTTTATAGCGAATTAACGATACGGTGACATGCAGATGGCATAGAATTCCATTTAACCAAAAAAATGAGTGCAAAAATAGTTAGTATTCTTCGGAAAAATCGATCAGATACAGGAAAGGTACATTATAAGAAACATATAAACAATTCAATGGGAAATTCACTAATCAAATTTAAATACACCGAGCACAATTGGAGACTGTGCTGTGATTTTGAGATGGAATCGGTATTACATCGAATCGGAAATACATCGAATATATGGATTTATTGCCTGTGTAGGGTTATTGCCCTGTCAGGGTAAATCTAACTTGATCAATTTTATTGTGATTTTCAATTACCTCCTTCTCTATATACATACAAATCTATTAAACAAATGATATTAAAATTTTCTTTTGAAAAATGCTACCATTCCATCAGTATTTTCTTAAGACGTTGTCACGTTCAACTATCGTCATTAAACCGACTTTACAGACAAACAATTTTTTTGGTTATTTGGAGCGTGTGTTTCTGCCAGCTCTGCTGCCTTCCTTATTGCGAAGACTTCCGCTGGAATATGGTGCAGTGGTTTGGCAGTTTGTATGAGAGCTTCATTTCTGGCTCTTCACATCTTCGAACCGTCTGTAAAGAAATGTGTGGCTTCTTGGGCCAGTCCCGTACGCCAGTCTTCTAGTCCAAAAGGGGCTGGTGTGTATGTATAGTTGGGTTTCGGGATAATGTAATCCGTGCTACTATTGACCTCTCTGCCAACTATACTGTGTCCATAGCTTTGTAGCGCCATGGTGCCTGCCGCGCATAGACGTTAAGCCGTCTTTTGAAGGCGTGCTTCGATGTCCAGGGGGTTGACACCTAGAATGCATTCTAATCAAGGACTATTTAATACCGTAACTATTTTCGGTTCCGGTACAGGTACCGGTACGAACCGAAATTAAAGTTTCGGTAAAAGGTTCTATTTCGGTTTTTAATTTATTTCGGCTTCGATACGGTACCCAGTTTTTTATTGCGGTATACCGGTACATACCGGAATAAGTAAAAGTTTTAAGTATTGTAAAAAGAAAATGCTGATATAAGTCCAAATTATTTTATTCCTTTGTAATATAAAGAAATAATATTCAACACAAACGTTTCAGTCATTTGACATTTAAAGTAAAATTAAAATAAATTTCCACATTTCGCATTATTTTACAGCAACTTTTGAAATTTTATACAATTCTGGGAACTTTGTGGAGGACTCTGACCACCATTTTAGAATGTTTTCATGCTTTTGAATACGTTTATATGCAAGAAAAATGTTAATGGAATCCAGCAGCCTTTTAGTTGACAAAACTAATGTGATTTTATCACCAAATTTCTTTTCTAGCAACATCACATGTACATCAACTTCGTCGCCGCTTTTAGATAATCATTAAGAGTCACCTCAGCAACCGACGAAATTTGAGCAAAAATATTTGTTGAATGAGTAATAAAAGATTTTTTTTGGTCAGGATTTGGCATTACGTTATACCTTGGGTCCAAAAATATGCCACCTAGAAAAGCATTGTTTTCAAAAAAGGATTCTCTCGCTTCTCTATTTCCTGAACGAGTGATTTCGCTAGAGAGGACGTATTACAACTTGCAGTGTAATCAAATGGAATAAAAATCTCCCATAACTAGATTTTCGGCTTGAAATTTAGTTTTATAGTTTAGCCACCTTAGTTGGTACTAATATGCTTACAATTTCGCGAACTGAGTTTCACACTTTTCAAAAATCTTAACAAATAAACGATGAAAGAGAACTGAATATTTTATGTATGTACGTAAGTATGTACATGAGTTGGTATATTAGTAAGGGATACTATACTAATACTACGATAAGAGTACTCGTCTAACAAAGGAAGGATCGACAATTTGAACATTTGTTGAAGTTCTCGGCCCATGTAAAACTGACGCCCCAGTCACTGGTTTTAATACATCGAGCGCCCCGACTACAAAATACCCTGTTCCCTTCACTTCTTGTGTTTCCATACACATATACACACACTCACACATACACACACCCACTCTTACATACGCACACACGCACGCGCAAACGCCAATGCAAGGCCCTCCCTCTCTCCCACAAGAAAACTTGATTCGTATATAACTTCGGTGTTTTTCGTCCGATCTTATTGATCTTTTCAGAATAGATCGACATTGGGCTTTACTTGATATATATAAAGTTTGGAAGGTCTATCTTAAAAATTGTGGCTATGACAGTTTTTGCGCTTAAAGGAGGAATTTTCCAAATCTGAAACAAACTCGATTTGAATCGGGTATACACCTACCTACATGCAAAAATTTGTGGCTCTAGCTCTTATAGTCTCTGAGATCGAAACGTTCATACGGACAGACGGACATGGCTCGGCTGTTGATGCTGATCAAGAATATATATACTTTATAGGGTCGAAAATGCTTCCTTCTATCTGTTAAATACTTTTGCACAACTTCATGATCCCCATTTTCCATGGGAACAGGGTATTAAAAAAACCGAAACAGTACCGGTACTAACGTTTCGGTTTTGATCCAGTTCTATCGGTTCCAATAATAACGGTAAACGGTATTCGGTTCTCAAAAAAAATTTGTATCGGTTTTGGTTCCGGTACGTGATTTGAAACGGCTTACTTCGGTTAACGGTTCCGGTTCCGGTATTAATCCCTGATTCTAATGCTTTGGTTAGAGTGGACCTCAGCGCCCCCTGGCTGGTAATTCTTTTTGGGGAGGGGTTGAGCTTGTTCTTGCGGTCTTGAGCGTGGCCTTTTGCTGCCGGGGCCTCCGCCTTCGTCTGCTCAACCGAGCGCTGCCGCTTGTTAGCCAAACTCTCCTCCACCTTATTAGCGAATTGTGCGGAAGTGGCTTGCATCGCCGGTTTCTCCGCAAAATGTTTTCGGCCCTCTTTTATCTTTTGCTCGGCCCACGCGAGCTCGTTCCTCTCCTATAGGGTGAGTTCACCGCTCCCGTCTAGCCGCACCTTGACCTTGAGGGCCGCTTTGTATTGGGTTTTCGCTCACATGCCCTCCTTGATCCCTTTCGGTTTTTCTTTGTTTGTGGTACTAGACCCCGCCCAAAATGGAGATGACAGCAGCTTTTCTTCAGCCTCTACCGTTATTGACCCTCCGTGGGATTCACAGTCCGAGTCTACATCGACTGGTTGGTTTTGTCGTATTGGCAGTAGCTGTACAACTGTCCTGGTCTGCTCCCACCATGACAGAGGTGTGACCGCTGGAGACACGAGGGGATCTCTCCCCACCGTGCCCGCCGGTGGTAGCAGTCACGCCTTCCACCGACGTTTGGGCTGACATCCCAGCCCGAGTTTGGTTCCTTGTTTTGTGCATTGAGTGGTACCATGGTGGTTAATTTTGTTCTTGGGAACCACCCCATAGCATTTATACCTGCTGCCAGGCACCTCTAACCATTTCTCTGGCTCAACCCTACCCCTCATTGAGTTAGATAGATTTGGCCATCACCTTAGCTGGACACTGCATTTCCTGGGTGTGAAACGAGCAAGAGACACTAGGTATTACCCGCTTCAAGCCGAGGTACATACAGTGTCCATTGCCCAGCCGACACCTTCGTGGAGGGTTCAGTTAGAGGATTTTTGACAGCCAGCAGTAGCAGTAGAAAGCAGCTTGCTGCAGGGGTCTGTCCTTTCGCTTGCGAACCTTGCTAAATATTTACGACTAAGAGGTGCGAACCGTCTACACACAAAAAAATCTGTTGGTTAATTTAAACAACATCGTCGGCTAGAATTGCGCCAACCCACAAAGTGGGTAGAACGAACCAAATTTTACGTAACTATTGCTATAGTATATCGAATCAAAAATATCGTTTAGAGATGCGCCAACCCACAAATTTTGTAATATTTACCGATGTTTACAGTAAGTAGCTTTTCTTACTATGTATAGTAGGGCGGGTCAATTTGTATGGATGTTAAAAATTAACAAAGCGTATAGCAGAAGCGTAATCTACGGAAAATTCTACGAGTTTTACCCAAGTAATTATAGGTCTTATATCAGTTCATGGGTCCCGCCTAGCGAGTTCAAAATTAAATATATTTTACATTTTCACAAATATTGCGTCATAGCTGACTCTTGAATGAGTCCAAATCGTCCAAAGATTAAAGTTCTCCATAAGAATTTAAATTTTTAAGCGCATCATTCCGCTCAAGGTGGCTTTTTAACACATTGGTAATACATTTTGAAACGTGCCATTTTAGTCAACTTTTATAGCTTTTACCATTGATTTTTTTTAAAAAAACTGACGGGCTAGAGAAATTTTGAAAATTGAATTGTATTCAGATTAAAAGCCTCTGTCGAAAGGTGTTTGATTGCCAGCCATCAATTTGGGCCAGACACAGTATTTGAAGAACCGGGTAATGTATATCATTTGACCTTTCTAGCCGGGACCTAAGAATTGATTTTGGACCTATGGTTTCTTTGAGAAATTTTCTTAGAATTTACCGTAAGCTGTATTTCTTTTATACGTTTGCTCGACTAAAAATTTGATAATAGCTACTTTACTCTCAGGCATGTTCTCAATTCTGCTACGTTTTGAAAAGTAAGCCGAACGCAATTCCGTTTCGGTTTGGATTTGCTGTTCTCAACATCAAATGATATTGCTTACGTTTTACTGGCAAAACGAAATCGGCACGGGAGAATCAAGCGAAACGAAGGAAAATGGAACATGCGAAAACGAGAGAGGCTGACTTTTACGTTTTACTTTTCGATTTGACAAAAAATTATTTTTAATTCAGTTAAGGAGTTAAGTGCAATACATAAATAAGTTCTACATTGATCACTGAATTGAGGAAAATTAACTTAATGTACATTTGGCAACTGTTCGAGTGCGTAGTTTGTCAATTACTTTTCATTTCACCGGCCAGCAAGCATAACTTTTAAAAACGAAAAACGCTTTCGTTTTAGTGCTGCGAGAAACTGAATCAATGCCGTTTCCGAAAAGATGCAGTGGAAGTGGAATTGAGAACATGCCTGTATGTGTCTGTTATAGTGACCTCTTTGAAAATCAATCATAGAACGTTTGGGCAGGCTTCTTGTCAATACGTTATGTTTGTTCAAAACTTTTTAAACAAGACACACATCTTTTGCAAGTCGGCAGAGGCCATTCCATGCCAGCAATGCTATGACTGTTTGGGAATTCCAAGGCAGCATAAAAGTAAAAAAAAACACATACGGCAGCAACGTTATGTTGGTGTACCCAAATCTTTACTATTTTTCCGGTTTAACTCTACTATTTCTACTGTAATAACACCAAAAAATTAGTTAGATGACTATTTTATTACCCTACTGTAACTGAAATGATAAAAATTAAAAACTTTGGTGACGTCAGATCATATTACGTTAGAGTTACCATTTCTATGGTAAATTTACTGAAATGACTGTAGCTTATTACAATAATAAGATATGCGTAAAAATATTTGTGACTAAGCTTACTATGGTAACAGTTGTTAATTGCAACAACAACACACGTGCAAACATAATTATATTTGGTAGATTTAACTGATAGCACAGTTACCAAACAACAACACAACACATGTATAAGAAAATTGGAAAACTGTTAATGTCAGCGTAGTTATTCTACCAACCGGATTTTTTGTGTGTATACCTAAAAATGAGTGGGAGATATGAAGTTGTTTCCGCATTACGGAAGCGGCAAGAAACGTGGCAAACGTTCAAATAACTGCATCTGACAGCAATTATTAAGGGAATTCATTCCATACACTTTAAATATCTATCCCTTATTATCTCTGAGATCTGTGCTTTCAGATGGACAGACGGACAGGCGTCATAAATTATACACAATAGCGGCGATGTGTCGTGATGTTAAATTCCAACACACAAAACAAGCCCAAGGTGATAACAAAACTCAGAGCAATCATGCTATCCCTTTTGCTCTCACATGTTTAAATCAATCGGTACCTCTCTCGCATGGTGAATTTCTGATGACTCTACCATATTAGTTATACAATGCTACGGAGTACGTCACATGCGGGACCAATAAAATGTGAAACTAGGGGCGTCAGTTTTTCTTGTTTAAACCTGAATTGGCGTTTAATGGCCACTTTTATACTTGATACACACAGATAAAACAACTTTAACTTTATTTTAATAGTTCAAGATAAAAATCTACAAAATTCAGAATTCTAATGCAAACTGTTCAATACTTATGTATTTTGGCTTGACACAGCCCAAAGGATCAAAGCCGAACTCCTCTCAATCTTTTGGCTTGTGTGCTTCTAATTTTCGCACAAGAGAAAGGGACCTTCAGATAAACGTCGAACGGATTAAATACGAACGGCAGTTTGAAAAGCAAGGCAAGGTGACGTTTTACTGCTTTAAAGTAAAACGACACCACTGCTGTAAAGTAACTAGCCATGAAACGCTTTCATTGTGTGAGTTTGGACACCACTGATTTATAGAATACACATATTTTCTGTGTAATTGCGACGCCGGCAAAATTTGGCTTGTCAACCACGCGTGGCTGCCTTTTCAAATTTTGGACATCGCTGCTTTAAAGCTAACGCCAACAGTTTGTGAAGATGACCGGGTGTGTAAGTTTTTAAAAAAAAATAAGAACGCAATAACGAAAACTTACTTTAATCGTACAGTTGGGTAAGGTACCGCCAGAAGGGTTGACCCCTAAATTCTTAAATATCTTTAAAAGCGTAGGGTACATCTTTTTTAAAATCGATATTAAGAATGGCGTATTATAGCTCATTATTGCATGTCCCTAATACATGATTCTCGACTGCCAAAAAACCGCTAAATGAAGTACCATTTTGAGACTCACCATTAACCATGGGGCATAATCCAGACCAAACGTGGTGATATTTTTATAACTTCGCTATTTGGTATCCGGCTCTTATGAAAGATTTAGTGATTGTTTACATTGTAAACATAAATGTGAGTTCTCGTTGCTCTTTATTGATGTTCTTTAGTGATTATTTTTATTGTAAACATAAATGTAAGTTCTAGGTGTTCATACAGACAGACGGACGGAGGAACAGACGGACAGGGGTATATCGACTTTATATCTATCTATACATCTATATATAAAAGTGAAAGTATGTATGTTTGTATATTTGTCCCTTATGGGCGTCTAAACCGCTGAACCGATCTTCACGAATTTTCACATTATGTTTATGTCGATCAGGAAAGTGTCATAGGCTATGTCTCATGTCTGTAAAATGGTTCAAAAACCGCGAAATTTGCAAAATCATACAGGTCATCCGAATGCAATGTAACTTTGGGGAATGAATTGAACGCTTGCCCAGGAGAGTTTCTAAGTTGAAAAAATTTGCGGAAAAAACGCGAAAATTGCAAATTTTAAGGTTTCGGTAAAACTTTGGGGGATGGTTCAACGCTTGCCCGCGAAGGTTTCCAAATAGAAGATTTCTACGGTCCAAAAACCGCGAAATTTGCAAAATTACTCTATCGGCGGTGTCCTACAAATCTCTTCCAACCAAATTCCAACCCAAAACCAATTCTCAGTGTCCTAAAAATCTCTTTCGGTTGGTTTCAAATCTCTAGTTATTTTGGTAGAGATTTTGCTAAATTCACCGCTAAAACTATTTTGATAAGTAAAATTAATTTTTGAAATGCAAACTACATTATTTTACCGGATAGGCTGCATCAAAAAAATAACATGTTTAATTTGATTTAATATTGAAATTAGATTGTTAATAATTTTTCGCAAAACCAACCGAAGGCTGCCATATCAATCAAAACCGTCGTGCCACTAGATGGCGCCACCGGGCTCATTAGAGCCGCATGGGAAATTCAACAACAACAAACGTGCCAAGGGCTGGCAAATTCTGCGTAATGATTGGCGCGCAAATATTTTTAAATTTTAAATTTTCATGTTAATTTTGGGTAACGCGACTTAAATTTAAATTATAATATTAGCATAAATCATAAAACTTATGCCACAGCTAACAGATTTCCGTTTAACATCATTTTAATTCAAAACTAATAAGGGAAATTTATAAGGGGAATTGTTTTGTGAGATGGACAATTATTATGGACCAATTCTCTTTCCCACTAAGAAAATGAAATCTCTTGAAGTTCTGGGACACCGTCGGATTTTTCGGGCGATTTGCAAACCAACCGAAGACAAAATCTCTAGAGATTTCCAGGACACCCCCGTATGAGTTTTTATGAAAGCGCTTAATGCTTATATTACAATGCAGGCGTTGGTAAATGGGAGCTGCAGAATACACGGTCCAAAATATTGCGAAGTTGCCAATTTTTGATTTTAGCTTGGATTATTGTTGTTTGGGAACTATTCGTCTTCTGAAATTTTAATCCTAAACTCATTAGAAATTAAGCATATACCATATATGTAATTTTGCCACTACTGTGTTTCGCTTCAATCGATCCATTCCATTCAATACGTATGTATGTAAGCGAATGTGTTTAGCTACTCACGCATACAAACAAACATTTTTCTCATTCCTTTTTGCAGCTGCCACGCTGGCAGGTTTTTCACAAGAATATATTTGAAGCCAGTCACATTTCTGCAATCAACGCAGCGACAGCTCATCGCGTCTGATCGACAATTATTGTTTGTTCCATTTAGTTTAATAAACGTTACTCAAAATACGGTCCACTCATAGTTTTAATCCATTTACAAACAATTGTGAAGATTTGATAGACGGCAATCTTAGACGGAGGTATAAACAAAAATGTCAAAAAAGTCACGAAATTCGATAGAGGAAAAGATCGAATGGTCCAAAATGTTTATATCGATTTGCAGCCATCACTAACTTGAATATAATCGCTCTAATAAAAATCATAAGATCCCGGGCGACGCCGGGTATTCAGCTAGCTAGTATGGTATATATCAAGAATATATATTAGAGTGGGTCAATTTGTATGGACTAAAAAATTCAAAAAGCGGTTGTCAAAATCGTAGTCTTTGACTAATTCTAAAAAGGTTTGCTCAAGAAACCATGGGTCTTAAATCCAAATCGAGTTTCCCGTTTTTATATTCTGTACCAGAGGTACACAGAATATATAAAGTTTGTGGAAAAGTATGTAGCAGCCAGAAGGAAGCATTTCCGACCCTATAAAGTATATACATTCTTAATCAGCATCAACAAACGAGATGATCTAGCCATGTCCGTCTGTCCGTCCGTCTGTCTTTCCATATGAACAAACAGATCTCAGAGATGGTAAGAGATAGAAATTCGACATGTATGGTACAAAAACTTCTTAGACTTGCCCGCAGATCAAGTTTATTTTCATTTTTTGCCACGCCTCCTCCCGCCCCCACAATTCAGAAAAAACGTCAGTTTTATAGATAGAAGGTTGGACATATTTTAAAATCAAGGTTATTTATCGATCCGCCAAAGGAATGGTAAAGATCGGATGAACGGTTGTCGAGTTATAAGGAAAACAAACAATTATGGGCAGCACCGGTCGCAACGGTGATGGGCAGCACTTCACAGTTACAGAGTATGTTATAGTCGGGCTTGTCCGACTTTCTTTCTTGTTAAGAAGAAACTTTTCTTATTTATTCTATATGAACAAACAGATCTCAGAGATGCTAAGAGATAGAGGCTCGACATGTATGGGGCAAAACCTTCTAGTACCATCAATGGCATGTAAAGTTTATTTTAAATTTTTGCCACGCCCCTCCTGCCCCAGCAAATCGAATATCTCCGAAAGTTTTATTGGTTGAAGGATTGTACCTCCTGGACATATTTAGTAATTGGGATTATCTATCTATCCGCCAAAGAATTGGTAAAGATCAAATAAACGATAGTCGAGTTATAAGGAAAACAAGCCATTATGCTGGGCGACACCGACCACAACGGCGATGGGCAGCACCTTAACACAATCTTAGGAAGGTTCTGAGTATATATTTGTTGGGATTCACCGATTTTCTTAGTTGTTTGTCTTAATTTTTGCAAACTTAAAAAAAAATACGAAAATTTTGCTGACCCACAGCATTTTGGAGTCAATCGCCATGTAAAATTACTCGCTGAATCCAAATCAGGCGTCTGATTGTAAGAAAGCAGAACAGCTTTCCAGATATAGCTAAAAAACAATTTTTTCAGTCTTAAAAAAAGTTAACATTCTAAACTCTCAATATCATTAGTTATTGCGCATGGACTTTACTTAAATAAAAAAATATTCGAAAGACTATTTAGGAACCTTCTATATTGGGGTCATTTATTGAAATCAAATGTCAAGTTTTGTGAAAATTTGATTGATTTTTCAATTTTTGTTTTGTTTTAACTTACCGTTTCAGTGTTAAACTAAACAAAATGCATAGATATTTTATTTTGACACGATAGACTGTTTATTTGCGAAAATTGCTTGCGCTCAAACGATCAAATTGGGCAAAAATGACGACACTATACAGGACTGTGCAAACACACCTAATTTTTTCCTTACATAAAAATAACAAAATCTTCTGCTCCACTATCTTGTTAAAGCCGAGTATCCAGCAACGCAAAATCAAAAAATTCCTGCCAAAGTTCAAATGAAAAAATAGGGGAAAGTTAACTTCGGCTCGGCTGAAGTTTTGTTTACCCTTGCAGCTTACATTGAAAACAAAAATGGTTTTTCTAACTAAGACTACTTTTTGGACCTTACTGTTCTAAGGGATCTACACTATTTAGATGTCTGATTTCGACCAAACTTGGTGACATCATCGAAAAGCATAATACACTGTTAATTACGAAATTTGGAGGCGATGCCATTTAAAACAAAAAAGTTTTTCGACTGATCATTCCTATGGCAACAGACGGACAGAAGGACAGACAAACAAGGCGAAATCAACTCAGCTCGTCATGCTGATCAAGAATACATATATTCTTTATGTGGTCGGAGATGCTTCCTTCTATGCGTTACAAAAATCCGGATCTACCCTCTGCAATTGTGCCAGGAATTGTCTGTTTACGATTTCGTTTGTTGTGTATTCAGCAACTTGAACAAAATCCACACTTTGTATAGATAGCGACGTTTCTAAAGCTTGTGTGGAACGAAAAACAGCAATTGCTCAGCTCAGGAATATATTTTTGACCATTATTTTGGATGTGATGAGCGCAGAGATGGAGGCAAATAAGGGGTGAAGAACAAACCAAACGCCAGATAATGTTTATGTAAATATAATACCAGATTTGATTTAATTAAATTAATAATAGCGGTTTCTGTTTTGTAATAGTTTCATTCTCCCTTATTGCTACACAAGCAGCAGATTTATTTTGCCAAGGTTCTGACCTGCTGCTGAGCTCTTGTTCTTATCTTGTATTCAAATATAATAGACTTAATTTAATTGGCTACCAACCATTGAGTCTTATTTCTTTTCGGACCTCACTGGAGAGTCTTGCTCAGCCATCGGCCCAATTATTTAGAACGAATTGTGAGTCCAATGTGGCTGATCTCGAGGTGTGATGTCATCACACCCGACCGCTCAATCAATAGTAATCCATTAGAAGAAATAAAATCTACAATGGTAGACCAAAGTTGGTTTAACGTTATTTTGTTTAAATTTAATTAAATTCAAACTTGGTCAAAATATTTTACTTAGGTTCCACAAACTCAAAATAAATAGCAAATTCCTGGCAGGAATTTTCCGCAGTGTTGGATACAGGCCTTTACGCTAAAAATGCGTTAATACTGTTGTCCGACTGCGACTTCTGAGCGAATTTGCTGTTTCACTTATCAGGAAATAACAATATTCAACCATCATAACCTCGTTCCAACGCCCTTGGTATCGATGTTCCATATGTTTGATTTGCTGGTAAAAACAAATCGGAATCCAAAGCTCCTGCTTCATCGGTTGACAAAACTCTTTTGAGCTCGGAATCTTTAATATGTTTTTTTATTTGTGTGTATTTGTTTTCGGGCATCCGCATGGACGCAGCTAATAACAAACAGGCTATATTTACAAAACCTTGCATAACATCGCCATTTTTTATTCAATCTTGTAGGCAAAAAATCTTCGTAATTAAACAGTCTATAGTGTTAAAATAAAATATTTAGACATTTTGGAAAGGTTAATATACTCTGTACCAAAGGAACAAAGAGTATATTAAGTTTGTGCGAAAGTATGTAACAGGCAGAAAGAAGCATCTCTGACCCTATAAAAATATAAAAATAAATTATTGATCAGCATCAACTGCCGAATCGATCTAGCCATGTCCGTCTGTCCGTCCGTCTGTTCGTCCGTCTGTCCGTATGAACAAACAGATCTCAGAGATAGTGGTTTGACATGTATGGGACATATGCTTCTTCTACTTGCAGGCAGATCAAGCGTATTTTCAACTTTTGCCCCAAAATTTTAGCTCATATATTTTTCTAACTAGCAACAGAACTTTTATACAAGTGTTGCTAGTGTAAATGTACCTATTTTACGCGAACTCGGACTGATCAAGAAAAACTAAGTATGAGATGTTGCTACCCGATGCCTCTTGCTTAGTGTTGGGTAAAGGTTGTTCATTTCACTAAACAAGTTTACACTTGTGAGCAGGGTTCGGAATTGCTTTTTGCCCGCGGCTCAAAAGGGCAGCCACTGGCTCGCAGCTCGCAGACTGTGATACGGCCCTCAAAAAAATTGCCCCCGCTCAGGGCTGTTGCTTGCACACTGCCCGCGAGCAGTAGGGCCAACTGCCAACGCCGAGGGCAATCTGTTTTGAGCCGAAGGGCAAACTGCCCAAGCCGAAGGCAAACTGTTTTGAGCCGAGGGCAAACTGCCCGAAGGCATCATTCTGCCCGTGGCATACTGCTTGAGGGTAAGTCCGCGTTACTGTTGTTTTTTTGTACACAATTGCCTGTTGCATGCTATGTGTCGGCGGGGCGCGAAGTTGTTGTTTTTTGCATATGCACAGAAGTTCAATCAATCATAGCAACAGATGTATATTTTGATTTTAATACGTTTACGAGTTCGTAATTAAATGAGAGTTGTGTTATTCCAGGTACAGATTGTATTTTGTTTCAACGAAGGGTAAGAAAATCTTAAGGGTAAGAAAAGCTTAAGAAAAGAAAATCTTACGGAACCGGGCTCTTAACACAGGTATAAAAACTTCAGCATGTTACGTAAGAGGGTGGGAGTTGGGTCAAAAAGGGGCTGTATGTTTTATTACGGTACTGGTCCTTTTTTGGGCACCTGTACGGGAAGAATTGGCGTACGTAAAAAGGGTATATGTCATTCAATTAGGTAGATAGTTTGATCATAAATGAATATCTTACATAAGCAATGTCTTGTACCAGTAATCGGTTAGTATATTTTGTACATTCTGCGCACTGAGAGTATTTTTTTGAATGAATAATTTTGAAAAATATTTTTAAATTGACGATGGAGAAAATTCCACATGTTTATCTTGAGGAAAAGTGCTTTTAAAGAAAAAATATAACATGAAAAGGCACTACAAAACTGTTCATGGGATTGAATTTCTCGAAACTAAATCAGTAAGAAGTGTTTCGAGTGACTGACAAATTTCTGTGGCAAAACCAATGTCGAAAAAAGTGAAGTCAAGTGGAAATACATGCATGACGAAAAATTAATATCTAAAACACTGCATTGGTCTTGTGGCTGTGAAAAATTTACCATTCCGGCTTTTCGATGACGAGGACCACTTCAAAATTTGTTTGCAACCATATGAAGCAGCATTTAATATTAGAGTAAATTCTAAAAACATACTGACGGTTCTGGATAAAGCTTCACAGCAGATCCCAAAACGGATTGTAAGGAAACTTCGGAACAAAATGGGTTTACTTAAAGTAGACATCGCACAGTGGGCGAAATGGCTCATTTAGCGGCGCTTAATTAATTGCTCGTAGGTACACATTTTTTTGTTGAAAAATATTTTTGTTTTAGTTAAAAATAGTTTAAGGTACAATGTAAAACAAAAAATTTTTTTTAAATTTACTTGTATAATTTTTTTTTTTTTTTGTTAAAATTTTAACTTTTTATTATATTTTGGACATTGGTTCTTTCAATCAGGAATGCATGATGAAATGTTTGAATTTAGTGTTTGATATTTTTTCGCTATATTTATGTATATTTATGTATTATAACAATCATGTAGCCTATAAGATATATGTATGTAGGATACATTCAAAACGCCGAATCCATGCGTAAAGTGCCGATAATCCAAATTCATAAAAATTTTCCTTGGGTGTAAATGATCTAACAGCATCAATGTTATTAATTAACTTGGCTTTAAAAATCCCACACACTTGGGAAAATGATTCTGCAAGAGCACTAAAAGCTTTCCCATCTATCATCTTCAAATGAAATTGATGGAAAATTTTTAAATTACCAATGCTGCTGGGATAATTTTTAAGATTTCATCATTATAACTAGCTGCTTCTAGTTTATCCAGCTCTACAGAATCGAGGTGAGGAAGGTTGCGAATTTTCCCAAATCGTCACGAATCCCTTTTTCACTTGTAAAGGGACAATGCAAACTGCAAACATGTATTCATCGCTTAGATTATTGTTATCGAATTCCACATCTTGTCGATAGGTTGAATGGCCGCTACTCCCATCGCAGCCCTACTTATAAATAGCACTGAGCCTCTGATCACTCGGTTCAGCCAAATTAAACTGAAATAATGAAGAATGAGCTTCTACGATGCGCATGACAATATGATCTACCATATGCTGTAAAGGCACTTCAAGTTTTTGCACCAGCTTGCATTAACTTGTATGTGTGCTTGGTATAATTACCATCTAAAAATAAAGCCAAAGCCTCGTCTGCTGTATAAGGAATCGGACGGCTTTCTTTTGATTCTACGGCACTTTTTTTTTGGCAATATCTTTCCCATTAGCCATTGCAACTAGTTGCGAAGCACTTCGTTTACCAGCTTTGTATAAACTTGCAGATGTTGCAAGCACAAGCTCACTACAAGAAGTTTCGTTTACAATTTGGGCGATTTTCCTTAATTTGGTTTTGTTGGAACTTTCGTGGAATGTCTTATCAGGTCTTCCACGATTAGCCAGTGGATCAACTAATAAGAGTTGTCCGTCTAACTACTCTTTATTTTTTCCTCAAACTTGAGGAAGCTGTAATGGTTAGCTCTCCATCTTTCACCCCATTTCGCTACAAAAATTCTCGATTTATTGGCTATTAATTGGACCTCCATCTCATCATACATTTTAATATCGATTATATTATCAAATATATAGCTTTCAACAGCTGAAAATTTTTTTGTGGGCATGGGCTCGTCGTGCCATAGTAAATAAAGCTCTCGCCTGAGCACCGGCATTGCGCCTAAAAAATGTAATATCATGTAAAGTTGGATGTGGGCGGATATCATATTGGACATATCACAATGACAAGACAACATGGTAATTAAAAAAAAAAATTCTAGCACGAATCCCTACGAATCTCGGAAGTTCTGGTCCACGGAAGTCTTACGTTCGCCGTTTTTAAGTGGTTAGTGGTATAGTTAAACTTAACTACATTTATTTTATACAACGCTTAAGCACAGAACACAAACAAAAATTTTTTAGTTAATACATACCTCTAGCTATAAATTAAAACGCTTTTCTTCCGCTTAGTTATAACAAAGGCAACTTGAGATCAAATTTGGCAATGCGCAAAAAAGCGCGGAAGAGCCTTTTGATGCACGTGCTGAAACATATGTTGTGTTTGACTGCTCACAGCTGATCAACTAGAGCATGTCAATATATATAGTACCTATTTATTAGCTCAGTGCGATATTAGTAATCGATAGTGACTCAATTTTGACGCAAACAAACACCTTGAAAATTGAATTAAGCGACGCTAGATCGACCATTTCGCCCACTGTGCATCGCCACCAGAAGAAATAAAAGAATACTTGGAGTCAATTTGCAATGGATAAAGGATTTTAAGATGAACGAGGTCACGATCGGTATGTTATCTTTATTTATTTTCCCGAAGTCAGCCTAATAAGTTTTTAATTTTTGTAGTGCTTCTATTTTATGCAAAATCAGCATGAAACTGTTGCCTCTGCTGCGAAAAATATGCCAAGCTTTCGCCCTTCAAAAAACTGCCTGCACGGGTGTCGCAAATTCCAAATAAAGACCAGTACCGTAATAAAACATACAGCCCCTTTTTGACCCAACTCCCACCCTCTTACGTAACATGCTGAAGTTTTTATACCTGTGTTAAAAGCCCGGTTTCGTAAGAACGACCAGTGGCTGCCCTTTTGAGCCGCCCGCGGCCCACTGCAGCGAGCAATTCCGAACCCTAGTTGTGAGTGAAGAAGTCAACAACTCTCGCTGTTCATCTCACTGAACAATTCCCACAGCAAGAGAGACTGAACAACTCTCACTAAACAACAATTAAAGAAGAACAACTCAATTTTATTCACTCACTTATGAATAACCCAACACGAATCTAGTTTCGCAATTTACTGGTCCCGTTCATAGTTCTTTTTGAGTGTCGCACTGTGTAATATTTAGCGAAAATATCCAAGTATTAGTTTTTGTCGTATATTTGGGGTCACCATGCGCTACCTGATAGTACAATGTTTATATGTTAACACAAATATTAATGGTCTGTTAGTTATATTTCCTCAGATTAGGAAGTAGAAACCTTAGCCCTTTAGTCCTTCCTATTCGGTTCTTTCCAGGCTAATTTCTGCCAGAAATGTAGACAAATTGCTTACACTACTAAATTTTTTTATTTCATGAACGAAAACCAACCGCTAAGATTAAACGAAGTTTTAAAATTCTTAATAGTATAGTAGTATTTGTAGTTGTTGTAAAATCTTACTGTACACAGAGAAAAAAAGGATATGCAAAAATATCCATTGGATGATTTACCGTATCCATTTGGACTGGATATGTCTTTAATATCTTTTTATCATCCAATGGAACTGGAAAATCATAAAAGGATATGAAAAATGATCATCCCTTGGATGATTTTTTAGCGCCGTCGGATGATGAAAGGATATTAAAGAAATATCCAGTCCAAATGGTTATTTTTTTTATCTTTTTTCTGTGTAGAAGGTACTTTTTAGTATGCCCTTTACAGTTTCTAGATTTTAAACCAAGCTATTTGACTTTTCGATTCTGTGGAATCACTTATGGCAGGGAATTCAGTTGAAACTCACCGCTTTCGAGGTGCGACGTCACGCCTATTTCACTAAATATAATTATACCCAATAGTCCAGTCCAGTTCGAGTTTTTCGATGCATAAAATATTGACCAACCAGATTTTTGGGGTCTGTATCTCTAAAACTATTGCTTATAGACAGAAATTTTCAACGATAAAATTATAGATAATAATATTACCTTTCTTTTTAGTCCTCACAATTTTTCTGTGGGAGTTTCAGGTTATGTACGATTGAAAATTAATTTTTCACTTCTTCCCCATTTTTCTTCTTTCCGGTAAGACCTCGCACAATTGTCTCAGAATATTAATTAATTTAATTATTTATTAACCAACATAACATTTGAAAAAGTTTCATACATAAAATTTTGCTATGCGACAAAGCGTAACAAAACTAGTATAGCTTCACAATCTTTGAATTATTGCCTGTAATCACCAGAATTTATGCTGATAAAACCAAGCTGTACCATAAATCTAATAAGAAACCAAATAGCAAAGCTAACTTCGTACGTGCCGAAGTTTAAATACACTTGAATCTTTTGTGACCAATGACTTAATTCATAAGCTTAATTTATAAATTAATTAAAAAAATTTTAAAAACAGCAAGTAGGGGAGCTGTAGTCAAGTGCCCCGACTACAAAATACCCTGTTCCCTTGACTTCTTGTGTTTTCCCTTCAGTACTCATCATTAGTGAATCACCAAGGATTCATCGATGAATTGGTCAGAGGTATCGATGAATCATAGGTGAGCTCCCATACAAATTATACTAAATTTAACATTGGCATGTCCTAGGCGCTCACACATGACAGTTTATGGGTGAATCACCCATGAATTCACGAATCGGTTCATCAATGACTCACACATGATTTCTTTGCAAAATTCACTGATGAATTCACCTATAAATTCATGTTTGATTCACCCATGATTCCTCGCAGACTTTTGCAAAGAAATCATGTTTAAATAATTTAATTTTAATTATGCTTATTTTAAGCAACAATACAAACAATCAACAACAACAGGTCGAGGAATTCACTATGCAGCACAGCAACTGACCTGCGGACAATTAATGCACAAACATAAATACATACATACTTACGATGAAAACAAACAAAACACAACATCTCAAAACATCACATAATTCGCACAAAGGTGACGATACGACGATTCACACTGCTTATTTAATCACTTCTCTTATAACTATTTACCTGTTTAACTAATAATTAGTTGTTTGTAAAAAAATTCGCGTTTGTTGTTAATAAAATTTTGCGCTGCAGAAATGCTCCACTAAAAATTTTTGGGCAAGTGGCGATTGCGTCAAACGCAAAAACAGAAACACAGTTATTTCGTGTCTTCTTTGTATTTTGTCTTCTGCCCGCGATACCCTTTTCTACTCATATTATGTAAGGGCATATCCGACTTAAGAAGTACTTGTGTACATTTATTAATGATCCATAAATAAATTATTTATTTTGGGATAATAATAATAAAAGTCTATATTAGGGCTATTCCACTAACGATCTGTGCAATCCACTTATTCAAAATTCTTTACTATACATATAGAATATGGTTTTAATGTTCGGTAAAATTTGAAGGGTATGCAAACTTCTTCGTTCGGCGATGGCAAAACTGTTTTTGGGTGCTTGTGGGTCGCAGCGCAACGCAGTAGGTAAATTTGCAATAACAAATATACATAAATTTCTGTTCTGCCGACGTCGACGTCAAAGCAGAAGCGGGGAAAAAGGCATGAATTCGACGATGCATGAATTCTAGAACTGCAGGGTTCATACACACACATACACACTCACACAATCACAATCCCACTATAACATACGCACACACACACGCGCGCCAGCGGTAATTGACAATGCAAGACCCCCTCTCTCCCACAAGCAAAATAGATTCGTATATAACTTCGGTGTTTTTTGACCGATCTTGTTGATCTTTTCAGAAAGGACCTTACTTGATATATATAAAGTTTCGAGTGTCTAACTTAACAATTGTGGCTTTGACAGTTTTTTGTGCTTAAAGGGGGGAGGGGGAAGAATTTTCCAAATCTGAAGAAAACTCGATTTGAATCTGGTATACACCAACCTACATGGAAAAATTTGTGGCTCTATCTCTTATAGTCTCTGAGATCGACGCGTTCATACGGACAGACGGACATGGCTAAATCGACTCGGCTGTTGATGCTGATCAAGAATATATATACTTCATAGAGCGCAAATTCTTCCTTCTACCTGTTACATACTTTTGCACAACTTCATGATCCTTTTTACCCATTTTTATTGGAAACAATGTATAAAACATTGTATGGCAGCCCGACTATAACATACACTGACGAGCAAAACTGTAACACGAATTCAATATTCTCACTTCAACGGTCTGTATTTTCTCTTATACTTTATGCATTCTTAAAATGTTAGTCTTGTTTTGTTAGTGCAATATTTGGCTCTCTTATCTGAAAAAGTCATTTGTTAAACTGGAAGAAATATACAAAAAAAATGTAAAAAAGTCAAGTGTTACAGTTTTGCACTGTGGTTATTTTTAAGCAAATATTTTTATTAAACAATTTTTAATAATGGGTCCACAGCCCTTTTGATATCTTCAGTGCCTCCTTACGATTTGTCATACTTTGGGTGTAGCGTCGCACCATTTCAGGAGGAATAGAGTACCAGACGTCCTTGATCCTCTCCCACAGCTCCACCATTCCACTTGGATGGACCGCATATTTCGCAAGCTGCGATTTGACATGGCTCCATAGATTTTCAATTGGTTTCATGTCTGGAGATTGCTGTGGCCACTTCATGGACTGGACTTTTTGTTTGCCCATCCAATTTTTCACCAAATGTGACGTGTGTATCGGGTCATTGTCTTGCTGAAAAATGCATAATTCAGCAGCAAGACTCCTCCTAGATTCAGTTGCAGAATGCTCAGATATTGTTCCTTTCGCATTATTCCTTCGATCAATACCAAGGATCAAACTCCATTTTTCCGTTCCTAGCAAAAAGGCAAATAACTTTGCGTAGTAACTTTGCTGCAACTCACGAATATTGAACTGTAGCTGATTGGTTTACTAATAAAAAGTTTAAACAATTGCAAAATAATTTTTTTTAAGGTAATATGGTCAGATGAAACAAAAATCAAACGTTTCGAGTCAGACGGACGATCCTGGTATTGGACTAGAGATCCCACAATTCAATCACAAAGTACAATGCGGCAAACCGTCAAGCACGGTGGCGGCTCAATTACGGATTGGGGTGTATACCATATCTGAGCATTCTGCAACAGAATCTAGGAGAAGTCATAGAAAATATGGGTCTTGCTGCTGAAAAATGCATTTTCCAGCAAGACAATGACCCGAAGCACACGTCATACTTGGTGAAAAATTGGATGTTCAAGCAAAAAGTCCAGTCCATGAAGTGGCCACCGCAATCTCCAGACATGAACCCGATTGAAAATCTATGGAGCCATATCAAATCGCAGCTTGCGAAATATGCGGTCCATCCAAGTGGAATGGTGGAGCTATGGGAGAGGACCAAGGACGTCTGGTACGCTATTCCTCCTGAAATGGTGCGAAGCTACACCCAAAGTGGACCCATTATTAAAAATTGTTTAATAAAAATATTTGCTTAAAAATAACCACAGTGCAAAACTGTAACACTTGACTTTTTTAAAATTTTTTTTGTATATTTCTTCCAGTTTAACAAATGACTTTTTCAGATAAGAGAGCCAAATATTGCACTAACAAAACAAGACTAACATTTTAAGAATGCATAAAGTATAAGAGAACATACAGACCGTTGAAGTGAGAATATTGAATTCGTGTTACAGTTTTGCTCGTCAGTGTACTCTGTACCTGCGAAGTGCTGCCCACCACCGTAGCTACCGGTGCGGCTCATAATTGATTATTTTCCTTATAGCTCGACTATCGTTGATCCGATTTCTACCATTCCTTTGGCGGATCGATAAATAATTCTGGTTACTAAATATGTCGGAGATATGACGTGTTTTCCAAGTTGCTGGGGCGTGTCAAAAATGAAAATAAACTTAATCTGCATGCAAATATAAGAGATTTTGTCCCATACATGTCTAAACTCTATCTCTTACCATCTCTATCTCTTACTATCTCCGAAAGTTTTATTGATAGAAGTTTCGTACCTTCTGGAAATATTTAATCAGGGCTGTCGAAAGGGGATTCCGGGCCCGGGCGGCTTTTCTCATGTTGTAGATAGTTTATTTAAGTTTTCGCCAAAAATCTGGGCTCCGGGCCCCTCTCAGAAGTCCGGGCCCGGGGGGACTCGAAAGGCACCGACCGCAATGGCAATGGGCAATACTTCACACACCTTTACACAAAATTTGGGAGGAACAGAGTATATTATAGTCGGGCTTGACCGGCTTTCAAACTGGTTTCTTATGTTCTTGCTTCGAACCTTCGTTGTTTTCTAAATCTTCTAGGACTTCATCTTACATTTTTAATCGCACGTATCCTGAAAACTATTACCCGCACGGAAAATTTGTGAGCACCAAAGATACTGTTATTATCTATAGCTTCGTCTGTGACAATTTTTGTTTATAAGCAAAAGTTTCAGAAATACAGACCAGTTCGCTTTTTACAATATGGCAGCCGTTCCCAATGACACAAATTTGAACTTAAGCCTTTTAGACAGTCCCCAACTACAAATAAAAAATCTGGCTGGTCAATATTTCATGCATAAATATGCCCCTTCCTATAAGTGAAATTAAAAAAGTGTTTTAGTTGTGACATTGTATTTTTATCAATTGGAGATTTGGATTGATTTTTCGATATCAAGAAATCACGTTTCTAATTAGTTCGCACACTTAGCTTTAATATAAACTAGCTGAATACCCGGCGTCGCCCGGGCTCTTATGATTCTTAAGAGAGCGATTATATTCAATCTAGTGCAGGCCGCATGCCGGTATAAACATTTTGGACCGTTCGATCTTTTTCTCTATATACACGTCTTCATGATAATCTAAAATCATGAATATTTTGCTAATTTCGTGACTTTTTGACCGTTTGGTTAATACTTTCTATTTACCCGCCTACAATTGCTGTCTATTAAATCTTCACAATAATCCAGCCTCAAATCAAAAATTGGCAAATTTCGAAATATTTTGGACCGTGTAATCTACAGCTTCCATTTACCAACGCCGGCATAGAATATAAACACTAAGCGCTTTCATAATTAGAAACCTTCGCGGGCAAGCGTTGTCCAAAGTTTTGTGGCAATCAGATGAACGGTAAAGTTTTTGAAATTTCGCGGTTTTATGACCATTTCCGGCCTATTTCTTCAATTTAGATACCTTCGCGGGCAAGCGTACAACCATTCCTCAAAGCTTCATCAAAACGAACATTTTGCAAATTTCGCGGTTCTTGGACCATTTTCCGCCCATATCTTCTACTTGGAAACCTTCATGAGCAAGCGACGAACCACTATCCAAAGATTTACCGCAACAGCAAATTTTTTAATTTTCGCGGTTTTTTGACAATTTTCTTCAAATTTCCCTCCCGAGCAAGCTTTCAATTCATTCCCCAAAAGTTGACTGCAATCGGATGAACGGTATAATTTTGCGAATTTTCCGGATTTCTTACCTTAGGAACCTTCGCGGCCAAGCGTCTAACCATTGACCAAAATTTCATCGCAATCGGATGAATGGTATAGTTTTTGAATTATCGCGGTTATTTGACTATTTCCCGCCCATATCTTGAAATCAGAATCCTCCAAAGTTTTATAACAAAGGAACATTTTGCAAATTTCGCGTTTTCTTCTACTTGAAAACCTTCCTGGGTAAGCGTCGATCAATTTCCCAAAGTTTTAGCGAAAACGTAAATTTTGCATTTTTTGGACCGTTTTCCGCAAATTTGTTCAACTTAGAAACCTTCCCGGGTAAGCTTTCAAATATTCCCACATTTTCGTTGCAATCGGATGAACGGAACAAATTTCGCGGTTTTTGGACCATTTCACAGACATGAGACATAGCCTATGACACTTTCCTGATCGACATGAACTTACTGTGAAAAATTCGTGAAGATCGGTTCAGTGGTCTAAACCACCCATAAGGGACAAACATACAAACATGCAAACATACAAATATACAAACATACTTTCACTTTTATATAGATGTATAGATATGGTATTTTCCCCATTTAAACTTGTGATCCATTTTGAGGTTGTGTCGGAAGTTGCACCCTCATCACAAAAATACCCTACTCTAATAAAAAAAATTTTAATTCCTTTTTTCACGAGGATTCGTTTTTATCTTAGTTTTTGCCAACTTTTTTGCTTGCATTTGTTTTGGCTGAACTTCGATGTTTGACAAATTTCGACCCAAAACCGCATCGCGTTAACATTGCCAGAATCCGACTCAGTCCCCGACGATCCAAATTTGCTTCAGAGTGTCACAACAGGTGACTTATCATGGGTTTATGGATGTCCAGTAATTCTGTCGAAAGTGAGGGTTTTGCAAAAAGTTTTCTATGATTGCAGGGGCGTGATGAACCATGAGTTTTTGCCACAGGGAAAAACGGTTTATAAGGAATATTACCTGCAATTTGTGCCCTGAATTGTGGAAGAACAAAAATTGGCTTTTGCACCACGACAGCGCCCCGGCCTACTCATCGGTGTTTGTGCGAGAATTTTTGGCCAAAACAAACCTCTAATAATGCCGCAGCCACCATACTAACATGACCCATAAGTTTAGTTTTGCGGGTGTTCTTACCAAAATTTCACTCGCAATACTCCATAAAAATTTATGTATACTATGCAAATCCTACGATGTTGTCATTCTATCCAGCTGGTGTTGACCCCGGCTGCAGAGGGCCTAATAGCGCTGAAAAAACGCCTGAGGACGGAGTACACGAGAACCCATGACCCTGCGATCGACAGAGTATACAGGAGGATTGCGAATCGGTCAGGATTCCTGATGGCGCATGGGCCAAACACCCACAGGACCGAGCTGAAGCCTTCGCCTGCTACCTCGCGGAAAGATTCCAGCCTTTTAGCTCTGCCTTAACCAACAGGCTGCAATTGGCTCAGGACTCACTGGACGTCCCTCTACAAATGGCGCTGCCAGACAAACCCATCACGTTTGAGGAGGTCAAGAGTGAAATAGGCTCGCTAAAAAGCAACAAGGCTCCCGATGAAGACGAATTAGACAATGGGTCAATAAAGCAACTCCCTCGCAAGGCGGTATTGTTCCCATCGCTCATTTTCAATGCAGCTCTACGCCTCAGCTATTTCCCATTGCTTGGAAAAGTGCCAACATTGTGATGCTTCACAAACCCGGGAAGCCCCCAGACGTACTGGATTCCTACAGACCCATACTTAGTAGTCACAAAAGATGCTGAGCAAGCTCTCGTTAACACATCATATAAGCGGCTGTACAATTCTTCCTTAGCGAAAGCCGCGGCAATTTGGAATGCTGTTAGCAGATCCACAGAAGCAGCAGATGAAGTTGAGAAAATTTGCCACAAGATGTCTGTACAATAAAAAAAAAAAACATTATCTACTGGCATATTTGCTAAGGCTTTTGATCTTTTGCAGGGCGAATCCCGTTGTTATTTGGGATTTTTGCTGCCCACTTTACTTCAAGTAATACATAAACTTGAATGCTTGATTAATTTGAAATATTGTGATCCACATAAAGATGCTCTTTAAAGGGGAGTTCTAAAACAATTTTCTATGAGAGTCCATGAGAGTTCAAATTCAAAGGATTCTGAAGACTTTTTCGATTCCAATAATGTAACATTGGACGAAACTGAGAATTGTTCTGCAAATTCCAATATTGAATTGGAAGTCTTTACTTATCTGGCCGATAATAGCAAGTCTTTAGAGTCTATACTTAATCATACAAATATTTGCAGTGTGTTTTAGAAGTAAATACCATTTTGCCTAGCTCTGCTCCAGCAAGAAATTTTAGCTGTGTAGGCCAAATAATTAAAATACTCGAAACTCTTGTAACGTTAAACAAAAAAGATAGTCGTTCAAGACCGACTATAACATACTCTGTACCTGTGAAGTGCTGCCCATCACAGCTGCGGTGCTGCCCATAATTGTTTGTTTTCCTTATAACTCGACAACCGTTCATCCGATCTTTACCATTCCTTTGGCGGATCGATAAACAATCCTGATTACTAAATATGTCCAGAAGGAACGAACCTATCTATCTATAAAACTGTGGAAGTTATGACGTTTTTTCAAATTTGCGGGGGCGGGAGGGGGCGTGGCAAAAATTGAAAATAAACTTGATCTGCCTTAAGAAGCATAAGTCCCATACATGTCAAACCTCTATCTCTTACCATCTCTGAGATGTGTGCGTTCATGCGGAAAGACAGACGGACATGGCTTTTGCACAAACTTATTATACTCTATGTACCTTTGGTACTGAGTATAAAAATGTGAGCCTTTCCAATCACTGGGTACACTGGGTTCTTTCTTGTTTTATATTGGGGACGTTTAGTTAGTTAATGTACATAACTATTAATACAACTAAAAACTTCAGTGTTTACCTTTTGCTTCATTTAAATGGTATATATATATCCTGCCCAATTGAATCACTCAATATATAAATAATAATATTAATTCCACTTGACAATTTACATACAGGAACGCGCCGGAGTCTACGAAGAGCGCAGCTTGACCACAGAGACAGCATCTTCCAGTCTATTCGTTCCGACACCATCGCCGTCAACAAAAACAATGCAACTGACAACGCTCTCGACTATCACATAAATTCATATACTGTTACACAAACTATCACAGAAAATGGAAACACTTTTAGCAAAATATTCCCCCCCCCCCCCCCCCCAAACATGAAACTATTCTGTAACGATAGACGATAAATAAGAATATTAAGCTGTTTATAGGCAGACGCTTCCTCGGCTCTTTTAGACACTTTTTAGTTATACTTGAATACTATTATGTCCACAAGAGAGACTCTAAATACCTCTATGCACTTATTGAAATGAAGCATTTTGTCAGTCTGGTCATTCAACGAATGCACCGGTATTTATACTTTCTGAAATGATGCGGTAAATAGATCATTTTTTTATTTTTACACAATTTCCAACTGTTACAAACATTTTTCTACAATGTAATTGCAATTCGGATTCAAGTGCTTTGAAGATGTCTAAATTGGAATATATAATCGGTTCCTGGATCACCTCACGAGCCGAGCGCCTATCCCTTTCCGTCTGTCAGCGTCGGTCAAAACTAAATTCTCAGGTGTAAGGACATCGGGCTGGAAGATTACACAGATCCGTCAAACTATATTTGTACATAAGTTAAAAAGAAAACCTTTTTGTTTTTAGATATATCTTTTCAAAATTAACTTACTTACATATGTACTTATTACACAATTGTATTTAAAGTATAATATTGTCAGACCACTAACAAACAATGTTCCAATCGGTCAAAAATTATGTTCTCTGTTAAATGAATATTTATGTGTAAATACAGATTAAAATCGGTTTGTTATAGGAGAATTTTATTTGGAATCGGGTCAAAAAGCTTCGGATATGATAAAAGCTAAGTGGATGGTACAGTAAAAAGGTATTTGCTCAGCCAAAACAAAATGGCCTAAATAGACCAAAAATTGCTTAAGGGGGTATTGCTGCTTGGAAGGGTGTTTTTGGACAAGGGCTGTTCCAAAAGTTTTCGGCCTCCAAAGTTGGACGTTGAAAAAAAGGTAAGCTGCTGGCAGCACGGATAACTCCACTTCGGATCATCTGAAATGGAAATGGTAAGCGGCATTAAGCGGCCCATTGAAAAATGAAAAATCGATTTTGGGCAATTTTTTGGTAGTTTAGTGTAAAAAAATAATAAAAAATTATGATTGAAATAGGGTCATTAATGGTGACAATTCTGCGTCGATTGCACTTTGTTTCATCAAAATCGGTTCAGAACTACGGGCGCAATCAGTGCCGCCAGCTCGAAAAACGTGGTTTCGAGATAAACGCGTTGAAGTTTGCAGTTGCTAGGCAAATCGGGCCACTTTTGGTCATTAAACGGGCTATATCTTCTTAAGTATTTCGAATTTCAAAAAATCCTTTTTGGACGATATTCTTAAATATCCAAGCTATAAAAATATGAAAAAAAAAAAATCGAAACCAGAGATCTGCAAGAGTGCTGTTTTCTTGACTCGAGTATTCTTGTTGTAAATGCGTCTTGAGTATGATTTTTCACTTAAAATATAAAGTCAGTTCATATACTCACTTATATCGTACTAGTATTTCAGTGACTAGTCTCAGTTTTGAGCGGGTGTCAAATTTACTTGTTCCTGCTTTGAGCGACACCGCACGATGCTTTCGTCTTTGAGTTACATGCCAATTTTACTCAGACAGCAAAGAGGAATACGCAAATAACCCGGTGTTCTGAGCACACATTCTACAAATACTTAAATATTACTTGAGTATTCCTCATCGCATTTGTTGGTTTCTAAAGCACGCGTCACTTTTGTCACTCAGGGTAGGAAAAGGCATAACTGACTTAAGTATATGAATTAATTTATTAAAGATCCATGCAAAAAATATTGCTTATGGTATAAGAATAATAAACATGTGTAAGTCTTTTCCACGAACGACGGTCCAAGGCCCTTATTTTAAAATTCTAAAATATTTTCATATAAAACATAGGTTAAATGCTCGCTCAAATTTAAAGGGTATGCAAAATTCTTCATACCTTTTTTCAGTGGGCGTAGACAAAATTGCAAAAACAATACACACAGAATTCGGTTCTGCTGACGTTGACGTCAAAGCAGGGATAAATTTGACGAGAAGTGAAGGAAGCGAACATATCAGAGAGCAGTCACACGAGGTCACCAGTAAAAAAAAATCCCCAATTTCACACTCAAATTTTACGGTTCTTTGTTTTTATGAGTATTTTCTATACGCTACGCGAGTGGCTCAAGTGTTTTCGGCACTTAAGTGCGAGACGCAAATATGCTGCGAGTAGAAATACTACTGTATACATTTTGTTGGAGTGGTCGAGATACCCGAGTGCGAAAATATTAAGTACTTATGCAGTGCACTTGCAGTTGTGGTGCACTCGTGCAGATCTCTGGTAGCAACCTATGCCCTATGTCGAATGATTTTCGTTTCACGCTCCGGCTCTGGTATTGCATCTGGCATGAGACGTCTTCTCTTCGACACCTGGCCTTTGTTGGTTAAAGGCTTTCAATCGGTAGCTTTAAAATGTGTATGGCAGATTTTTCCATTTGGACCAAAACTACATCCTAAGGATTCTTCCCACAATTTTCATTTTGTTTTTTTGGAACATGAATAAAATTTACTCCCTCAGTACTGTATACATTTTGTTGAAGTAGTCGGGATATCCGAGTGCGAAAATATCAAGTACTAATGCAGTGCACTTGCTGTTGCGGTGCACTCGTTCAAGTCTCTGCTGCAAACCTTTAAAATTCTGCAGAAGGTTTGGTCCGGTGGTTTAAACTTGTTGCAAAAAGTCTAGCAAGGTTTTGGTTCGAGCCCCGGTTTCGACTTATTAATTATTATATTCTTAAGTTAAATTATTGTAATTATCAAATTAAATCTTCTAGGAGCATTTCATCTATACTAGCACTTAGATCAAAAAGAACAAACTTCAGTGTTGAAAATGCTCGTTAAACTGATACCTGAGTTGTTGGAACAGCTAGTTAGAACAGTAGTATAACAGTAGTATAACAGTTAGATAGTTGTCAATATTTTTTAACTCTCCGTTTTTATGGCCTTTCCAGAACTTTAAAACATTTGGCGATATTCGAGGTGTGTTCAAAAGAAAAGGGGAATTTTAAAATTTTTTTTGAAAAGTACTTATTTATTCATCAATATCCATTTTGTCCCCTTCAAAGTAATCGCCCTCGGATATAATACACTTCTGCCAACGCATTTTCCAATCCTTGAAGCACTTTTGAAATGCGCTTTCCGGTATGGCAATCATCTCGTTCTTCAATTCTGACTTGATCTCTTCAGTTGTGGCAAAACGCTTTTCTTTCATTGGTCTCTTCAGTTTTGGGAATAGGAAAAAGTCGCAGGGAGCCAAATCTGGTTAATACGGTGGTTAAGCCATGATTACGGTGTTGTTTTTGACCAAAAAATCACGAGCAAGCATTTATGTGTGAGCTGGTCCATCATCGAGATGCAGAATCCACGATTTGTTTTTCCACAATTCCGATCGTTTGAGCCGTATTGCTTCATGCAAACGTTGCATTACTTCCTTGTAGTATTCCTTATTAATTGTACGACCTCTTGGCAGGAACTCGTGATGCACCACACCATTGTAATCAAAGAAAACAACCTTGCACAAAAAATCGTGATTAACCTTTTCAGTTGCCAAAAACAAACTGTCTAAATTGACTAATCGAAGAAGGCTGCTATTGCAAACATATGATAAACATATTTGTCTGAATATAACAAAAACAAAATATCGATAATTGAATGTACACCGCCCCCAAAAATGCAAAATTCACCATTTTCTTTGAACACACCTCGTATGTGCTCGTATGTGACAATTTTCAAAAGAGTCTATAACTTTAATCAAAGTTTTTATCTTGATATTTGAATATTGCATCATTAACTAATTTTCTTTGCAATCAGACGTTAAGTCATTTAAGAGTTCTTTTGCTCGAACCACATTCCTTCATTATCGACGGTAATGGTATAGAGCAGACATGCCGAAAAGTAGCATACGGCAGAGCACTCTCCAATACTCATATACTCCAAGACTCATAAAGAGTAGCACCAATACATCGTTGTTGGTCAGTTTTTTTGCACGCGCAATTTTGGTTCTACGCGACGCACACACATACGAAATCGTTTGCATGTGTGTCGTTTTGTATGCCGCGCGCCCTTCATGAATACGACCATTAATTTCCTATCTTCGGTGCAATTACAAAAACAAAACGCACCCAAAGAGCATACGGCTGGGCATGGCTGGTATAGAGAATGGAGAAACGACGCACAGTGGCCGGTGACTCAGGATCTGCTGCTAAAGAAGATAGTTTAATACACTGAAAGGTTGCATAAAATAGGCAAAATGTTTTAATATTTTTAAATCGATTTGGTAAAAATGAAGCCGGTAAACTATTTAAAATTAACCAAATTTTATGAAAGGATAATTCTTACTGACCAAATAAATTTATTTCCATACAAAATTAGTTCTAGCTTGGGAATGGTTAATTTTCTTCAAAAAGGATGTCAAATTAGCAGAGCTAGCAAATAACAATTGACCGTTTTTCGTTGTCCAAATATAACAGTTATTTACGGACCCTTTGTGCAAAAAGTCAAAGATGAACCGTTCACTCCGGTCATGATCGAATCGCTCAGTGCTCAACGAACAACCAATGGATTTGTTTACATTTTGCTCTGCTCATTCACTGAGCAAATCGTCGCGAGCGAAGAAGATAAAAGTCATTTGCGTTTGTGTGTGTGCATGTGTGAGTAAGGTGTCTGTTTGGGCTTGCGACTCAAACAAGCCACACACACACACAAAACAAATAAAAGAAAAAAGAAGGCCTTTTGCACATCTATTGACTTTTAATGTGCGAGCGCTCAGTCGGATCGCTGTCAATAAATTGTTATTGAACGAGCAAAACAAGAAAAGCTTAAGGCCGGGTATCCAGTAACGCAAAACCAAAAAATTCCTGCCAAAGTTCATATGAAAAAACTTGTGCTAGAAATTTTCTGTTTACGATTTCGTTTGTTGTGTATCCAGCAGCTTGAACAGAATCCACACTTTGTATAGATAGCGGCGTTTCTAAAGCTTGTGTGGAACCAAAAACAGCAATTGCTCAGCTCAGGAATATATTATTGACCATTATTTTGGATGTGATGTGCGCACAGATGGATGCAAATGGGGGTCGGAGGACAAAGCAAACGCCAGATAATGTTAACATAAATATAACACAAGATTTAATTGAATTCAATTAATAATAGCGGTTTCAGATTTGTAATAGTTTCATTCTCCCAGATTTATTTTGCCAAGGTTCTGACCAGCTTCTGAGCTCTTGTTCTTATCTTGTATTCAAATATAATAGAATTTATTTCATTGGTTACCAATCATTGAGTCTTATTTCTTTTCGGGGCACACTGGAGAGTCCTGCTCAGCCATCGGCCCAATAATTTAGAACGAATTGTGAGACCAATGTGGCTGATGTCGAGGTATGATGTTATCACACCCGACCGCTTAATCAATAATAATCCACTAGAAGAAATAAAATCTACAATGGTAGACCGAAGTTGGTTAACGTTATTTTGTTTAAATTTAATTAAATTAAAACTTGGCCAAAATATTTTACTTGGGTTCCACAAACTAAAAATAAATAGCAAGTTCCTGGCAGGAATTTTCCGCAGTGCTGGATACAGGCCTTTACTGAGAACAGTCAACTAAACACAAAAACAAGGAGAAACTAAGTGTTCTGCTCAGAGCGAGAGGAAGCGTTTATGGATTTGTTCGGTTTTGTTATTGAGCAGACCGCAAAGGCAAAAATGTTTAATTTTTTTTCGAGCTCTTTGCACCACTGATTATGCCCAGCACAATCGTTTTCAGGTCTTGTGTCAAAATTATAACGATCTTTATCACTTGCTCTCAACAGATCTCTCTCTTCTCCTTAAAAACGCCCCTATAAACATATCTGCGGGACAGTCTCTGACCACACCCAGCTAGGGCATAGTAGGGGCATAGCTTGCCGGACTGGCTAGTAAAACTTCCCCCACCGGGTCCGAGACTTTTCTGTAATTATTTTGTTTTATTTTATTGTATTAATCAAATTTTCATTTGGGGTGTTCATTTAGTGTTGTATCATTGCAAATTGCACATTGTGCAAGCCGCTCCAACAACAATTTGTACTGAGTCAAGTTTGCACTTTATGCTAGACCCCTACCCTTGACTACAAAAATCGTTGCAAGTGGAAATCAATATTAGTGTTAGACAACTATAAAAGCGTGACAAGTGTTGCAAAATTTTCTGGTATTTTTTGGTGTAATTTAGTGCTTTATGTCCTAAATCAAAACATCCCGCCAACTAACGGACTTTGGCACATTAGCTATGTCGCCTCTGCGGCTCGCATAAATGCAAATTGAATCATCAACAAAATCATCCATAATTTCGTCAAATTCTGAAGCGGCCACAACATGGTCAGCTACACCTGCAATAAATATTACCTAATGTACTTAAATTACCACATAATGCATTCCAACCTATAAACCTTCAATTGCATCAATTTCGTGAATTGCTTGGGATGCTCTCCATTCCAGAAGTGATGCTTTCAAGCTATTAAATGGCATTTTAAATTTATATTTTCAGCAGCAACTCAAACTACACTCACAATAACCAACTCAGCGATAACAATAGCGAACAGCTGATTGCGTTAACTTACAAGACTTACAACACTCAAATCGTGCAATTGGGTGTTCACGATAGCACTGCTGCAAAGTTGCACATATAAAATGATACAACACTTAATGAACACCTCTATTGTTTTTTGTTTAAATTTTATGTTGAAAATATGTATTGTCTGTATGTATTTGTATTCAGCGCCTGGCTGAATGTGAAGTAGAGGCAAACGCCAGAGTGGAAACCGCGTTTGCTCTGCACTTGCGAATAAGCTTTCAAACCGAGCACACGCATTTTTTCTTCTGCACCTCTTTTTAATTACCACTGCCAGACGAGGTTAATCCTGCC
The DNA here is from genome assembly GCA_018904265.1 of Lordiphosa collinella. Lineage (NCBI taxonomy): Eukaryota > Metazoa > Arthropoda > Insecta > Diptera > Drosophilidae > Lordiphosa > Lordiphosa collinella. The sequence continues at coordinate 358,799 of JAEIFV010000092.1, read as the reverse complement.
TCAAGACTTTAAACTATAGTTCTAAGTAAATTGTTTTTTTTATGCCTATGCAGAGGTCCTTTGCATTAGTAAAATATGATTTTTATGAAAGCGCTTATAAGCTAGTGGCTGCAAATCGATATTAACCGTTTAACGTACGAATTTCAAGCCCATACACAAAATTTCCAGTTCATAGCTTAAATAAATTCTGAAACTTGTAAAACGTCTAACACTCACATTTTTAACATAAATTCCAATGTTCCAATTGAAAGATGCAGATCTGAACCACTCGTTTTTAGCCGATTTCGCACCGGTTCACATAATACATAGCCTATGATTCTTTCCTGATCAATATGAACATACTGTCATATATCGTAATGATCGATTCGGCGGCTTAGACGCCAATAAGGGACATAAATATACACATATCGCTATTATGAAGTTTTACTTATAGCGATTAATATTTTATTGTTTCACATAACTAGTTTAATACAAATTGTATGTTGGTTGTGGCCAGCTCAGAGAGCTGGCCGCTGCCGCAAGTCTCACACACCATCGAATACTGAATCTCTTGGAGAGGAGTAAGCTTCATGATAGTGTGGTAGTCGATAGTCGCTCGTAACTAGTAATCGATAGGCACTGGTGACTAGTAATCGATAGTAGCTGGTGACTAGTGGTAGCAGAGTCGCCACACATTCATACATACTGAAGTAACTGTTATTATTATTAATGTGTGTAGATTTTCTAACGGTACTTTCTAGCTCATTATATTCCGTTTCTAGATTTTTTGCATAGTTCGTTTCTGCTTATGCATTTATGACTGGGAATCCAATTGTAAATCTTCGCTTTCGAGATGCGGCGTAAAAATATGAAAATATCGCGATATTTTTGACCGTTGGATCTTCACCTGTACGTATTTGACCGTCTAAATAATAATCTAAACTCAAGAAAATTTAGCACATTTTGCGACTTTTTTGACCCTTTGGTTTACACCTCCAAGCTTTTTTTACCGTTCAATCTGCATCTTTCATTAATCAGCGCCTGCATTGTAATCTAAAAATTAAATGCTTTCATAAATATGATCATTAGATAATTTTGCAAATTTCGCGGTTTTTCGAACTTAGAAACCATCGCCGGTAAGCGTCCGACCATCCCTCAAAGTTTGTTCTTAATGATCGGTACAGCTTTGCAAATTTCACGCTTGTGGGCCATTTCCCACCAATTTCTTCATCCTTGAAATTTTCGCGGGCAAGCGTCCAACCATTCTCCAAACTTTTATCGTGATTGAATAAACGGTATTATTTTTTAAATTTAGTGGTTTTTGGACCATTTTTGGATCATTTCTTTAACACAGAACCTTCCCGAGCAAGCGTCCAACCATGCCCAAAAGTTTAATCGGAATCGGAAATTTTGCAAATTTCGCGGTTCTTGGACCATCTTCCCCTCATTTCTTCAACTTAGAAACCTGTAAAACCAATCCTTAAAGATTCATTACAATCGGATGAACGGCATAATAATGCTAATTTCGCGGTTTTCGGAACATTTACCGGCGTCGCACACTGGGCGAAACAGCCGACTTAGCGGAAGAAAAAGCAAATTTTAGAAAAAAGGAAAACCCGCCTATTTTTGAGTTGCAATCGATTACCAACAGACTATTAAGCCAATCGATCCTTTCCATTTATTTTTGTGGTTTTTATTTGCTCAGCTGTGAGCTATCAAACATAACATATGTTGCAGCAGCTACTGCAAACTATTTTCCCGCTTTTTCTAATGCGCCCAGATTTGTCTTGCAAATTGCGAAAGTTTATTTTTCAAGCTGTAATATTTTGTTTTAGTTAAGTTAAAGGTATGTATTAACGAGAAAAATTGTTCCATGACATGTGCGTGTCTGTTGTAATGGTAGCATCGTGGTAGCATCTTGCAATCGTATTTATCTCTTTTCAACAACTGTTTTAAGATTTTCGTGGAGTGCAAGTTTTTTAATCCGGCTGTATTCGGTCTAGTTCGTTTTGTTTTTGTTTATATGAATTGTTATCTTTGTGAAATGCTTCTATTTGGCTGCATCTGCTAACAACTGACTACTTTTCAGGCACTATGTCGCTTTGCAAACGTTTTTTTTTTTTGGAATGGGTCGCCGCAAACGTCCCTGCACATTAAATTTCGGCAGTTGAGGCGTATGTTTTTGCAAACGTCATTAATAAGTCGACAATTGCTGATGGAAAGCTGCAAGAAATTGGCAAACTATTAAGGAATTTCAACAGCAAGTTGGTTGAAAAATGGAGGCAGTGTTATCGGTGTAGTATTTGGTATCAGAAAAAAAACCAAGATTAATTGGATGGAATGATCGTATTTTCTGAGACAAATATTTCAATAGGGAGACCAGAAAAAGACTTCGCTGTATGCCCTATGAAACATAAGGCGTTAAAAGTTGCGGAGCTAATCGGATCGAGCTTGTATAAAGCTGGAAAACGAAGTGCATCGCAAGTTATGACAATTCTAGACACTGCTGAGGTTCCCTTGCAACTTTTGTTAGATCACACAATTACTATGATTGTCGAATGTTACAAGAATGTGTTTAGCCGTATTGTTGTTGGTCAAATATAAAAAACACTTACTGCTTTATATAAATGAGGATGTAAATGGGTATGAATACGGAGGGGAAAAGAAGTCTTCTCTCAAATGTGGAGTCTGAAGAGTCCGGTTCGGAGTGTAGTTCAGAATAATTTTTTTTATTGTTTATATTATTATTCTTAAACTATTTTCACAATGTTGAACTTCCCTTGATTAATAAAAAAGATGTTTTTTAAATCTTATTTCAACTTTTTACTTTTTAATTATTAAATAATTTTTTTATAGTTAAAATTTAAACTAAATGACTGTTTAAACGACCTTTATACTCTTTAACTTGTAGTTTTTACAGGCTCGAGGTCTTACTATGTTATTGACATAGCTTTAAACAGAGGCACACAACACAACAAAGGAGGCTTCAGGTTCATCGGACGACGTTTCATGAGGGACCAACCTCACTCATCAGCGATCTTCAGCCTGAAATGTCTGTCCAAACAGCAGTCTCTCCATGCCTGCGACGGCAAAACCGTTTGGGAATTCCAAAGGGCAGCTTTGCGCGCAAAACACAAAAAAGACAGCTTAAGACAGCCATTCCCCTTTGTAAGTGTGTGGCCTCTGTTTTTGGACTTTGGACTCAGGTGCAACCAACGGCCGCCGCTCTGGTACAAAAGACCAAAATGTTTGTATATACAAACAGGAGTTTTTTTGTTGTTTTAAATGAAACTATTTTTATTAAGTTTCGAACAACAACGCAGTCCCGAGCGTTTTTAGTACTAAATGACTGTTTAAACGACCTTTATACTCTTTAACTTGTAGTTTTTACAGGCTCGAGGTCTTACTATGTTACAATAAATCATATGAAGAACTTTTCTCTCTAGCACGCCGATCCCCTCCTCATCCACTGTTGTTAATGTCCTTGTCCATGTTGTTAATGTATTGCAGGGCTGGGATAATAAGCGACTTGTATAGCGCGATTTTTCGAGAAAGGGCTCTACTCTTGAACTCCTTACTAAGACCGTAGTAACATCGGTTTGCAAGAGTTATTCTTCTTCGGATTTCCAGACTGGTGTTGTTTTCGCTGGTTATCGTCGTTCCGAGGTAGACAACAGATTGTCCAAGTGTAGACTCACTGCGCGTTGATTGTAGGTACTTCGTCTTATCCTCATTTACCGCTAAGCCCATAAGTTTTGACTGCTTCTCTATCTCTGAGAACGCCTTTGTTTACCACAGATTCGCTTTTGCCGATGATATCAATATCATTGGCATATGCAAGTAGCATGTTATCTCTGGTAAAGATGGTGCCCGTTCTGTTAGCATTTGGGCACTGAAGCAGTATGTACTCCATCAGCAGATTAAAGAAGTCACACGATAAGGTGTGACCCTGCCTAAAACCTCTTTCCCTTCCAACGGACTGCTACCTTGTCGTGGTGGGAGGGCTTAGTAGGTGTAAGGAACCTAAGAGCAATGCCGGCGGTAGCAATCGCTACCGGCAGGGCCACCCATGCCGGTAAGGTCAAGGGGGAGCACTGAAGCAAAAAGCAGTCCAAACCTGGCGGATAGATAAAACGCAACCCAGCCAAATAGGCAACATGACAAAAGTCATTGAAGGAGCAGGAGTTGCGGTGCAGGGAGTCGAATTCCCAGTACCGGCGGCGGATCGGGGTGAGAACGCAGGCCCCACGGCGTCGATATCATGCAACTGCAAACCCAGTGTGGAGGTGGACCACTTGGCCTCCACATTGTGTAATGTGGCAAGTGAAGGTGCACTTCATCGTCAAGATGGGGTGGACATGGAGCCGGAGGTCGAAAATGGCGAATTCATTTTCACAGGCCCGTCAATGACAGACGAAGAGCTAGCGCTTGCGCTCGCATGCCTGTCAACGACGAGCCACCGAAAGTGGGTTAGCCTGCATTGGCCACGGCTCCGGCGGAGAACAAGAAGGAAGTGGCTTCTCACCGCAAGCAGCGCTCAGGGTACAAGACATCGCTCAAATTTCTCAGGACACTTGGAGTCGATGACTGCAAAGGAGAAGGCACTCAAAAAGAAGCACGATTACAAAGTGCGCCGCTACAACCGGCTGTCTAAGGATAGCTCGGACCAAGCACCAGCACAGAGTACGACGGCCCAAGTGGAAGCACCGGAAACTGCGGCAAAGACGGAATCTCCGTCCACGTCGAAGACAGCCAAAGCATCCACTAGGGACAGGAAGCACCGCAGAAGACCACCCCCTACGTCGACCACACTCTCCCAAAAGGAGAGACCGGATGGCGAAAGGGGTGGAAATTCGAAGCGGCAAAGATCTGATGACTCATCCAAGACCCCGGAAAACAAGCGAAGCAGACCAGAAGACCTTCTGGCCAGCTTCAGCTCAAAACCGGAGCTTACGATAGCCATTATCGACCGAAGCAACCCGGAAGGGAAGCTCTCAGCCGAAAATTGGCTCATCCTGGAGGGAGTCATCATGCAGGCCATCCACGATGCCATGACACGAGGCGAAGATTCATTTCTAGCTGAGTTTGAGGGCGTCAAGTGGTATAAGGGCTCTAAGGTCGTGGCTTGTGTCAACGAGGAATCCTTGAGATTTCTCACCGACACAATTCACGGCGTTGGAGAACTTTGGCCTGGCGCAAGGATCGACGTCGTACCACCGGACCATGTTCCAGTACGTTCGGTCAAGAAGGTATGGATCCCACCTCCAATCCTGGAGGACCGAACCATACTCAACATGATCAAAGGTCAGAACAAGGAGTACGGAACCGACGACTGGACCATCCTGAGAGGGCTGGCGCGCGACAAAGGAAACGGCAAGGATCTCTGGATCAGCATTGGTCGGGAATCCAAGAGCCTCATCCTGAAGAAGCAAGGCCAGATGAAGCTTGGACTGGGCTGCCTTCGGGCAATACTTCTGAGCTAGGATGATAGGTCAACAGAACAATCTAAGAGTGGTGCAGAATAATCTTCATCACTCCATGGTACCCTCTGTTGACCTACTACGATTCATGGAGGAGGAGAGGGTTGATGTTGCACTCGTCCAGGAACCCTGGATCCTAGGTGAAAGGGTTCGTGGACTGAGTGCTCGCGGATACCATCTCCTCTTCCCCAGAAACGTGGGTAAGCTGAGAACATGTATCGTGGCAAGAACCGAGCTTAAAGTGCTTTTCTCTTCTCGTTACAGCGACAAGGACCTCACGGTGGTGACGATCGAGGGGAGGAACGGAAGAAATCTACACCTTGCCTCGGCCTATCTCCCATACGAGGAAAAGGATCCCCCTTCGGAAAGCACCAGAGCCTGCATTCAGCACGCGCAGAAAGAGGGCATCGAAGCTGTCCTGGGGTGCGATGCGAATGCCCACCACTCCATATGGGGTAGTACGGGCATTAACGAACGAGGGGAGGCACTGCTGGACTACATTTTGAGCACAAACCTTATTCTGTGTAACAGGGGAGAACACCCCACTTTCCGGAATAAGGATCGGGCTCAGGTTATAGACATAACCGTAGCGCTAAGCAGAGGCTCTCTGACCGTCGACAACTGGCACGCATCCACCAAGTGCTCCTTTTCGGACCACTACAGGATACGGTTCGATGTCAACTGGTGCAGAGAGAAGCCGACTCCCTATAGGAACCCTAAACGGACAAACTGGGAAAAATTCGCAAGAACAGTCAGTCAAACACTCCCCGATCCTCCGGACGCAGAGTTGTTGCAGCCTGGCGCACTTGAAGAATGCACCCAGACCATAATAGACATGCTAAGCAGGGCGTTTCTTAAATCCTGCCCGGTTGGTCGACCCCCAAAGCCCAACCACAAAGTGTGGTGGACATCGGAGCTCGGCCAGACTAGGAAAGAAACGAGGAAGCTCTTCAATTAAGCAAAATCGACCAACAAGCAAGAAGACTGGCACGCCTACCGACTGGGTTTTTCTGAATTCAAAGGGGCGTGTCGGAAGGCAAGAAGAGACTTGTGGGCTAAATTTTGCGAGGATATTGCCTGCACCAGTGAAGCGTCGAGACTTCGACGTGAGCTGGCTAAAGATCCATCCAACCCGGAGTTACTATGTAATCCGGACGGAACTTACGCAAAAAACAGCCAAGAGTCTCTGGAACTGCTGGTGAATACGCATTCTCCAGGTTGCCTAGAGGCTGAACCAGAGGTCGGGTCAACTGAGCTACAAATCAGCGAGGCACCTGTGGAAATAGACACGACGATGATTGACGAAATCATCACTGAGGAAAAGATATTCTGGGCTATCAAGTCATTCCAACCCTTTAAATCACCAGGACCGGATGACATCCGACCAGTCATGCTGCAAGTATCGATCTTGAATCTACTGCCATGGCTGACCAAGATTTTCAAGGGATGTCTCCTCACGGGTTACATCCCAGAAAGCTGGCGAGAGGTGAGAGTGGTCTTCATCCCCAAGGCAGGGAAGATAAACCACAACTCTCCGAAGGACTACAGACCCATCAGTCTATCATCGTTTCTTCTGAAAACGATGGAAAGACTCCAACTCTCTGTGCAAGCAACTTAAGAAGAAGAACAACGAGAGGCACTCCGCAGGGGGGAGTCATATCCCCGCTTCTTTGGAACCTGGTTCTCAACGAACTTCTTCTTACCTTGAAGTTTAACGGATGTAGGGTGACAGCATATGCAGATGACCTGGTTCTAATGGTAACGGGTAAATTCTTACCCACAATCAGTGAGCTATTGGAATCTGCCCTTGCCAGAACCCTAAGATGGGCACACCAGAACGGTCAAGGGGTCAACCCACAGAAGACCCATCCATTGGGGGAACGCAGCTCAATCGGGTCAACGAAGCGAAATATCTGGGCGTCGTTCTTGACTCAAAACTCTCTTGGAAGAGAAACTCTGAGGAAAGAATGAAGAAGGCATTAGGCTGCTGCAAAAATGCCTGCAAAAAGACCTTTGGTAGGAAGTGGGGACTGCAACCGTATATCATTCATTGGTTATACACAGCAGTCGTCAGACCTATCCTTACCTATGGAGCGCTGGTATGGCGGAAGGCGGCCAACACCAAATCCCACCTAAACATCCTCCATAAGGTACAAAGAGCAGCTTGCCTGGGCATTACAGGATACCTGCGATCCACACCCCAGGCGGCCCTGGATGTAATCCTGAACCTGGAACCAGTAGACACTTTCCTGAAGTGTGAAGCTTCGAGAAGCGCAGTAAGACTCCGGGAACTGAAACTTCTCAAAGCATCTACTTCAGGCCACAGCAGTATCCTACAGGAAGTAGAAATAAGTGCAGAGGCAAAGGGAAGTGACTACTGCATACCAGTTCAGAAACGGAACGACAACTTTAGAACACGGTTCCCAGAGAGAGAAGAATGGAAGCAAGACACTACCATCAGGGAGAACGAGCTATCCATCTATACAGACGGTTCAAAAATGGAAGAAGGCACAGGAGCAGGCATCTTCTCCGAAGAACTTGCGACACAGCTCTCATTCCGTCTACCAAACTGGTGTAGCGTTTTCCAGGCAGAGATTTATGCTATCTGGCAGGCGGCTAAATTGATATACACCTTGGATGAAACTCCAAGGAACATTTCAATCTTGGTCGACAGCCAGGCGGCTATTAAGGCTCTGTCATCAAACGCAACAAAGAGCGGCCTAGTCCGCAGCACGGCGACAGCACTGAACCAAATCCAACAGCACTCTATCACCCTCGTCTGGGTACCTGGTCACGCAGGCATACCGGGCAACGAGGGAGCAGACGAGTGCGCTAGGAACGGCTCAGCGCTGCCAGCGACGCAAGCGGTTACGGACATTCAAAGACCCCTGCAGGACATCATGACGGAATTGAAGTGGAGAGCCAGAAATAGGGCAGAACGACAATGGGACCTCGCACCCGGTTGTCACATCTCCCGATCACTCTGGCCCAGATACTAACCCAAAAGAACTTCCCAACTCCTGCACTTTAGCAAGAACAGGATGAGAACTATGGTAGGAGTCATAACGGGGCACTGCACCATCGGTCAAATGGCCACCAGGATGCGCGTGCCCCACCATGACTTCTGCCGTAGCTGTGGGAACGAGGAGGAAATAAAAAGCATCCATCACCTTCTATGCGACTGCCCTGCACTTCTTAGGAAACGCACCCAGCATCTGGGCAAACCATTCTTTGAAGACCTGGGCAGTCTGGCAAATGTGCCCCCGGCTTTAGACGTTCACATAATATGCATGATAGAACCTTATATGCGATGGGAAGGAGACTGATCCCGCTGTAATTGGCGCAAACCGCAGGGTCTCCTTTTTTAAATATTTGGACAAAGTACACTTAGGTTCCAATCTTCGGGCATACTTTCTTCGGGCCATACTCTGCATAGGAGTTGGTGCATACAATTCGTCGGGCAGCTCATCAGCGCCAGCAGATTTGTTATTTTTTAGCCTTTTTATGGCTAACAAGACTTCATTATGGTCCGGCGGATCTATTTCTATGTTATCGATTGGTGGTGTCGCTACTTCCCCAGAGGCGGCATTGTGTTCGTCATCACCTCCCAGCAGGTTAGAGAAATAGTTTCTCCATTTGTCTAGTGCCACTTCCGGACTTCTGACCAGATTTCTCGTGCTCGTCTTTCAATAGCGTGACTCTGGGCTTAGAACCTTCGGTTAGTTGCCTAATCTTTTGGTAGAATTTTTCTATAGACGAGAGCACCTTATAATATTGCAACTTGTTCGACCAAGTGGTAACTAGGTATGAATTTAAATATGTATTTGCATATATGTAGACATAAACATCTACTTCCATACGTATATTAATATGTAAGTACATACACACATACAGATAGGTACATATGTAAGTTTTATGTCAGTGCAAAAATTAACTTTTATTTCAGCGTCCATAAATGTACATGCTTAGGGTGGCTGATGAAAGCCGGTGCCAAGTTAATTGAGTTAATGTACTAAATGTAGTGGCTTTCATCAGCCACCATATACATTGTACTTACATAAGTTTGTAAGTACGTATTATGTACAGAAATTCACTTTCTTCCACTATTTCACTTTCCTTTTCCAAGCACTTATTTTCACACACTTACACATACTTACATTTACTTACCTTTTTAACCAATCCTTTTTTTTTTTGCAATGTTGTGTTCTCCTGCTTTTAATATTCACCACTTCTGCTTCTGTTCACTTCCAAATCACTTTTGACAAAGGCAAAGTCAATCGAAATAGAACGACGCATCGTCGCGCCGTCGCGACGCCCACATTTTTGCAGTTGAGCGAAACTGTACATTTACGTGAAATTCTCGAGCGCATGCGATTTTGTGTGAGTGAGCTTCAGCCGTACAAAAAAAACAGCGCACGATGGAGAGAGTGAAGTAAGAGAGGCGAGAGAAGCTGTGACGACATGTGTATATGCTGCTTAGCGTCCGATGAACGACAAGGAGCGACAAGAAAATTTGCCAAATAAAATTTTAAAATTAACATAAATAACTTTGGTTTTAATATGTGAACCCCTTAAAAGTAATATTAATCCAATTCAAAAATAATATTAATCATACTTAATTTAAATATTTGAAACAAATATGATTTTACTTCAATCTAAATATGAAAAATTTTATTTGAATTATACTTTGATGCCCTATGTCCCACAAGGGATCGGAACTAGAATAAAGAAGGATACTTCACTTTGATTTTACTATATTCATATTTATTTGGGTGATTTAATATGTTTTTAGTTCAATTAAAGGGCTAATTATTTGAATTTAATATAAAAAGCGGCAAAGTAAAATAAATATGATTCTATTAGTTTGTACTATGCAATTTTTCTCTGAGTGTATATGCAATAGTAATACATGCTACCTCTGTTCCGAGATGTGATATATATTTTTCATTTTTTTTGTTCCAAAATCTATACATATATAACGGCGAGCTCTCTTTATTTTCAGCCTGCGGTGCACAGTGGGCCCGAGGCGTGAGCTAGCGCTTAATAATTAATATGTCGCGCAAAAGTTAACATATTTTGATGAAATTTGAAACTTAAGCTTTTTTTATAAAAATACAATTACATTTTAAATTTCAGCAAAATCCGCCAACTAATGTACATACCTCCCATATAACCCTTAATTTTAAAATAATCCCAAGGTTAATAAGTGCCTTTGTTTTATGGTTTTTATTATTCTTTCCGTATTTTTTTAAATATTTTCAGTGTAATTTAATTATATAAGGAACAAAATTAATTTTAATTTTAAATGTTAACTGATAATTAATGTTTTGTCTTGCAATAAACTGCTCACCTCTTCATCAAATATTTTAAAAATGCCTAAATGCTTTCAGACGGGATCAGACGAGTAAAGTAAAGAATTAAAACTGTCCGTCATTGTATTTTCCCTGGGGTTTTTTCGTGAATGGTGCTGACGAAGATTGCGAAAATCTGTATTTCTAGCTTCAAGGGCCTCTTCCGACAACATTCCTATGGGAAGTGGAACTTGAGCTATTATTTCAACCCCGTGCAATAAACGGGTATAAATTGACGAAAATTTCCGCTGTTTGTATTGCGTATGTCGGAAAAGCGTCCGGATCAATTTCATAACTGGAGGCCAACGATCGCAATAGCACGCTGAATCGGTATATTAATGACTCACTGACTCCCGTAATCTCAGCTGCTAAAGTTGGGTCCTGAAAAAATCTTCTTGCTGTATTCCCATTTTTACAGCCTGTAGGTCGTTCATCATTTTTGGTTTTTCATTGCAAATCCCACATATTTGAGTTGATGATTCTGCAACAACGCTAAAAATCTTGGTTATATGTATGTTTTGTGAAACCACCTTCAATAAATAAAGCAAGGGCTTCATCAGGCGAATATGGTATGGGTTTCTGATTTTCGAATTCCAGCGACTTTCTTATTTTATCAACACTATTAGTGTCAGAGCTAAGCATATTAACAACTTTGGCAGCATTTCTTTTGCCTGATTTGTATAAGCTGCTGCTGGCCGCTACCATAAGTTCATCGCACGAGGAATCTTTGACAATCTCGGAAACCTTTTGGACTTGACTTCCACTGCTACAATCTGCAAAGGATTTTGCAGGTCGGCCCGCACATCTTACTTCCGAAATGAAAATAAGTGGTGTGTCTAACCACTCCATATTTTTTTCTCAATAAAAGTTCTGCAGAAAAATTATGAATTTGTTTTTTTATGGCCGTTCATCATTTTGTTTTGATGCATCAATATTCGCAAAAACATAGTTTTCGAGCAACATTTTTTTATTGTTAGAAGCCTTTCCTTTGCGCCATACCGAAAAAAGTGCTCGCTTGGAAACAGACATGATTCCTAAAATAATATATATCTTGTAAAATGGACGTTTCCGAGGCTTCATATTGAACATTAATAATCACAAAGATCCACGTTTTCACAAACACAAAGATATAGCACCAATAAACACCAATCAATATTAAATTTACTCCACTAAAAATTGCACAAGGTTAATTTGGGCTCACTATTTAAACGGCACAATACAAACCAATTTTCAAGGAACTACAACATTAGACAGGTCACGCAAATACTTTTTAACATAATACATACCCTTAACTTCAAATTAGAAAAGAGAACGTAACAAAAATTAAAAAATTAAAGTTTTTACGTAAAGTTGCTTTCGCCAAACAAAAAGTGAAACCATATGATTACTTTAAAAGCTCACAGCTGTGCCAACTTCGATTATCATTGAAAAAAAAATTGCATTGCAATCATCCCTGGGGTATTAGTTATCGGTATTTAATAACATTTTGTAGCCAAACGCATTTTCGAATTTTTAATTATTCAGCGCTAGCTCGGGCCTCGGGCCCACTGTGCGGTGCCTGGTCAGGATTTAGTCTTCCATTATTCGTAAAGCGGCCCATACACCACACAAATTTTTGCGCAAAATTCACACGCTAAGTAGCCCATACACTTCGCCAGAATTTGCACAAATTTCAGTTCAAAGCAAGCGCTTCTTCTTCTTTTTCCAACAACAACTTGCTGCGAACTAAGCAGAATTTGCGCAAATCGCACACTGACCACACAAAACATTGCGCAAAGAACCCAAAAAATCAAAATGTTTTTGATTTCGGTCTGGTTTTGCGCAAATGCGTGCGTATGACCATAAGCAAGAAATATATAGAGGCGTCAAACAGCAGAAAAAGTGCTATCAACCAAACGGCTGAGCCTGGAACCCCAGAGCAGCCGAACGAAATGTCTAGCACCCCGAGAGCGCTCGGCTGTTTCGAGTTCGAAGCATTCGTTCGAAAGCCAGCACAACAAGAAACCGATTTTCAGTCGCAGATCAAATGCGGAACGATGAGGCACGGCCGCGCGTCTGCGCGCTGTGCTCTCGTTTCTCTGTATGTGTGTATATGTGTACAAGCGCTCGCACGTTTGCATGCGTGTTCTCTTCTTTGTTATGTTTTTGATCCTGGGTTGTCTGCGGCCACAGCAAGTGGCGCCGCGACGGCTCATTTGCTTATGACGTCACGACAATGTGAAAATTAGTTTTATTATCGACCATCACTTTTAAATGCCCTATGACCCAAACAAAAATCAATTACATTAATAGACTTAATATATGTACATACTTGTGTATTTTTATTTATTTCAGTACATTTTGAGATCAAAATTAAATAATTTTTGAATCTTTAGTAATATAATTATGATAATTTATTAAAATTGCGTTTAAACTGTGAACAGCATGCGTGCACATACATACATACATACATACATGCATATGCATACAACAAGTGCGAATTCGTCTTCTGTTGGGGTAGGTTCTCAAAGTTGACCGAATGCTTGTTAGGTGCTTGCATGCATGTGTGTTCATATGTTGTTGTTATCTATGCAAGTGGTTTGCGCGTGCCACTTTTTCTTTTGCTTTCATTTTTCTGGATTCTTTGATTTGTTTTCATTATGCTTATATCAATATCTCTTTGGACAATGTATGTATGCATAATTGGGCGCGCTTTTGTTTTAGCGCGCTTTTTGCACATTTCCCATTACTAACCTCAGCAAAATGAATTTCATTAACGATGATTTCTTTTTCGGGATTATATAACTGACCAATAGCCAGGAAGATGTTGTGGATCCTATCCTTGTGACTTGGGAATCGTTTATAAAACATAAACTTGGCCAAATATCCTGGATAGTGCATTTTTTTTCGCCCAAAATGAGGCAACTCGGCCTTCACGTCCCGCCACAACCTTTCTATGTTTTGTGTGTGTGCTTATGTAGAGGGATCCACAAAATTTTTGGAATGGTTCACCGTTTGGTGTAGAAACCCCTCATCTTCCAGGCAATTGTAAGCTTTCCAGCAATCCGAAATGACCGTGGATCCGTCGGCTATATTTTCCTTAATTATTTTGGTAAATGTCTAGTATAGCGGCCTACTCTCAGAAAATTCCAAAAAAATTTTCCTCGATGGACCGCGAATTATGAAGAATTTTCATGCAGAAAAAACGCGGGGGTCATCCATGGATTCTTTTTAAACGAATATTGAAAATTTGATTTTTTACCTAATAAAACATATTGTGTTTTGAGAAATGTGTCAAATTTAATTAAAATTTAATTGGATTTTAATTGTTCATTCAATAATTCTAATCAAAATGGAGTGCACGAATTGCAATTTTACGGTGTCGAAATTTTTGTCTTTGACGAATATGGAGGTTATTGAATATTTAAAGCGTCACAAATGTTTACTACAAGAAAAAAATGTGGAAATTGTTCTGCTGACTGTAAGATAGCAGTAAAAGATGACGGCAAACTATTCTTTCGGTGCCGTGAGAGCAGTGGAAAACTTGGTGGCCACGGCAAAATCGTGGAAATTGACGAGTCCAAAATCGGAAGGCGGAAATATAATTGTGGTCGGGTTGTGGAGGGTCAGTGGTTGTGACTGAATACTGAAATAAATAAAAATACACAAGTATGTACATATATTAAGTCTATTAATGTAATTGATTTTTGTTTGGGTCATAGGGCATTTAAAAGTGATGGTCGATAATAAAACTAATTTTCACATTGTCGTGACGTCATAAGCAAATGAGCCGTCGCGGCGCCACTTGCTGTGGCCGCAGACAACCCAGGATCAAAAACATAACAAAGAAGAGCACACGCATGCAAACGTGCGAGCGCTTGTACACATATACACACATACAGAGAAACGAGAGCACAGCGCGCAGACGCGCGGCCGTGCCTCATCGTTCCGCATTTGATCTGCGACTGAAAATCGGTTTCTTGTTGTGCTGGCTTTCGAACGAATGCTTCGAGCTCGAAACAGCCGAGCGCTCTCGGGGTGCTAGACATTTCGTTCGGCTGCTCTGGGGTTCCAGGCTCAGCCGTTTGGTTGATAGCACTTTTTCTGCTGTTTGACGCCTCTATATATTTCTTGCTTAGTGGTATGACGCATACACTCATATTTCACTAACACACATAAGCGTTTTGCGCAAAAATTTGTGTGGTGTATGGGCCGCTTAAGACAGACTAAAAAGCGGAGCGAGTCTCAGCGTGCGTGTTGAGGCCTTCAATTTTCTAATCCAACTGCCCGACTCGTCAGTTCTCTATTTGACAACTACCACACAGATTCTTATTGTCGTCTCTCTGTCTCAACCTAACACTGAACCACACCATGATGTAATAAGTATAAGGTGGTCCCGTTATGAGAGCAGCTCTCTCGATTAGTCCCTTATTGTCCGTACTTGGCAGGCAGAGTAGGCTCGTATCGGACGAAATTTTTTCGGATTTTTATGTTCGATGCTTTAACCCTTACGTGAGGAGAAAAACAATGACCTTTCGCATTTATTGTCGTGCGAGTATTAAAACTGAGGGAGTAACTTTTATTCATGTTCCAAAGATGGAAAAAAAAATGAAAATTGTGGGAAGAATCCTTAGTATATAGTTTTGGTCCAAATGGAAAAATCTGCACATACACATTTTAAAGCTACCGATTATAACCCTTTAACCAGCAAAGGCCAGGTGTGGGAAGAATCCTTAGTATATAGTTTTGGTCCAAATGGAAAAATCTGCACATACACATTTTAAAGCTACCGATTATAACCCTTTAACCAGCAAAGGCCAGGTGTCGAAGAGATGACGTCTCATGCCAGATGCAATATTAGAGCCGGAGCGTGAACCAAAAATCATTCGACATAGGGCATAGGTTGCTACAGTAGGCTGCAAATGAACCCCGCTGCCATCTTAAGTGTTAAGCACAGAAAATGTTGTCGTTTCACTCACTCACATGAAATTAGTAGGCTCACACTCATTTGTCAACATAGGCTCACACTCATTTGTCAACATACAATAAGGGTGAGATTTTACGGACGGGACGACCTTATACTAATTTCATCATGAGCCACACTGACGACAGGACATTCTGTCGTCCCGCTCTTTTAGTGCTGTACAACCTCAAAAGGACCTCACCTTTTGCATCACTAGTCACTTCGCCTCCAAAATTGAGCGCGCAATTCAAATAATCAAACTTTCTCTGACATATATATAAAAGTGAAAGTATGTTTGTATATTTGTCCCTTATGGGCGTCTAAACCGCTGAACCGATCTTCACGAATTTTTCACAGTATGTTCATGTCGATCAGGAAAGTGTCATAGGCTATGTCTCATGTCTGTAAAATGGTGCAAAAACATCGTAATTTGAAAAGTTATACAGTTCATCCGGTTTCCAAGTAGAAGAAATGGGCGGAAAATGGTCAAAAAACCGAGAAATTTGCAAAATGTTCGATTGCAATGAGACCTTGGGCAATGGTTGGACGCTTGCCCGCGAAGATTTCTAAGGTCCAAAAACCGCGAAATTTTCAAAATTACTCTATGAGTTTTTATGAAAGCGCTTAATGCTTATATTACAATGCAGGCGTTGGTAAATGGAAGCTGCAGATTACACGGTACAAAATATTTCGAAATCGCAAATTTTTGATTTTAGCCTGGATTATTGAGAAGATTTAATTGACGGCAATTGTAGACGGAGGTATAAACAAAACGGTCAAAAATTTCAGGAAATTTGCAAAATATTCATGAGTTTATATTATCATGAGGATGGGTAAATAGAGGAAAAGATCGAATGGTCCAAAATGGTTATATCGATTTGCAGCCATCTTCAACTTGAATAAATTCGCTCTAATACAGCGATGTCCAAAATTTGAAAAGGCAGCCACGCGTGGTTGGCAAGTTTGGACACCACTGCTCTTATAAGAACCCGGGCGACGCCGGGTATTCAGCTAGTATGATATACAAATGAAATTTCTCGTCAAACTCGATGATACATCGGCATTAAGTTCACAAGACTGATAATGTGTCTGTACCTTATGCCAAAACCGGGAATCTGAAACAATCAGTATTGGAACATCAAAGGGCTTAGCCGAATAAGCATACAAAAACTGCTCCCGCTCTTATTGGCACCAAATTTAAATAAGTGATAACCATCAATTAGAAACTCACTCTCCTATATTTTTAGTCTGATACTCGCTATTGGAGTAGAGTTTTGAGGGATGAAAGTTAAATAAAAAAACTGGCTTTTCTCAAGAACCGTTTAACCGATTTGGATGAGATAAATATATGTTGTGAGTGTCCATACAACAATTCAAATAAGAAAGATAGTCGGTCAAGCCTGACTACAACATACTCTGTGCCTGTGAAGTGCTGCCCATCACCGTGGCGACCGGTGCTACACATAATTGTTTGATTTCCTTATAACTCGAATATCGTTCATCCTATCTTTAAATTTCCTTCAGCGGATCGATAAAGAATCCCGAATACTATATTCAGAAGGTTCTAACCTTCTATCTATAAAACTGTGGGAGAAATTGCCAAAATTGAAGTAAACTTAATCTGCCTAGGTTAGGTTTCGAGGGCGGTCCCAGAAATAGCCGACCTAACTACTAAAACACAAAAATTTATCATTTTTTTTTTTATTTTTAAACATAGGATCCTTTTAGGTCGATACACTTTTCCCAGCGATGTTCAATAGCTTGGATACCTTTTTTATAATAAGAACTGTGAAGCTCTTCAAAATAAGCATTAACCTCGGACTCCACCCCTTCATTGTTGCCAAATCTTTTTCCTCCGAGCCATTTTTTCAAGTTTGGAATTAAGAAATAATCAGAGGGAGCTAAGTCTGGCGAATAAGGGGCGTGAGGTAGCAATTCAAATTTTAATTCATTAATTTTAGCCATTAGAACGGCAGAGGTGTGAACCGGCGCATTGTCATGATGGAACAGCAAACGCGGCACCCGTCTTGCGCATAAATTTTTCATGTCCAATTTTTCGGTCAATATGCGATGTACAGCACTTTTAAAAATGCCAACACATTTAGCTAACTCACGAACTTTCAATCGCTGGTCACTCAACACACATTTTTTAATTTTGGCCGGTACTTCCCCTTTTTAATATTTTTTGTGAACATTTTCCAGCACTACTGTGCTAGGTCGGCCATTTCTGGGACGGCCCTCGTAGGTTGCAATGGCTGAGAGCAAGTCGCAAGTCGCTCTCCCACTTAGGCCACGTGGGCCCGTTGCGATGCCATATATTCCCTGTTAAACCCTAGGGTTGTGTTCGGTACTGAACCATTGTGCGCACAGAGGGAAAAAACCGTGAACATTGGACTCAAAATGAGCACATTCGGTCACAAAAACTAATCATGACCGAATTTTCTCACTTTAAGAGCAATTTCTCACTTCAAGAACTTTTTTTTGGAAACGCAAAATCTTGATGTGAGTTGATATGATCCGTTTTTGAGAACATTTTAAAATTAAAAAAAAAAACAATAAGGTCCACCGTACACAGGTCCGTCCAGTGTCCAGATCCAGGTCCACTCTCTGTCCAAGTCCACTGTCCAGATCCACTGTCCAGATCCACTGTCCATGTCCAGGTCCACTGTCCAGATCCACCGCGTCTATGCCGGCCCAGGTCCAGGTCCGCAGAGACATCGCTTGTACAACACCCCACCCGCCTTGGTTATTTATTATTTATTAAATAAATAAAAGTTTTTGTCGGACCTCACTGGGAGTAGAGCCCAAGACCTTTATTGCACGCAATGGCGGCGGCCGTCGCGACGCGTCGTAGACGGCTAGGCTATTGCCATGCGGGTGAAGACGCACGTCTGAATGCCTACATATACTTTTCGGTGGGGTGGTTGAGGTGAGCTGAATTGTGCTCATTTCAAGAACATTCGGAACATTTGTGCTCAAATAATTGAGAGAACATTCTGTTCACATTTTGAGATGAAGAAATCTTATTTTCTGACCACGTTTTTTCCCTTTGTGTGGACAGAATGTAGTTAATTAGATTCTATGTCGGATGTCTCCGATAGGTTGAGTAGGAGGGGTTGTCCAGGAAACCTAAGTCTCCTCCTACTTAAAGCAGTACAATTTTGCAGAAGGTGCTGTAACGCTTCCTCCTCTTCTTCAAATCTGCAACTTCTACAGAAATAAAAGTGTTGTACGCCTTGGCGTGCTGCGTGCCTGCCCATAAGACAGTGACCCGTCAGGGCCCCTACCAGAAGTGATAAGTGTCCCCTTCTGTACCGTAAAAGTGTATTAGTACTTTTCATGTCGAATGCTGGCCACGTAAGTCTCGCTACCGCACAGAGGGAAAGGTTTATCCACCAGTCCGTAGCGAGGCGCAGTGTTTCAGCTTTTTTGTGAAGCTTGTAGATAGCCATAGGCATCCCTATCGTGCTCCTCTCTGAAAGGAGCTCGGTGGTTGTGCCTAGTCTAGCCAGTGTGCCCGCAGACTCGTTTCCATACATGTTCCGGTGTCCAAGCACCCGAATACTGAAGTGACGGCCAATCTCATTCATGGATAAGCGGCTTGGGATATAGACGTCGTATAATTTGTCGAACGTCGTTTGAGGTACACAGTAGTCTGTATTTAACGGTATACCCGCTTGGTTATTTAGTATAGTGGAGTGCCCCGAATTACCCCCGTTCCAGGTATCGCATTCTCGTAGTCTTACGAGATGAAATATGGTATTGAGCGCTTCCGTGCCAAGGCAAAGGTGGTGGCATTTGGTTGGACGTTATTGAACGTACCCTCTATGTCGAGAAACGCTACTAGAGAGGAGTCCCCCACTTCAAGAGATTTTTCAATCCTGGAGACCAGGGAATGCAGGGCGGTTTTAGTAGAACGTCCCTTGCTGTACGCATGTTGCGAGTTTACTAAGTAAAAGGGGTTTATAGTTTGCCTAAGGTAAGCGTCTATAAGTCTCTCAACGGTTTTAAGGAGAATCGAAGATAGACTGATTGGCCTATAGTCGTTTGGCTTAACATGTAAGGGTTTGCCAGCCTTCGGAATGAAGACCACTTTGGTTTTTCTCCATCTTGTGGGAATGTAATTGAACTTTAGACAGCTTACAAAGATTATGTGAAGCCAGTTCATTGTATGCCCAATGGTATGTTGTAATTGGGCAGGAAATACGCTATCAGGACCTGGCGACTTAAATGGTTCAAACGAGTCGATTGCCCATTTAATTCTGGTCGCTGCAAGAATATTAGTATTGTATTGTAAAGGCAAGTCGGTTGACCTAGCCCTTGATGCTGAGTTTACGGAGCAATCCTCGCTGGAGTTGGCCCAGGTCCCATCTACTTTTTGTATTAACCCTGGCGAACTTGGTGAGCTAGCCAGAATCTTTCTAAGACGAGAAGCGTCAGAAGTTGCTTCTATATTACTACAGAAATGGGCACAACTTGTTCATTTAGCCCGCCTAATAGCTTTTTTGTAAGTGCTAAGCTGGATGGATTTAATTTTTTGTACTTCCCAGTTGGTCTTCTTTGGGTTCTAAAACCTTTTGGGTGAAGGACATTTGTTTGCAAGCACGAACTCTATGTAACGATGGTCAGAGAAGGAGTGCTCTGAAAGCACCTTCCATGAAACCAGTTGGTGATAGAGGTCATCAGAGAGCAGTTTTTCACCATGACAGAGTCTTCCGATATGATTGCAAAACTTATATATTACTAGCAAATAACCCGGCTTGCTTCGATACGCCGCCGTCAGTTAAGCTATTTTAACCGAAAGGGTTATCAGTTTTTCTTTTCCGACTTGGGGTGGATTTCACAAATTGGAAAATATTTGACCGTTTCTTACATACATCGGCTCAAAGCAGAGATTAGCTCCTATGCCCCGCCCGCGGTTAAGAATAAAGTCTCTCCTGACATTTCCAATCTTGATGGTGGACTTTTAAAATTTAAAGCTTACAAACCCAATTTGATAAAGATCGGCCCACAAATAGGGATTGGCCTTGAACACTCATTTGGGGACATTTTCCACCAATACTCCAACAATTCTTCAAAGCTGCATTGCAATCGGATAAAGGCTATAATTTTTAAAATTTCGCGGTTTTCCGGCCATTTCTTCAACTTAGAATCCTTCCCGGGCAAGCGTCCACCATTCCACTAAGTTACGAGGCCGACCAGAAATGGCCGACCTAACACAGTAGTGTTGGAAAATGTTCATAAAAAATATTAAGAAGGGGAAGTACCGACTAATAAAAGCTTAAGTTTGAAGTTTGGTGTCTTTACCTTGCATAGTTTTTTTTTGGTCGATTTTAATAGAGAACGCTTGTTATTGATTTGCAAACATGGACAAAATTGGTCATCGTTATGTGATACAATACTTTCATATAAAGATCTTAGTCCAACCAATATTAAAAAGGAGCTGGATTCTACCTTACGTAATTCTGCTCCCTCGTTTACAACAATAAAATATTGGGTGGCTGAGTTTAAGCGAGGTCGTTTGAGCTGCGAAGATGAACATCGTAATGGGCTTAAAAAATGTGTGTTGAGAGAATGTGTAGGCATTTCAAAAAGTGCTGTACATCGCATATTGACCGAAAAATTGGACATGAAAAAGTTATGCGCAAGACGGGTGCCGCGTTTGCTGTTCCATCATGACAATGCGCCGGTTCACACCTCTGCCGTTCTAATGGCTAAAATTAATGAATTAAAATTTGAATTGCTACCTCACGCCCCTTATTCGCCAGACTTAGCTCCCTCTGATTATTTCTTAATTCCAAACTTGAAAAAAATGGCTCGGAGGAAAAAGATTTGGCAACAATGAAGAGGTGGAGTCCGAGGTTAATGCCTATTTTGAAGAGCTTCACAGTTCTTATTATAAAAAGGTATCGAAGCTATTGAACATCGCTGGGAAAAGTGTATCGACCTAAAAGGATCCTATGTTGAAAAATAAAAAAAAAAAATTATAAATTTTTGTGTTTTAGTAGTTAGGTCGGCTATTTCTGAGACGGCCCTCGTATACTGAAATCAAAAATTTGCCAAATATCGCGGTTTGTGCACCATTTTCCGCCCATTTCTTCTACTAAAAAACCTTTCCGGACAAGCGCCTAACCAATCCTCAAAGTTTCACCGAGATTAAGAATTTTGCGAATATTGCGCTTTTTGGACTGTTTTCCACCTCCAGGTCCACCGCCATGTCCACCTACAGGTCCACGTCCATTGCCACGTTCATGGCCACCTCCATGGCCAACTCCATGGCCACCACCATAGCCACCTCCAAGGCCACATCCATGGCCACCTCCATAGCCACCTCCACGGCCACCTCCATGGCCACCTTAATGGCCATCTCAATGGCCACCTCCAGGTCCAGGTCCAGGTCCACGTCCACCTCCACGTCCAGGTCCAGTTCCAGTTCGAGGTCCAGTCCCTCGACCGCACACAACCAGTACAACGAAAAACGGCAGCCCGAGTTACCGGTACCGTTATCGTTATTTCTTATACTATCCTTACAAACCATGTTTAAGGCCAATCGGATAAAAATAGGTTTTTGGCTGCTGAGTTTTCCATGAGATCAGAAAATGACAATACAAATTATTTCACTTACTATCCTTACAAACCAAGTTTCAAGTCAATCGGATGAAAAATAGAATTTTACATATCGATCTTCCCGGGAATTTTCCTTGCGCTCAGATTTTCAGAAATCGGGAAAATACGTGTCCAATTATTTCTCATACTTTGCTTACAAGCCGAGTTTTAAGTCAATCAGACGAAAAATTGAATTCTCACGTAGTGTTGCCGGATATTTCAAATTATCGATATTTTTGATGATGACTGAAAAAGTATCATTTCGATATAAATATTTTCAGGGTAAAAATATCGATAATATCGATAGTTTCGATATTTTAAAATAATAGCAATTTTTTTTTAAATAATTGTGTAATTAAGGTAATTTATATGTCATTTAACACGTTTTAAAAACTACGTTATAACTGAGTTCAAAATCTAGGTAACAAAGTTCCAAAAGAATAAAAAATATCAAGGCGGGAAGCCACTGAACTTTTAGAGAAGGTTTCGGGTTTTCGAATCTGTTGGAAAGTCTAAGGTTAAGTTATCAAACCCAAGAGTTTGGTTCGAAGCTTAGTTCACGGAATCTTAGACAGTGGAGAAATTAGTTTACGGAATTTCGGACCGTGAAGAAATTTTAGTAAAAGAATAAGACATGTTTGATGAGAAGGAAGCGTCAAGCTAAAAAGCTATTAACAACATTAATCAATACCCGAATGGACCTCATTCATTGTAAGTAGGTATAGGTAATTAAAAAACTTCCATTACCTGGACTTTGAAATAAAAGCTAGCCAAACCTTCAATACGTGGATTTGTCTTGCCACAACTTGACTTATGCTTTTATTCTTTTCAAAATCGTAAAATGCTGAGCTTGGATATGTTTTCAAATGATAATGCTCCGACTTAGAACAATAAAACTATTTATTATCCGGTCAATAAATTGTACTAGTTTTATAAATTCTAATTGAAACTGACTTAATTGATTCTTCGAACGAAATCTTTTTCCAAGCAGGGGGTCCGTTTTGGTTTGCTAACAATTTGGAAAGTCCGGTACAAGGTCCGGCTTGATTGACCCAAAAGACGAAATTGCAGCCTTGCAAAATTTGGATTAAGTGCTATGTATTTTATAAAATACTACTATAAAATACTTCAGTTTAAAGCATCCTAACATATCGCGGTTTATCCAAACAAGGAAATTTTCGAATTGAATTTTAGTTTTTCTTGATGGTAATGAAACATGAGTAATGAGTAATATGAGTAACACTCATAAATGGCCAATGTTGTTCTGAGGCAGTTGCTTCAACAAAAATACCCAAACGCGATTCGGTAAATTTGTATCTCTAGTTTATGGTCTATAAAGACTTGATAATGTCGCGGTCTTTCCTTGCATGCTACGATCTTTTAACTTCACATGTTATTGTTCGGCATCTCAATAAATTTAAAATCCTAGAAAGTTTTACCGTGTGGTTTTCCATGCAATCAAGTTTCTAAGTTTGACCTCTATGGGCGGGCTACTTATCATTTGTCCATTTGAGGCGGGAATTAAGATAAAAATCGTAGTGAGCCCTTTTTTCTTTGGTGAATTTTAGTATTTATCTATTTTCAACCTGCAACAGATGATGAGTGGCCGGGTGGCTCAGCGGCTAGAGAGCGCGACCGCTGTGCATGAGGTCGTGGGTTCGATTCCGCCTCGGAACATCTAATAAAAATTTATTTTCTTTGAATAAAAAAAACTTTACACACGGCCACACCTCTTTGTTGTTGGCGCCAGCATTGCAGTAATTAGCTATGAAAAGCTTCTCAAACTGCCGTTCGGATTCGGCGTTAAACTGTAGGTCCCTTTCTCTTGTGCTAAAATAAGAAACGCACAAGCCAAGAAATTGAGAGAATTCGGCTTTGGCCCTTTGGGACTGTCATCTTGACAAGCTAATTTTGCTTTTACTAACAGATGATGCATCTGAGTGTTGCTTTTAAGTGCCATTGTATTGCCATTAAACGCTAACTTTGGGTGATCAAGAAAAACTGAGTATGAGGTAATTCTACCTGATGCCTCTTGTTTCAAAATTTATTGGTCCCGTTCATTTCTCTTTCAGTGCCTATCCACACATTTGTGCGTGGAAAATCAAAAATTTTCGAAAAGTTCGTATTCCAGCTGTATTTTAGCCCGCAAGCGTGTGTGGGTAATTTTTCTGGGTTTCTATGAGTTTTTTCTCGGAAAATGAGTTAAATCCTGAAATAATATATTAAGATTCAGATATCAAATGTGACTTAAATATAAAATTTAAGCAAAACTAATCAATGTTTCGCGATGGTACTGAAACGGATGGGTCCTTTTGAGTGTCGCACTGTGTAACAAAAGGAGTTTAAACTTGTTCACGAATTTATGATAAAAAAAAACATTGAGTTCAAATTTTAAATAATTTTTTTGAAAATTTTAATGATTTAAAGCATTTTAAGAGTCGTCATATTTAGATTCAGCACACAAAATTAGCATATCATCAATTGTAGCTCAATTCTTTGAACATAATGATTTCCTTTCTTGTAAAATGTAGCAAGCTTCAATAAAAAGCTTTCGAAAAGCTGAATAAAAAATATCACCGAAAAATATCTCCACAAAATATTCGATATCCGACATATCGTCTCGGAAAAATATTCGATAACGATATTGTTGAAAATGTAATGAACAATCTGGCATCACTTGAAATATCTCTTGTACTCATATCACTTGCTCTCATTAAATCAGTCACCATTATACACTCGAGCTGCGCTGACGTATTTATTTAACAGGTTATGGGCCTATGCCACGCGATTTAAAAATTAAATAAAGAAATAAAAGTAAAATGTCTACAATGAACTTTCCTTTCGAGAAATTGCGCGGCCGCGAAAACTTCGATGTTTGGAAACGCCAAGCCAAGGCGTATCTGGTGCTTAAAGGCTGCTGGAATATCGTTGAGAAAGGTGTTGCTGATGCAGTAAAGGAAAAGGATTTGGATGACCGTGGGATGGCCGAGATCACGCCTATGATTGATCCCGGTAATTTTGCTCACATTGCCTGTGCCAAGACCGCTAAAGAGGCATGGGACGTGCTCATGAAGGTGTACGATGACAGTGGATTGACTCGGAAGGTGGAATTGTTAAAGCGTTTGGTACAACTAAGGCTAGAGCACTTCGCGTCAGTTCAAGATTATGTTAATGAAATGGTCATGACGTCCATCAAAGTACGTACCGCTGGCTTGAACATAGATGACGAGATAACTGCATCATTAATGCTTGCTGGTTTGCCAAACGAATATCAAGCACTTGTGTTGGCTGTGGAAAATTCCAAAGCAAAATTAACTGTCGACAACGTTAAGCAACTGTTATTGCAAGACGCAAAATTCGATAGTGGAGTTGAGGGATTTGATAATGCTCTTTACACGAAGGGTGCAAAAAGGAACGACAGATCGACGTCAAAAAAGAATTCGCCAAGAACAGTTACTTGTTATAGTTGCGGTGGTCAAGGGCATGTGCGCAGAGAATGTCCAAATAACAAAGAGGAAAAGCAAACGTCTACTGAAAGCGCATCTTTGTTGGCAAATTCGCACAAAGACGAAAGCGACGAAGAAAACGTTTGGTACATAGACTCTGGCGCAACATCACACATGACAAACAACCGAAAAATGTTAAACAGCGAAGAAAGAACAAGCCATAAGAGCGTAATAATGGCAAACAGAGAAACTATGAGCGTACAGAGCGTTGGCAATGTAAGCGTTCTGTTAGAAGTGGGAAACAGAGCAACAAAAAACAACATATGTGATGTGGAGTATGTTCCAGAGTTGTGTGCAAATTTATTGTCTGTTCGACAAATGACTTAAAAAGGAAAAAGAGTTGTTTTTGAAGGCGATCACTGCAGGATTTTCGACAAGGGCACTCTCATTGCGACTGGATACGTACAGAATGATTTATATAGATTGAACTGTAAATCGTCAGTTTCTGGAGCAGCTATGATGGCAACCACCAGCTTTGATCTGTGGCATCGAAGGATGGGCCATATATGCTGTGAGAACTTGGAGCGAGTAAAGAACTCATCTAATGGCATTAAGTTCAATGGGAGCAATAGAATCAATTGTGCTGTATGTATGCAAGGTAAACAAACACGGACAGTGAGCAGGCAGAGTGGAACGCGTGCTGAGGGGTTGCTGAATATCATACATACTGACGTAATGGGCCCATTAAACGCAAAATCATTCAGTGGTGCACGATTTATGCTGGTGTTTGTCGACGATTATTCCCGCAAAGTATTTGTTTTTCCAATTAAGAGCAAAGACCAGGTATTTGATAAGTTTGTATTATTTAAAAAACTTGTCGAAAATCAATGTGATCGAAATATTAAAATCCTGAGATCAGATAATGGCACTGAATTTTGAAATAAACAATTTACGAAGTATTTGCAGAACTATGGCATCATACATCAGACTTCTGCACCCTACACCCCGGAGCAGAATGGAGTTGCAGAACGAATGAATCGAAATATTATGGAGCGTGTGCGTTGTATGTTGCTTGACTCAAAGCTACCGAGCATATACTAAGCAGAAGCGGCAAACACGGCAGCACACTTAATAAATCGAATTCCTTGCAGAGGCAACACCAAAAGTCCAGAGGAAGTATGGTGTGGAGTGAAGCCTAACCTTAAATATATCCGAATATTTGGTTGCACAGCTATGGTTCATGTCCCTCATCAAAAACGCTCCAAATTAAGTGCGAAATCGGAGGCATGTGTCTTCGTGGGATATTGCGATACATCGAAAGCGTATCGGCTTTATCGTAAATCTGATCAAAAATTTGTAATTAGCAAAGATGTACAATTTTTTTAAGATTTTATCTCCTCTGTTGCAGAAAACGCCAATCAATGCCCCGTAGAAATCTGCGAATTATCCGATTCCCAGGGGGAAGCTGTGTTGGAATCATCAATCGTCGCAGAACCAAATCTTACTGAATCCGAAAATGAATACGCAAGCAGTGACGAGACTGGGAGTAGATCGGCAGGAAAGAGTTCGTGTGAAGAGGCTACCACAAAGACAACTGAGTTGGCCGATATGACGGCAGAGGAGCTGGCAGAACAGGAACTGCGTCGGTCCAAGCGTATTGCAGCTAAAACCCCTGACTACTTATTGTGTGTGGCATCAATATCTGGAGTGGGCGATCCAACGAGTGCGTCTGAAGCAATGAGCTCCAGTATGGCTGAAGTCTGGAAATCAGCTATGAAGGTGGAAATGGACTCACTCAGAACCAATCAGACTTGGGAGCTGACTCAGCTACCACCGGGAAAGACTGCCATCAGGTCTAAATGGGTGTTTAAGACCAAAAGGAATGCACTGGGTGAGCTTATAAGGCATAAGGCCAGACTCGTCGCTCGAGGGTTCTCCCAAAAGGAAGGAATTGACTACACAGAAACCTTTGCTCCTGTTGTAAGATATTCGTCAATTCGGCTTCTTCTTGCACTGGCTGCACAGCACAAGTTGTCAGTACAGCAAATGGATGCTGTGACTGCATTTTTGAACGGACAACTGGAAGAAGAAATTTATATGGTCCAACCTGAGGAGTTTGACGACCACACTGGCAGGGTATGCCGACTAAGAAAATCCATTTATGGGCTAAAGCAAGCAAGTCGAGTTTGGAACAAGGCACTAAACGAGGTCCTCACAGGCTTTGGTTTGGAAAGAAGCAAATTTGATCAATGCGTATACTACAACGTCAACGGAAAGAATATGATGTATTTGGCAATCTATGTAGATGACATCTTAATATTGGGAAACGACGAACAGATGATCAAAGACATAAAACTCGAGCTATCTGGCCATTTTAACATGAAGGATATGGGCGAGGCCTCGTCCATTTTGGGAATGCGTGTGCTGAGAAATACGGTAACGGGCGACTTTAAAATTGATCAATCTGAATATATTACAGGTGTACTGAAGCGGTTTAGTATGGATGACTGCAACCCTATCTCTACACCAATGGACCCCTCACAAAGGCTGACTTCTGAAATGGGGCCACAAGACGACCTCAGTAAACTAGAAATGAAGAATGTGCCATACATGGAGGCTATTGGATCGCTGCTTTATGCAGCTCAGAACACTCGGCCGGATATATGTTTTGCTGTAAACATGTTGAGCCGCTTTTCAAGCAATCCGGGAAAGGCACATTGGACAGCCGTGAAGCGTGTCATGCGGTACTTAAAGGGCACAATCGACTACGGCATCACTTATCATGCAGATGGAGATGTGTTGGTCGGCTATTGTGACGCTGACTGGGCTGGTGATATGGATCAACGACGATCCACATCTGGGTACATCTTCACCGCGCAAGGTGGGGCCATATCTTGGTCTACTCAGCGACAACGAACTGTGGCGTTGTCATCGACCGAGGCTGAGTACATGTCTATGGTTGGTGCCATACAAGAATCTATTTGGCTCACAGGACTACAAGCGGAGCTCCTTCTGAGCACTCCACGGACCATGGTGTTGTATTGCGATAACAAAAGCGCTCTTCACATTGCTCGCAACAACACATATTCTCCTAGAACGAAGCACATGGATATTAAAATTAAGTTCATACAAGAGAAGCTGGAAAACGATGTGGTCAAACTGAAGTATATACCAACTGGAGAAATGGTAGCAGATGCGCTGACTAAAGCAGTTCCAGTTTCTAAAATTAGTTTAACTAACACGAAGTTAGGTATAAGTTAGAAATTTGTCACTAGAACATTATTTGAAATATGAACTGAATGAAATTATGTTATATCTGCCAGATATGTCATTAAGGTGGAATGTTGAAAATGTAATGAACAATCTGGCATCACTTGAAATATCTCTTGTACTCATATCACTTGCTCTCATTAAATCAGTCACCATTATACACTCGAGCTGCGCTGACGTATTTATTTAACAGATATATCGTATTTTTGGACCAAAAAAATAGCGATATTTCGATATTATTTCCGACATCCCTAGTCGGAAATGAATATTTCTATGCGTTGCAAACTTCTGGACCAAAGTACTATACCCATTGCAGCGGTATACAAAACGATTGCAACATATTCAATTAAGGTATAAAATACTTAGAACGGAAAAACCTAATCTAATATAATTTGTATTCTCTACTAATCGCACTTCACTTACGCATGCAAATCCCAATCACTCCTGAAAGTTTACGCCTATTATGGCAGAAAACAATTCTGTTGTGTACAGACTGAGGCAGGCTTTGCTTCAACTTTATGGGCCTGTAATATGAGCAAAGCTGAGGGAAATTTCTATCTCGAGTGAGATGCGAATAATTAGTAATATCATTTTACACGCTCATTTTTATGTTCCAGCTAGAGCGACATATCTTAATTGTGCTGCAGACGAAATTTTGTAAAGACCCTCCGTTGTTTTTAAAACATATTTTCGAATTTCTTCAATGGACAAAATAAAATATTTTACTAAACTTTTTTTTTGCTGGATAAGATCGATTGAGAAATTTAAGGGGGGGGTAAGGGTTTCAGCGTAAAAAAAACACTTTTTTTTATGAATTTTTTTTTAAAGTATGGATTGATCAAATTTATTTAAACCTTTTGTACATTATAAAGCATACTTTTAACTATATTCTGTAATTTTTTCATGTCGAAATATTGCAAAACAAGCCGGTGACAGAGCTTGCCCCAGAACGTCTTTGAAAAAATACAATTTGCGGTGATCACTGTATCTCGGTCGAAAATTATCTGCAACCAAAAACCATTAAAATTTAGTCAAAGTATTATCAAATCCTCCCCCCAACGTTCTCCGATTATTTTTTTTTTCATTTAAAAATTTTTGGTGGCCATCTAAAGTGTAAACTGCGATTTTCCACGAAAAATTCCGCCATTTTGTGGGTGGGAAACCCCCTTAATGTAAAAAAAAATTTTTACTAAACGTTGGGGGGAGGTATTTTATATGTAGAAAATGTGTACCAAGTTTCAAATGAATCGGTTTAGAAGTTTTTAAATGACAGTGATCACGGACTTTGAAAAAGTAGTTTTGAGAAAAACGCGTATAAACAACATATGTGCCTTATGCGTATTGAGCGCAACCGCCCCTGAATTGGACAATAACTTCAAGAGTTTTGCTCCGATCGACTTAAAATTTTGAGAGTATATTCTTGAAATGTTTAACAATAAGATAAGACAAAAAAAAAAATTAGATTTTTCGAAATTGTAAACCCTTCCCCCCCCCCTTAAACTCAAATTTCATAAAATAAATTATTTTGAAATAATTCATGTTTCAGATGAATATAATCATAAATTTGGCTAATACAAATACGGCTATCACGGGGTCTGTAAAAGGGCTGAAAGAAAGTAAAACAATAGACAAGCGATTAAAGGCTCTTGTCCGCTGTAATTTGTTTACTCAATCACAGCTTTAATTTATTATTATGCATTTAGTTCTATCAATTCTTTATTATTTTTTACATTTTATCATCAAAGAAAGGGGTATTTATCATCCATACATTTAGTCAGACATACAAGCTCACATTCATACATAAATGATTCCGTTCGCTTTGCTTTTTTACAATCAGTCTCTTTTTTTATATTTTATCCACTTCCTTGTTTCAAGTTATGTACTTAACAATTACTTCATTATGATACAATATACTTCATATACATACAAGCTTTCCGTAATTCTATATTTAAACATGGGTATGAACGTACATATTTACGGGTACAT
The DNA here is from genome assembly GCA_018904265.1 of Lordiphosa collinella. Lineage (NCBI taxonomy): Eukaryota > Metazoa > Arthropoda > Insecta > Diptera > Drosophilidae > Lordiphosa > Lordiphosa collinella. The sequence goes on along the minus strand of JAEIFV010000092.1, from coordinate 327,739 downwards.
GCGTTTGTATGTATGCGAACAAATAGAAAATAGAGTATAAAAATATATTGGTTTGTATAAGGAAATGTAAATATGCGACGGCAAATAATAAATTGAGAGAAAAAAGGATAATAATATTAATATATATAAAAACCCTTTGATTATGTATACACTTATATTTAAATAAAGAGAAGAATTAACGTTAATTAATTTTATGGGTTACTAATTGATTTAGTAATATTTGGCGTTCCGCTCTTGCCACGCCCATGCATACACAGGTTTGTGTATGTTTTTATTTTTTGCATGTATAAAAATGGGGCTGGCTTCAAAGCAGACGTACATATGTATATGATTACATATCGACTATATTAGGGTTAAAGTAATAAGAGCTCTTCTGCCTGTGGGCAGTACACGCGGCTCATAGGCGAGGCAGCTGAGGTATGTACGTGTGTAGGGGCCTAGGCTTTTAAATTGCTCAAAATTTAATATCCTGCAGCTCACTTTGAGCCTGCGTCTGCGCTTGCATTTTGCATGTCTGCGTCAGATCAGGAAGAGCGGGAATAGGGCATTGCTGCTGCTCCACGGTGGGTGCAATGGCAACATTCTGCTGCTGGCACTGATGAGACTGGTAGCGACTGTGGTAGTAGACACTCGATGTCTGCGGCTGCTCAATGCCAACAAAAAACGGTTGCAACTTGCGACTGTGTTCCTCAAAGATTGCCTCCATCTGCAGCATGCACTCTTGGAGTTGATCCTATTGATCGTAAAATAATTGTTGGTAAATTATTAGCGTCACAATCTAGCTTACCGCTTTATATTACACATACCTGCTCCACGCTGGTTAGGTCGGTTAGAAGGCTGAGCAAAAAATGTAGATTGTGGCCCGTGCGCAGATGCCACTTTAGCCCGCTCATTGATGCAGCAATGCTTGATGCTGCTATGGTGCTAGCTGGGTACTTGGCAAACTGATGCTCTGTGAAACGAAACAAAACGAGTATTATAATTTAATTAGGGGGGTATTGCTGCTTGGCAAATATTTTTTTTCGATTTTTTTTTTTTTTTGATATTTTTATAGCTTAGATATTTGAGAATATCGTCCTAACAGGATTTTTTGAAATTAAATATACCTTAGAAGATATACCCCTTTTAATGACCCAAAGTGAACCGATTTGCCTAGCAACTAGGAATCTATCCACGAATTTTATCAGTTCGTTTGTACACACCTTTGGCTGCCAACGAAATGAACGCTTGAGCGTGTTGTCTAACTTTCGCAATATTTAAGTCCGGAATGCTTTTACTTCTTATCGGCAGGCGTATAATCAAAAGCTCCAGAAAATCTAAAGGCGTCACTGATGACAGGTCCCAGCCCAAACGGCTTAGCACATAAAGCTCCCATTTCTGTAGAAAAAAGAAGAAAAATAAAGATTTTAAAGTAGAGCGAAATTGATTTGTGGTTAGAATATTTACAAAGACGGTTTGGGAATTAAAATAAATAAAAAAAAATTTTTAGGTTAGGTTAAAAACAAATCTCCTCCGGTTAGGGTCACATTTTTCTTTTATTAACTGTATCTCTTACTTTTCGAAACTTAACAATGAAAACGAAAAAGCTAAGCTAACTTCGTCTACGCCAAAGTTTTAATACGCTTGAAACAGAAAATTCCTATGGCAGCTACAAGAAGTAACCATCCGCTCAATCGACTTAGCTCGTCATGCTGATCAAGAATATATATTAGGGCGCACGCACACATGCGGCTCAAAGATGAACTGACGGCTGAGGAAGAAATTTTAGCACGTCAGCAAGCCGAAATAAACAAACATGCTTGATTGATTCCGCAAAGATGAGCTTACAACGGAATTTTAGAGACCAATCCAGTGCTTGTTGTGCACAGTTGCATGCACTTTGGGTGATTATTTGTCAAGATCAGCCGAAAGATCTGCCGTCAGTTCATATTTCAGCCGCATGTTAGAGTGGGTCAGTTTTTTCACGACCAAGCGGTTGTCGAATCGTTCTCAACGACGAATTCTAAGAAGGTTTGCCCAAGAAACTCATGGGTCTAAAATCAAAATCGAGCTCCCCGTTTTTAAGAAGACTTTATGGGTTTTTTTTTAATATCTCAGTAAAAGAATTATATGTGATGGAATATTTTTGCTATTTTCCGTATTAGCAATGGTACTTCATTTCTGAGATTTGATGATTTGTCGTCATTTGTTCTGTATATTTAACTATCATTTTTATACCCGTGCTGAGGGTATTATAAAATTGTCCGGATTTGTAACGCATTGAAGGAAGCATCTCTGACCACATAAAATTGATTTAGCCATGTCCGTCTGTCAGTTTCTATGATATCTCCTTCGTCAGTTTGAAAGCTACCTCTACCAAACTTTGCACGAAGTCTTTTGGTACATATACGCTGCACATTTGTCGGAACCGGCCGGATCGGATGACTATAGCATATAGCTGTCATAAGAACGATCGGTCAAAAAACTAGTTTTAGTAAGAAAAAAATTTTTGCTTTCTATGGAAACGACTCTAAACTTCGTATTTCTTAGTTTGCTATGCTTTCCCATGATTCCAATAAGATTGGTAGAAATCGGACATCTACATTAAGGTGGCTCTCTTTTGGAAAAGTGTTTTTTTTTTTGCTCTCATCATTCGATTTAATGTTAAACTAAAAAATATAAAGTTTCACGCAGAATGATAAATCTTTAGAGGTCGCTCACGAGCCCTAAAGTTGAAAAAGGAGCATTTTTATTATTACTAAGCCACAAAACTAGTTGAAACCAGGGCTGCAAACCGGTTTTGAACCGAACCCGTTCGAACCCGGAATTCCGACTATTAATTTACTGTGAACCGAACCTTAAACCGAACCTCTTTAATAAAAAAAGCTGAACCTGTTCCGAACCTACAGTTTCGATTCGGTTCAACAAAAATGTTAGACAAAAAACAATTGTGATCTACAGCCTAGCGACTTCTTCTGTTATCTTGTCGGTTTGGGCAACCGAGTCTTAAATTATATTTTTAATATTCCCATGTGATCTACTAGTCGGACAAAGTACTTAGAGTCGAGTACACTCAGTATGAAATACAGAGTATCGAGTACTTGGTTTCGAGTACTTAGTATCGAGTACTTAGCATCGGTTGCAGAGTACCAATTACAAAGTATCGATTATTAGTATCGAGTACTTAGTATTGAGTACTAAGTATTGAGGTCTTAGAATCGAGTACTGAGTATAGAGTACTCATACCTATTTTAAATTAACACTGTAAAGCATGGGCTGAATCAAGGTTCGGGACAAAATCTTCGCCTAAAAACCTCGAACATCAAATTTCCGAACCTTAACCATTGATAAATTTTGGTTGGAACACGCAAGCCAGAGCTCCGAAAAAATTTTTTGGCTTGCAGCAACTTTAAAAAATTAAAATATCTTAATTGTTTTACAATTATCATATTCTATGCAATCTTATCTTTCCAAAATGGGGGTAAATTTTTGCACGACTTATATTAATGGTTTTATAGCTAATAAAAGGGCAGTTACCTCTTTATTAATCTCTATACCAAAGGTACGCAGTTACTGATTGACAAAATGAAAGTCGAGTTGCCCCCAAACATTTTTTTCTAAAGTATTTTGGCCCGCTGAGCACGAAAATCGACTTGAAAAAAATCTGTCGAATAGTTATCGAAATATAATCGATAAGCCGTTTTTTTTTTTATTTTTTCAAATGATGCATCCACTTAAACTCAAATAACTGTTTGTTTTTGTACTGATTCAAAACTGCTCAAAAAATTTTCGCAAAAAATTTTGCTTTCAGACAAAAATTTGATAGGGTAAGTGCTTTTATTGCTATGGGCGATTTTCGTTTAACCTTTCATTTTGCAAAAAAGTAGGATTTTTCTACATTTGAGCGCATAGCATTAAAAGCAGGGCTGCAAACCGGTTCGGAGCCGAACCGCTCCGGAGTCGGAGACTACGGGATTTTTGGGAATTCGGAACCGAACCGGAGCAAACAATATTTTTTCCCGTCCGAACCTGAACCCGAACTGGAGCAAGAAAACTTTAACAAGGCACTATGGGGAAAAAGTCGAACATTTTCGCATAAATGCAATTTTTTTGTGTTCGATATTATAAAATTGACTTCATTTTATTATTTACAATACTCCAAAAGGCGTAAAAAGATTTTTTTTAAATTTTGCGGGCAGCGGTAAGTGATTTAGAGTATCGAAAAGTATCGATATGTTCGGCGTGATCATTTATCGTAAATGCACATGTAAAATTCTCTTCATTTCACATTGCAATGCATTGGCGTAAACTTGACTGTGTAAACAAAGCTTGAAATTTTGTGATATGGAAACAATGAGTCAAGGTATGTAGAATAATCTGTTATTAGTGATTTTGTAGTAAATGTGCTTTATTGTCCAATTGTCCAATGTGTTGTTTATATGTTTGTAGGCCCCAACTAATAAATTTGTCTTGTGTTTCTGTGGAATGTAACTTTCAAGGCGTCGAAAGGCATCGCAAAGTAAAGGTTGTACGTTACTAATAAAACTATTGTGAACCAAATATTAATATTTTCATTTGGTACTAATGGCTACAACTATGCGTAAAATACACACATTGCAGTTGTGTATGAGTTTTGCCATTCGACGTTGCTTACAGCTTGGTGCGACAACAATCGCCAAGATTCACCGTTAATCGAATTTATTTTGCAAAAAATAGACAGATCGACATTTGAAAAACTTTCATATTATATTAATCGCAATATCTTGCGAATATAATATAAACAAAGAAAAATTCAAAATCCTGTGCGCAGAGACATTTAAATTATATGTAAAGACTTATTCGTGGTATCCAATGTCTCCAACTGTGCATAAAGTGTTGGTGCATGGCCACCAAATTATGGATAGTTGCGTACTTCCATTAGGAGTTCTTGGAGAAAATGCCTCCGAAGCGAGGAATAAATATTATAAATACGACAGACTTTCTCACGCGAGAAAATGTAGTCGGCTACTTAATATGACAGACATGTTTAACAGAGCAATGGATTCTTCCGATCCATTGCTCTCCACAATAAATTTAAACCAACGAAAAAGGTTAAACAAAAAAAAGAAACTGCCAAAAGAAGTCATCGATCTTTTGGAATCTCCTGATGCTGACTTACGATTAGACACGAGTTGTAGCAATAATGACTAGTGTGATGAAATCATCGACATTTATGGTCTGGATACCATTGAGCTACCCGAAGAAGATGCAATTGATGACTAAACTATGAAGTTATTGCGTATAAAAAATAAATATTAACATATTAATTATCAATTATTACATAAAAAAATATTCTCGTATATTTACAGAAATCCAGATGATACCACATAATTTGAGACCTATTATACCGCCTATATATATATATAAATAAATATTTAATTGTTAATTATTTACATTAAGAAATTATTAAATTTAATTAATATGAGTTTTATATCAACTTTATGAACTGGGTGTATAATTAATTATCTGTATGTACAGTGGTGGCCAAAAGAATTTTGACAAAAAAAATTTTCATAAAAAAACCATTATATCTTTGAAACAAAAAATCCTAAAATTTGGAAATTTTTATCGAATACTGGTATGAAAGTCCGCTTTCAATAATTCATAAGTAGTCCACAATCAGCTGCTGGGATTAGAAAATATTAATCGAATTGTCCAAACGGAGGTGGGCATAAGTATTTTGACAAGATTTCAAGCTTGATATATTCTTAGCACAGGATCTTTAAAGCTAAAAGAATGATGTATTCTAGACAAGTTTTTCACGCCGAATCCGAATCTAGCGTTAGAAACTCCATATCTCTGATAGATTAACTGTAAATTAGGCATGAAAATGCAGAAAATGGCTAATTTGGCTGTTTTACTTGGGCCCAATGTGCTAGAAAAAATGTTGTTTTTAATAATTTGATTTGTTTATTGTATAGTTCATACTTTTATCTCTAAAATGTGATTTAAGCCTTATTTATTTCATAAGATTTAAGTTCGTGATCGATCTGCCAAGTTTAACCGATTTGTATTAGAATTCAATTTTAAATTAATTTTAAATTAAGATTTGTATTTTAGTTGAGCGCCAGGGTAGTTTAAGTGTAGTTTTTAAGTTTACGGTGCGTTTTGCTTTAAAAACTACACTGTAAAAAACGATAAATATGAATTTGCATGCAAATCGGCCAAAATACTTTTGGCCACCATTGTATATAAGAGGCGTGGAAAAAGGCGTGGTCCGAAAAAAAAACCGAAATTTTAGATAATTATTAGTATTACACGTGCAAAGTTTCAAGACTCTAGCTTTACATTTACAATTAATGCGAAAATTTTCGACTTTTTCCCCATAGTGCAAGGGTTCGGTTAAAAAATTTTTTATTTGGTTGCCAATGATTTCCTTTGGATGATATATCAAACATTTGCACTCTTTGTAAGACGTTGCGAACTCTTCTTCGATCGGAAAATCCTAAGCAAGCAGTGCTTGACTGCGTAAAGCGTTGGAGCTCGACTTGCAGAATGTGCGTACAATTATTAACTTTGAATGAATTCTGTATGAAAAGCTCGGCAAATACAAAGGAGCCATCAGACCCGGTTTAAAATTTCTACAGTGATTTCTACTCAACTTGGTAGACTTGTCGCACACAAATTCTGAAGTCTTCTGCAAAATACAGTAATTCGTTATTAAAGTGTTTAAAAAAAACATTCTCGAATTCTAAATTTATCTCGGAGTGAACCCCTCCCAATTTTAAGGAGGTTTGCAGCCCTGATTAAAAGCCCTCACCCTATCATATTTTTGTCTGATAACAAAATTTCCGGCCCGGTTGCTTTTTTTTAAATTGCCTTAGAACTTTTCAGAAACAAAAAAGTTACGAGAGTTTTAGCGGAGGCAACTTTTGAAAAAATAGAAAGAAAAAAACGGTTTATCGATAATATCTCGATAACTATTCGACAGATTTGAATTTCAAGTCGATTTTCGTGCTCAGCAGGCTAAAGTACTTTAGAAACCAACTTGGTGAAATTGGGGAAGATTGACATCCATTTTGTCCAGCAGTGTCTGTGTTCCTTTAGAACAAAGAATACAAATCTGAATACAGATTAATTCCTTTTATTTGCAATAAAACCATTAGCTGACAAAAATGATAAGCCCCATTTTAGAAAGGCAAGATGGCATAGAATATGTTTATTTAAAAAAAAATAGGCTTCTTTATATTTTAAGAGTTGCTTCAACTAGTTGTATGGCTGAGTAATGATAAAAATGCTTTTCTCCAATTTTAAGGCTCGTGAGCGACCTCTAAACATTCATCAATCTGAGTGAAACTTTATATTTTTTATTTTTACATCAAATCGAATGATTTTGGGAATTTGCGTCAGAAAAATGTTTCCCATATACACTCATGACCAATATTATAGGTGTGAAGTTTTTTTTTTTTTAATATCGATTTAAATCGATATAAACATAACATTTAATAAGGAAGCTATACTTTTTTAATATGGTCACACTGTTTCGGTACGAGTTGGGCGAATTCCCGGAATTAATTAGCTTTCTGGGAAAAATTTTGAATTTTTTTATTGGTTAGACTGGAAATTCGGCTGGCCAATAAAATAGGTGTATGAAGCAAAACATTAACCTGTAGTTTATAAATACAATTATTTGGTTGCAGAAGGTAAGTTAATAGGAAAATATAACTAAATGTGGACTTAATAACCATTAAAATTGTTTTAGATGGGCCGTGGGCGTCACTGCAGTGCGGAGGAGAGAAGGCTAATTCGACGACTCCGAGATGAAGGAAAAACGTATAAATCCATTGCCATGTTAATGAAACGTTCTCAAAACTTCATAACCAATGCCTTAAAACCGAAAAAAATAGGTGAAACTCGGGGAGCACCTAGAAAATCATCATCTATGACCGACGATCGCATGGTTCAGTTGGTTAAACGCGACCCGTTCAAGTCTTCCAGGACGATTGCCAATGAAAATGGGAAAATTGTGTCATCACGGACCGTTCGGCGACGATTGGCAATAGCAAACCTACCAGATAGGATTGCTCGCAGGGTTCCTTTGCTTCGGTCGGCAAATTTACAGATGAGGAACAAATTTGCATTAGATCGTAGAACTTGGTGCGGACCGGAGGGTGAGAAAAAATGGCGTAATATCCTTTGGAGTGACGAAACCAAAATAAATTAATTTGGAAATGATGCCAAAAAGTATGTTCGTCGTCCAAAAGACAAAGAATTTGATTCCAAGTACACATAAAAAACTGTGAAACATGGAGGTGGTAGCCTAATGGTATGGGGCTGCTTTTCATAGTATGGTGTTGGTCCGATTCATCGTATTGACGGAATAATGGACAGATTCGTATACAAAGATCTATTGGAGACGGTGATGCCACCATATGCCGAGGATAATATGCCATTTTTACCGACCGCTAAACTAAAAATGTAACCTAATTATTGAAACGCTTCTTGTACGTCTGATGCCAGTCAAAGATTTACGGAAGAAGCAAACGATACAATAGATTGCAGCCGGTTAAATTATCGTGTTGACAAGAGCACTAAAAATAACATGAATCTGTTTTTGACAAGGCAATCAACAGGAAAAATGCTATAAATAATGTTCCCGTTGTTCGAAAAGAATCTTGGGCCCCGCTTTATTCAATTCAAGCAATCGAAAGAAGGGTTGTCCAGATGCAAGGTCAATTAGTCCCAGGATGCGCCCACAGCAACCATTTAAACCTTGTAAAAATATGGGCCACCCTTAAGCTCCTTCATAATCGACCTGGTCGTCTGATCGATGCTTTGCCTTAATATTTTATTAAAAATGAACTAAGAATAATACAATTATTTTATATTTTAGTGGATTCTCGACTATTTTTTTGCCGTCATGTACATATGTATTCGTTGTTTACTTTATGGCAGCGTTAAAACTTTATTAAATTCAAAATGGCTGCAATCGATTTACAAATTGCACAATAAATACGCTAAAGATTAACACATAAAATAATTTTCTTTTTTTTTACCTTTATTTTAACACAAAAATCACAATTGCAAACGCCTAAAAACTAAATTCGCTTAATTTCGTAATTCAAATGTTGAAATGTGGCATCACTGAAATACTAGTGATTTAGTGTGTTGAAGCGAATTCCCAATTTAACTAGCGTTTTGCTAAATTGATCATTTAATAAACTCATCATGCGAAATGTTTAATCATTTTGATGCAGTTTATTCAGAAATTGAACACCCTTTATGAATCAATAAGGTTTATTTTTATGTAAACGCCAGTCACAAACCAACTCCCATTGAGATCGGACGTGCCTACTAATCCAGTCGGAAGACATTCTAAATCCTCTCACTACTTTCTCTTTAATTATCTTAATTAAGAGAACACAATCGCAAATAAACCACAATAACAAAACATCATCCAAACAAGTGCACCGTTAACACAACCAACAACAACATGGGGGAGTCCCCCGACAGAAACAAGGCAGCACCACAGCTGCTCTTCTCAACTGATACGACCAAAAGATCAAAAAACCATTCAACCGGCCCAAAATTTTTGATAATGTCCAGAATAAATAGCAACGACTCACTTGCCAACGTTTCACCCTTCCTCATCAAAAAGATCATCGACAACCTAGCAATGGGAGAAGTCGACGAATGCAACAAACTTCGCAATGGAACAATTCTAATCAAAACCAAAACCCTCCTGCAAGCCTCCAGGCTCATAACACTAACGTCACTCAACAAAAAAATTCAAGTAAATATTTCTGAACACAATACATTAAACAACTAAAAAGGCGTTATATACTGTAATGACCATAGAGACATTGAAGAAGCCGAAATTACCCATGAACTGAAATCTCAGAACGTATGCGAATCTTACAAAATAAAAAAACGAGACCAAGACACCTTCAAAGAGACTGGCCTAATTATACTCACATTCACCACCCCGAATCTGCCCGAATATGTATACATTGGATACCAAAAACTCACCATCAAGCCCTACATCCCACTACCAGTCAGATGCAAAAACTGCGGCAGACTTGGCCACCCAACCAAGGCATGCCGAAGTGAAAAACTCTGTCTCAATTGCGCCAACATTGATCACCTCGACCCTGAGGAAATGGAAGAATGCCGAAACATCAACCGCTGCATTAACTGCAAAGAGTCTGACATAAAGAACTACCACCACAACGCCTATGATCGCAAATGCCCAACTTTCATCAAGCACAAAGAGATCCAAGACATCAGAGTCATCGAAAAAACTGACATGAAAACTGCTGTCCAAATTTACAACAATCGCCACCAACATGAATCCACAACCTACTCCACCGTCACCCGCTCAACCCACTCACTCATAGTGTCGATAACGTAAGTCTAATAAGCACAACCCAACGCCCCTCATGGACTACTCGGACATCACCTCACCCCCCGTCAGCAGCAACATGCTGTCCAACGAAGATAACACGATGCCCAGCACATCTGCAGCCGCTCTAGAAAGTACTCTTGAGAGCAACGCTAAAATAAAAATCTTCAACAAAAACAACAGCTCTCTTAAAACTACTCTCAAAGCAACAAACAAACCAAAACCTAATCTAAAATAACTCTATAACTGTTTTTTCTTTCTAGCTGAGCTTCGCCTTTGATAGCCCTCTCTGTCGTCGTACTTATTTAAGAGATTACGGCAAAATCTCTTAATTAGCATCACGCCTACGACGGCCTTCAAAGAAGGAGCTCAGCTATTCTTTTTACTTATAATATTGGGAAACTATGTGGGCTTGCCGACACATTAATTCTCCCAATAACGAAACTTTTGATCAAACAATACTTAAAAAGATACTCTACAAACCAAACACCTTCTTTTGATATTTCAATCATGATTCTTAAGCTCATTCAATGGAATTGTAATGGCTATATACACAGCTACGATCAAATACAAATCCTAATCAAAAAATATTCTCCAAAAATTATATCCCTTCAAGAAACCCACCTACATTCACAAAGACACATTCCCACCCCAATTAACTACAAATTATACAGGCGGCGTCGCCATCCTTATCCACACATCTATCCAACACAACGAAATCAATCTACAGCAAGACTTCGACTCAATTGCTATTAAAATACATTCAAAAACAACCTTGAATGTAATCAGTTCTTACATTCCACCAACAAACAACTTTACCATCAACAACCTACAGAATGTTTACAATGACCTATCCACCCCCACCATTATCACAGGTGATTTTAATAGCTGGCACAGACTTTGGGGCTCGCCTCGAAATAACAAAAAAGGTAACATCCTTGCGAAGTTTATAAATACATCAACTCTGGTTCCACCTAATGATGGTTCACCTACCCACTTTAGCACACACCACACTCTTACCCATATCGACCTCACACTAGCCACTCCTACCCTTGCCCTTCAATCTACATGGCAAATAGAATCCGACAGATTCTGCAGCGACCATTTCCCCATTATCACTTCCCTCTTCGAATCAACAACAGCACCAACACTCACACCCAAATTCAAACTTGACGCAGCTGACTGGCCAAAATTTGAAGAAGCTAGCTATAACTTCCATCTTCAACGCCCCACTAGCCACAATATCAACAAAGAGTCAGCCAATATCATAAAAATAGTCCGCCAAAGCGCAAACGTGTCTATACCACAGTCAACTGCCAAACCAAGCTCCCAATATCTGGTTCCGTGGTGGAACGCCCACATCCAAACTCTCAAACAAAATAAAAACCAACACTGGTCCACCTTGAAACGAAACATATCTACCACCAACCTTCTTAATTACAAAAAAGCCAACGCTTTATTCAAGCGCGAATTAAAAATAGCCAAACGCTCGTCCCTCGAATCCTTTACATCAGAAATTAACTTTAACACTCCTCCGTCTAAAATCTGGGCCAACATACGTACGTTCTGTGGCTTAAAACCACGACTCTCTATCCACTGCATAAAAAAACAAAACTGCCAAACAGCAATTTCCGACGGTCTATCTATCGCGAATGAGCTTTGCGATTACTGGTCCACGGAATCTAGGGACAATAATTTCTCCACTACCTTTAAAACTAAAAAAGGCTACACCCTCTCCCTTAATCCAACCTACTCCACATCTCCCTCTGCACAAAAAATCGAAACACCTATTTCGGCCCTAGAGTTAAATATAGCACTTTCAAAGCAAAAAGGCAAGACTCCAGGTCTCGACCGAGTCTCCTACCACATGATCAAAAACGTCCACCCTGTAGTTAAACTCCGCCTATTAGACCACTATAACAACATTCTCAACAATTACATTCCCCAACATTATAAAATTAGTAAGATAATTCCTATAAATAAACCCAATACCGATAAAACCAACCTTAACTCATACCGCCCCATATCCCTAAACTCATGCTTCGCAAAGACACTAGACAAAATTATCGCCAACCGGCTATGGTCAATAATTTCTCTAGATTTCACCAAAGCTTTCGACAAAATTGGCATTCACACTATACTGGACGAACTCTACTCATGGAAAATAGGCCCCAAGATCATCAATTATGTCGTCAACTTTATGACAAACCAACCACCACTTATCTTCAACTCTTCCACAATACAATGGGATTCCGCAAGGGTCTCCTCTTTCCGTAATCCTATTTCTAATTGCTTTTAACAAACTGAATTACACCATTGACAAGCACAAAAAATTTAACTTTTGCGCATACGCAGACGATTATCATATCGTAAAAAAACTAAACAAAAACACGCAAATTGACATAAACCCACTACTTAGAGATATACTATCCTGGTGCAACTACTCAGGCGCAGTACTTTCTCTCTCCAAAAGTAAGCACCTACACATTTGCAAAAAAACACTCATGCCATATCCAAATTAACACTTCACTAACCCCAATCACTAACACCAAAACCCTAAAGATCATTGGAATCACTTTCAACAACAAATACAACTGGAATGACCACATTTCAAATCTCTGTACATCCCTCTCCAACAGACTTAATATAATAAAATGTCTCTCCAGCAATAAGTACAACTGCAACCAACTCACCGTCTTAAATGCCATGAACCAGCTGATTATGTCCAAAATAGATTTTGGACTATTTCTTTACGGGAACACCCCAAACTCCCAACTGCGACCAATCAAATCCTTGTACCACTCTGCCATCAGGATCACCCTAGGTGCTTTCCGATCCACCCCCATAAACAACCTCCTTTTCGAAACAAAAGTCATGCCAATAGAAATTCGAACCAAACTCTCCATAGCCAAACTTATAAAACCAATTCTCCTGTCCTACAACTCACCTTTGAAAAAAACAATTGACAATATTCTCAAAGCAAAAAAGAAAAACCCCAAAATTCTATCCGCTCTGCAGCGCTGCATACAAATTACAGCCCACCTTGGCCTTCCAAACAAACCCATACCTGTCACTAAGAACCCAAATCCACCTTGGCTTGATTTTTCAACGACATTAAATACTTCACTCCACCTGCTACCAAAATCTTCTACTCCATCTTCAGTCTACCAACAAAAATTTCTGGAACTTAAAAACTCTCTCCCCTCACACAGAGTTATATATACAGACGGTTCCAAGTCCGACCGAGCAACCTCCTTTAGTGTAGTTTATAATGAAAACAGCCTCCAACACCTCTTACCACTATACAGCTCTATCTTCTCAGCATAAATCATTGCCATTTATAACGCAACTGCAATAGCGCAACACTCCCCTCAACCAACTGTCATTTGTACAGATTCACTGTCCGCAATGGAAGCCATCTCCAACCCCCATAACAACAACTATTATGCATCTTTAATTAGGAAAACTCTCCAAAATAAACGAAACAAGCTTAAGCTGATATGGATCCCTGGTCACTGCGGAATTACTGGGAATGAATCCGCTGACAAGGCCGCTAAAGAATCTTTCTCACTTCCGCTTATATTTCACAACAACTTCAATTCAATATATCATCAATCAAATATATTAAAAACCACTTCAAATCCGAACAAGCTTCTATTTTCAACAACACCAACTCACATTACAAATCCCTGAATAAATTAAAAAATACCATTTATGACTACGCCCATCTACAACCAAATATGACCATCCACCGGCGGGTATTTACCAAGATAATTCGACTTCGCCTAGGACACACAAATATTACGCACAACTACCTTTTCAACCAGCCTCCCATGATCCCTACATGCAGCTTCTGCAACAACTTTCCTTCAACGCTCCAACATATATTTGTCGAATGTCCCCAACTCCAACCTCACAGATCCCTGTTCCCGCCCCACAATAATCCCTTAAAAGCAACTTTTGATCCTAATAGCCTCAACATAGACGCAATAATTCAATTTCTTCAAACTACAAACTTAATCAACTTATTATAAACTTCTAACTTAATTTCCCCAATTTTCTTCTATCACTCACTCTTTTAATAACAATAAGCACTAGCACTAATTTGTAAATAATAGTATTCTCAATTCAGTGTTCCATCCATGATATGTAAATATAAATTAATAAGCTTAAGGCCCTGTAGCTATAGCTTTAAACAATGTTCGTTCACAATTTTACATTGTCCTCGAACATATTATAAATAAATAAATAAATTTATGTAAACGCATTTTAGAGGCTTATATAAGCAATTCGCCGACTCAGTTGGGGACGATTTTGAAATCACTCGTTAACAAGGTGGCATGGCGAATTGAAATTCTAGCGAATTTAGAGCTAATGCGATTTCTGCGGCATCCCTGAATAAGTTTGAGCAAAAGTATGTAACAGCCATCAACAGCCGAGTCGATATAGCCATGTCCGTATGTCTGTCTGTCCGTACAGACAGATCTCAGAGATGGTAAGAGATAGACGTTCGACGTGTATGGGACAAAAATTTTTTATACTTGAAGGCAGATCACGTTAATTTTTTTAATTTTGGCCACACCCCCATAAATTGGAAAAAACGTCATATCTCCCACAGTTTAATAGATAGAAGGTTCCGCCAAAGGAATGGCAAAGATCGGAAGAACGATATTCGAGTTATTTTTTTCTATGGACGTTGACGTACAATGCACAGTACGTTCAAGTGGCCCTTACGACACCAAGCCGAAGCCTGTTACGCGCGAACCCCAGGCAAAATAGCAGCCCACCTCCCGCCCAACCGACCGAGAGGCGCAGCCGCCAACGTGCGACACGAAAACCGGATCGAAAAGTAAATAATGTTAAGTACGGGACAAATGATTTAAAATAGAGGTTTTCAAAGCAGGAAGAGAAAGTTCCGAATTGATTAAGCGGTAGAGTTTGTTGTAATCAGCACAGAGGACACGAAACGGTTCATGCAAGGCATAGTTAGTAGTACAGTGTTTCAGAGATAAGGGGACAAAGTTACGGGACAGTCTACAAGGAACATTAAGATTGATTTGGCTAACCAACTCCGATGAGTCGATTTCGCCATTAATTAGTCTATGTATGACGATTACACCAAGCATATCTCTACGGTTAAGTAAGGAAGGAAGATTTATTAAAAGTAGTCTACTAGAGTAAGATGGTAAACGGATCTCAGGATTCCAGTTCAAGCCCCGAAGGGCAAACAATAAGAATTGCTTTTGCACGGATTCTATTCTATCTTGATGGGTCGTATATTGCGGAGACCACACACATGAACCATACTCAAGTGTAGGACGGACAAGAGAAGTATAAAGAATCTTGGTAGTGTAGAGATCGTCAAATTCTTTCGACCACCGCTTAATAAACCCAAGAACACTTCTGGCCTTATTAACAGTAGCAGTTACATGAGAGTTAAATTTAAGTTGATGGTCAAGAATAACCCCAAGATCATTTACTTCATTTAGGCGCTGCAATGCCACATTATCAAGCATATAAGTGACTAATTGTGGTAAGCTTCTGTAAAATGTCATAACCTTACACTTCAAACTGTTAAGGTTTAGAAGATTATCTCGACACCAAGAGTGAAATGCATCCAAGTCTGCTTGCAAATTATAGCGGGAAACCAAATCATTATATGTTAAACAAATTTTCACATCATCGGCGTACATAATCACACGAGAGTGAGCCAAGACTGAAGGAAGATCATTGATAAAGATAGTAAAAAGCAATGGGCCCAAGTGACTACCTTGGGGAACTCCAGAAGTAACCTGGATGCACTTAGAATATGAATTACGAAATATAACTTTTTGGGTTCTACTACTTAGGTAATCAGAAATCCAACTGAGGAGGTTAGTTGGAAAGCCGATTAAACTCAGTTTGTGAAGCAGCAAGGAGTGATTAACAGAATCAAAAGCCTTACTAAAATCAGTATAAATGACATCAGTCTGCATTTTACCTATGAACCCTTTGATCACTGAAGAAATTTTTTTTTTTCAGAACCGAATACCGTTTACCGTAGTTATTGGAACCGATAGAACCGGATCGAAACCGAAACGTTGGTACCGGTACTGTTCCGTTTTTTTTTTTTTTTTTTTTAAATTTTTGCAGAGCGCATTATAATTTTGGTCAGATGTTTGTAACGCCAAGAAGGAATCATACGATGTAAGGAATTACACTATGGAAGATTTTCTTGCCACCTATCATGGAAGGCTTAAAATTCAACCACCCCTCTGTAAAATGACTTGCACGAAAATCACGCAGCTTCTAAAAGGCGCTTAACGTACATATCAGAAACCTGCAACAAGCCTCTAATGTTCGATCACACTCGTGCATTTACTTGTCTTGCTTGGGCTCGCTGCCTTGGTTCGACACACTCGAAATGATCGAAAGCACATTAAGTCAGAACGAGTAAGCTGTTTGCTTTGCACGAGTAAAACTATGAGCAAGCTCATTTAAGCTTTTGCCGAACTTTGCAAATCAAGCCGGCTGCCCGCTTCTGCGAGAGTCATAACAAGCCATTCGCCAGCCATGGGAAAGCCTTTTCGATCTGCACTCTGACTTACTCGCACTCCCATCAAAATTTACCCTTACTCTCTTTTACTCGCCTTGTTGACAGAGAGCTTAAAGCAAGCAACTTTCTTACACAGTGTGTAAGTGTGTTTGACTTTGTTTTCCTATAAAATTATGCTTCAAAATTACAGAAATTACATAATTCTTTTCACACAAGGCAACATAAAAAATGAAGGATGGCCGCAATCTTACATAATTATAAGTAAATAGCTGAATACCCGGCGTCGGCCGGGTTCTTATGATTCTTAAGAGAGCGATTATATTCAATCTAGTGCAGGCTGCATGTCGGTATAAACATTTTTGACCGTGCTATCTTTTTCTCTATATACACGTCTTCATTATAATCTAAAATCGTGACTTTTTTTCAAATTGTGACTTTTTTGACCGTTTGATTAAAACCTCCTGTTTACCCGACTACAATTGCTGTCTATCAAATCTTCACAATAATCTAGGCTCAAATCAAAAATTTGCAAGTTACGCAACAGCTTCCATTTACCAACGCCGGCATTGTAATATAAGCCCTAAGCGCTTTCATAAATTCTCTTAAGGTTATTTTGCAAATTTCGCGATTTTTAGACCTTAGAAACATTCGCGGGCAAGCGTTGCCCAAAGTTTTATGGCAATCCGATGAACGGTATAGTTTTTGAAATTTCGTGGTTTTTTGACCATTTCCGGCCCATTTCTTCATTTAAGATACATTTGCGGGCAAGCGTACAACCATTCCTCAAAGCTTCATCAAAATCAAACATTTTGTAAATTTAGCGGTTCTTGGACCATTTTCCGCCCATATCTTCCACTTTGAAAACTTTCCGGGCAAGCGTCGAGCAATTTCTCAATGTTAACTGCAAATTTTGCAATTTTCTCGGTTTTTTGACCATTTTCTGAAAATTTCTTCAACTTAGAAACCGTTCAATTCATTCCCCAAAGTTTGATTGCAATCGGATGAACGGTATAATTTTCTGAATTTTGCCAATTTTGGACCTTGGAAGCCTTTGCGGCCAAGGGTCTAACCATTGACCAAAATTTCATCGCAATGGTATAGTTTTTGAATTATCGCGGTTCTTGGACTATTTCCCACCCATTTCTTCAAATCAGAATCCTTCACACGCAGCGTCCAATCAATCTCCAAAGTTTTATAACAAACGAACATTTGGCAAATTTTCGCAGTTTCTTCTACATGGAAACCTTCCCGGGCAAGCGTCGAACCATTCCTCAATGTTTTACCAAAACTGTAAATTTTGTAATTTTCGCGGTTTTTGGTCTATTTTCCGCAAATTTCTTCAACTAAGAAACCTTCCCTGGCAAGCGTTCAACCATTCCCAAAAGTTTTATTGCAATCGGATGAATGGTATAATTTCCCGGGCACCTTCCCGGGCAAGCGTCGAAACAGTCCCCAAAGCTTTACCGAAACCATAAATTTTGCAATTTTCGCGGTTTTTGGACAATTTTCCGCAAATTTCTTCAACTTAGAAACCTTCCCTGGTAAGCGTTCAGCCATTCCCCAAAGATATATTGCAATCGGATGAACGGTATAATTTTGCAAATTTCGCGGTTTTTGGACCATTTCACAGACATGAGACATAGCCTATGACAAAAATTTTTTATACTTGAAGGCAGATCACGTTAATTTTTTTTAATTTTGGCCACACCCCCATAAATTGGAAAAAACGTCATATCTCCCACAGTTTAATAGATAGAAGGTTCCGCCAAAGGAATGGCAAAGATCGGAAGAACGATATTCGAGTTATTTTTTTCTATGGACGTTGACGTACAATGCACAGTACGTTCAAGTGGCTCTTACGACACCAAGCCGAAGCCTGTTACGCGCGAACCCCAGGCAAAATAGCAGCCCACCTCCCGCCCAACCGACCGAGAGGCGCAGCCGCCAACGTGCGACACGAAAACCGGATCGAAAAGTACAAAATAATGTTAAGTACGGGACAAATGATTTAAAATAGAGGTTTTCAAAGCAGGAAGAGAAAGTTCCGAATTGATTAAGCGGTAAAGTTTGTTGTAATCAGCACAGAGGACACGAAACGGATCATGCAAGGCATAGTTAGTAGTACAGTGTTTCAGAGATAAGGGGACAAAGTTACGGGACAGTCTACAAGGAACATTAAGATTGATTTGGCTAACCAACTCCGATGAGTCGATTTCGCCATTAATTAGTCTATGTATGACGATAACACCAAGCATATCTCTACGGTTAAGTAAGGAAGGAAGATTTATTAAAAGTAGTCTACTAGCGTAAGATGGTAAACGGATCTCAGGATTCCAGTTCAAGCCCCGAAGGGCAAACAATAAGAATTGCTTTTGCACGGATTCTATTCTATCTTGATGGGTCGTATATTGCGGAGACCACACACATGAACCATACTCAAGTGTAGGACGGACAAGAGAAGTATAAAGAATCTTGGTAGTGTAGGGATCGTCAAATTCTTTCGACCACCGCTTAATAAACCCAAGAACACTTCTGGCCTTATTAACAGTAGCAGTTACATGAGAGTTAAATTTAAGTTGATGGTCAAGAATAACCCCAAGATCATTTACTTCATTTAGGCGCTGCAATGCCACATTATCAAGCATATAAGTGACTAATTGTGGTAAGCTTCTGTAAAATGTCATAACCTTACACTTCAAACTGTTAAGGTTTAGAAGATTATCTCGACACCAAGAGTGAAATGCATCCAAGTCTGCTTGCAAATTATAGCGGGAAACCAAATCATTATATGTTAAACAAATTTTCACATCATCGGCGTACATAATCACACGAGAGTGAGCCAAGACTGAAGGAGGATCATTGATAAAGATAGTAAAAAGCAATGGGCCCAAGTGACTACCTTGGGGAACTCCAGAAGTAACCTGGATGCACTTAGAATATGAATTACGAAATATAACTTTTTGGGTTCTACTACTTAGGTAATCAGAAATCCAACTGAGGAGGTTAGTTGGAAAGCCGATTAAACTCAGTTTGTGAAGCAGCAAGGAGTGATTAACAGAATCAAAAGCCTTACTAAAATCAGTATAAATGACATCAGTCTGCATTTTACCTATGAACCCTTTGATCACTGAAGAAAAACAAAAAAATTTATGGGCAGCACCGGCCGCAACAAAGGTGGGCAGCACTTTACATACCTTAACGCAAACTTTGACAGATACCGAGTATATTATAGTCGGGCTTGACCGACTTTCTTTCTTGTTGGTTTTCAATGGAGGCTGCAAAAGTGTACAAAACTTCGGCCGAGCTGAAGTTAACTTTCCCCTATTTTCCTTTTTTCTTCAAATTCGTTGTACCGTTAGCTGGAAAATATAAGCGCGCCTCTGGCATTTAGTTATAAACAGGGATCAATACCGGAACCGGAACCATTAACCGAAATAAACCGTTTAAATCATGTACCGAATCCAGAACCGTAACCGGAACATAAAAATTTTTTTTCAGAACCGAATACCGTTTACCGTAGTTATTGGAACCGATAGAACCGGATCGAAACCGAAACGTTGGTACCGGTACTGTTCCGTTTTTTTATTTTTTTTTTTTAAATTTTTGCAGAGCGCATTATAATTTTGGTCAGATGTTTGTAACGCCAAGAAGGAATCATACGATGTAAGGAATTACACGATGGAAGATTTTCTTGCCACCTATCATGGAAGGCTTAAAATTCAACCACCCCTCTGTAAAATGACTTGCACGAAAATCACGCAGCTTCTAAAAGGCGCTTAACGTACATATCAGAAACCTGCAACAAGCCTCTAATGTTCGATCACACTCGTGCATTTACTTGTCTTGCTTGGGCTCGCTGCCTTGGTTCGACACACTCGAAATGATCGAAAGCACATTAAGTCAGAACGAGTAAGCTGTTTGCTTTGCACGAGTAAAACTATGAGCAAGCTCATTTAAGCTTTTGCCGAACTTTGCAAATCAAGCCGGCTGCCCGCTTCTGCGAGAGTCATAACAAGCCATTCGCCAGCCATGGGAAAGCCTTTTCGATCTGCACTCTGACTTACTCGCACTCCCATCAAAATTTACCCTTACTCTCTTTTACTCGCCTTGTTGACAGAGAGCTTAAAGCAAGCAACTTTCTTACACAGTGTGTAAGTGTGTTTGACTTTGTTTTCCTATAAAATTATGCTTCAAAATTACAGAAATTACATAATTCTTTTCACACAAGGCAACTTAAAAATTGAAGGATGGCCGCAATCTTACATAATTATAAGTAAATAGCTGAATACCCGGCGTCGGCCGGGTTCTTATGATTCTTAAGAGAGCGATTATATTCAATCTAGTGCAGGCTGCATGTCGGTATAAACATTTTTGACCGTGCTATCTTTTTCTCTATATACACGTCTTCATTATAATCTAAAATCGTGACTTTTTTTCAAATTGTGACTTTTTTGACCGTTTGATTAAAACCTCCTGTTTACCCGTCTACAATTGCTGTCTATCAAATCTTCACAATAATCTAGGCTCAAATCAAAAATTTGCAAGTTACGCAACAGCTTCCATTTACCAACGCCGGCATTGTAATATAAGCCCTAAGCGCTTTCATAAATTCTCTTAAGGTTATTTTGCAAATTTCGCGATTTTTAGACCTTAGAAACATTCGCGGGCAAGCGTTGCCCAAAGTTTTATGGCAATCCGATGAACGGTATAGTTTTTGAAATTTCGTGGTTTTTTGACCATTTCCGGCCCATTTCTTCATTTAAGATACATTTGCGGGCAAGCGTACAACCATTCCTCAAAGCTTCATCAAAATCAAACATTTTGTAAATTTAGCGGTTCTTGGACCATTTTCCGCCCATATCTTCCACTTTGAAAACTTTCCGGGCAAGCGTCGAACAATTTCTCAATGTTAACTGCAAATTTTGCAATTTTCTCGGTTTTTTGACCATTTTCTGAAAATTTCTTCAACTTAGAAACCGTTCAATTCATTCCCCAAAGTTTGATTGCAATCGGATGAACGGTATAATTTTCTGAATTTTGCCAATTTTGGACCTTGGAAACTTTTGCGGCCAAGGGTCTAACCATTGACCAAAATTTCATCGCAATGGTATAGTTTTTGAATTATCGCGGTTCTTGGACTATTTCCCACCCATTTCTTCAAATCAGAATCCTTCACACGCAGCGTCCAATCAATCTCCAAAGTTTTATAACAAACGAACATTTGGCAAATTTTCGCAGTTTCTTCTACATGGAAACCTTCCCGGGCAAGCGTCGAACCATTCCTCAATGTTTTACCAAAACTGTAAATTTTGTAATTTTCGCGGTTTTTGGTCTATTTTCCGCAAATTTCTTCAACTAAGAAACCTTCCCTGGCAAGCGTTCAACCATTCCCAAAAGTTTTATTGCAATCGGATGAATGGTATAATTTCCCGGGCACCTTCCCGGGCAAGCGTCGAAACAGTCCCCAAAGCTTTACCGAAACCATAAATTTTGCAATTTTCGCGGTTTTTGGACAATTTTCCGCAAATTTCTTCAACTTAGAAACCTTCCCTGGTAAGCGTTCAGCCATTCCACAAAGATATATTGCAATCGGATGAACGGTATAATTTTGCAAATTTCGCGGTTTTTGGACCATTTCACAGACATGAGACATAGCCTATGACAAAAATTTTTTATACTTGAAGGCAGATCACGTTAATTTTTTTAATTTTGGCCACACCCCCATAAATTGGAAAAAACGTCATATCTCCCACAGTTTAATAGATAGAAGGTTCCGCCAAAGGAATGGCAAAGAACGGAAGAACGATATTCGAGTTATTTTTTTCTATGGACGTTGACGTACAATGCACAGTACGTTCAAGTGGCCCTTACGACACCAAGCCGAAGCCTGTTACGCGCGAACCCCAGGCAAAATAGCAGCCCACCTCCCGCCCAACCGACCGAGAGGCGCAGCCGCCAACGTGCGACACGAAAACCGGATCGAAAAGTACAAAATAATGTTAAGTACGGGACAAATGATTTAAAATAGAGGTTTTCAAAGCAGGAAGAGAAAGTTCCGAATTGATTAAGCGGTAAAGTTTGTTGTAATCAGCACAGAGGACACGAAACGGATCATGCAAGGCATAGTTAGTAGTACAGTGTTTCAGAGATAAGGGGACAAAGTTACGGGACAGTCTACAAGGAACATTAAGATTGATTTGGCTAACCAACTCCGATGAGTCGATTTCGCCATTAATTAGTCTATGTATGACGATAACACCAAGCATATCTCTACGGTTAAGTAAGGAAGGAAGATTTATTAAAAGTAGTCTACTAGCGTAAGATGGTAAACGGATCTCAGGATTCCAGTTCAAGCCCCGAAGGGCAAACAATAAGAATTGCTTTTGCACGGATTCTATTCTATCTTGATGGGTCGTATATTGCGGAGACCACACACATGAACCATACTCAAGTGTAGGACGGACAAGAGAAGTATAAAGAATCTTGGTAGTGTAGGGATCGTCAAATTCTTTCGACCACCGCTTAATAAACCCAAGAACACTTCTGGCCTTATTAACAGTAGCAGTTACATGAGAGTTAAATTTAAGTTGATGGTCAAGAATAACCCCAAGATCATTTACTTCATTTAGGCGCTGCAATGCCACATTATCAAGCATATAAGTGACTAATTGTGGTAAGCTTCTGTAAAATGTCATAACCTTACACTTCAAACTGTTAAGGTTTAGAAGATTATCTCGACACCAAGAGTGAAATGCATCCAAGTCTGCTTGCAAATTATAGCGGGAAACCAAATCATTATATGTTAAACAAATTTTCACATCATCGGCGTACATAATCACACGAGAGTGAGCCAAGACTGAAGGAGGATCATTGATAAAGATAGTAAAAAGCAATGGGCCCAAGTGACTACCTTGGGGAACTCCAGAAGTAACCTGGATGCACTTAGAATATGAATTACGAAATATAACTTTTTGGGTTCTACTACTTAGGTAATCAGAAATCCAACTGAGGAGGTTAGTTGGAAAGCCGATTAAACTCAGTTTGTGAAGCAGCAAGGAGTGATTAACAGAATCAAAAGCCTTACTAAAATCAGTATAAATGACATCAGTCTGCATTTTACCTATGAACCCTTTGATCACTGAAGAAAAACAAAAAAATTTATGGGCAGCACCGGCCGCAACAAAGGTGGGCAGCACTTTACATACCTTAACGCAAACTTTGACAGATACCGAGTATATTATAGTCGGGCTTGACCGACTTTCTTTCTTGTTGGTTTTCAATGGAGGCTGCAAAAGTGTACAAAACTTCGGCCGAGCTGAAGTTAACTTTCCCCTATTTTCCTTTTTTCTTCAAATTCGTTGTACCGTTAGCTGGAAAATATAAGCGCGCCTCTGGCATTTAGTTATAAACAGGGATCAATACCGGAACCGGAACCATTAACCGAAATAAACCGTTTAAATCATGTACCGAATCCAGAACCGTAACCGGAACATAAAAATTTTTTTTCAGAACCGAATACCGTTTACCGTAGTTATTGGAACCGATAGAACCGGATCGAAACCGAAACGTTGGTACCGGTACTGTTCCGTTTTTTTTATTTTTTTTTTTTTAAATTTTTGCAGAGCGCATTATAATTTTGGTCAGATGTTTGTAACGCCAAGAAGGAATCATACGATGTAAGGAATTACACGATGGAAGATTTTCTTGCCACCTATCATGGAAGGCTTAAAATTCAACCACCCCTCTGTAAAATGACTTGCACGAAAATCACGCAGCTTCTAAAAGGCGCT
Source organism: Lordiphosa collinella (assembly GCA_018904265.1). NCBI lineage: Eukaryota > Metazoa > Arthropoda > Insecta > Diptera > Drosophilidae > Lordiphosa > Lordiphosa collinella. Next base: position 303,054 of record JAEIFV010000092.1, on the reverse strand, counting down.
TAACGTACATATCAGAAACCTGCAACAAGCCTCTAATGTTCGATCACACTCGTGCATTTACTTGTCTTGCTTGGGCTCGCTGCCTTGGTTCGACACACTCGAAATGATCGAAAGCACATTAAGTCAGAACGAGTAAGCTGTTTGCTTTGCACGAGTAAAACTATGAGCAAGCTCATTTAAGCTTTTGCCGAACTTTGCAAATCACGCCGGCTGCCCGCTTCTGCGAGAGTCATAACAAGCCATTCGCCAGCCATGGGAAAGCCTTTTCGATCTGCACTCTGACTTACTCGCACTCCCATCAAAATTTACCCTTACTCTCTTTTACTCGCCTTGTTGACAGAGAGCTTAAAGCAAGCAACTTTCTTACACAGTGTGTAAGTGTGTTTGACTTTGTTTTCCTATAAAATTATGCTTCAAAATTACAGAAATTACATAATTCTTTTCACACAAGGCAACATAAAAAATGAAGGATGGCCGCAATCTTACATAATTATAAGTAAATAGCTGAATACCCGGCGTCGCCCGGGTTCTTATGATTCTTAATAGAGCGATTATATTCAATCTAGTGCAGGCTGTATGTCGGTATAAACATTTTTGACCGTGCTATCTTTTTCTCTATATACACGTCTTCATGATAATCTAAAATCGTGACTTTTTTTCAAATTGTGACTTTTTTGACCGTTTGATTAAAACCTCCTGTTTACCCGTCTACAATTGCTGTCTATCAAATCTTCACAATAATCTAGGCTCAAATCAAAAATTTGCAAGTTACGCAACAGCTTCCATTTACCAACGCCGGCATTGTAATATAAGCCCTAAGCGCTTTCATAAATTCTCATAAGGTTATTTTGCAAATTTCGCGATTTTTAGACCTTAGAAACATTCGCGGGCAAGCGTTGCCCAAAGTTTTATGGCAATCCGATGAACGGTATAGTTTTTGAAATTTCGTGGTTTTTTGACCATTTCCGGCCCATTTCTTCATTTAAGATACATTTGCGGGCAAGCGTACAACCATTCCTCAAAGCTTCATCAAAATCAAACATTTTGTAAATTTAGCGGTTCTTGGACCATTTTCCGCCCATATCTTCCACTTTGAAAACTTTCCGGGCAAGCGTCGAACAATTTCTCAATGTTAACTGCAAATTTTGCAATTTTCTCGGTTTTTTGACCATTTTCTGAAAATTTCTTCAACTTAGAAACCGTTCAATTCATTCCCCAAAGTTTGATTGCAATCGGATGAACGGTATAATTTTCTGAATTTTGCCAATTTTGGACCTTGGAAACCTTTGCGGCCAAGGGTCTAACCATTGACCAAAATTTCATCGCAATGGTATAGTTTTTGAATTATCGCGGTTCTTGGACTATTTCCCACCCATTTCTTCAAATCAGAATCCTTCACACGCAGCGTCCAATCAATCTCCAAAGTTTTATAACAAACGAACATTTGGCAAATTTTCGCAGTTTCTTCTACATGGAAACCTTCCCGGGCAAGCGTCGAACCATTCCTCAATGTTTTACCAAAACTGTAAATTTTGTAAATTTCGCGGTTTTTGGTCTATTTTCCGCAAATTTCTTCAACTAAGAAACCTTCCCTGGCAAGCGTTCAACCATTCCCAAAAGTTTTATTGCAATCGGATAAACGGTATAATTTTTCCGCAAATTTCTTCAACTTAGAAACCTTCCCTGGTAAGCGTTCAGCCATTCCCCAAAGATATATTGCAATCGGATGAACGGTATAATTTTGCAAATTTCGCGGTTTTTGGACCATTTCACAGACATGAGACATAGCCTATGACACTTTCCCGATCGACATGAACGTACTGTGAAAAATTCGTGAAGATCGGTTCAGCGGCTTAGACGCCCATAAGGGACAAACATACAAACATACTTTTACTTTTATATAGATGTATAGATTGAGATTGAGCAATTGAACGAAAAACAGAGAAAAATAGCTAAAATTTGAAATAATATGAGTCTGGCCGAAAAACGGCTAAAATACAAACACAATGATCCCAAGCTAAAAGTGTCAGCACTGATGGTTGTCAGCACTAACGTGCTACGAATTGTGTAACCTAACTTAGTGACGTATAGAAATATTTACTTACGTCGCTAACTAAAATCAAAAAATAATTAAATGATAAATTATTGGTGTCGAACGGGGTAAAAAGCATTTTATGTCCGTCTCCTGGCTCTAAGCTACCTCCCTTCCAATTTTCACCCAAATCTGTTCTGCCGTTCTTGAGTTATAAGTGGTGTAACTAACACGACTTTCTTTTATATATATAATTGTTGTTGTATAGTAAAATCGCAAAAACAAAAACAAAACAAAAATCTTCCGTCTTTTTACTCAAAGGAATGCAAAATGTAGGCTATCATGCTATCTCTTTTGCTCTCACAAGTTGTTGATTCTGGCGTACAAATGATGTGTGTACAACAGTGTTCCCCAGCCATGGGGCATGGGGGCCGAACATTTTCGGCTACTCACATGTATAGGCAGCCGAAGGCATGCCGAAGTCGCCTTACTGACTGGCAGAGAGAACAAAATTTGTCAGTCGCAGTCTGTGCGTCAAGTCAAGCACATTGACGGCGTTTTGCCTACGGGCTACACTGCAAAAAATTGCAATGTCTACTCTGCATATTTGTATATATTATTATAATTAATTAATTTTTTTAATACTGAAACTGCTAAAATACGAACATTTAAACTAAAATTATATATATGTTAGATTCTTAATTCATGGTTATTTATTATTTGGTTTTTTTTTTATTGTAAGCTGAGATTTGTCGATGGGTTCGCCAAAGCATCCCTGCATCGATACACCAAAAGTGTCGAAGTCATGTAAGAAATAAGTATTTAGGCTTCATTCGCTCATTGGTGGTCAACTGCGCCGGTTGTTTGATAAGCGAAAAATATGTGGGACCTAAAATAAAGTAAATTTTACTAATGAAGCTGAATGCATGGTATGCAATCACATTATAGGTAAAAAATACTTATATAATATAAAGCGCCACAATGACATTCATAAAGAGTTGCATAATAAAAGCGATGCAGAGCCATTCACACAAACCGACAAACAAAAACATTTTTAAAACAAAAAAAAAATTTTTCCGCAAATCCCACAATCGCCTACTAGTCCTTGACTTGCTCCCAATTTTGCGCAGTGCAAGGCACACAATACATTCACACATTTTCTCTCCTCTCTTCTTGGGGAACCCTGGTGTACAAGCTTTGACCATAACAGCACGCAGCAGATCTTTGATATCGGCAACAAGTAATCTCGGTTACTCGCGGCCGAAGCTACGAGTATTTCGCGAGCATTTGTACCGAACGAACTTTACTCTTTACGTCTCGCAGCAGAACTTAGATTTTAGCAATAAGGTCTTATGACGACTCGCGTCCGAAGCTCTGAGTCAATAAGAGTGTATGTACGGAAAGCACTCAAGTTTGCAAATGCAATGACTCGCCTATACTCGAACCTTTTTGCGATTTTTGTTTTGTGTATGCCGTTTGAACAAGCTCAACAAGCCTTGAGCGCTTAGTTTACTTGTATCGCATTTGAAGCACGGGTGAGCGAGTGTGTTCGTGATGTCTCGTTGTAGTTCTCTGGTACATATGTTCGTAAATTGCACGAAAATCACGCTGCTTCTAAAAGGCGCTTAACGTACATATGTTCGTAAATTGACTGATTTGTTTTACATACATACATACCTAAGTACATTGGCAAGAATCAAAAATATGTTTGTGCCCGGGTCTGGCTCAGCGGCTGGTGTCCGGAAAAATTTACATGGAGCGTCTTTACAAATTTGCGCGTCTCTTTGAAAATAATTTCCGGATTTTTTATATACATACATATGTAAATGTGCATGTATGTATTAAAACCAGTGGCTCGGACGTCAGTTGTACATTCCGAGAACTTCAACGCGGGCCAACTCCCTATAAGTACATAAATATGTACAAATTGTCGATCTTTTCTTTGTATGTACATTGTACAATGTACATACCATACCTGTTAAGTTGCCATTAGAATTACTAATCAATTAAATTATTTTTGGAAAATAGTCGTAGTGATTATATTATACTACATACATAACTATCTTATAAAATTCAGTTGTCTTTCATATTTGCATTTTCGATTAGCGCCTTGCTCGAATCAGTAATTTTCTTCTTGCCACATAAGGTCACTCTGATTTCTAAGTATATTACATTTTTTCTATTTTAACTCTTTAGAAGCATTCCATTTGCTATTAACAGAGATTATGTCTGTGCAATGAACCACATAATACGGTTACTAACTGTGGCCGAGCTATGCTGCGTTTGCTTGGCCAGTGTGGACACCAACTGGCTGAATATACTACAGTGAGCAAAAAGTAGTCGGAATTTGTTTATAAATCAAAAAATCTTTATTTATTCTTTCAAATCAATTTCATCGCCTTCGAAGTAATCCCCTCCCGATGCAATGCACTTATGCCAACGTTTTTTCCAGTCCTCGATGCATGCCAAAAAGTCACTTTCAGGTACGAGGTGTGTTCAAAAAGTATCGCGAATTTTGAATTTTCGCGGGTTACGTATATTCGAATTTCAATTTTTTTTGTGGCGTTATGTTGGTACTCATGTCTCTCACTTATGCCGACAAGCTCGGCCATTTTGAATGTTCACTTAATTGTTGACAGCTGCTTTGCTTGCACGTGTTTTGGATCGTCTTCGATTTTTACCTATTCAAAAAAATGGATCAAAGAACCTGTATCAAATTTTGTGTGAAAAACAAAATTAAGTGCGCGGATGCATTCCGAATGTTGACTGTGGCATACGGAGAAGCTACCTTGGACCGAAGCAACGTTTATCGGTGGTACAAAATGTTCTCAGAAGGCCGAAAAGATGTGAACGACGAAGAGCGTGCCGGACGCCCGAGCACTTCAACAACAGACGAAAAAATTAATGAAGTGGAGAAAATGGTATTGGCCAATCGTCGAATCACCGTTACAAAAGTTGCTGAGGACCTAAACATATCGATTGGCTCGTGCCATTCGATTTTTATCAATGATTTGGTCATGAGACGGGTCGCCTCGAAATTCGTACCAAAATTGCTCAATTGCGACCAAAAACAGCATCGCATGAACATTGCTAATGAAATGTTAAACTCTGTCCGCGACGACCCAAATTTGCTCCAGAGGGTCATAACTGGTGACGAATCAGGGGTTTATGGTTATGACGCGGAAACCAAAGCTCAATCATCTCAATGAAAGCTGCCGCTCGAACCAAGACCGAAAAAAGCGCGCCAAGTTCGGTCGAATGTGAAAGTTTTGCTGACAGTTTTCTTCGATTGCAGGGGCGTGGTGCATCATGAGTTCTTGCCACAGGGAAGAACGGTCAATAAGGAATATTACCTGCAAGCTAAGCGCAATTTGCGCGAAGCAATCCGCCAAAAACGCCCGGATTTGTGGAAGAACAAAAATTGGCTTTTGCACCACGATAACGCCCCTGCTCACACATCGTTGCTTCTGCGCGACTTTTTGGCCAAAAACAACACACTAATGATGCCGCAGCCACCGTATTCCCCAGATCTGGCCCTCTGTGACTTTTTCTTGTTCCCTAATTTGAATAGGCCCATGAAAGGACGACGTTACGCAACGCTTGACGAGATAAAGACGGCATCGAAGGAGGAGCTGAACAAGATAAAAAAAATGATTTTTTGAAGTGCTTCGAAGATTGGAAAAACCGTTGGCACAAGTGTATAATATCTCATGGGGATTCCTTTGAAGGGGACAAAATAGATATTCATGAATAAATAAATAATTTAAAATAAAACACAAAATTCGCGATACTTTTTGAACACACCTCGTATAGCCTTCAGAGCACGTGCCGATTCACATTTAATCTCTTCAATCGACTCGAAACGGTGTCCTCGGAGTGGTCTTTTGAGTTTGGAGAATAGCCAGAAGTCACACGGAGCTAAATCAGGCGAATACGGTGGTTGCGGAACGACGATGGTGTTGTTTTTGGCCAAATGCTCGCGAATAACGTGCGCAGTGTGAGATGGCGCATTATCGTGGTATTGGCACCAAACGAGATTTGACTTTTTTCAGGCCCAGGTGGTCTTTCAAAATGGGTTTTTCTGATCCTTCTGATATTCCAAAAAGTTCAGTAAGGTCGCGGACAGTCAATCGACGATTTTGGAGCACCAATTCTTTGCATTTGTTGACGTGTTGCTCATCAGTTGATGTTGATGGTCGTCCAGATCGGTGTTCGTCTTCGACGTGTTTTCGGCCTTCTTTAAACCATTTGTACCAGTCAAATCTTGTTGATTTTGGCAGAGCTTGGTCGCCGTAAGCCTTCTGCCACATTCTCAACGTTTCCGCAGCGGTAGTTCCATTCAGGAAGCAAAATTTAATCGCACTTCTTTGTTGAATAATTTCAGACATTTCAAAAATCGCCGAAACCACTTTTTGCGTGTCACAAAACCAAGCGTAACTCAAACAATAATGAATATTTTGACATGAAATTTGACATGTAAGTCAGAGACAGTGCTGCCAACTAAAAAAAAAATTATTCGGGCGAAAATATTAGCCCGCGTGATTTAAATCGACAAATTCCGACTACTTTTTGCCCACAGTAGTATACACCGACTCCGATAGAGCACAAGACTTGACTATTATGATAGAGGACACGCCTGGCCGAGGGGTGAAGCCCGCTCAGGATCTACCTGAACACATATGTCCCTCTTGCTTGGCAGCAGCGGCTTGCTTTAAATTTCCAGCGGCGATTGGAGCAGAGTCTGAAGCGTGCAGACCACAGAAGAAAAGACCCTAAAAACATTGGAAAATCGAGCAGAGAGCGGCTTTTCGAATGTTCCCTCTGCCCAAACACCTTTATCACTAAGCACAACCTGGACCGACATCAACGCACGCATACTGGCAAGCGACCCTTCGAATGTCTCCACTGCTAGAAGACCTTTGTCGTAAAGTGCTATATGGAGGAGCATACTGGCGAACGCCCTTTTAAATGTACCCAGTGCCCAAAGCCATATGCCCTGAGGAGCTCTCTAAAGGCAAACCTGCCTACTCATACTGGTGAGCGGCTCTTCCAATCATGATGTAATAAGTATAAGGTGGTCCCGTCATGAGAGCAGCTCTCTCGATTAGTCCCTTATTGTCAGTACTTGGCAGGTTGTCAACAGAGTAGGCTCGTATCGTACGAAATTTTTTTGGATTTCTTTGTTCGTTTCTTTAATCCTTACGTGAGAAGAAAAAAGACCTTTTGCATTTATTGTCGTGCGAGTATTAAAACTGAGGGAGTAAATTTTATTCATGTTCCAAAGATGGAACAAAATGAAAATTGTGGGAAGAATCCTTAGGATGTAGTTTTGGTCCAAATGGAAAAATCTGCCATACACATTTTAAGGCTACCGATTGGAAGCCTTTAACCAACAAAGGCCAGGTGTCGAAGAGAAGACGTCTCATGCCAGATGCAATACCAGAGCCGGAGCGTGAACCGAAAATCTTTCGACATAGGGCATAGGTTGCTACCAGAGATCTGCACGAGTGCACCGCAACTGCAAGTGCACTGCATAAGTACTTAATATTTTCGCACTCGGGTATCTCGACCACTCCAACAAAATGTATACAGTAGTATTTTTACTCGCGACATATTTGTGTCTCGCACTTAAGTGCCGAAAACACTCGCGCCACTCTCGTAGCGTATTGGAAATACTCACAGAAACAGGGAGCTCGAGTGTGAAATTATCCACCAACAATTCAAGCAACGCATTTTTAATCAGTCGCTTTCTCACTTGAGTATTCTTTTACTCATGCTTGCTGTTTGTGGGATTTATTTTTACTGGAGACCTTGTGTGGCTTCTGTTCGTTTCCTTCACTTCTCGTCAAATTCATCCCTGAAAAAGTTTGCATGCCCTTTATATTTGAGCGAGCATTTAACTTTGGTTTTTTATGAAAATTTTTAAGAATTTTAAAATAAGGGCCTTGGATACATCGTTCGTGGAAAAGCCTTACACTCTTTTATTATTCTTATACCACAAGCAATATTTTTTGCATGGATTTTTAATAAATTTATTCACATACATACTTATTTAAGTCGGATGCCTTTCTCTACCCTGAGTAGGCAAACGTGACAAGTGCTTTAGAAACCAACAAATGCGAAGAGAAATACTCAAGTTATACTTAAGTATTGGTAGAATGTGTGCAGAAAACACCGAGTATTTCGCGTAATCCTCTTGGCTCTCTGAGTAAAATTAGTATGTAACCAGCAAAGTCTGCCTGCAACCGCCCACTCAAAGACGAAATCATCGTACAGTGTCGCTCAAAGCAAGAACAAGTAAATTTGACACCCGCTCAAAAGAAAGACCAGTCACAGAAATACTAGTACGATATGAGTGAGTATATGAACTGACTTTATATTTTGAGTGGCAAATCATACCCAAGGAGCTTTTACAAGTATACTCGAGTCAAGAAAACAGGCACTCTTGCAGATCTCTGGTTGCTACAGTAGGCTGCAAATGTAACCCACTGTCATTTCACTCACTCACATTAAATTAGTAGGCTCACACTCATTTGTCAACATAGAATAAAGGAGAGATTTTACGGACGGGACCACCTTATACTAATTTCATCATGCTTCCAATGTTCGCAGTGCTCGAAGACCTCTTACACAAGAAGCAATCGAAATCAACACCTACTTACTCATACTCGCGAGAGACAGAAACACATCCGAGTTTTCCCACTGCTCGAAGACCTTTCGAAATAAACGCAATCTGGAGCGACACGAACTTTCATATACTGGCGATCGACATCACTCATTCCCAGAATGCTCAATGTGTTTTGGCCGAAAGAGCATTCTAAATAAACACCTACCTACTCATAACGGCCAGAAACTTATCTCAGAATTTGCTTTTTACAATAATTAAAAAATTTTATTTATATCGGTACGTACCGGTACCGAAATATATTAAAAACCGAAATAGAACCTTTCACCGAAACATTCATTTCGGTTCGTACAGGTACCTGTACCGGAACCGAAAATCGTTTCGGTATTAATCCCTGGGTATAAATAACTAAATGGCCCGGCGAACTTCGTACCGCCTAACAATAAATAACTGTAATGAGTTAACTTAATAAAATGAGTACAAAATATATTAAATTGAATAGTTTAAAAATATAATTGCTTTGATGAAGCACTTAGGTTAATACTTTTCATTGAAGAACCTTGTGATAGAAAAATTTTTCTTTTGTTATCAGGAGCAAAAATAAATAAAGCAGAGGGTTTTCCGACACGTGAACATGCCACGTACAATTGATGAGAAAATAGTGCATTTTCCAAATTCAGACCACAAACATTTAAGGACTGGCCTTGTGATTTGTTAATCGTCAAGGCGAATGCAAGTCAATTCAGAAATTGAATTCGATTTAACCCAAAGGGCACATTACATCACATTGGTCATCAATTTTCTTAATTTCGTTCCATAGTTTGGGATGGTTTAGATTTCGTAGCATGATGACTACCGAGCCAACCTTTAGTTGCAAATTGTGCGGTGGAAGGCCAGGCACATCCAAGGCGTTTAAAAATTCTGATGCATAGTTGGTGGCATCGTCTTCGTTTGTTACACAGTCGATAGATTTCAATGAATGCAGAGTACCAATGATCTGATTCTAAGCTACAAAGTTTAAGTCATTAACATCTTTATTCTTAGTCGCTAAAATTGCTCGCTCACTAAACCATTCTATATTTTTGTGGTATTCGGGAATACTTTTTTGATGAGCTCGTCTTTCGCAAAAATTCGGAGGAAATGAAATCAATTCATCGACAGGGACACGACCATTACCGATATTCAGCAATTGCTTGGAGTTATCGTGAACAGATGGATCGTTCTGCAATGCAACTCTTTTGTTAGCTGACAGCTGAAGTTTCTTCACATAGCTCCACAGTTTAGATGATTTGAGGCAAGCGTTTATTTGATCGGCAGGTGTCAATCTTGGCATGACTGGCAGTGATTGACGGAAATCGCCAGACAGTAAAATCATTGCGCCTCAAAAACATCTTGAGTCATTGCTCAGATATTTTAATGTTCGGTGAATTGCTTCCAATGCGCGTTTGTGCGCCAAATGATGATTTTTGCCGATGCTAATACTTTGGCCATTGTAGAGTGTTTTACAATGTTGCATGTTGGTTGTTCAAAAGTTTGAATGTATAACGGCAATTTTAACGCCGAATTAGCTGTACAACATCCTTCTAACAATGTGGCCGCTATTCCAGAAGAAGCAGCTGCTACCGCAATGTCGAATCTCGCATGAACAGTGGCCAAAATGAATGACATGAGGAATGCCTTCGCAGTTCCACCGGGGCCATCTAAGAAAAATAAGTCACCATTTCCATTATCAATTGCATTCATTAATTTATCATAGACTTCCCTCTTTTGAGGGTTCAAGAGGGTTACATTAGTTTGAACTGATTTGTGTAATTCATGTCGATCATATTCAAGTTCACGTTGCAGTTCTCTATTAAATGCATCATTCACTCCACGATCTGGCGCTGGAATTCCTAACCTGACTAACAAACTGCCGCACATAAAGTAACATACATATGTCTTCAATCAAGAGCAAAGCCTGGTCATGCATCTCCTCATTCGTCTAAAGATCGGGATTTCTGCATGTCGAAATGATGATAGCAAATAATGTGCGTATCTGACCTGGAGATTCAGATATAATTGCTTCAGCGATTGTCGTTTCCCATTTATGTATTTATTAAGTTTGTGCATATATACATACGTAAAAGCCAGAAGGAAGCATCATTTAAATTAGGGAGATGACGACAACTCTGTCGGCTGACGATATACACAAACACGTGCGCAGGCCACCCAGCCAGCTGTTTTCGAAATCGAGTTCGAAAAGTGACCAAATCGTTCGGAATTGGGAACAGCAAATTGAAAAACGCTCGTTTTCGTTTCGTTTTTACTTTTTGAAAACGTTCGGAATTCGAAACAGGACTGTATATGTGATTTCTACATATCGTACTTATCGATTCTACATTGTAGTGGCCGGGTGGCTCAGCGGCTAGAGTGCGCGACCGCTGTGCATGAGGTCGTGGGTTCGATCCCTTTGTTTTATCAAATTTTCATGGGGAAACACTTAAACTGAACATATTTAAGCTTATCTTAAATTTTTCCATAAACTAATTCGTAATTTTCGAGTGCACAGCCGCGGAAGCACCGTTTTGCAAGATTTTTTATAAAACGGTGACTATAGATTTCATTGAATTTTGCTCTCTTAAATCATTCTATGGGTACAAAGAGTTAATGAATTGCATAAGAAACCATAACAAACTATGCGATTGCAATTAAGTTTTTGCCTTGCATTCCAAAAATATTACATAAATAGCTTGATGAAACAATATGTCCCGTGTGACTTGTCCCGTGCGAAAGTGCTTAAAATCAATTTTTGAAAAAAGGAAAGGGAAATTTTCAGTTTCAGTCAGTTTAAGCGCCTCAATGTCTTTAAGCTCCTGTTTTTCCCAACTAAGTTTCGGTCGTCCTACACTTCTTTCTGTCCCTAATTTGTTCGCCTTCCGCCTGTACACTTTTTTTACTGGAGCTTCTTCATCCATACGAGTAACATGTCCAAGCCAGCGCAGCCGCTGTTGTATTATGCGCTGTACAAGCTTAGTGTCCCCATAGAGCTCATACAGTTCGAGGTTCATACGGGTGCGGAACTCATCGCCAACTTTTACAGGTCCATAAATCCTCCGAAGAACTTTTCTCTCGAACACGCCGATCGCCTCCTCATCCACTGTTGTTAATGTCCATGCTTCTGCGCCGTATTGCAGGACTGGGATGATAAGCGACTTGTATAGCGCAATTTTCGTTTTTCGAGAGAGGACTCTGCTCTTGAACTCCTTACTAAGCCCGTAGTAACATTGGTTTGCAAGAGTTATTCTTCTTCGGGTCTCCAGACTGATGCTGTTGTCGCTGGTAATCATCGTTCCGAGGTAGACAAAGTCCTCTACAAAGTTAAAGTTGTACTCTCCCATTGCAACAGATTGTCCAAGACGCGTAGGCTCACTGCGCGCTGAGACTAGGAGCTTCGTCCTTTCCTCATTTACCGCTAAGCCCATGAGTTTTGACTACTTCTCAATCTCTGAAAACGCCTTGCATACCTCCCGTTCGGATTTGCCGATAATGTCAATATCATCGGCATATGCAAGTAGCGTTACATCTTTATAAAAGATGGTGCCCGATCTGTTAGTATTTGGGCACTGGCGCAGTATATACTCCATCAGCAGATTAAAGAAGTTACACGATAAGGTGTCACCCTGCCTAAAACCTCTTTTGGTATCGAAAGGCTCGGAGAGGTTTTTTCCTATTTTGACGGAGCTTCGTGTGCTTCTCAACGTCATCATGCAAAGTCGAACGTACTTTGCTGATATACCAAAAGTAGACAGGGCTTCAAAGAACTTTGACCTTATCGGTGTTTCGAATGCGGCTTTATAATCAACAAAAAGATGGTAAGTTTTTTATTTGTCTCAATGTGAATATTTGGTCTATGGTGGATTTACCAGGTCTAAAGCAACACAGATAAGGTTCGATCAGTTCGCTCATTTTCGGCTTTAGACGTTCGCATAAGATACATGACAGAACCTTATATGCAATGGGTAGGAGACTGACACCGCGGTAATTGGCGCAAACCTCAGGGTCTCCTTTTTTAAACATTGAACAGTATTGAAATATTGAAATGTTTTTTCTTTGAATAAACTTTACACCCGGTCACCCCTCTCTGCTGTTGGCGCCAGCTTTGTAGTAATTAGCCATGGAAAGGTTCTCAAACTGCCGTTCGGATTCAGAGTTAAGCTGTAGGTCCCTTTTTCTTGTGCGATAATTAGAAGCGCACAAGCCAAGAGATTGAGAGAGGCTCGGTTTTGGCACTTTGGGGCTGTGTCAAGCCATTTTACACTTAGATTTCCTATCTTCGGTCATACTCTCTTTGGGCCATTTTCTACATAGGAGTTGGTGCATGCACTTTACCAGCTCCTCGCCGCCAGCCTTGAACAATTCAGCGGGCAGCTCATCGGCTCCAGCTGATTTGTTATTTTTTATAATTTTTATGGCTAACCAAACTTCCCTTCTATATCATCGATTGGTGGTTCCACTACTTCTCCAGAGGCCTTCGGCTAGTCGCCTAACTTCAAGGTAGAATTTTCAAGTCTCACTCATGCCGAACAGTCTTTCGACTTCCTCACGCGAACGCCTTTCCTGCTCATTCTTTTTCCTTCTGAAAAGGCGCTACTCCTCTCTGCTTCTCTCTCATCGTACCATGACTGTTTTCGGGAGTGCTCGGCATATCCGAGAGTCTCCTTGGCAGAGAGTCTCATGGAGTGTGAAATATGTTTCCACTGTTCACTTATACTTGAAAGAAAAGGTGAAATTTCCTTGAGCAAATTGGTGAGTTTTGCTGTTTAGGCTTCGGAGATCCGTTGTGATTGCAGCTTTTCGACGTTCAGCTTTCGACGTGTACGAGAGCGTGCGGCATATGCTACACTGAGCCGCGTGCGTACTTTGGCTGCAACAAGGTAGTGATCCGAGTCTATATTGGCTTCTCGGAAAGAACGTACGTCTAGCACACTCGATGAATGCCTTCTGCAATCACAACTTGATCAATATGGTTTTCCGTGTTATTATCAGGGGACCTACAGGTCGCCATGTGGTTGTCGCGGTGTTTTAATCTTGTGCTACTAACGACCATATTCCTGCCCGCAGCAAAATCTCTTAGCCTCTCTCCATTACTGGAGGTTTCATCGTGCAGGCAAAATCGGCCGATTGTCAGACTAAAAACGGCTTCTCTCCCTATTTTTCCGTTAACATCGCCTAGCACGTTCTTAATGTCGTGATCAGGGCAGCGCTGGTATGTACGTTCCAAGCACTCATAGAATTCTTTTTTCGTCGCGGCGTCCTTGTCTTCTGTTGGGGCGTGAGCATAGATAATGGCAATATTAAAATATTTTGCCTTAAGTCTGAGTACGGCTAGTCGCTTGTTAACAGGTGTGAAGATGATGACAGAGCGACGCACCCAAACTCGTGCTTTGTAGCATGTCCGCTATAGTAGATCTCCAAGGGGCATTGGTTGATGATGTTGTTCTCAACGTATTCCCTTGTCCAGTCCATCGCATTTCCTGGAGTGCGGTAACGTCTGATGAATATTTTTCAAGAACTTTCACTAACAGTTCATCAGCACCCTCCCTGTTGAGGGTGCGAACATTCCAGGAGCATATCCTTAAATCGTGGTCCGTTTGCGTGGTTCGTCATCGATGGTGGTCCGTATCCGAAGCATTTTTTTAGTTTTCGTTGGCGGATGAATTAGACGAGAATCGGGTGCCAAACCCGAAGTAACGCCCCCCATTTGTCCCAAGGAAAGGATCGCCGCTCACGTTAGCCAGCAGCTTTGCGGATGCATCGCTCTGTTACCAGGGGTTACCACGGGGAGGTGTGAGTCGACTTGGGACGCAGTAAGCCAGGATCGCGCTGGGTTTACCATGTTAAACCGGTCAGCCACTTTACCTCACTACATACGCACCATAACCACAGGCGAGTTCCTGCCTTCCACAGAAGCCCCCCCCCATTGTAAAACTGTATGTAAAACGGTTTGACACAGCCCCAAAGGACCAAAGCCGAGCTTCTCTCAATTTCTTGGCTAGTGCGCTTCTAATTTTCGCACAAGAGAAAGGGACCTAAAGTTTAACGCCGAATCCGAACGGCAGTTTGAGCAGCATTTGCATGGCTAATTACAACAAAGCTGGCGCCAACAGCTGAGAAGTGACCGGATGTAAAGTTTATTCAAAAAAAAAACTTTTCATTAGATGTTCCGAGGCGGGATGGAACCCACGACCTCTTGCACAGCGTCCTATTGTAAAACTAGTCACATTTAAATGCTACCTCAGAGTTTTCTAATGTCGGCGTTTGAATTATTGTCTGCGAAAAGCACTTCTGTATTTGTCCCGTGCGAATGCTTTTCTTTTTTGCAATTACCTTGAAATCGAAAATTTGCAAAATCAGCCTTAACACCAAATATAGGGATATAGGGATAATAAAGAGTTACAAGTTAAGCCTATTGTCAAAATAAAAATCCGATTAATTTTCCTTTTTTTTAATTTCAATGCGTACGACGGTCACTTTCGAGTCTAAAATATATCGATATATCGATAATATCTAAAATATCGTATTTTTCTAAAGGTTACACATAATCTGAAAAGTTTTTCAAGAACGTCTGCACCAAAAGACTACTAATGACTCGTCCAAGTGTCCGTTATACCTGATTTTTCCAGAATCATAGTTTTAAGATATAAATGACTATAAATGATATAAATTAATTTTCTGAAACTTGATCGTGTTTTCAAAGTAAATTAGTAGTGAGGTTCGTTTATTAGACCTTAAAGCCTCATACTCAGGCTAAAAGTAGCTTTTGACACAATACTTTCCATAATTAGGAACACTTTCAAACAGTTCATGAGCATCAAAGCAAAGCCAAAGTGATTTTACTTATATGAAGTACTTATACAAAATTTATTTTTTGTCTTTCTGAGTATGCGGCTTAAAGACTAAGAGATTTTGCTTACTAAAACAAGTAAACAAGATTATTGATATTGTATTTATTATTTACATCAGAGAAGGTCAATCAATGGCCCGATTGTTCCTATGCAATTAAATATCCGACGGTCTTGGTATGGCAACTACAATATAAAGGGTTTTCTTTTAGGGACATAACAATATGGTATCTTTATATGAACGCACCCTTAAACTTTATTAATAGATTGTCAATGTTAAGTCGTCAGTAAAAAAAAAAAATTACTAACAAAATTCTGAGTTGCCAACTAGTGAACTTTACCATGATGAACATTTTGTCTTTAACTAACGTTTTAACATTGACAGTTCATTAAATAAAAAGTTTAATGGCACGTTCATGTAAAGATAACAAATTGTTATGTCCCTAATGGATAACCCATTACAATCCCCGGATCTGTGCTGCGCAGAGGTTTAAATTTGAAGGCAAAAAACTTTTGCCCTTCTGTTTGATTTTGGTGCCCACCACTGCCTTATTATTGTCGATGTATAGTAGAAGCTGCAATACGTGGCAACTGTATTCTGTTTGATTTTAGTGCCCACCACTGCTTAATTATTATCCATGTACGAGGTGTGTTCAAAAAGTATCGCGAATTTTGAATTTTCGCGGGTTACGTATGTTCGAATTTCGATTTTTTGTGGCGTTATGTTGCTACTCATGTCTCTCACTTATGCCGACAAGCTCGGCCATTTTGAATGTTCACTTAATTGTTGACAGCTGCTTCGCTTGCACGTGTTTTGGATCGTCTTCGATTTTTACCTTAATTGAGACCAAAAACAGCATCGCATGAACATTGCTAATGAGATGTTAAACTCTGTCCGCGACGACCCAAATTTGCTCCAGAGGGTCATAACTGGTGACGAATCGTGGGTTTATGGTTATGACGTGGAAACCAAAGATCAATCATCTCAATGGAAGCTGCCGCACGAACCAAGACCGAAAAAAGCGCGCCAAGTTCGGTCGAATGTGAAAGTTTTGCTGACAGTTTTCTTTGATTGCAGGTGCGTGGTGCATCATGAGTTCTTGCCACAGGGAAGAACGGTCAATAAGGAATATTACGTGCAAGTTATGTGCAATTTGCGCGAAGCAATCCGCCAGAAACGCCCGGATTTGTGGAAGAACAAAAATTGGCTTTTGCACCACGATAACGCCCCTGCTCACACATCGTTGCTTGTGCGCGACTTTTTGGCCAAAAACAACACACTATTGATGCCGCAGCCACCGTATTCCACAGATCTGGCCCCCTGTGACTTTTTCTTGTTCCCTAAACTGAAGAGGCCCATGAAAGGACGACGTTACGCTACGCTTGAAGAGATAAAGACGGCATCGAAGGAGTCAGCTTCAAGATAAAAAAAAATGATTTTTTTAAGTGCTTCGAAGATTGGAAAAACCGTTGGCACAAGTGTATAATATCTCATGGGGATTACTTTGAAGGGGACAAAATAGATATTCATGAATAAATAAAGTTTTTGAAAAAACACAAAATTCGCGATATTTTTTGAACATACCTCGTATAGTAGAAGCTGCAATACAGTTGCCACGTATTGGAGCGTCTTAATGAATAGTCCTTATGTGGTTCTTAAGTTGGTTGTAATACCACTTGTTTTTAAAGTCTTGCCACATAGCTTGCCCCTGTTAGTTATCTTTTTTTTCAAATTGCTGTCTAAAGTCCATTTTATTGAAACGAAACAATTTCAACAAACGGCCTATTTTAAGGTGACCAATGTATTTTTTTCCGATATATTGTTTCTAAAAATATCGATAATATATATCGGCACGAAAATATGATATCGAAATAACCCTTATCGTCAGACACAATAATCGATATATCGATAATATATTGACAACCCTAGTAGACACAACAAATGCGCTCTGAGAATTTGCATGACCCTGCTAACTTTTTTTTTGCCAAACAGCTTGTAAAATGAAAAATGTTTAATAATTGTCAGAGGTACCAATGAAAATTAAAACGAGAGCGTAGGTTTAAGTCGGTCCTGCCGGACTTCGATATACCCGTTACTCGGGGAATTAATTTTGTATAGCCTTCCGTTATGTTAGTAAACAGAACATTAATTAAAATTAATGTGAACATTTCAACATTATGTAAGCAGACAGCGCATGCGGCGCCAAAAAGTATGCAACGATTTCTATAACTCTGCCATTTATTATCCGATCTTTATGAAAGTTTCAGAAATTGTAAATATTGGTCACACACACATAAGAGTTTGATATCTTTAAAATTGTTGGAGTTATTCAATGATTTTTATTGTGGGGGCGGGAGGGGGCGTGGCCAAAAGTTGAAATAAACTTGATCTGAGTACAGACAATAGGAGTCAACATAAAAAATTTGCTCCCTCTAGCTCTTCTGGTCTCCGAGATTTAGGTATTTATACAGAAAAACTGACAGACGGACATAGCTATATCGACTCGGCTGTTGATGTTGATCAAGAATGCAAATTCTTTATGGGGTCGGAGATGCTTCCACAACTTCATGATCCCCTTCCTTCTTCCATTTTTAATGGAATCAGGGTGTAAAAACAAAAAAAATTTTCCCTGATTTCTTCGGAAAAATTATCACATTTTAAACGCTTTTCGACTTTTTTTGTTTCGGATGATCCAGTAACGAGTTATGATGTTCGCCGCACAACAACTTTTTCTCAAGGCGCCTTCGGAGAATAGCTGTCACCGACTTATTTATTGATATTTTTAATTGAACATTTTTTCAAAGATACTTCAGATGTATAACATACTTAGTATGTATGAAATTAATACACCAAAATTACTCACATCTGCAAAAAAAAAAAAACACGAAAAGAACCATACCTCTATTACTACGTTTATGTTATGGAATTAATGCTTTTTTCAATTTGCAAAGCAAATTTGTTTCTCTTTCTGCAGCTTTTGCAAACTTTAAAAAAAAAACAGATCTGGCAGCACCTACTTCATCAATCTTGGTGTGAAAGTCAAATTCTTGAAGTTGTGTCTATGGACGCACTTTTCGACACATTTCATGAAATGATTGTCCAAAATGAGCATTGCGTAAGTATATGTCTCTCTCGCTCTTTTCCATTTGGTAAAGTACAAGATAGAAGTGCAGAAGACACTAGTTGGCTAGTGCGCTTCTAATTTTCGCACAAGAGAAAGGGACCTAAAGTTTAACGCCGAATCCGAACGGCAGTTTGAGCAGCATTTGCATGGCTAATTACAACAAAGCTGGCGCCAACAGCTGAGAAGTGACCGGATGTAAAGTTTATTCAAAAAAAAACTTTTCATTAGATGTTCCGAGGCGGGATGGAACCCACGACCTCTTGCACAGCGTC
Source organism: Lordiphosa collinella (assembly GCA_018904265.1). NCBI lineage: Eukaryota > Metazoa > Arthropoda > Insecta > Diptera > Drosophilidae > Lordiphosa > Lordiphosa collinella. Next base: position 284,119 of record JAEIFV010000092.1, on the reverse strand, counting down.
CTATTGTAAAACTAGTCACATTTAAATGCTACCTCAGAGTTTTCTAATGTCGGCGTTTGAATTATTGTCTGCGAAAAGCACTTCTGTATTTGTCCCGTGCGAATGCTTTTCTTTTTTGCAATTACCTTGAAATCGAAAATTTGCAAAATCAGCCTTAACACCAAATATAGGGATATAGGGATAATAAAGAGTTACAAGTTAAGCCTATTGTCAAAATAAAAATCCGATTAATTTTCCTTTTTTTTAATTTCAATGCGTACGACGGTCACTTTCGAGTCTAAAATATATCGATATATCGATAATATCTAAAATATCGTATTTTTCTAAAGGTTACACATAATCTGAAAAGTTTTTCAAGAACGTCTGCACCAAAAGACTACTAATGACTCGTCCAAGTGTCCGTTATACCTGATTTTTCCAGAATCATAGTTTTAAGATATAAATGACTATAAATGATATAAATTAATTTTCTGAAACTTGATCGTGTTTTCAAAGTAAATTAGTAGTGAGGTTCGTTTATTAGACCTTAAAGCCTCATACTCAGGCTAAAAGTAGCTTTTGACACAATACTTTCCATAATTAGGAACACTTTCAAACAGTTCATGAGCATCAAAGCAAAGCCAAAGTGATTTTACTTATATGAAGTACTTATACAAAATTTATTTTTTGTCTTTCTGAGTATGCGGCTTAAAGACTAAGAGATTTTGCTTACTAAAACAAGTAAACAAGATTATTGATATTGTATTTATTATTTACATCAGAGAAGGTCAATCAATGGCCCGATTGTTCCTATGCAATTAAATATCCGACGGTCTTGGTATGGCAACTACAATATAAAGGGTTTTCTTTTAGGGACATAACAATATGGTATCTTTATATGAACGCACCCTTAAACTTTATTAATAGATTGTCAATGTTAAGTCGTCAGTAAAAAAAAAAAATTACTAACAAAATTCTGAGTTGCCAACTAGTGAACTTTACCATGATGAACATTTTGTCTTTAACTAACGTTTTAACATTGACAGTTCATTAAATAAAAAGTTTAATGGCACGTTCATGTAAAGATAACAAATTGTTATGTCCCTAATGGATAACCCATTACAATCCCCGGATCTGTGCTGCGCAGAGGTTTAAATTTGAAGGCAAAAAACTTTTGCCCTTCTGTTTGATTTTGGTGCCCACCACTGCCTTATTATTGTCCATGTATAGTAGAAGCTGCAATACGTGGCAACTGTATTCTGTTTGATTTTGGTGCCCACCACTGCTTAATTATTATCCATGTACGAGGTGTGTTCAAAAAGTATCGCGAATTTTGAATTTTCGCGGGTTACGTATGTTCGAATTTCGATTTTTTTGTGGCGTTATGTTGCTACTCATGTCTCTCACTTATGCCGACAAGCTCGGCCATTTTGAATGTTCACTTAATTGTTGACAGCTGCTTCGCTTGCACGTGTTTTGGATCGTCTTCGATTTTTACCTTAATTGAGACCAAAAACAGCATCGCATGAACATTGCTAATGAGATGTTAAACTCTGTCCGCGACGACCCAAATTTGCTCCAGAGGGTCATAACTGGTGACGAATCGTGGGTTTATGGTTATGACGTGGAAACCAAAGATCAATCATCTCAATGGAAGCTGCCGCACGAACCAAGACCGAAAAAAGCGCGCCAAGTTCGGTCGAATGTGAAAGTTTTGCTGACAGTTTTCTTTGATTGCAGGTGCGTGGTGCATCATGAGTTCTTGCCACAGGGAAGAACGGTCAATAAGGAATATTACGTGCAAGTTATGTGCAATTTGCGCGAAGCAATCCGCCAGAAACGCCCGGATTTGTGGAAGAACAAAAATTGGCTTTTGCACCACGATAACGCCCCTGCTCACACATCGTTGCTTGTGCGCGACTTTTTGGCCAAAAACAACACACTAATGATGCCGCAGCCACCGTATTCCACAGATCTGGCCCCCTGTGACTTTTTCTTGTTCCCTAAACTGAAGAGGCCCATGAAAGGACGACGTTACGCTACGCTTGAAGAGATAAAGACGGCATCGAAGAAGTCAGCTTCAAGATAAAAAAAAATTGATTTTTTTAAGTGCTTCGAAGATTGGAAAAACCGTTGGCACAAGTGTATAATATCTCATGGGGATTACTTTGAAGGGGACAAAATAGATATTCATGAATAAATAAAGTTTTTGAAAAAACACAAAATTCGCGATATTTTTTGAACATACCTCGTATAGTAGAAGCTGCAATACAGTTGCCACGTATTGGAGCGTCTTAATGAATAGTCCTTATGTGGTTCTTAAGTTGGTTGTAATACCACTTGTTTTTAAAGTCTTGCCACATAGCTTGCCCCTGTTAGTTATCTTTTTTTTCAAATTGCTGTCTAAAGTCCATTTTATTGAAACGAAACAATTTCAACAAACGGCCTATTTTAAGGTGACCAATGTATTTTTTTCCGATATATTGTTTCTAAAAATATCGATAATATATATCGGCACGAAAATATGATATCGAAATAACCCTTATCGTCAGACACAATAATCGATATATCGATAATATATTGACAACCCTAGTAGACACAACAAATGCGCTCTGAGAATTTGCATGACCCTGCTAACTTTTTTTTTGCCAAACAGCTTGTAAAATGAAAAATGTTTAATAATTGTCAGAGGTACCAATGAAAATTAAAACGAGAGCGTAGGTTTAAGTCGGTCCTGCCGGACTTCGATATACCCGTTACTCGGGGGAATTAATTTTGTATAGCCTTCCGTTATGTTAGTAAACAGAACATTAATTAACATTAATGTGAACATTTCAACATTATGTAAGCAGACAGCGCATGCGGCGCCAAAAAGTATGCAACGATTTCTATAACTCTGCCATTTATTATCCGATCTTTATGAAAGTTTCAGAAATTGTAAATATTGGTCACACACACATAAGAGTTTGATATCTTTAAAATTGTTGGAGTTATTCAATGATTTTTATTGTGGGGGCGGGAGGGGGCGTGGCCAAAAGTTGAAATAAACTTGATCTGAGTACAGACAATAGGAGTCAACATAAAAAATTTGCTCCCTCTAGCTCTTCTGGTCTCCGAGATTTAGGTATTTATACAGAAAAACTGACAGACGGACATAGCTATATCGACTCGGCTGTTGATGTTGATCAAGAATGCAAATTCTTTATGGGGTCGGAGATGCTTCCACAACTTCATGATCCCCTTCCTTCTTCCATTTTTAATGGAATCAGGGTGTAAAAACAAAAAAAATTTTCCCTGATTTCTTCGGAAAAATTATCACATTTTAAACGCTTTTCGACTTTTTTTGTTTCGGATGATCCAGTAACGAGTTATGATGTTCGCCGCACAACAACTTTTTCTCAAGGCGCCTTCGGAGAATAGCTGTCACCGACTTATTTATTGATATTTTTAATTGAACATTTTTTCAAAGATACTTCAGATGTATAACATACTTAGTATGTATGAAATTAATACACCAACATTACTCACATCTGCAAAAAAAAAAACACGAAAAGAACCATACCTCTATTACTACGTTTATGTTATGGAATTAATGCTTTTTTCAATTTGCAAAGCAAATTTGTTTTTCTTTCTGCAGCTTTTGCAAACTTTAAAAAAAAAACAGATCTGGCAGCACCTACTTCATCAATCTTGGTGTGAAAGTCAAATTCTTGAAGTTGTGTCTATGGACGCACTTTTCGACACATTTCATGAAATGATTGTCCAAAATGAGCATTGCGTAAGTATATGTCTCTCTCGCTCTTTTCCATTTGGTAAAGTACAAGATAGAAGTGCAGAAGACACCCCCGGCAAAACTAACATCGAAAAGAACGAAAGAGAGAGAGAGTGGGTAGTCTGAAGCTTACCCAGTCCCCTTGTTTTAAGAATATTTTATTCAAACCCGTCGTACATTTCTCTAGTTGGGACTGCAAAGGAATATACAGTTTGCAGAAAAGGAGTACTTGGATGTTACTTACAATTAAATCATCCTTGTATATGCTGTTGTCAGTGTAAACTACCAACAAATCCACAGATAGCGCACGACAGCTGGGCTCTCGAAGTTTTGAAGCAAGCAGGAGACAGGCGGCAGCTAAAATTTGCAGATGGGTCTTGCGGACTGATTTGGTTGACAAAAAGCGATCCATGTAATTTAACGCCAGCAATACGACCTCTTCCTGACATTTTTCTTCGGCACATACCTGAAACGAAAGAGATAATGAAATAAAATAAGACAGTTTAATCATTGAAAAGATGATATGGTGTAAAAATATTGACATTTTTTAATTCAAATATAAGAAGAAAACAATTAAAAATGTAAATTTCCAAATATAGGGTGGCTGGTTAAAATTGCTACATTAAGAAACTCAAATAACTTTTTTTTCAGTGTATGAAATTCATTTTTCCTTTATTCATTTAAGGCTCATTCAATTTTATTAAATATATAGGGTATTCACAAGCTCTCGTAAAATAGTAAAGCGTAAATTTACCACACACGAGCTACTGAGCGACCCCTTTTGATTCACTGTAGGAATTTTCAGGGCCAACTTTGCTTCTAAAAACCTGCCGTAATTTTGGCCGAACTAATTTTCAAAAAAACTGTCACCTTTTTGTATGGCGAAGGCACCCTTTACCGGCTGCCTTAAGGCAATTTTCAGTAAAGGGAGCCTTTATGTCCTAGTGTAAATTGTCGATAAACCAGATGTTTAGACGAGCTATTATTTGGGTGCCGAAACTTGACTAGTGAAAATAAAACAAAATAAAAATGCCAAGACAAAGGGTGCAACAAGCTTTGAATATGCGATAAATTGACTTGGCCCATTAAGAAATAGTATGCAAAATAGCTGTATCAATAAGAAAAATTAAAACAATGTTTCGAGTAGGTGATGGCGGCTCTTTAGGTCTTGTTACTGACAGTTTTATTGATTGTATTTTTTTATGTGTTTAAGTCTTGTGTGTTAGCGAGTCCCAGCTAAGCTACGGAATTGTTAAAGTTATTTAAAATTGTTTGTAATCATGTCAGTAGAATTGTTGTTTTCTTTTTCTTGTTTTCGAATTGATGGCGTTTGAGTTGGAGGACCCTTTCAGCATTGATCAGCTTATCGGCCAATCACTCGTACATGATATTGGTGTTTCTGAAGGTATCCCCACGTTCCTGAAGGTATCCCCAGTGCGCAGCAGCCAGATGGCCTGGTTAACGCGAGCATGAATCATCTCGAGCGAGCGCTTGACAGTGCAACAGGAACTCAGCTTCTTGCCATTGTTGCGTCCCTTCAACATCAGCGTGCAGATCAGCCGATCCACAATGGGGCACTGGGCCTTGCGGAAACGCTTGTCGTCATAACATTCTTCCAGACCAGAAACATGCCTTCCAGTTTTCTTTTTTATAATTCACAGTTTGCTGGTGGGACCGCACTTTTTTAAAACAAAAATCACGAAATGGCTCGATACTAAGTATTTTTAACCGATTCTTTGGAAAATTTTACAACACAAACAAAACATTACACTTTTTCACATTTACGACTGATTTTTTAAACATACCCCAAGGCATGTTAAATGTTGTAATTTTTTTCTCATGTGTTTTGTTGTTGCTTCGTAAACTTTTGGATTTACACTTTTACGCTTTGCTACTTTACGAGGGCTAGTGAATACCCTCATAGTTTAATTAGTTTTAAAAATAATAGAATTTAAATTCTCTCCCTGCTCGTTAATGCATGTGCGGCATCTTATCAAAAAGTTTTCATTACTGCTAGAAAAGTTGAGACAGGAATAGCCGCAATTGTTGCTCGAATGGGTTGCTTTAGTTCATTCAAATTTGTCGGTTTTGTTTTCAGTTAGGCGTAGTAAGGTCAGGCGACCTGGAGGGCTAACGGAATATGAAGTTTGTGGATATCAGCTTATTAGCAAATTTTCGTTGCAATTGCTGAAACCACACAGAGTTGAAAGGATAAAAAAAACTCTCTCAACATGCTTAAGTAACGGTATCCAGTAACAGTAAGGGTGTGACCGTTTTCTTCGAATAAGTAGGGCCCGACTATGCTGCATGATGAAACTGCACACTGTGACACGAAGTGGATAGGATTCCGTCTCATGGAGTATCAGTGCATTAGAAGCACTCCATATTCGACAATTTTGTTTGTTTATGTTGCCTTTTAAGTCGAAATGGGCCTCGTCAGACATAAAAAGACAGTTCAACATGTTTTCGTCCTCTCCCACCATTTGAAGCATCTTCTGTCAGAATTCCAAGCGAATCGGCAAGTCTGCTGCGTTCAGTTTGTTGGCCATTTAAATTTTATATGGGAATAAGTTCAAATCATTGTGCATAATTGGCTGCAATGACTGTCTGCTTATACCTAATTGAGCAGATAAGTTCCTTGTCGAAACTCTTGGATGGTTTTGTATGGCAGCAGCTACAGCAGCGGTTGTTTCCTCCGACCGAACTGTAGGATTTTGATGGTAAGGTCTTCTTTCGACTGTCACACGCTCGGCAACATTGTTAACAAGTCTCAAACGAGCCAAACGAGCGCCTATATTCTCTTTGAACCAAAACTACGGACTCCAGGGCGTGATAGCGGCGGACAATCCAAATTCTTGTTTCAGTGTCCCAGTTATCCATTTTCTTCAAATTTATAGATCAATCTACAAAATAAAAAAAAATTAAGCAGTTTCATCACTTAGAAAAAAAGTAATTCAATTTTTTTTGGTAGCGGCTTTCATCAGACACCCTGTAAGCTCTACACCCAGAGCACATTTTACATATAACATCGCAAGTCAGAGACTTTTGGCGGGTCGAAATTTTGTTTTTTGTGGAATGCACCCATAAGAGGCAATTTTGACTTAAGGTGGTATTCTAGTCTAAAGAGACCAATTTTAGGCAATTTTGTAAATTCAATTAAAATTAAAATATAAAAATATTTTTATCATAGTTTTTTTTCTTAAATGTTTATTATTATTTCAGCAATAATAAAAATATTCCATCCCGAAATTAAAGATGTTTCACATTAAAAAAATTATAAAAACGAGAAGGCTAAACGAACTTTGGCTGAGTCGAAGCTTTAATACCCTTCCAAATGCTCGTTTTGATATAATGATTTCGACCAAATTTTGAAAAATCTGTTTAAAGCATATATTATTATTGATGTCCAAATTAATTAACTATAACATTGAAAAAATCAATTTTTTGAAAAGTTTTTATTACTTTGACCCATTTTCTGACCGATCGTTTATATGGGAGCTATAAGCTATAGTCACCCGAATTTGACAAAACTTTATAAAATTATGTGAAAGCATATATAAACAAAGAAATACAAAATTTGAGAACGGTACCATTAAAAGCAAAAAAGTTTTTCCCACTAAGACCATTTTTCGGACCTTACTTTTCTAAGGGAGCTATACGATTTCAACCAAACTTAGTGAAATCATGGAAAATCTTAACAAACTAACAATTACAAAACTTGGAGGCGATTCCATTTAATACCAAAAAAATAGGGGAAGTTAACTTCGGCTCGGCCGAAGTTTTGTATACCCTTGCAGCTTCAAACTAAAAAGTTTTTCTAAGACTACTTTTTTGACTTTATTTTTCTAAGGGATCTATACTATATAGATGTCTGATTTCGACCAAACTTGGATATTATGGATAAGCATAAAACACTGTTAATTTCAAAATTTGGAGGCGATCCCATTTAAAACAAAAAAGGTTTTCTCACTAGAACTAGTTTTTCGACCGATCGTTCCTATGGCAGCTATATGCTATAGTCATCCGATTTCAACCAAACTTAGTAAAATTATGGGAAAGGATAGTAAACTAAGAAATACGCACTTTGGAGGCGTTTCCATTAAAAACAAAAAAGTTTTTCTCACTAAGACTAGTTTTCCGACCGATCGTTCCTATGGCAGCTATATGCTATAGTTATCCGATCCGGCCGGTTCCGACAAATGTGCAGCGTATATGTACCAGAAGACTTCGTGCAAAGTTTGGTGAGGTGAGGATAACGCTTCTCAGAATTTAGATCCTGCATGTTTGGAGCAGAGAAAAGCAATTTCGCTTAAATGCACAACCACCCAAAATGAGGATCACATATTCAAAGAAATTATTGAAAGAAGGTCATCATATCGGGAAATTGTCCGAATTTGTTCGTTTATACTTAGGGTACGGAATGGAATTCCACCCAATCGTAAGCTGTCCAAGGAGGAGGCAGCAGAAGTTATGCCAAGTGAATGGCAAACCACATTTTATCGAATTATTTCACAGATTCAGCATGAAGTATACAAATTGAAAACCTGAAAGCAAGGAAAATTCTTCGGCCAGAGCTTCAAATTCTTACACCATTTTTGGATGAGCTTCATACACCAACTGGGATCATCATCATCATGCGAGTTGGCGGGCGATTGGCACAAGCACCTCTCCAGTACGAAGCAAGATTTCCAGCCCTCTTACCGAAGGATCATCGATTCTCCAAGCTTTATGTGGAATATTTGCATCAAAAGCACCTACACGCAAGTCCAAAGGTCCTCATCGGAATCCTGCGATTGCAAGTCTGGATAATCAACGCGAGGGAGTTAGTGAGAAAGGTGGTACGCAGCTGCGTTCACTGCTTTCATTATAAGCCACGACTTCAAGTGATGGGCCCACTCCCTGCAGATCGATTTCGAGAAGGACGTCCGTTTATGGTTGTAGGAGTTGACCTGTGTGGGCCATTTTACACGACATATCGCATTCGTGGTAAACCGAAATACAAAACATACATCGCAATTTTCGTATGTTTTGCGACAAAAGCAGTTCATCCCGAACTACTTTCAGATCTGTCTACTAATAATTTTATACTTTGCTTAAAACGTTTTATAGGTCGTCGAGACATTCCCGTGCGTATCTACTGTGATAACGCCACAAATTTCGTGGGTACATGCAATCAGCTGGACGACTTCAAAAAACAATTCTTCAGTCATTACGAATTTAAATTCATCCCCCCGAGAGCTCCACACTTTGGAGGCCTTTGGGAGGCCTCTGTCAAATCCATGAAGGCGCTGCTGCTCAAGACGATGGCCAACTCGAATCTCACATTCGAGGAACTTCAAACAGTTGTGATAGAAGTCGAGGCAATTTTAAATTCTCGACCAATATAAACTCCAGTCCGAAAACCCGAATGATGGCGAGGCTCTAACGCCTGCACACCTGCTTATTGGGTGTTCACTTGCATCATTACCTGAGCCACAGGTAGACGACACAAAGGTCTCAAATTTAACTCGGTGGCAGCAAGTCACTTATATCAAACAGCGTTTTTAGGACATTTGGAGGCGTGACTATTTGCACACGCTTCAGCAGCGATCGAAGTGGCTGACGCCACAACCAAACATCCAACCAGATCAAGTGGTCGTCATTCACGAAAAAAATCTTGCTCCTCAAAGATGGTTACTGGGCAGGATTATACGGGCTATCCCAGGAACAGATGGCCGAGTTCGCGTAATCGACATTCAGACGCAGAAGGGTACAATACGCCGACCTATCCACAAGGTGGCCCTCCTCCCACTTCAACCAATCGATTGAAAGAGCCTTCGGCTTTTCAATGGGCGGAAAATGTACGGGCTGAACCCTAGTTATTTAACTTTTACATATTTTTGAAAACTCATTTATTTCATTTCATTATCACATTGACATTGATAGCTACTACTATGTCATATTCACTTTCATATGTATGAATTTGCTCTCTTAAAATCCACATTGAAGTGGTACCTATGTTGTTGATTCGCTTAAGCAAAAGAAATTGAAATTAGTCGCAATACAACTTTGAAGAACACAGTTGTCTGTTGTTCAGAACCTAAAAGCCAAAAAAGCTAAAAAGGTTAATAATTTATTTATTCGCTGGCTCAACAGGTACAAAAAACGTCATATCTCCCACAGTTTTGAAGATAAATGGTTCGTACCTTTTGGACATATTTGGTAATCAGGCATATTTACCGATCCGCCAAGAGATTGGGAAAGATCGGATAAACGGCAGTCGAGTTATGAGGAAAACAAAAATTTTGCCGACCGCAGCGGCGATGGGCGGCACTTAACACACCTTATCACAATCTTTGGGAGGTACAGAGTATATAATAGTCGAACTTAATAGACTTTCTAACTTGTTATACTCTTGCAGAGGCTATTATAAAATTGTGCGGATGTTTGTAACGCATTGTCCGTCCGCCCGTCAGTCTTTTTCTATGCTATCTCCTCCGTCAGTTTGAAAGCTATCTTCGCCAAACTTTGCACGAAGTCTTTTGGTACATATACGCTGCACATTTGTCGGAACCGGCCGGATCGGATGACTATAGCATATAGCTGTCATAGGAACGAACGGTCGAAAAACTAGTTTTAGTGAGAAATTTTTTTTTTTTCAAAGGAAACCCTTCCAAACTTTGAATTTCTTAGTTTACTATGCTTTTCCATGATTCCACCAAATTTGGTCGAAATCGGACATCTATATAGTATAGCTGTCATAGAAAAGTAAAGTCTGAAAAGTAGTCTTAGTTAAAAAAAACCTTTTTGTTTTCAATGGTAATGTCCTCAAAACTAGGATGTATTTGTTTTATATGCTCCCACACAATTATACAAATTTTGGTCAAAATTGGATGACTATAGCATATAGCTCCCATAGGAACGATCGGTCGAAAAACAAGTTCTTATGAGAAAAACTTTTTTGTTTTTAATAGAAACGTTCCTTACGTTCGCATATAATTATTTAATTTACTTTTACACAATTCTACAAAGTTTTGCAGCATGAATGAGCGGTCGAAAAAGAAGTTCTAGTGTGAAAAACTTTTTTGTTTTAATTGGAATCGCCTTCAAAAATGAACATGTTGGTTTGTTATGCTTTTCCAAGATTCCACTAAATTTGGTTGAAATCGGACATCTATATAGCTCCTATAGAAAAGTATGGTCCGAAAAGTAGTCTTATTTAGCAAAACTGCAGGGGTATACAAAACTTCGGCCGAGCCGAAGTTAACCTTCTCCTATTTTTTATCTTAATTTTAGCCCATTACGATATGAAAAGTTTCTTCTTAACAACGGGAAGCTCGATTTTGATTTTAGACGCATGGTTTCTTGGGCAAATCTTCTTAGAATTCGCCGTAGATTACGATTTTGACAAATCCCACTCTAATATATATTCTTGATCAGCATCAACAGCCGAGTTGATTTAGCCATGTCCGTCCGTCTGTCTGCCTGTTTTGCATATTTTGATATTTACTGGTCTTATGAACTATTTATTTAAAAACATTTAATGAGCGATTCTGTTAGGCGGGGCCGGTACTAATCCAACAAATCAAAAATCATGAAAATCCGTCCAGCCGATCTTGAGGTATAAGTGGCGTAACTTTGTTTTATATCGGGGGTGACACAGAAATCTCTAGATTTTGCAGTCGGCTGGTTTGCAAATCTCTCAAAAAATCCGTCGGTGCCACAGAACTTCTCAAAAGTCGAGTTTAAGGGTGTGTGTATAAGATTACGGTTTCACTACAAAACCAGTGCTAAATCGCGTAGGTTCATGAAGTCGATTTTGTTTGGTTTGTGTAGGTTTGTTTATTGGTTGGTTTGCCAAACTCTTCAAAAAAAAAAAAGGGAGGTCATACAGGGATTTCTGTGGCACCTAAGAATTGATTTTCGGTTGCGAGAGGTTTCTGTGTCACCCCCCTATATGGGCATTTCCACAGAAAGGTTCACCGCGACCAAATAGTTAAAAGTACTTAAAAACACTATTTTGTATCAAATTTTTATAGGGAATCAATCAAACTTAACTGATGTTAGCCAATCTTACGAAAATTCATTACCCATTTCGAGATTTCTAATAGCAAACTAGCCCAAGCCTTAATTTTCTCAATTGGGTACTTGTTTTGCACGTTTTTTTTTTTTAAGGTACTATAGAAAGTATTGACTTCGGAGCTATAAAATCGATTTTAGTATACAAAGGGTTGAAAAATAATGAAAATGAAACCATAACCAACTATCTGATTGTAATGTCACGTAGCGAATCCTGATTTACTTTGTAAGGAAAAATAAAGAAATTGGGTGTATTCAGCAGATAAATCCGATTTACGATTTCTGATTTATGATTGCCGATTTCACCTGCTGAATACAGTGATTGCCGATTGCGATTGACAAATTTGACGAAGATGATTGCTGAGATGGAATCATATAAAATGTATGATTGGTGAGACCGTTTACCGATTGCACGGATAACTGTTAACCCCAAAACTAAAAATAAATTGGCAATCGAAAAATCAAAAGGAATCGCATTCGCTCTAAATCATTCTACGAGGACACAGTTCCCAGGAACAGAATGGACCAATTCAAGGCGCATTTTAGGATGTCACACACAACTTTTGAGGTTCATTTATAAGCAAGGTCAATCGGTTATTCTTCCGAAAGTTCTGCCTGTTTTCCTTATATAAGTCCAAGAGGAGCCTTACAGCGCAACTCCACTTGATATCCTCGGCTAAAAGAATTATTCATTGATTAAAAACACACTAAATTTTTAATTAATAATGCTTACTCTCAACGCGTGCATCCATTTTCAAATGTCAAATGTATTTAATACTAAAGCCTAAATTTTTTATGGTGTGAATGTATTTTTGACCAAATATACTAAAGCCAGAAAATAACCTAAACTTAGCAATCATTGTCATTCAGCAGAGAATTGTCAGCAATCGCAAATCGTAAATCAGAAATCGTAAATCGGATTTATCTGCTGAATACGCCCAATATTCAGTCAAACTAATGATAAAAAAAAATTTTTTTAAATTAGTCGCACTAAAATTTTTTGGAAGGTTTCGCTGAGTATAAGTGCAGAACTTGATGCCCAAAAAAAGCACTTCCATTTTTGCTCACGTGCATATCGCTTTTTGTTTGGCTTTATCTTTGAACCAGCACTACGTCTGCTACCAACTTTACTACTAAATAAAGTGCTTCGAAAGAGCTATAAGTCAAAGTGGCAAAAGAAAAATAAAATAGTTTATTTTGACTTTTATTCTGCCCTAAATGCGTACGACGGTCACGGGCGTCATCATGGAAATACCTATATTTAGATTTTTCCAGAATCTATATATTAATACGCTAAGAAATTTTCATACGAATGTACTGCCACCTTCTTAGCATAGTTAAACAAATTCAATTAACCCAAAACTTATACCATATGTTCGTATGAGTATTTAGACCCCGCCATTGCAAAAAAAAACAAATAAACGCAATTATTTATTGTTTTAGAACGAATTAAAAGTTGTACCAATACACACACACTCTTCACACAGATAGGTGAGCAGACCAACGCATTGTTTTTGTTTCAACAGGCCAAGACTCACTGTGTGCTGCTCTCAGTTGTAATTTGACATTTGCAAACAGAGAGAGTGGCTTTCAGTACGCTCTCCCTGTTTCAACGGAAAAAAAGCTTCTAAGCATATTTTGTTTTTGTTTTAAGCAGATTTACAGTTGCTGGGTCTAACTGAAATCCAATTGACAAGTTTTTGTGCGAGGCAAGTGCTGCTAATAAAATGTATTCCGGAGCGAAAAAAATAATTTATATTGTTAAAAATTTGTCATATCCTATTGATATGTTCGTCTTCCCTTCTAGCATAGTAATATTAGAATGAGTATTAAGAGCAAACAAATTGTATTGCGATTATTTATTGTTTTATAGCGAATTAAAGATGCTGTGACGTGCAGATGGCAATAAATTTAATTGACTAAAAAAATTGTGCGAAAATAGTCGGTATTGTTCGGGAAATTCGATGAGATACAGGAAAGGTACATACATACAATTCGATGGCACATTTACTAACATATATTTTAATACACAGAGCACAATTGGAGACTAGAGGCTGGGTGGCTCAGCGGTTAGTGTGCGCGACCGCTGAGCATGAGGTCGTGGGTTCGATCCCGCCTCGGAACATCTAATGAAAAGTTTTTTCTTTGAATAAAACTTTACACCCGACCACACCTCTTGCTGTTGGCGCCAGCATTGCATTAACTAGCCATGAAAAGCTTCTCAAAGCTGCCGTTCGGATTCGCCGTTAAACTGTAGAAGCGCACAAGCCAAGAGATTGAGAGAGGCTCGGCTTTGGCCCCTTGGGGCTGTGTCATCTTGACAAGCCAATTTTACTTTACAATTGGAGACTGTAATGTGATCTTGAGATCGAATCGGTATTACATCGATTCGAAAATACGTCGAATCAATGGATTTATTGCCTGTGATAGGGTCAGGTACTATCACTGCGCTACAAAATCCCTTCAAAAACATGTATATATTTTGTCTCTGCACACTTTCTTTGGAGTCATCCCCAAGCAACATTTCCCAGAAATGCATTGAAAATTGTTTTAAGACTTACAATTTATCAAAACTATTACAAAAGATCAAGGAAAGGAAAGACCAAATTATCCGATTTCTTAATAAAGTGACTTGAGATTTAGTTTAAAGTATAAGGGTACCTATTAAAACCATTCATTAAAAAAAAACATTTTCATGAAATTTTTTTAATTTCGTGCTCGAAATTACATTGAAAAATTCTTCCAGAAATTGGTTCTTTTTATACCCTGTTTTCCTTGAAAATGGGAAACAGGGATCATGAAATTATGCAAATGTATGTAACAGGGAGAAGGAAACATTTTTGACCCTATAAAGTATAAATATTCTTGATCAGTTTCAAAAGCAGAGTCTATATGGCCAAGTCCGTCTTTCTGTCTGTATGCACGCGTCGATCTTAGAGACTGTAAGGGATAAAGTCTAAAATGAAGATAGGTGCTTACCATACCCAGATCAGATTTGGAAAATTTCGCTCCCTCCACCCTTTAAGGCCCTATTCTCCTTCAGCTTGCTGTTTTTGGACCTTTTTTGAAAAAATTCTCATTTGAAAACGCAAAAAGATATTTGAATTTTGTTTTTTTTTATTGAATTAGTAATGAATGAAAGAAAATAAAAAAATTTTTTTCGCCGCGATATAGGGGCTGTCAATAGATGATGGCACCGTCAAAGTTGGCCCTCAAAAAAAAAAGGCATGGTGCTGGCGGCCACGATTCCGCCAGTTCTACTGAACCGATTTGGATGAAACAAAGTTTAATCGACGTAGAATTGTCACCATTCTGGCCCGTAGTAAAATAAAAATTTTGCGATTTTTTTTTGACAAAATGGCGGCCACTTGAAATTGACAAATCGAATTTGGACCCATTTTTTTGTAGTTTAGTGTAAAAAAAAAATAGTAAAAAAAATCGCAAATTATTTTACTACGGGCCAGAATGGTGACAATTCTACGTCGATTAAACTTTGTTTCATCCAAATCGGTTCAGTAGAACTGGCGGAATCGTGGCCGCCAGCTCGAAAAACGTGGTTTCGAGATAAACGCGTTTAAAGTTTGCAGTTGCTAGGCAAATCGAGTCACTTTGGGTCATTAAAAAGGCCATATCTTCTAAAGTATTTCGAATTTCAAAAAACCCTTTTAGGGTTATATTCTTAAATGTCCAAGCTATAAAAAAATGCAAAAAAAAAAATCCGAAAAAAATTTTTTGCTGAAAGAGAATAGGGCCTTAACCGCAAAAAACTGTCAAAGTCACATTTTTTAAGTTAGAGCCTTGTGACATAATATATAGAAAGAAAGACCCTATATCTATCTATTCTGGAAAGTTCAAAAAGATCGGACCACGCCACGCCACTTCTAAGCCCCCCTCTCCAAAGACGAATCCTAGATCCGCGCCTTCTTACGCTGAAGAGGAACTGCCCTTATGGTGGATTTTTCACCAAGAAAATGACCCGAAAACACCTTAAAGAAAGCGAAGGATTGGTTCCGATCCCGCAAAACTATGGCAAAGGAGTGGCCTGCACAATGCGAAAATGAAAATTTAATGCGCAATAGACAAATTAAAAATTGCCATAGACGACTTGACATCCATGGCATACTCACTTCCATCATCCATTCGGCCACGATTTTGCGCATTGCCGGTGTGATGTCTCGTTGCACGGTCTTGAAGTATGTCCCGAGAATCTGTTGGTGCTTCTCCTCCGCCTTCAGTGCGTTTTCCAGGCAGCGATCCGATTTGAAAGTGGGATCCACGATGGCCGTGTTTACATAGTCTGGCATATGCATGCGATAATTGGGGCAGTTTCGTGTTGTTGCTGCTCCGGCTGAGGTTGGCTGCTGCGGCTGGGACTGTTGCTGTTGTAGCGACTGCTGTGGTGTTGCATACACGTATACCAGGTCGGTCATTGTGTTGGTAGAGGCGTGAGCTCGGCTTACAGCAGGAGCTGTCACATCCGTATCTCCACAAGCACCAGTCGAGGAGGCGGACGAGGTGGAAGAACAGGACGAGGAGTAACTATTGCTGTGCTCCTTCTGTTGCGTTTTTAGCCGATATAAATGTGGAATCGATGGTTCGGAATCGTTAACGAGGCTCTCCGAACACAGCAGATCCATATTGCCCACACGGCGTCCACTTGCTGTCGGTACTTGTCCTTGGCTGCTGCTGTTGTGTATAATCTGTTGGGTACATTTGTAATTAGTTTGCATGTTTGGGTGTATGTATATGGTATGTAATGACAGTGCGCTTGTTTCTCTTGTTCTTGCTTCAAATAACTCACTCAAACATTCACACACACACGCACACCGACAACAGATCGATCTTACTCCGAACTGAAATTGATGAACATTTATTTGGCTTGCTGCTCTTCGCTTGTGGGTCTCCAGAACGATAACGAAATTAAAGTTAATGCTGCGAAATTTGGTCGAAAATTGTACATTCCTACAGATCCCTTCCCATGCTTACGCACACACACACACACTATCTTTCAATGTGTGGATGTCTCTTTTATCCGTTATTATCAGTTTGCGACGAGATCTTTTGTATGTATGCATGCACACTGTGGATCAAACTGTGTGTATTTTACTGCTCGCATTTGTAGCATGTGGTCAAAGACGGTCGGAACAATTAAATGAAATATTAACCTTATGTTGTTATTCAAATTTCACTGCTACAACAGATGGTTATAGCTTTAATAATATTTCTTTTGTTAATTATATTTGACTTGGTACGCGTTTGTTGCTTTACCGGCGTGCACCCTGGAAATCTATCGATAGTTTAGGATAAATATGCACCCTGCGAACTAGTTCTTTTTAAGTATGTTTCATTCCCATGGACCACGTCGATATCGCGTTTTAAGATCTTAAAGAATTTAACCCAGCGAAAATCATTGTGCAGGGCTTAAGTCAATCTAGTAAAAAATTATATATGGGACATTTTATGTAAACTCGAAGGTATTTCCATTAGGACGAACGTGACCGTCGTACGCACTTAGAGCAGAAAAAAAGTCAAAATAAACTATTTTATTTTTCTCCTGCCACTTTAACTTATACCTCTTTCGGAGCACTCTATTTAGTGGTAAAGTTGGTAGCAGACGTAGTGCTGGTTCCAAGATAAAGCCAACTAGTGTGCCAACTTTAAATGTATATTAGAATTAGTTTGACGGAAACATTTTCTTTATTTTTTTCTTGGAAAGTAAAATAGGATTCGCTACGTGATATTGCGAACGTGACATATTTTTCGTCATAATATATTTGTGATCTCTGTTATAATGTAAGGCAAAAAGTTACAGTTAACTGCAATCATATAATTTGTTATGGTTTCATTTTCATTATTTTTCAACCCTTTGCATACTAAAATCGATTTTATAGAGCCAAAGTCAATACAATCTACAGTACCTTTTTTCAAAAAAAAAAAAAAACGTGCAAAAAAGTACCCAAGCGAGGCTTGGGCGATTTGGCTTATGAAAATCTCGGGTAGTGCGTTATTGTTAGATTGACTAACATCACTTTATTTTGATTGATTCCCTATCAAAATATGATAAAAAATAGTGTTTTAAAGTAATTTTTATTTGTTGGTCTCGGTGGACCTTTCAAAAAATCTAACGACGAATTTTTTGATATTATCTAGTGAACTTTCGAAAAAATATGCGGCAACTCTCTGAGTCATCAGAAGTAGTTTTTAGATAAATAATCTGTTTATTGGTAATCGGTATTTGATGAATATTTTCTTTTCAGATAAAGCATATTTTTAAATAAAATGCAAGTCTGAATGCTGAAGGACTTTCGCACAATATCGACTATAGCACAACTGAGATCTGTCGCTCTTTTCTGGAACATGAAAATAAACCTGGAAACCAACATATCGATATTTTCCACATCTCATTCGGAGAGTTCGTATATACTCTGTGTTCATGAAAGTGGTGTTCATGAAAGTGATTTATATTTCGTGAAAGCAAATCTGAGAAAGTTGACGGACCTACCCTTTTTACACACTGATTCGAATAAGATTTAGACTAGCCTCTAAGCAACACCCGGGCTCAATATAAGCAATTTTACAAAGGCGAATTCAATTGTGTATTTGTAAAAGGTGAATGGTCAATGCAATTTGTCATATCTTAAGGCATAAAGCACTCCTAGTTGAAATATCCCATTACTAAATGTTTATTCTATTTTAGTATAGGGGAATTCAAGTAACAACACAAGTACATAGTAGTGGTATTCCTAAAAGTGATATGCTTTCGATTTCGTGAAAGCAAATTAAGGGGCACAACTAGTGTGATGGCCTAAAAAAAAGGCGATTTTTGGGAATTTTTATTAAAAAAACTACTTTATCAATTATTTCAAAATTTTAAGAATATATTTATACATGTTTCAAGAATATACAGTGAAATTTTTGAAGAAAAAATTAAATATTTTTTAAGTTATAGACGATCTCCAACGGCTCGAAAAAAAAAGGTCCTTCACTGCTGCAGTGATTCCGGCCTTCTCCGTGGATGAAATTTAAAAAACAAAAATTCTCGTTAAACTAGATAATATTGTCTGTACAATGAACTACGATAAAAAAAAAAAATCAAAAATTGACAATATGGCGGCGTTTTAAAAAAAAAAATCGAATTTTACCCAAAATTTTGGTCGTTTTTGGCCTGCCAAAATTCGATTTTTTGATCAAATCAAAAACCGATAGTTCATCGTACGGAGAACTATATATAGAACATTTTAAAAAAAATTTGATAGTGATCGGATCATTGGTTTTTGAGTAATCACTGCAGCAAATTCGGAAAATGCTGTTTCGAGAAAAACGCGTTTAAAGATAAAATGATCGTCTCTCTAGCTGCCGAGCGGCTGCTCTTTAAATTGCTATAACTCAAAAACTATTTGAGATATCGATTTGAAATTTTAATATGTTATTTTTAAAGGTGTAATCTACCGAAATATGAAAAAAAAAAAATCGATTTTTTTAAAATTTCACACTAGTTGTGCCCCTTAAAAGCAGTTGACGGAACGACCCTGAATGAAATTATGAAAACTAGTTTTCAATGCTTCTAAAGTAAGTTTGTGGGCAGTATGTGTTGACTAGAATGTGTGTATATTAAGAAAGGTTAATTAAATTAAGTATGTAGTTGATTATGCGCAAGCGAAGTGACTTACGCCATTTGCCAGAACTTAGGGGGAAAAGGCAGGGAAAATTAATTAAGAATTTAAGGAGAATTATGCAAATAAATTATTCCGAACATATTTGCTTACGTCAAGCACACGTTTCAAAAACTCGAGCACTTATGACTCCTTCCAATCTATGCCGCTGGTCTATTTGCACAATGGGCACGTATGCATTCTAAAATGCAAACAATAAATACATAATTAATTTAATTACTCAAATTTTAATTGCGACAAAACTTACAACTTTATCACATTCAAGAAAGAGCAGAACTAAAACAACTGCCAAACGCGGGGTGCAAGAAAATGGTCACACCCAAATGAAAGCAAATCCAAATCAGCTTTGAAGTTGATTTCGTAAAAGCAACTACTTTCCTAACTTTTTCTGGGCACACTGCATATTTTGTTTGGAGCAGCTGATGCACGAAATCCAAACATCAAAATCGAAAGCAAATCCCTTTCATGAATACCACTAATTTATTGAATTCGCCTTTGTAACATTGCAAACATCTTAGAACTACATATTCTGCAAACACTTTCTGTCTGCCATTTTAGTTTTCACGCCTTTGCTTACTTTAGCGCGAACTGTAAATTAACTGTTCAGTCATGCTGCCAGCTAAATAATATCAGTGTGCAAAAAAGGTCGTTCCGAAATCAAAATGAAGTCTAAACGGCCTGTTCCGGTGTGTAATTTTGATAACAGATTTAAAAAAAGATTTTATTTAAGCTGTTCTGGTACTCGAACGATTTGCTTTAATTTGCAATTCGAATGTTTCATTTCCAAAATGTTTCCTTTTTTACTTTTTTCCACCTAAACTAGAATCATAATTTCCTGCACGAAAAAAAAAAACAAAACGAGAGCTTAACCCATTTTACGCCGCTGTTCGACTAGTCTATTAGCCTATTTAGAACACTTTTTTCTGGGATCTGGTAAAACCAAATGTTAAAGTAGTTGCACAATTCTATAGTAAATTTTATTGGCTTTAAGAAAAAAAAATATATGGGCCGAACTACACTTTACAGGTGGGATCCAGGAGGGGGTTGAAAAGAACCTTACATGAAGACATCAATTCAACAAGCCAACAAACACAAAACTATATAAAACGAAAAATATGTATCAATTTGAGGAAAGATTGAAAGTAGTCCGTAAAAAGAAAACCCGTGAAAAAAGTAGCATTAGGACACCTGCGAAAGTGTGTGTTTGAATAACTCTGTGCAAATTTTTTAAGGTCATTTTCTGGTTACGCCTTCGGACCCTGCTTCTTTTGAAGTACATACCGAAACTAAAAAATCCCCAAAGGACTTGGACCCATCACATCGTAAAGGTACTTTTTTGATACCCACCACTTTTACACACCAACCTGAAATTTTGAAAAAAGGAACCTTTTTATGAAGTCCATATATCATATAGCGGATTCGGTCTTTCATCTTCAATATCAGGCTCGCAATCGACATCTTGAAAATCGATTTTATCGGTAAAAGCAGTGTTGGCTATCCATGTGGACATATCATCCGGACTCGGAGGCTAAGGCGTTTCGGCACCTTCAGGCATTGAAACTAAAAGTATATTTTCTGCATTTCAACGCTTGCTTATTTAGCTTAGCAGAAAAATAAATGCTTGCGTAGCGTTTGGATTCGACGTGCCCATTTGGGTCTTTTATCCACACCGTGTTCGCTGCCAGGCTCCGGCTGTAAATGACAAACCTCCGGTGCGATTGGTCAGCCATTGGCCCCGGCCACAGATACCCTGCCCTATATCCACAGAGTTTTCTTTTCCTATGTACACGCAGAGTCTCGACGTGACTCAGATCCCCACCAGAATTGAGCACGATCCCTTTTAGTCCTTGTTAGTCCCAGCACTTATAAATTTTGCTCTAAGTGGCCTTTGCCATACTGAGTTATACCTCAGCCTTAGACACTACCTCGCAGATGGCGCCCGAGCAGGGACTTTACACAACTCAAATTTTCTGCCTAGTCGATACCTAGTCTACAAAATTGTCTTTAATGATTTTTTAAAATATTTCGTTTTCCCAGCTAAAATCATAGATTTGTCCAAATCTAATGAATTTGCCCTTTTCGTTTTCCTATTACTCCTTTCTTCTCTAATTTTTCAAAACAAAATAGTCGGACTGCCGATAAAAATGATTGACAAAGTCCTTGTCAAAGATGAGCTGGTTGCTTGGAGCTGCCTAGCATATGCAATTCAGCAGGTTCTAGGCAAGCACCGGGATAAAAACTTTAAGGCTTTGGTGCCAAATATGATGAAGTCATTCCAAACTATTGGAATTTCGATGTCGCTCAAATTGAATTTTTAAAAATAACCATTTGGATGAGTTTTCCAAGCAATTACCTTCCGAGTCGGATGAGCAGGGAGAGCGCTTTAACCAAATAAGCATGCCGATGGAGAAGCGTTTTAAGGGAAAAAATTAGATGCCTTGTTGGGAGAAGTGTTTTGGTGGAGCCAAAAAACTTATGTATGTCAGTTTTCTGAATTTTCGGACTCAGACGATGAACCAAAAAAGAGTGAACGGCGATCAGCGCCAATATAAAAAATACACGTTTGTGTAAATAAGTTTTTTGTTTTTTTTTTTTGCATTTTTCTATCGTGGGAAGAGATTTTTTGTTTTATTATTTAAAAAATTAGCAGTTATGTTTCAAGTCTAAAAGAATTTAACAATACTTTTCTATACAAAGAGTCATAGTTCTAAATAAATGGATGTATAGCCTTTAAGGGGGGATTCTCCATGTCAAGGCTGTTTTTAAACCCTTTTTTAAAAATATTATTTTAAAACACAAAGAGTTTTTCCAATTCTGTTTTTTTTATTTTGTTAGAAATAGATCAAAGTAAACAAAAAAATTTGTTCTGCTTCAAGAAGAGGGCTGCTCAAAAAATTCCAAAAGCAGCCTGGCTGTCTTAGGCTGTCTTTTTGGTCTTTTGCGCGCAGGCAGATTTTGGAATTAACAAACAGTTTTGCCGTCGCTGGCATGGAGTGGCTGCTCTTTGGATAGACATTTCAGGCTCAAGATCGCTGATGAGTGAGAATTTGGTCCCTCATGAAACGCGTCCGATCAACCTGAAGCCTCCTTTGTTGTGTTGTGTGCCTCTGTTTAAAGCAATGCCAATAGCATAACAAGACCTCGAGCCAGTAAAAACTGCAAGTTAACAGTATAAAGGTCATTAAAACAGTCATAAAAGTAAAAACAATATGTTTAGAATATTTTCCCAAACTTTCAAGCCAATCGGAATTAAATTCTATGAAGGAGGACGTTTTCTTAAAACTTCGGTTGCGATTTTCTCAAAACATGGATGTATATGATTATCTTTGCTTTCAATTAATTAAGTTGAATTACAAGCTATACTAACCTACACAGACACAATTTGGGTTTTTAAAGTCAGATGAATCTATCATTTCCGAAAACCAGCTCCAAATCTTTGAATACTCAATATTTTAGTATGAAAATTTGTCAAAAATCATTTAAATTTGCTCTATGTTAAAAAGCTTAAATTACTTCGATTGCAGTAGTTTACAAGTGGCAAAATAAGTTTAATACAATTTTTTTCTTAGTAAAAATTGCACTAAAGTCTAGCTTTTTTCGAAATTTCACCATCGGATTAAAAAAGTGGTGTAGGAATACGGAATTCAACTACCCTTTAAAAAATGTGTATCCATCCTTAAATCTATAAACCAAAACTGAAAGTTTTCTCTATTTTCTGAAGTTACTTTTTTTCCAAGCCAAGAAAGTAGCTTCTTCGCGATTTCCCGAAAACAGCACCACCAGCGGGCGGTTTTACATATTGAATGACTGCCAATGGTCGGGATCGAAAATTATTTAAGCTAGTGTTATTATATTTAATAAAAATTGTTAGAAATAGGATTTTTTCGACCGTCTATTTAATGGAAAGTAGGTTAGACTAGGTGGCAATGGTTGAACTGGGAGAATCCCATTTCCTCACTTAGACCAATGAAGGTCCGTTGTGTTACCATATAACCCTTTCTACGATGTGGTCGTGGAGGGATGTTCGTCCCTGCTAAACCATTTTGATAGTAGCACGAATTTGAGCAAAGAGTTAACATCCGTTTCAGAGATGACTGAAAGATCGTTTACAAAAGGGCGACCCAAAACTGAGAGTCGCCTTCTGCTGAGAGCTGGACAGTGACAGAAAAGGTGTTGTATACTCTCCTTTTCATCAGCTGACTTGCAGCTTCTTCAGAAGTCATTGTGTCTGATGTCAAGCCTTGCGGGGTGTCTTCCAATTAGTCAGGGTCCAGTCAGGGCCCCTACTAGTATGGAAATGTTCTCTCTTTATTGACGGAGCCCTGGTTTTTTAAATATTTAGAGTTGGCCATGGCTTACCTAGTAACTTCACATATGTGATTCGTTTGCCATCGGTTCATGGTTATTCGATAGGTGGTTTCATTTGTTTGTATTTTAAAGGTCGCAAGTGGCACTCCTATATTGCTCTTATGTGGTAGGAGCTGATTGGTAGTACCAACTCTAGCGAGGTGGTCGGCCGTCTCGTTGCCTTCAATGTTGCAGTGTCCAGGCACCCAATCGAAATTAATTTTAAAGTGCTGGGCCATCTCATTAAGAAATCTGTGGCAGAAATCAGTAAGCGTTTTGGCATTATTAATATGACCGTGAAGGGATTTTAAGGCAGCTTGACTATCTGAGAAAATTAACACGATACTTCCTTTGATTACTAGGATTTCCAGAAGGTTGAAAGCCTCCTGGATAGATAAAACCTCTGCTTTGTAAATACTACAATGATCAAGGAGTCGGAATGAAGTAAATCCTAGTTGTAATGAGTATTAGAATACATTTAAAAAGTTAAACACACATTTTTGGGTTACAGCTAGAATCTGTGAATTTTTTTTCCACCTCTAGTGCACTTTTGCAACAGCCAAAAGGAAACATCTCCGACCCTATTAAGTATTTATATTCTTGTTCAGCATCAACAGCCGAGTCGATGTAGATAGATCAAGTTTTAGGTAGATCAAGTTTATTTTGAACTTTTGCCACGCCCCTCCTGCCCCCGCAATATCGAAAAACGTCATATCTCCGGCAGATTTATAGATAGAAGGTTCGTACTTTCTGGACATATTTAGTAATCAGGATTCTTTATCGGTCCGCCAAAGGAATGGTAGAGATCGGATGAACGATAGTCGAGTTAAAAAGAATATTTTTCCACGTCTTGACATACTTTGAAACACATTTATAAAGAACTACTTAACCGATTTGGATAATTTTTTTTTCGATGACATCTTTGAAATCTATGAAAAATAATTTTTTTTTTGCATCGAAAACAGTTGTCAAAACTTTAAATGCGATTATCTCCAAATCAGTTTTTCGAAAATGGTTGCCCAAATAAAAAGAGTAACTGAAAACCGATTTTCAAAATCTTTTTTTACTCTATACCAGAGGTTCACAGAGATAGAAGGTTCGTTCCTTCTGGACATATTTAGTAATCAGGATTATTTATCGATCCACGAAAGGAATGGTAAAGATCGGTTTAACGATAGTCGAGTTATAAGGGAAACAAACAATTATGGGCAGCACCGGTGAGCATCACTTCACAGGTACAAAATGTGTTATAGTCGGGCTTGACTGAAATTCATTCTTGTTTTTTTTTTTAATTAGTCCAAATACCCACGATTCTGGTGATGATCAGGATATTTGGGATCGGTCAATAAATAACGGAGTTAGGACCAATGAAAGGGGGAAAAGTCGATCTCAAATATCCTTGTTCAAGCCATAGCCAGATCTACACCTTTCGATGGAAAATTGGTATTTATATTAATAATGTAAGTGTTAGATGTTTTACAAGTCTCAGAAATTAATTAAGTTATGAACTGAAAATTTGGTGTACGGGCTGGAAATTCGTAGTTTTCCCCAATGTAAAATATGCACAAACTTTAAAATGCCGCTATAACCACAATTCTCAACGGATCTTTAAGAAAAACGAATTGCATCAATGGATTTGGTCGAAAGGGTCATTATCAGCCACTCGACGTATCTTCCGGAAAATGTCTCCGCAGGCGGTCTGTACGACCTTAGGGTTGAATTTATGGATACATAAGCGGTTCCGGTTGGTCA
Source organism: Lordiphosa collinella (assembly GCA_018904265.1). Taxonomy (NCBI): domain Eukaryota; kingdom Metazoa; phylum Arthropoda; class Insecta; order Diptera; family Drosophilidae; genus Lordiphosa; species Lordiphosa collinella. The sequence goes on along the minus strand of JAEIFV010000092.1, from coordinate 258,538 downwards.
GTTCTAAGATATTTTTGGCCTTCCAGTTGTTTTTGTAAACTGCAGCACTCAGACTTCCAAAAAAATCTTCAATTGGACGACACTGCGGCAATTTTGTTGGGTTCCGTTCCTTTGGTACAAAAGGAACATTGGCAAAAAGGCGATATTGGTTGCACATTCACCGACATTGAGATTTGACAGCTTGTATTTGGTCAGGTTTGTAACTTGGTGCTCTTTGCTTCCGTCTGGCAACAATATTATTCTCTTTTAGCACTTTACTGAGATGTTGTAAAAATATAAAATGGCTTGACACAGCCCCAAAGGGCCAAAGCTGAGCCTCTCTCAATCTCCTGGCTTGTGCGCTTCTAATTTTCGAACAAGAGAAACGGACCTACAGTTTAACGCCGAATCCGAACGGCAGTTTGAGAAGCTTTCCATGGCTAAATACTACAAAGCTGGAGCTAACAGCAGAGAGGGGTGACCGGGTGTAAAGTAAAGTTCATGTTTATGTAAAGCTCAGCAAGGGGCGCTCTCTCTCAAACTTTGTGCAGATTTTTAGTTGTCACCCGTTCCTTAGGCAATCAGACCAAACGCAGCCAGTTTTTCTACTACCATAATTTCCTACCAAATTTGGTGGGTCTCGTTGGTATCAAAAAAAATTTTGTTGAGAAATGGTTCACAGTGGTATTGAATAAACTTAGAAAAATTGATTCAACCGTTTTTTAAGCAAGTTTTGCTTTCGCGTCTATTTTTGATTTTGCGCCAATGGTCAATTAGCAGTTTGGTCACACTGCCAGTTGTTCACGAAATCTAAAGCAAATCAGTGCACAACAACGGTCGCTCTGTAGCGAACACATGCACAGCGGCCATAAGTCAGCTATTGATTGAATCGGTCGAAACAGAGTTCGAAATCTACAAAAGGTAAGTAAATCGGTCGGAGTTGGGAACTGGCCTGTATATCCCGATTTACCCTTCGCCTCTTCTAGTTTCGTGTCTAGGTAGAACATAATTTGTTCTTCATTTCCATTGTTAACCCATATAAATTTGATTATATTTTTGCAGATGAAAATCTTAAGCTTTTTAATTAGTTAAGCAAAATAGCTCCACATCCAGGGGATAACAAGCGATTAAACGGCAAAAAGAATAGCATTTTATCATCCCCGATAAAAGAATGTTTTCCGAATTATCGGCTGCTCTCGGACGAGAAGGGAATATGCTAGTTCCGCTGCATAGCGAACCGGTTGCAAGAGCTAGTGAAACTAATCGATAAATTTTCGATAAATATGGATATATGTTTCGTCAGCGACAACCGTAATGTATACATATATGTATTTACTATTTTTGTGTGTGTGTGTGTGTACTCGCCTCGGTGGTATCGATGCAGGAGAAACTGCGATAAATCTTTCATTACGGTTGTGTAAAAGATAAATGCTCGACAATTTATAAGTCGGTGTGTGCAAAAAGTAAAGTAAATTGTGAACCACATTCGAGTGTTAACTGTTTGGAAATAGAGCTAGTTGTTCCGTTTTTGTTTTTGTGGCCTCGTCTTCACAGTCTAAAAAGTCAAAGCAAAGTTTTCTATGTGCATGCGCGAGGGTTTGCATATGTTCACACATACACACGCACACTCATCCATATGAATGTATGTACGTCATTTATTATTTGTATGATGTACGTACATATGTGCATACACACACACACACACACGCAAATTCGTTTGCAAAAATTACTTCTAATTGTAAATATTTTCCTTGCATTCATGTGTAGGGACTCGCCAATCGTACTCAACGCCATTGTATGTGTTGTTGTTGCCTAGCGAAGAGAACCAGCACGTGCAGAGAGCAGGTGAGGAGGAGGACAATGGGAATTGTTGGATTGGTGTTACGCGACGCGAATTAGGCTTAGCGAAAAAGCGATATCATATGTGTAAACATTTGCCCACTGTGAGAACAATAAATTCAATCATCAGCCCAATTCGGAAATTCACTTATTTTTATAGTAATAGTAAAAAGAAAAACGCAAGTCAGCTGTGACAATTCTGGATTTGATTGGAGAATTACTCGAAACTCGATTTTCCCAGCACACACACACACACTCGAAAACGAAAACGAAATATCTCTTGCCCCGAGCCATGCTGAATGAAATCTGCACCCAGCTGTAACTCTTGTGCTGTCGTTGTGTGCGTGCGTGAACAAGTTTCCCGAATCGAAAATCAAAAGCAGCATCTGCTGGCAGCACCATGTCATCCACATCATCCATAGAAACCCCAACAACGCCAACGGCTCAGCACACCACCACGGCCATTGTGGTCAGTCAGCAGCAGAAGCAGCAGTCGCTCATTGCCAAACGGTCGCACTCGGTGTCATCAAGCGCCTCGAGCGCCTCCTCAGTGTCGTTTGGGGCCGCTGGATCGGCCAACTCATTTACAGCCACAGAGCGCGACAGGAGCAGGAATGCGGCCCTCGCCCCGGCCACGATTGCAGCGGTTCATCACCAGCAGCAGCAACATCAGCGCCACTCTTACGCGCTGCTGCAAAAACAGCCCTCGTTGCGGCATTCGGTGCAGCCACAGCTAACGCAACCGACCTCGTCGTCGTTGGCCTCATCTTTGTCGGCCTCCACTGGCACTGCATCGACGGCGCATCCAGCTGCTGCACCTTCAGAATCAACCGCCACCTCATCCCCATCGTGTTGCGCCGATATTAAGACGAATGTCACCTCGCTGACCACACAAAAGATGCATAGACCCATACCATCGGATAAAGTAAGTTAACATTTACCCTATTATTCTTTCATTTAGAAAGTGATCAGTATAGCCAGGATTTGATATCTTTCTTCATTTCTGCACTGAAGAAGCTCAAATTTTGCTTTAGGGTTGATATTAAATTGCAGATCGAGTACGCACGACATGTCAGAAATATGAAATTTTGTGTGCAAAAGTATGTCGAAATAAGGGTTTGCACTTTCGAAAAATCTACATTTTTTGTTGCCTATCTTATTGTCAAACATTTCAAGAATATCTTTCCATAATTTCAAGTCGATCTGAGCAAAACTCGCGAAGTTATTGTCCAATTCCGTACTAATTTATTAACCTTCATCATAAAGAAAACAAAGATAAATATTAAAATAAATTTGTCCATGTTGGTTTTTGAATAGCATTATAGTAGCACAATTTTTAATATATAAGCTGGGAGTTGTAGTAAGAGAAGGTCATAAGATACTGGCAGACAAAAAAGGAATACGTTATGTGACCGAATATGGAAGTGCGTTTTCTTGACTTTCATAAAAATTAAAAAATCTGCGAAACCCGTTCCAGTTTCTTAATACAACTAATTTAAGTACGATCTGCAATCATGTTACTATATATTTAGAGCTGATTCGTTGAAAAATAAATGTGGGTGTTTTTTATATTTGACTCATTATGATACGTTATGTTACAAATTTTTCTCTATGATTACACGGTGTGACAGTCAAAAAACTTCTGGGATGCGACATAGTGTAGGTTGTAGATATAGTTAAATGTAGCATTGTGGCATACCACAAATTTTTCGTGCACATCAAAATTTGGAATAACGGTTAAAAGTCCGTCTTTTCGAGGTTGATATACTTAAAAAATCATATTTCTTAAACTAGGCGTCCTATAATAGCTTGCAATGCGTATTTGGAAAGAGAAATGTAACACCTTTCCAACGGTGTACTACATTGCAATCTCGGATAAAAATTGGGGGGAGCTACATGAAAAACAAATAGAATTTTTCAGTTTTTTGCTACTTCACCGTACTTTAAATGAAAATGAATAGGTCAAATTTATATAAAACTATTTAATTTTGGTATGCAGTTTCAAAAAACATTTAATTTTGCGTCTTCTGCAACTTAGTTTATTAAAATCAAGTAATATTTGGTTGAGTTGATTAACTTTTTAGGAAAAAATACCTTAAAAAGCCTAATTAAAACAAGTAGGAAAGTTGGGGAAGCCCCCTTTCGGAATAATACACTCTTTACCCACAAAAGTGTATGCTCAGTGTAAATTTAGATGCTGCAGTAGCTGCTGAAAGCAATGCTGCTACTGCGCTGCAGCAGAGAAGTTTCTTTCGCTTATATCTTGACTATCGTTCATCCGATCTTTACCAATCCTTTGGTGGACCGATAAAGAATCCCGATTACTAAATATGTCCAAAAAGTACGAACCTTCTATCTATAAAACTGCCGAAGATATGACGTTTTTTCTAAATTTCGGGGGCGGGAGGGGGCGTGGCAATAGTTGAAAGTAAGCTTGATCTGCCTGTAAGCATATGAAGCTTATGTTCCATACATGTCAAACCTCTATCTCATACCATCTCTGAGATCTATTTATTAATATAGACAGACGGACTGACAGACGGACGGACAGACAGACAGGCGGACAGACTGACGGACAGACGGACATGGCTATACAATACATATTCTAAAAAAAATTATTCAATAATTTACTCTAAAAACTCATCAATTTTTCGGTCGACAGTGCTATTATGGCGCGACTCATCACCATATTGCGAAAATTTCGATATCCGAAAAACTTTAATAACTTTGCTAATTATTTACCGATTTTAGAAAATAGGCATACGTTCTAACCGTGAAGATGTGTTGTTCTTAAACAATAAAACAAATATTGGGGGTTTCTAACCAAACAGTGTTCAAAAACGTCACCAAAGACAAAAAATGGGAAAAAAAACCAATCAAAAATGGTTTACGTAGCAAATACTCCAAGATAAGAAATGAATCCTGAGCAGTTATATATGGTATCTTTAAAGACCTAAATTTCTTCTTTCCAAAACCGGTAAGAAAATAAAAATCATTTGATATATGACAAAGTTATGGGCGTATAAGTGAGTGTTTGTGCGAAAAAAGGCTTTTTTACCGTTATTCAAAATTTCGATGTGCACTAAAAAATTCTAGTATGCCACAAAAATCTACTGAACCAAATCTACAACCAACGCAACGACTTATCCCAGAAGTTTTGTTTTGATTTTTTTTTGTCACACCGTGTTATTTTCGCGTATGGTTTCTGTTATAATGCAATGAAAAAACTTACTGTTAATTGCACTCACATAGTTTTCATGGTTTCTTATGCAATCTTTATTTACTCTGTGTACAATTAAAATGATTTTAGAGAACAAAGTTTAATGAAATCTATAGGTAATTTTTTAGGAAAAAACCTGCAAAAGAATGGTAAAAATTAGAAAAACGTTGATTGCTCGACTTTGCATTTGAAAATCTCGAAATGGAAAATGAGTATATGTAAGTTTGGGATAACTAGTTTATTTTAATTGTTTCCCTATAAAAATATGATCCAAAAAAATGGTTTTCTAGTACTTTGTTGGTCACGGGGGACCTTTCTGGGGAAATGTCCATATGGGTTATGTCGAACAAGACGTTCGTACACATTCAAGGTGAAAAAAGAGTAAAAATAAAACGCAATTTCAATTCGTTTTTTACTTTATTATATAGCTCTTAGCCAGCACTTTAATTAGTGCTAAAGTGAAGAACAAGTGAAATTCTGTTTTAAAAATATTGGCAAAATAAGATGCGATTCGAACGTGACAAAAGCAGAAGTGGTTTTCCAGCCCATCTATATAAAGACAAAGTTTAGCGAAACCTGACACAATTCTTGAGGCCCTCTTCTGGTCTAGAAAATTTTTTTTTTTTTTATTTCTATTTTTTGTTCACTGGAATGGAAAAAAAATTGTCAAAAATAGATTTCTTATTTTTAAATGGCCACAACTTTTACAAATTCAATTTTTTTTCAGGATTCTGCTTCGGGTCATAAAGGCATTCTTTACAAACAGCTTACCATCTTTCGTTTTGCTTTCCGATAATGGTGACTTCCGGAAAGCTGCGAACCATTAACACATCTTTTTTAAGAAGACACCATTTTGAAGGCCGAGAAATTTTTGAACAGCCCTCGCATTCAAACATTTTTAATTTTGTAATATTTTTAATGAATTGTGCATCCAAATACAAAAAACCGAAGTACAAAATCTTTTTTCCCATTAAGATATTTAGGTGGTTTCTGTTTACGACAAAGCTAAAACTTAGAGTTATTTGCAATCACATAGTCAAAAGTCAATGAAATCCATAGGCACTTTTTTAAGAAAAAACAGACAGGCGGACAAAGCTCAATCGACTCAGCTTGTCATGCTGATCAAGAATATACTATATATACTTTATGTGGTCGGGGATGATTCCTTCTATGCGTTCCAAACTTCTGGGCGAAACTCTAATACACTTTTCAAGTGTATAAAAAATAATAATCAAAGACCGTTGGGGGGAGGATTTGATGAAAATTTAACTAAGTTTTAATGGTTTTTGACTTTCGGATAATTTTTGACCGAGATATAGTAAACACAGCAAATTGATTTTTTTTTCAAAAACGTTCTGGGGCAAGCTCTGTTACCGCTGGGTTTTCAATATTTCCTTATGAATAAATTACAGAATATTGTACTTAATAATGTACAAAAGGTTTGAATAAATTTGCCCAATCCATACTTTTGAACAAATTCACAAAGCTGTTTTTGTTTTTTACGCTGGAAGTTGAGATTTTTTGTGAAAAAAACATAATAATCTTTGCCTTAACTGTTATTATTTCTTAAAATTAATATTTATTTATTTCTATTTATATATAATTTTTAAAATGGCTTGACACAGCCCCAAAGTGCCAAAAACGAGCTCCTCTGAATCTCTTGGCTTGTGCGCTTCTAATTTTCGCACAAGAGAAAGGGACCTGCAGTTTACCGCCAAATCCGAGCGCCAGTTTCAGCAGCTTTTGCATGGAAAATTACTACAAAGTTGGCGCCAACAGCAGTGAGGGGTGACCGGGTGTGTAAGTTTATTCAAAGAAAAACTAAAAATTCTGAAAATCAAATTCTCGATGAACCGCGAATTTAGAAGAATTATGACGTTTTCAGATAGCGGGGGACTTCCTCGGTTCAATGGTATAAATTATTTTAAAGTTGCGATTTTTTGTGTAAGAAACACAATGTTCTTTGCCAAAGCTGTCATTATTTCTTAAAAATAATGTATTTTTGTTTCTATAAGTTTAATATTTACCTTATTTTTATTCGATTCCGACTATGAAAATGTCGTTTGACATAAGATGAAACTGCTCTAAACTATTTTCCACACCACCAATTTGAGGTATAGATCAAGACGCGATTTTTTGTGGTTTCCCCAGAAGGCCTGGTCTGTGCTCGACACACGCACACAGAGGCAAAGCTTGCTTATGATTCTTCCGCTGCTACCTCCTTATCCGATCCTTGCAACGCCTCCTCCTCCTTATCCAATCCTTGCAACGCCTCCACCTCCTTATCCAATCCTTGCAAGGCCTCCACCTCCTTATCCAATCCTTTCAAAGCCCCCCTCTTGCAATCCATCCAACGCTTCCACAGCTTCCTCCTTTCCCTCTTCCTGTGTAGTTTGTAAAATTTAACAGTGGTTATTGAATAGATACACCACAGATGAAGGGAAAGAAGAATTTTACAAAATAAATCGCGAGATAATTGCAGAAAATATTGCTTGTCATTTGTATGTGAAGTATGAAAAATTTTAGCCTCCGGCGCATTCTTCATTTCTTTGCCTTCATCAATTTCAATTCAATTTATAAAACTACACAAAAAGAGAAAGAGGAGGAAGCGGTGGAAGGCTTGGAAAAGGAGGAAGCGGTGGAAGGATTTGAAGTGGACGAAGCGTTGAAAGGATGGGATAGGGAGCAAGCAGTGAAAGGATCGTGAGCAAGTTTTGCGGTGTGTATGTTAAAATTATATTTGGTAGTCAATGGCATTAGCATTCCTTTTGCAGCGACATTTCACATTGTTGAGCACACGTGGAATAAACCTTCTTGGGAAACCACATAAAAACGCCTTGAACTATACCTCAAATTGGTTTTGTGGACAATAGTTTAGAGCAGATTCATCTAAAGAGGGTAAATATCAAACTTATAGAAATAAATAAATATTATTTTTAAGAAATTATGACAGTTAACGCAAACAACGGTATGTTTTATACCAGCGATGTTCAAAATTTGAAAAGGCTGCCACTCGTGGTTGGCAAGCCAAATTCTGCCGGCGTCGCAGTGACAGAGAGAGAATATGTGTATTCTATAATTCAGTGGTGTCCAAACTCACACAATGAAAGCGTTTCGCTTGTGTGCGAAACAGCGAAACACCAAGGCAAGGTGCTTTACTCTTAAAAAATAAAATGCGTGCGATTCAAACATAAAACAAACTAAAATTTATGTTTGAATCGCACGCATTTTATTTTTTCAGTGTAAAGCAGTAAAACGTCACATTGCCTTGGCGTTTCGCTGCTTCGCACACAAGCAAACGCTTTCATTATGTGAGTTTGGATACCACTGTTTTATACCCTTGCAGAGGGTATTCTAAAATTGTGCGAATGTTTGTAACGCATTGAAGGAAGCATCTCCGACCACATAAAGTATATATACATATTGTATATATTGAACAAATTAACAAAACATCTTATTTAGTTAAAAACAAGTCAGCAGAAAAATTAAAAAAAGAGTGAGAACAAACAAAAGAGTGAGAAAGACAAAATGAGTGAAAATAGCGAAATGTCTGAATTCATACACATTCTGCATTTATTGAAGCAATTACATTGATCAAGGTGAAAGAATAACTCACAAACTTAGTACAGTATCTTTTTCGAAATATTTATCATATTTAACATATTTTTCGACATGTTTTGCATAAAAAAATTGCATATATCTGATATGTCATGTTTATTCGATCCGTATTTATTTATCAAGCCTAAATGCAAAATTTGACATTTTTCAATGCAGAAATGAAGAAAAACATAAGATCCGGGGTCTAGTTATAACAGTTACTGGAAAAAAAGTCAAGTGATGAAGAGGAACCAATTCTAATAAAATTAATATAACTAATATTACATTAGTATATCTAAGATATTTCCATTCATCTAAATTATCGCCCGAATTAAATTTGGGCGATAAGTCCTCGGGCTTTATGTCATGCCACCGAATTCATTATATAACCAGTCAATTTTATAAATTAGAAAAATAGGGGAAAGTTACCTTCGGCTCGGCCGAAGTTTTGTATACCCTTGCAGCTTCTATTGAAAACAAAAAAGTTTTTCTAACTAAGACTACTTTTTGGACCTTACTTTTCTATGGGATCTATACTATATAGATGTCTGATTTCGACCAAACTTGTTGAAATCATGGAAAAGCATAGTCATTCGATTTTGACCAAATTAAGTGAAATCATGAGAAAGGATAGTAAACTAAGAAAAACGTACTTTGAAGGCGTTTCCATTAATAAAAAAAAAATTTTTTCTCACTAGAACTAGTTTTTTGACCGATCGTTCCCCTATGGCAGCTATATGCTATAGTCATCCGATCCGACAAATGTGCAGCGTATATGTACCAAAAGACTTCGTGCAAAGTTTGGTGAGGATAGCTTTAAAACTGACGGAGGAGATAGCATAGAAACATCCGCACAATTTTATAATACCCTCTGCAAGGGTATAAAAAGATTTTTTCAAACGTCTGGGTGACTATCTCCCTTTAAGTGCTGCAATAATTGCAAATGTACAAAAAAAAAAAAACAAACATATTTTATTTTTCAGTTTATTTGAATCTTCATCATTGTCTTCTTTAACATTGGTACATTCACCAGTTGGTTTAAGGGGTTACTTGGTTTTTATTGTCTTATTAAATTCTACAGTATCTCTAGAATATTGTCCTAAAATTTCAAGTCGATCCGAGTAATAGTTTTGGAGATACAGTCTAAAGAAGTTATACAAAAAAACAAGAAAGAAATTCCGTCAAGCCCGACTTTAACATACCCTGTACCTGTGAAGTGCTGCCCATCACCGTTGCGACCGGTGATGCCCATAGTTGTTTGTTTTCCTTATAACTCAACAACTGTTCATCCGATCTTTACCATTTCTTTGGCGGATCGATAAATAATCCTGATTACTAAATATTCCAGAAGGAACGAAACTTCTATCTATAAAACTGTGGGAGATATGACGTTTTTCCAATTTGTGGGGTGCGGGAGGGAGCGTGGCAAAAATTGAAAATAAACTTGATCTGCCTGCAAGTATAAAAAGCATATGTCCCATACATGTCAAACCTCTATCTCTTACCATCTCTGAGATCTGTTCGCTCATACGGACAGACAGACAGAAGGACATGGCTAGATCGACTCGGCTGTTGATGCTGATCAAGAATATATATACTTTATGTGGTCGGAGATGCTTCCTTCAATACGTTACAAACATCCGGACAATTTTATTAAACCCTCTGCAAGGGTATAAAAATATGTATGGGACCCGTCTATACATGTTTAGTTAACTAATTGTGTTAGAAGTAAGCTGTTTTAGTAGCTTGGGCTTAGTTGCATTCCACTAACTTTGTTGGACTATAACTAAAATCTTCGACAAACCAGTTTCGTTTTTTTTTTCCAAATATGAGTCCATGAGGTGTAAAATTGTCCCATATAAAGTGCAGTCATCCGCAGCCTTTTAAGAATTTTGACTTTTCAGGGGAGATGTCAGTATTGAAGCGCGCCCTGTATTTCATGTATCACGACGAAAGCTTGCAGCAAAAAATTGCTGGTGATATTATTTTTGGTACTGTTTAAGAAAACAAAATGTACTGAGAAGCAGCTAGCAGAATTTTATGAAAAATTATACTATTTTGTTGAAGGACGTAAGTTATGTCGGTAAATAAAAAAAAAATGATTTTTCAAACAGATAGTTCTAAATGTGGATAAAAAGAAAAGTTTTATATTTGGTTTAAATATAAGTAAAACACTAAAATAAACATAAAAATAATTTATTTTGCACAATTTATTTATCTTCATTTTAGTGTTTGTACGGGGTCTATATAAGCTATAATGGCCCAATTTTGGTGAATCTTTGTTAAATCATGTAGTTATGCCTAAAACTCTTAAGTTTCAAGTTTCATTGCGATATCTCTTTATTTTTTCGTTTTATTAATTAAATGCCGCTAGCGCAGCCATTTGGACCACTGCGTCTGTCTGTTTCTATGCTATCTCTTCCGTCAGTTTGAAAGCTATCTTCACCAAACGTTGCACAAAGTCTTCTAGTACTTATACGCTGCACATTTGGTGGAACCGGCCAAATCGGGAGACTAGTTTTAGTGTGAAAACCTTTTTTGTTTTCAATGGAATCGCCTCCAAACTTCGTATTTCTTAGTTTGCTATGCTCTCCCATGATTCCACAAAGTTTGGTCAAAATCTATTTAGTATAGCTGTCATCAGGTCCGTCGACAGGGGAGGGGGAACGGGGTGTTTCCCCCCGGGCCCGGACTTCTGAGAGGGGCCGGAAGCGGAATTGGTATAACGCGAGAAATAAAAAAAAATATAGAAAAGCAAAAAAAAAAAAAAACAGACGTCCCTCATCTTCTATCTGAAGTTGCAATCACCAGCGGATGATTCTCCACAGCAAAACAATGACTAACCACCAGAATGGCAGTAAATCCTTCATCAGAAGCAACAGGAGCTCTGAAAGATGATTTATGTGGAATGAACGATCATGAACAAATCCGAAATTGTCCAGAAAAAAAGGAATGAAGAACATGACTCGGAAGCCCTTAAATCGTTTCCGGAAGTTCATGTACAATCCAATCGAGCAGAGCAACTGAACAATTTTGATATTGGCATACTGAAAGATACGATTTTGAATTCACAACTGACTGAAGATGCCATTTGTCGTGGCCATGAGAAAATTGCAAAAAAAATTTCTCCAGATCGATTGATTGAACGCTACCCGATTTCATTGCTTTTCGAAAGTTTACCAAACGAAGATAAAGTTGAACGGAACTGGTTAGTCTGGAGTCCGACTCTTGAAGCATTTTTTTGTTTGCCATGTCGTCTATTTGGATCGAGTACTGCGGCAAATCGTTCTCATCTATTTTCTCCCGATGGGTACTCCAAAAACCAAGCGTGGAAGGAACTGTTCGAGAGGCTTCCAGCTCACGAAAATAATCTAGACCATATTCAATACTATGTCAAGTGGTTTGCTCTTGATACAACACTCGAAAACGACTCTTTAGTTGATGCATTGTTGCCCACGCAAGTAGCAAACACAGCGAAGAAAAGGAAAGAAATTTTGAAAAGAGTTTTAGACACAATTTTGTTTTTGCGCGAAATAGGCTTGGCTTTAAGGGGAGATTGTAATCTAATCGGAAATCCGAACAAGGGGAACTTTTTGGGAGTTTTGGATATGATTAGTCACTACGATCCCGTGTTACGTGATCATTTGCAGAAGGTCAAGGTTTCCCAACAAAGTCATCATCGGTTGCAAGTCCACTATCTGTCCCTTGAAATTCAAAATGAGTTTATAGAACTGTGTGCCCGTCATGTAGAAACAGAAATTTTGAAAGAACGAGAAGATGCAAAATATGCTTTGATTGTTGACTCAACGCCTGATTCTGTGAAACAATCAACGTTTGTGCTGCGCTTCCTTCGTTTTCATGAAAAAGAGGACGTTGACAATCAAAGAAAGATTCCTGACCTTTGCTGATTGTAATAAAAAATCTGGTCGAGATATCGCGAAGCTGATACTAGGAACCTAGGAACGATGGGAAATATATAATATTCCATTGATCGACTGCCGGGTACAAGAACATGAGTGGTCAGTACCAAGGGGAGCAGCACATCATTTGTGAAGAAAATCCATACGCTGTCTATTCACCGTGCGGAGCTCACAGCCAGAACATTTGTTTTGTCGATTCCGCTAAATGTTGTCCAAAAGCTATAACATTTTTCGGAATCATTCCGAAATGTAATAACATATTCAGCGGAAGACCTCAACGATGGGAACTCCTTTAAAAAAATTCCCTCTTCTCTTCACAGTTTGCACGACTTGACGCCCTTAATTCGCGAAGAATCTTTCTGGAAAACAAGAAGCACTTCACGAACTGAAGGAACTCAATTTGACAGCGGAGACTCCCCGGGACATCAACGGTATTCAAAAATACATGAATTCGTTTGAATGTAGTATTTTGATGTCGTCGATTTGGTTCAAATTTTTGAGTGCTATCAATCAGAGAAATGTCGTTCTTCAAGCAAGAGGAGCTACTATAGACGTTGAAGTTGACAACCTGAAGGCTCTTCTGTCAGATTTGCAGTTCATACGAAATCGATGGGGTCTCATTCTGAATGAATGTAATCTTTTCGCAAGTGGATGGAACAGTCCTGAAACTTTGCGAACAATTCGTAAAAAAAAACGTGCAAAAGTATTTTTGGATGATAACGCAAGTCCAGAAATCTAATCATTTCTGAAGAAGAAAAATTCAAGACCAGCACTTTCAGCATCATCGATTCGGTCATTGCATAATTGACGAAAAGATTCAAAGCAGAAAAAAATTTAAATGAAGTGTTCACTTTTTTATGAAAATTCACCACATTGGATGAAGATACTCTGCAAACGTCTGCCGGAGAATTTACGAAGAAGTACGCTGCTGATGCTTCTGAATAGTTGAAAGATGAAATCGTTCACCAAAAACATATATATGTAGATAATTTTGAAAAGAACGTTCCTCCATTTGGATTGCTCAACGCGCTGTACTCAAAAAACCATAAGAATCTTTTTCCAAATGCCTGCGTTTTTTTGAGAATTTTTTGTACTCTTCCTCTCACTGAGTTGCCTTTGTAATGTAACAGATTTTATATTGCTAATCTGTATATATACACTAGCTGAATACCCGGCGTCTCCCGTGTTCTTATGATTCTTAAGAGAGGGATTATATTCAATCTAGTGCAGGCTACATGTCGGTATAAACATTTTGGACCGTTCGATCTTTTTCTCTATATAAACGTCTTCATGATAATCTAAAATCAAGAATATTTTGCAAATTTCTGACTTTTTTTACCCGTCTAAAATTGCTGTCTATCATATCTTCACAATAATCCAGTCTCAAATCAAAAATTTGCAAATTTCTCAATATTTTGGACCGTGTAATCTACAGCTTCCATTTACCAACGCCGGCATTGTAATATAAGCACTAAGTGCTTTCATACATACTCGTAATGTTATTTTGCAAATTTCGCGATTTTTGGACCTTAGAAACCTTTGCGGGCAAGCGTTGCCCAAAGTTTTATGGCAATCGGATGAACGGTAAAGTTTTTGAAATTTCGCGGTTTAAGACCATTTCCGGCCCAATTCTTCAATTTAGATACCCTCGCGGGCAAGCGTACAACAATTCGTCAAAGCTTCATCTAAATCGAACATTTTGCAAATTTCGCGGTTCTTGGACCATTTCCCGCCCATATCTTCTACTTGGAAACCTTTCTGGGCAAGCGTCAAAACACAATCCAAAGATTTACCGAAACCGCAAATTTTCTGCAAATTTCTTCAATTTAGAAACCATCCCGAGCAAGCGATTAAGTCATTCCCCAAAGATTGATTGCAATCGGATGAACGGTATAATTTTGCGAATTTCGCGATTTTTGGACCTTAGAAACCTTCGCGGCCTAGCGTCTAACCATTGACCAAAATTTCATCGCAATCGGATGAACGGTATAGTTTTTGAATTATCGCGGTTTTTGGACTATTTCCCGCCCATTTCTTGAAATCAGACAGGAACATTTTGCAAATTCCGCGGTTTCTTCTACTTGGAAACCTTCCTGGGCAAGCGTCGATCAATTTCCCAAAGTTTTTGAGAAAACTTAAATTTTGCAATTTTCGCGGTTTTTGGACCGTTTTCCGCAAATTTTTTCAACTTAGAAACCTTCCGGGGCAAGCGTTCAACCATTCCCACATTTTCATTGCAATCGGATGAACGGTATAATTTTGCACATGATTTTCTTTATGTTAAAAAATATTTCTTATTAAATGGGGGCCCGCGAGCTGTATCCCCCGGGCCCGTATTTCCTCTCGACGGGCCTGGCTGTCATAGAAAAGTGTAGTCTGAAAAGTAGTCTTAGTTAGTTAGAAAAACTATTTTGTTTTCCATGGAAATAACCTAAAAATCGGAATTTATTATCTTATTATGCTTTCACACAATTCTACAAAGATTTGGCAAAATTGGATGACTATTGCATATAGCTGCCATAGAAACGATCGGTCGAAAAACTAGTTTTAGTAAGAAAAACTTTTTCGTTTTCAATGCAAACGTCCTTATTATTGGCATATACCTGTTTTATATACATTTACACAATTCTACAACGTAATGTAAAAATCGGATGACTATAGAATATAGCAGTACGAATGATCGGTCGAAAAAGAAGTTCTAGTGAGAAAACTTTTTTGTTTTAAACGGGATCGCCTCCAAATTTCGTTATTAACAGTTTGTTATGATTTTTCATAATTCCACTAAGCTTGGTAGAAATCGGACATTTATATAGTATAGCTCCAGCTAACAGACTTAGCATCCTTCATGGCTAAAAATAGGCACATTTGTTTCTGAAATATTTACAAATACTGAAACGTAATCATGGTTTAAAACTGACTTTTAAAATACAAACTGAAATACTGACTTTTTAAATAACTCGAAAACGGTTTAAGTTAGAGCTTGGCGATTTTTTTTTCAAATGTTCAGGTTTCAAAAGCCCTTCTGAAAATAATTTTGAACAATTTTTGTGTCTAACATTTCT
Organism: Lordiphosa collinella; assembly: GCA_018904265.1. Taxonomy (NCBI): domain Eukaryota; kingdom Metazoa; phylum Arthropoda; class Insecta; order Diptera; family Drosophilidae; genus Lordiphosa; species Lordiphosa collinella. Next base: position 242,921 of record JAEIFV010000092.1, on the reverse strand, counting down.
TTGAAAAAAAAATTATTTCTTCATAAAACTTAGTCTAGCAAAAAAGACCCCCATCCTTCAAAAACTTTGAATAAAATATTTGTAATAGCCGCATCTTTTTCAAAGATTTTGAGTGACTGAACATGTCGGTAGATTGAAAATTAAAGAAGTTCTATCCATTTTTGTCATGTAATCTCAAAAAAATCAACATGGAAAATTTTGGAAAAAATAGCTAATAAATTTTATTTTTGGTTCTTAATTTGCCCAGACGGACAGGGCAAAATCAACTCTGCTCGTCGCCCTGATCAAGAATATATGGGGCGTTCCAAGAAAAAAAAAAACAATTTTTTTAAATGATGTCTTCGAATTGGATGAAAATTGGACCTAAGTAAGCTTATTATGAGAATAGCTTAACCCCAAGATTTGAGCTTTATTGGAACTCTTTGGCGGAAGTTCTGCGCCTAAAAGGGTCAAATTTTGAATTTTTAAAATTTAAAAAAAAAACGGCTTAGGATAGAGCTTTGCGATTTTTTTCAAATGTTCAGGTTGCAAAAGCCCTTCTGAAAATAGTTTTGAAAAATTTATTTTCCTACATTTCTTTGCAAAAAAAAATTGATTTCTTCAAAAAACTTAGCCTTGCAAAAAAGACCCATCCTTTAAAAATTTTGGAGAAAATATATGTAATAGCCGCATCTTTTTCAATCATTTTGAGAGGCCGAACATGTCGGTAGCTTGAAAATTAAAGAAGTTCTAGTCATTTTTGTCATGTAATCTCAAAAAAATCAATATGGAAAAAATTGTCGTTTTCGAATTATTTAAAATTTTAAACATTCAAAATTTTACCCTTTTAAGCTCTGAACTTCCGCAAAAGAGTTCAAATGAAGCTGAAATCTTGGGGTTAAGCTTTTCTCATAATATGTTTACTTTGGTCCAATTTTCATCCAATTCGAAGACATCATCTCAGAAAATATTTTTTTTGCTTGAAACGCCCCGTATATAGGTATGTTGGTTAGTGTGGTTTTTCATTGCACAGTTTGATATTGAAATAATTGCTATCATAAAGAAGTATTCTTTATTACTTGCCAATGCCTCTCTTTGGCTGCATACTCAATGGCACGTTGTTCAAATTTCTGACAAGCGACCTCGCCTTTATCCTCTTATTGTTCGTTTTTTAGGTCAAGGGTAGCTCATACTGGCAGACACACTGCGCAAGGACATGAGGCGCATGATGCAGCGTGGCTAAGGTTTTGACCTTCAAACAAGATTTTCGAAATGAGGCACAATTTGTCTACATGTAAACAATTCGAACAAGAACCGACTAAAATGCATGCATTTTAAATTTACAATTATAGCACATTAAATTAGTTCGTAAAGTAATTGTGAACTAAACTAAAAGTTGAGGACGGCTAACGTCGCACAGTGGGGACTTTTTGCCAAATCACGTTTGCAAAAATCATAGCTTTTTAACTATTTGAGTTATCCACATGATTTTTTAATTATCTGCAAACTTCAAAGTTTTTTCTGATGTGAGGTTCCAAAGGTTACCAAACGTTTGTATGGGTTTCAGCGTAAAAAATTTAATTTTTTGTAAAAATTTTTTTCAGAAGTATGGATTGGGCAAATTTATTCAAACATTTTGTACATTATTAAGTATACTTTTAACAATATTCTGAAATTTTGCCATGTGGAAATATTGAACATCCAGCCGGTGACAAAACTTTTTGAAAAGCGTTTTTGAAAAAAAAAATGCGTTGTGCATATGTTGGAGTGTGTGTGTATGTAAATGAAAACACATGAAATCAAGGGAACAGGGTATTTTGTAGTCGGGGCACTCGACTACAGCTATCTTATTTGTTTACAATGGAAACGTCTTAAAAATTTGCATACAGTAAGTCAAGAAAGTGTTTTTACACATTAAAAAGTCTCATATTTTTCATTTATTTTGCAAAATAAAGGTGCTTTCTCTAAACGGTAAAATTTTGTTTTTAATTTATATTGATTCTTTATGGTTCTTAGAACTAGATTGCAAAAGAAAGTAACCAAATCCATCTAGATTTAGCATTAAAAAAATAAAAAACGAAAAAAATCCTTTTTAAAAAGTGTCAAGAAAGTGTTTTTAATGTCTAAACTCATATTCTCAGAACAGGAGCTCAAATGTTTAACAAAATATTGATTCTACACAAGTCTTCCACGCTGAATACGAATCTGCTTATAAAAATTTTATATCTCAAATGGTTTAGCAGTAAAGTTGGATTAAAATGTAGAAATTGTGAAATTTTACGCTTTTTGGTATATTCGAATTTCGTAGAAAGCAGCTTATTTAAAAATTTTTAATTTTTATATGGTGTAGTACAATATAATAAATACTTTAATCATTTCATTGGTTATAAGTTCATAATCGATAGGCAAAGTATGGTTGATTTGTATGCACATTGTACTTTTTTGTATGTTACATACGCTTTACCATACAACTACACTATTTTGAAAGCGAAAACCCCTTATATTTGTGACCGATTAAACAAATTTCGATGGTTCGTTGTGTACTATAGGTGTGGTACTATATTATACAGAATATTTTCAAAACAATCTGATTTCTAGGCAGGAACCTAAAAGGGGTAAAATTAGATATTTCAGCATTTTTTAAAAGCAGATTCGAATTCAGCGTGGAAAACTTGTGTAGAATCAATATTTTATTTACCATTTGAGCTCCTGTTCTGAGAATATACACTAGTCGGCATAATTATTTTGACAAAAAAATTTTCAATAAAATACCATTATATCTTTGAAACAAAAAATCCTAAAATTTAGAAATTTTTATCGAATACTGGTATGAAAGTCCGCTTTCAATAAATCGTAAGTAGTCCACAATCAGTTGCTGGGGATAGAAAATATTAATCGAATTGTCCAAACGGAGGTGGGCACGAAAATTCATATTTATCGTTTTTTTTTTTTTACATCTTTCGAAAGAACCACATTTTAAAAATATGCTTTAAAATTTTCAGACCGAAATATAGAATATTTCCAAAGTTACAGGCAAAACAAGAGAGCGCGCCGTATAGTGTATGAAAGTGTGTTGACGCGCCAGCGGCAGCTGCTCTGAACGAAATATAAGAATTTTGTACCGTATACAAGAAATATTTACGAGTATTTCATCAGTAACCATTTATCGTTCGACGAGTGCACATTGCTATAAGAGGAAACAGAAGGATTGCTGTATGCACCTGGCATAGCTGATTAAATAATGTAAGTATTATTTGTTGCCAAAACTTTAACCGCGCTTTTCTCAAAACCATGTTTTGGAAATTTCGGGGAAGCACTGACTCAAAACTATTCAACCGATTTGGCTCAAAATTTAACTAGTTATTCTACATACACATATCTAAATACCTAACCTTTAAAACATTTAATTTTTTAATAATAAATTAATTTTTTAAACATTTTATCAACAAAAAAAAAATTACATTTTGATAACTTTGTTTTCACAAATCCGCTATTTTTTTTTTTTATTATTTATATTATTGGTTAGTTCATTAAAATAAGGCCTACACAATAATAATCGTTTTGATTTTTTCATTTTAGATGACTACGGAAGGCTGTGTGCTTCCCCGAAACAGCTCATCATTCTTTAGAGGACTCCACTTTGACATTATATATTGTAAATATATAAATCGAAAATTAAACAAAAAAAATTTTTGTTGTATTATTTAAAGTACTAAAATAAATATGTAAAAGTTACAAAACGAACGTATATTATTTACTTGTTAAAAAAAAGCTCACGAAATTTCGGCCGTCACACCGGTCTACTACCTTAAGTCACATTTATGAGAAAAAAGTATGAACTACACAATGAACAAATCAAATTTTTAAAAACAACATTTTTTCTAGCACATTGGATCCAAGCAAAACAGCCAAATTAGCCATTTTCTGCATTTTCATGCTTAATTTACAGTTAATCTTTTAGAGATATGGAGTTTCTAACGCTAGATTCGGGTTCAGCGTGAAAAACTTGTCTAGAATCCATAATTCTTTTAGCTTTAAAGATCCTGTGCTGAGAGTATATCAATTTTGAAATCTTGTCAAAATACTTATGCCCACCTCCGTTTGGACAATTCGATTAATATTTTCTATCCCCAGCATCTGATTGTGGACTACTTATGATTTATTGAAAGCGGACTTTCATGCCAGTATTCGATAAAAATTTCCATATTTTAGGATTTTTTGTTTCAAAGATATAATGGTATTTGTATGAAAAATTGTTTGTCAAAATAATTATGCCGACTAGTGTATGAGTTCAGACATTATGTAAAAACACTCTCTTGACACATTTTAAAAAGCGCATTTTTCGTTTTGAATTTTTTTTAAGCTAAATCTAGATGGATTTGGTTACTTTCTTTTGCAATCTAATTCTAAGAACCATAAAAAATCAAAACAAAATTTTACCATTTAGAGAAAGCAGTTTTTTTTTTGGCAAAATAAGTGAAAAATGTGAGTCTTTTTGTTGTGTAAAAACACTTTCTTGACATACTGCATATTAATTTTATATGCTTCCACACAATTCTACATAGTTTTGTCAAAATCGAATGACCATAGCATATACACTTATGGACAAAATAATTGGATAAATTAAATATATCCTTAAATCCGCCAATTTTGGCTGGACACAATAATAGGTATTCGAAGATAAATGTTTAAAATAAATCTATATATCACTAATTTTGGTCTTGTTTTATATTAAACTAAGTATCTGGCAGCTAATAACCGGTGTATCCGCCATTATTTTGCAAGCCTTTCGTTTTGGCATGGAGGATATTATTTGCGACAAGTTCCAATTGAAATGTTGTACCATGCTCTTTGGACAATATCCCAAAGTTGGGTTTTATTTTGACAAAAAGTCTTTCCGACCTCTCTTTTAAATTCACCCCAGAGATTCTCGATGGGATTGAGGTCCGCGGATTAACTTGGCCACTCAAGAACATCCACATTTTGCTCTCGGAATCATTCCTTTACTACTCGAGAGGCGTGCTTCGGGTCATTATCCTGGTATCTTCTGCATATGGTGGAATCACCGTCTCCAATAGATCTTTGTATAAGAATCTGTCCATTATTCCGTCAATACGAATTATCAGAATAACACCATACCATGAAAAGCAGCCACCTCCATGTTTCACAGTTTTATATTTGTACTTGTGATCATATTTGTTGCCTTTCGGACGACGAACATTTCTTTTCGCATCATTTCCAAATAAGTTTATTTTGGTTTCGTCACTCCAGTGGATATTACGCCATTTTTTTCTCACCCTCCGTTCCGCACCAGGTTCTACGATCTAATGCAAATTTGTTTATCTGTAAATTTGACGACCGAAGCAAAGGACCCTGTGAGCAATCCTACCTGGTAGGTTTGCTATTGCCAATCGTCGCCGAACGGTCCTTGATGACACAATATTCCCAATTTCATTGGCAATCGTCCTGGAAGACTTGAACGGGTTGCGTTTAACCAACTGAACCATGCGATCGTCGGTCTTAGATGACGATTTTCTAGGTGCTCCCCGACTTTCACCTATTTTTCCGGATTTAAGGCATTGGTTACGAAGTTTTGAGAACGTTTCATTAACATGGCAATGGATTTATACGTTTTTCCTTCAGTGTCGCCCAAGGCCCATCTCATACAATTTAAATGGGTATTATGTCCCCATTTAGTTATATTTTCCTAATACCTTACCTTCTGCAACCAAATAGTTGTATTTATAAACTATAGGTTAATGTTTTGATTCATACACCTATTTTATTGACCAGCCGAGTTTGCAGCCTAACCAATAAAACAATTCACAATTTTTCCCAGAAAGCTAATTAATTCCGGGAATTAACTCAATTCCTACCGAATCAGTGACCATATTAAAAAAGTATATCTTCCTTATTAAATGTTATGTTTAGATCGATTTAAATCGATATTTAAAAAAAAACTTCACACCTATGTATGAGTGTAGCTGCCATAGGGAACGATCGGTCAAAAAAATAGTTCTAATGAGAAAATCTTTTAATACCCTGTTCCCATTGAAAATGGAAAAAGGGGGATCATGAAGTTGTGCAAAAGTGTGTAACAGGTAGAAGAAAGCATTTGCGACCCTATAAAGTATATATATTCTTGATCAGCATCAACAGCCGAGTCGATTTAGCCATGTCCGTCTGTCCGTATGAACACGTCGATCTCAGAGACTATAAGAGCTACAAATTTTTGAATGTAGGTAGGTGTATACCCGATTCAAATCGAGTTTGTTTCAGATTTTGAAAATTCCTCCACCTCCCCCCTTTAATCGCAAAAAACTGTCACAGCCAGAATTTTTAAGAAAGACATTCCAAACTTTACATATATCAAGTAATGCCCAATATCTATCTATTCTGAAAAGATCAATAAGATCTGACAAAAACACCGAAGTTATATACGAATCAATTTTGCTTGTGGGAGAGAGGGAGGGCCTTGCATTGTCAGTTACCGCGATTGCGCGTGAACTAGAGTGTGTGTGTATGTGTGAGTGTGTGTATATGTGTATGAAAAAACAAGAAGTCAAGGGAACAGGGTATTTTGTAGTCGGGGCACTCGACTACAGCTCCCTTACTTGTTTATTTTGAGGAGTTACATGGGTTTCACGGCTTCAAAAAATTGATTTTTTTATTGTCTTAATAAATTCTACTTCTCGAGATACAATTTACAAGTACTTGGACGAAGGATATTTTTTTTTGTTTAATTCTTCTTTTTCTTCTTTGGCCATCACTACCGTTTTACGGTATCGGCCGCTGCCACTAATGCCCGCCACTCGCCTCTGTCCCGAGCTACATTCCACCAGAAGGACACTCCCAGCTTCGCAATGTCTCCCTGCACCTGGTCGCGCCATCTCCGCTTTGGTCGACCCTGCGGGGGAATGCCTCCCAACTCTATCGCATGACGATTGTACACACGCTTTGCTGGAGCGTTATCATCCATACGGGTAACATGTGCTATCCAGCGCAGCCGCTGTTGTTTTATGCGCTTGACTAGGTCAGTGTCCCCATAGAGCTCATACAGTTCGCGATTCATTCGGATGCGAAATTCGCCGCCAACGTTTAGAGGTCCATAAATCCTCCGAAGAACTTTTCTCTCAAACACGCCAATTGCCGCATAATCCTCTTTTGCATTGTCCATGCTTCTGCGCCGTATAGCAGTACTGGGATGATAAGCGACTTGTATACCGCAATTTTCGTTTTTCGAGAGAGGGCTCTGCTCTTGAACTCCTTATTGAGCCCGTAATAACATCGGTTTGCAAGAGTAACTTTTCTTCGGATTTCCAGACTGGTGTTGTTGTCGCTGGTTATCGTCGTTCCGAGGTAGACAAATTCCTTTTTGTTCAATTACAACTAAAAAAATTAATTAAGAAAGTCGGTCAAGCCCGACTACAATGTCCAGAAGGAAAAAACCTATCTATAAAACTGTGGAAGAAATGACGTTTTTCCAATTTTCAATTTGCTGTGGCTGGAGGGGGCGCGGCAAAAATTAAAAATAAACTTGATCTGCCTGCAAGTATAAGAAGCATATGGGGCATACATGTCAAACCCCTATCTCTTACCATCTCTGCGTTCATACGGGCAGACGGACGGACATGGCTAGATCGACACGGCTGTTGATCAAGATTATATATGGGCATTTCCATGATGTCAAACTTGACCGTCGTACGCATTGAAATTTAAAAAAAAAAGTCAAGATAATTGCAGAGAAACAAGTCGTTCGCACGGGACAATTACAGAAGTTCTTTTCGCAGGCAACAATTCAAACGCCGATACTAGCGAATTCTGAGGCAGCACTTTAATGTAACTAGATTTAGAAAGTTATGAATTGATGTCTCTTAAAAATGTTTTTTTTTTTTTTTTTTTTTTATTTATTGTTTTGTATTTATTGAATCTTCTCTTAATGAGACTAACAATAATTTTTCGGATCTTAATCTAGAAACTTATTTATAAACCATCCCCTGTTGGAGTTAGTTTGTGTTCTGCGGCCCTTCAAGTCAGTCGCTGGGTTGGTAGGTCATTTCTCCTGAGGCGAGAATGCGTTGCTAGCATGGAAAGAGATTTTGCAAGTTGGTTTGGGTGGGTAAGAAGCTTCTCAGAATATTTTTGCTTAAGTTGCTCTATTTCAGTTTCGACCAATGGAATGCTGAGATCGTTGTGGATACACTCATTGCGAATGTACCATGGCGCTCCAGTGATGGTTCTGAGAATTCTTGACTGTGATCTTTGGAGGATGTCCACACTGCTCGCACAGGCATTTCCCCATAACTGCGAGCCATACGTCCAGACAGGCTTTATGATGCTTTTGTACAATAGGACTTTATATTCCAGTTTAAGAGGGGAACGCGAGTTGATTAGCCAGTGAAGGCTTTTGGCCTTTAGCTTGATTTGAAGCTTTTTCGACTCTATGTGTTTGCGCCATGTGAGCCTTCTATCGAGGTGCACACCTAGGTATACAACATCGTTTGATTGCGGGATCTGGGTTGCATTTAAGGATAGCTGGGGACAGGTGCTTCTGTTGAGTGTGAACGTCACATGTTTACACTTTTGCTCGTTGATTTTTATGCGCCAGTTGGCCAGCCACTCTTCCACTTTAGCTAGGTGGCTTGCCAGGAGACTTGTTGCGGTATTTGGACATCGTGATCTGCTTAATATTGCCGTATCATCCGCAAAAGTACTTATTGTAAGTCGAGGGTCTGTTGGTATGTCGGCAGTGTACATTACATATAGGAGAGGACCGAGTACGCTACCCTGCGGCACTCCGGCTCCTATAGTGAACTCTTCCGTTGCCCGTTGTGTGTAAAGAATTGAAGCCGAACGACCAACCGCAACGTAGAATTTTTGGTGAATGGGCTCTTGAAAAGTTGGCCGAAGATTCACCTTTTTTTCCGAAAAATTGTGTTCAACGACGAAGCTTATTTTTGGCTCAATGGGTACGTAAATAAGCAGAATTGTCGATTTTGGAGTGAATATCAGCCAGAAGCATTGCAAGAGCTACCAATGCATCCAGAAAAAATCACAGTTTGGTGCAGTTTATGGTCTGGTGGCATCATTGGGCTGTACTTCTTCAAAGATGATGCGAATCGTAACGTAACTGTGAATGGTGAGCGCTACCGTGAGATGATATCCAACTTTTTTTTGCCCAAAATGCAAAAGCTTGACTTGCATGACATGTGGTTTCATCAAGACGGTGCCACATGCCACACAGCACGCGCAACAATGGACTTATTGAGAGTCGAGTTCGGTGAGCAAAGAGATAATGATCGGTGGTATAGTTTGCCGAAAATTCAAACCTGCACATTTCCTCGAAGACCCATATTTGTTAATCGATCACAAAATAAGTTCCACAAAAATGGAATATTCCGAACAAATATAAAACGTGGTGTTTGGTTTTTCTGTAAAGTTGTTCATCCTTCGTTTTTACAAGCATCTCTTTAACCAGAGGGTCTGGAGAAAAACAGACTATTAATTTGAGTTCTTCGCCCAAAATTACATAAGTAAACTTTGTTACCTTCTTTGGTCGAAAAATTCTCATATATTAACTTGTGTAATAGGTCCATCAAAACGTAAGTCATTGTAACTGCATTTGTTCAAAATATGTTGAGAAGGAATTTTAAAGGCCAAAAAAACCCTAATTACGGTAAATGCCAATTTTTAATTTCAATATCTTTTTATTGCAGATAAACCTTCGATTGATACTCGTTACTGGTAAAACAAAAGAATTCCTATTTAACCCATCAGATTCAGCTGGTGATATTGCGCAAACAGTATTTGATAATTGGCCTGAAGGTAAGTGCTATTGTCTTGCCTCTACACGATTCTTAAGAAACTTACACAGCAGAAGTAGTTCATAAGTTTTTGCTCGGCATAATCAGTTGTGCATCTAAACAAGATTAAAGGTAAACAGTTTCTAGTTAGCCTAGACGGAACAGAGAAGTTAAGGCGTTATAAGAGTTCAGAAGAATCTACATCATCGATATCCGGGACATTTAACAATTAATGTGAGAAATGTGAAAAGTAAAACGATTTTTGAGATATCGTCAATTTTTTTTTCATGTTTTGAAAAATAGGTAGTTCTGCTAAAATGCCATTTTCTCTGGTTTTAGTTTACAGATTTTTGTAAATATTCAGGTGCTTTCCGAATCATAAAAAATAAAATTTGGGTTATTTTACCAAATGCTGCAAATACAAAAATGTTCGTAAAAGATTACCCCATCATGTCAATATCTAAAACCGTAGGGCAGCAAAAACTTGAAAAATCATCAAAATTCTTACATAAATCAAACTTTGAAGCAGAGCGGGCAAACAAACGAAACCAAACGTTTCTGAATCGTTTCGTTTCTTTCTTTGCACAGAGCGAAATACTAACAAAACCCGAAAAAAGTAACTGTAACAAAAAATGAGTTCTGTTCAGTTTGCGTTCGTGAGAGCAAACTAAACGTAAAGCGAAATGCTCTCATCTTGATTTGCGGACAAAGGAAATCGGAACGAGCGCAAATAGTTCGGAAACGTTTGCTGCTCAATTTGTACTTGTATTTGTATTGTTGTTTTTTTTTCTGTTGCTTACTTCTTTGTTTCTCCGCAAACGATTTCTTAGTATACGTTTCGTTCCGAAACGTTCCAAGGCAGTGCAGCTGTTGGGAGAACAATATTCCAATCGTTTCGTTTGCGCTCTTCGGCAATATAAAGTTAGTGGTTTCGTTTTCCCTGACTAGAGTAACAGCTACAAAACATATGAATCGTTTCTTAGCTTTCGCGAACGGTTCGTTAAACGTTTCGTTTGTTTGCCCGCTCTGCTTTGAAGTGCCATAACTTCGTCATTTATGATTTGATTTTAAACAACCGGTATTTTTTGTAAAGATAATTTTAATATCTTTACTTTTATCAAAATCGGTGGATTAAAACCAGAGAAACTGGCATTTTGGTAGACCTACCCTTTTTCAAAACACTAAAAAGAAAAATTTGACGATATTTCTAAAACCGTTATACTTTCCACAATTCTCAGAGCAGATTTGAATTCAGCGTGAAATTTTACATTAAAAACAATTGTTAAATGTCCCGGACATAAAAACTTTTCGTTGCATTGTGTAATTAGCTTATGAAGAAAGGAAATACCTAAGACTGTTATACGGATAGCTAGCGAGGAAAGATCAATAAGCAAGAGTCTTCTGGAGTAAGCCTACACTGTTTTTCAGGTTAGAGCCAACAACACCAATCTGCTCATTATACCCTTGCAAAAGAGGGTATTATAAAATTGTGCGGATGTTTGTAACGCATAGAAGGAAGCATCTCCGACCACATAAAGTATATATTTTCTTGATCAGCATGACGAGCTGAGTTGATTTAGCCCTGTCCGTCTGTCTGTTTCTATGCCATCTCCCCCGGTCGAAAACTAGTTTTAGTGAGAAAAACTTTTTTTATACCCTGTTCCCATTAAAAATGGGAAAAGGGGGATCATGAAGTTGTGCAAAAGTATGTAACAGGGAGAAAGAAACATTTGCGACCCTATAAAGTATATATATTCTTGATCAGCATCAACAGCCGAGTCGATTTAGCCCTGTCCGTCTGTCCGTCCGTCTGTCCGTCTGTCCGTATGAACGCGTGTTTCTCAGAGACTATAAGAGCTAGAGCCACAAATTTTGGAATGTAGGTAGGTGTATACCCGATTCAATACGAGTTTGTTTCAGATTTGGAAAATTCCTCCCCCTCCCCCCTTTAAGCGCAAAAAACTGTCACAGCCACAATTTTTAAGATAGACCTTCCAAACTTTACATATATCAAGCAAGGCCCAATATCTATCTATTCTGAAAAGATCAATAAGATCGATCGAAAAACACCGAAGTTATATACGAATCAATTTCGCTTGTGGGAGAGAGGGGGGGCCTTGCATTGTCAGTTACCGCGTTTGCGCGTGTTAGAGTGTGTGTGTGTATGTGTGAGTGTGTGTATATGTGTATGAAAACACAAGAAGTCAAGGGAATAGGGTATTTTGTAGTCGGGGCACTCGAATACAGCTCCCTTACTTGTTTTTCAATGGAAACGCCTACAAACTTCTTATTTCTTAGTTTGCTATGCTTTCCCATTATTCCACCAAGTGGTCGAAACTGGACATCTATATAGTATAGCTGTCAAAGAAAAGCAGAGTCCGAAAAGTAGTCTTAGTTAGGAAAACTTTTTTGTTTTCAATGGAAATGTCCTTAAAATTGGCATTTACTTATTTGGTATGCTTTCACACATTTCTACAAAGTTTTGTCGAATTCGGATGACCTTAGCATATAGCTGTCATAGAAACGATCGGTCGGAAAACTAGTTCTATGGAGAAAAACCTTTTGTTTTTAATGAAAGCATCCTTATCATTGGCATATGGGCATTTCCACAGCACGCACGCGACAGTCGTACGAATTTATTAACCTTCATCATACAAAAAAAACAAAGAAAAATGTTAAAATAAATTTGTCCATATTGGTTTTTGAATATCATTCTAGTAGCACTATTTTTAATGTTTAAGCTGCGAGTAGTAGAAAAAAAAGTTCCCAAGATACTAGCAAATAAAAAGGAATACGTTATGTGACAGAATATGGAAGTGCGTTTTTTTGACTTTAATAAAAATTAAAAAATCTGCGAAACCCGTTCGAGTTTCTTAACACAACTAATGCTAGTACGATCTGCAATCATGTTACTATTTATTTAGAGCTGATTCGTTGAAAAATAAATATTGGTCAAATTTTTCTCTATGATTACTTTTGTAGTTTCTTTGATAATGCAAAGAAAAAACTTACTGTTAATTGCACTCACATAGTTTGTTATGGTTTCTGATGCAATCTTTATTTACACTTTGTACCCTTAAAATGACTTTAGAGAGCAAAATTTAATGAAATCTGTACGTACTTTTTAGGGAAAAAACCTGCAAAGGAATGATAAAAATGGTGATTGCTCGACTTTGCATCTGAAAATCTCGAAATGGAATATGAGTAAATTTAAGATTGGCTTAAACTTGTTTAATTTAATTGTTTCCCGATAAAAATATGATCGAAAAAAGTGTTTTTAAGTACTTTTAATTTTATGGTCTCGGTGGACCTTTCTGTGGAAATGCCCATATGCTTATTTTATATACTTTTACACAGTTTTGCAAAGTTTTGTGAAAATCGGATGACTGCAGTACGAATGATCGGTCGAATAGAAGTTCTAGTGAGAAAAGTTCTGCACATTTGTCGGGACCGGCCGGATCGGATGAGTACAGCATATAGCTGTCATAGGAACGATCCGTCGAAAAACTAGTATTTTTTTGTATTTTTTAGTTTACTATGATTCCACCAAATTTAGTCGTAATCGGACATTTATATATAGACTAGTCAATCTAGACAAAATAATGCCCAATCCCTCAATTAATTGCCACAAGTATAAAAAAATACCAATATTTCCGGAAAAATACACTGAATAACATACATAATTGTTTATTCAATGTTCAACCGAGAACTTATTAAAATTTATTAAAAACTATCAATTAATTGGCCGTAACGCAAAGAACACTGATAGTTTCGATGTCAGTGGACCAATTCCAAAAAAAAAAAAAAGTTCTAGGAGGTAAACAGAACGATTGTCTAAATTATAAGCGAGAGCTGATGGTCCAGAGCAAATAATTACTCCGGAAAAAAATGTTGAAGCTCATTATTTTCTTATGTCACGAAACGATCAGCTGTTTTTCTGAGGTCCACCCCTTTCTGCGCGCGAAGCCCCCTCGCTGACGCGGTATGCGCAGTAAATTCGAACTGACTCTGCGTGACCAGTTCAGAAAAGAGTTCCAATTTTATAAATTAATCACTTTAAGAGTGAATTATGGGACGGATTTGCCTTCTATCATCGGAATAATAACAAATCATTCATGTGTCACATCAAATGGGGAGATAAACAATTATGTATGTTATTCAGCGTATTTTTCCGGAAATATTGTTATTTTTTTATACTTGTGGCAATTAATTGAGGGCTCAAGACTAGATTGATTAGACCAGTGGCGGGCACACAAATACAATGATATGTAAGACTTTAATTTGTGTGCGTAAGAAAAAGACGAAGTTTGCTTCGTGCGTGACGTTTTAATGCTTTGCACTGCGCAAAAAAAAAGCAAACTTCAAACTTAACAAAATGATTTGCGTCTTGCTAAATATATTAATGATGAAATCATTAGTTACTTAATAACTAATTACATAAATAAGAAGACAAATTCAAGCATCAGATTTAACAAATTGATAATTAGATACTGAATAACATTAATAACAACATTTTTGTCAGTGCATATAATAAAATGCGCAGCAAGACCTTGCTTCGTTGGCGGCTGAACAGCAACTGATTTGATTTCGTTTGCGAAGCGAACAAAACAGCCCGTACGAGTTAAACAGAAGACGCTTGCCGACACCACACGACCGTTTACAGTGTCGGTGTCGTGGCAGAGCGCCGGCAGAATAACTCCCAGACTCGCGAGTCTGGCTCGCGCCCGCCACTGGATTAGACCAATAGTATAGATGTCATAGAAAAGTAGTCTTAAAAGTAGTATTAGTAAGAAAAACTTTTTTGTTTTCAATGGAATGTCCTCAAAACTAACAAGTATTTATTTTATATGCTCCCACACAATTCTACAAATTTTGGTCAAAATTGGATCCCATAGGAACGATCGTTCGAAAAACTAGTTCTTTTGAGAAAAGCTTTTTTGTTGTCAATAAAAACGTCCCTTACGATGGCATATATTTATTTTATTTACTTTTTTATTTACTATAGCATATATCTGCAGTATGAATGATGGGTCGAAAAAGAAGTTCTAGTGAGAAAAACTTTTTTGTCTTAAATTAAATTGCCTTCAAAAATGTGCATGTAAGTTTGTTATGCTTTTCCAAGATTCCTCTAAATTTGGTCGAAATCGGACATCTTATAGCTCCCATAGAAAAGTAAAGTCCGAAAAGTAGTCTTATTTAGTAAAACAAACTGCAAGGGTATACAAAATTTCGGCCAGCACTTCACAGGTACAGAGTATCTTAGAGTCGGCCATGATCGACTTTCTTTCTTGTTATAATTATAAATGCTATGTGATAAATAAAAAATATGTTGGCCGGCAAGAAGCTTCCTATTAACGCTTATTAAGTTATCTATAGTAGTTTTATGTGGTATGAAAGTAGCTTGATTCGCCTGTATTCGAGCTTTTTGTGCCCTTGCAGAAGGTATTATAAAATTTGGTGGTCGGGTGGCTCAGCGGCTAGTGTGCGCGACCGCTGTGCAAAGAGGTTGTGTCCCGCCTCGGAACATCTAATAAAAAGTTTTTTCTTTGACCCTCACTACATAAACATGAATAAACTTTACACCCGGTCACCTCCTATGCTGTTGGCGCCAGCTTTGTAGTAATCATGCAAAAGCTTCTTAAACTTCCGCTCGGATTCGGCGTTAAACTGTATGTCCCTTTCTCTTGTGCGAAAAATTAGAAGCGCACAAACCAAGAGATTGAGAGGAGCTCGGCTTTGGCCCTTTGGGGTTGTGTTAAGCCATTTTAAATCACAGTTTACTATGCTGTTCCATGATTCCACCAAATTTGGTCGATATCGAATATCTATATAGTATAACGTTCATAGAAAAGTAGAGTCCGAAAAGTAGTCTTAGCTAGAAAAACTTTTTTGCTTTCAATGGAAATGTCCTCAAAACTAGCATATTTGTTTTATATGCTCCTACACAGTTCTACAAATTTTGGTCAAAATTGGATGACTATAGCATATAGCTCGCATAGAAGCGATCGGTCGAAAAAACTAGTTTTTATTGAGAAAAACTATATTTATTTTATATACTCTTACACTATTCTACAAAGTTTTGTCGAAATCGGATGACTATAGCATATAGCTGCAGTATGAATGATCGGTCGAAAAAGAAGATCTAGTGCCAAAATCTTTTTTGTTTTACATGAAATCGCCTTCAAAAAATGTACATGTTAGTTTGTTATGATTTTCCATGATTCCACTAAATTTAGTCGAAATCGGACATCTATATAGTATAGCGCCCATAGAAAAGTAACGTCCGAAAAGTAGTCTTATTTAGAAAACAAACTGCAAGGGTATACAAAACTACGGCCGAACCAAAGTTAACTCCCCCAATTTTTTTTTATATGATTGTTTGGTATTTATTGAATCTTCTTTTAATGAGACTAGCAATAATTTTTTATATGTTAACCTAGGATCTATTCTAAAAACCATCCCCTTTTGGAGGTAGTTTCTGCGACCCTTTAAGTCAGTCGATGGGTTGGTAGGTCATTTCTTCGGAGGCGGGAACGCGTTGCTAGCATGAAGAGAGACTTAGCAAGTTGTTTTGGGTGGGTAAGAAGCTTATTTTCGATTCAGTTGCTTTATTTCAGTTTCGACCAATGGGATGCTTAGGTCGTTGTGGTTACACTCATTACCATGGTGCTCCAGTGATAGTTCTAAGAATTCTGGATTGTGATCTTTGAAGGATGTCCACACTACTCGCACAGGCTTTATTATGATTTTGTTCAGCAGGACTTTATATTCCAGTTTTAGAGGGGAACGGGAGTTAATTAGCCAGTGAAGGCTGTTGGCCTTTAGCTTTACTTGAAGTTTTTTCGACTCTATGTGTTTGTGAAATGTGAGCCTTCTATCGAGGTGCACACCTAGGTATACAACATCGTTTGATTGCGGATCAAAGTTGAGTTTAAGGATAGCTGGGAACAAGACAGAGGCGAGTGGCGTGCATTAATAGCAGCGGCCGAGACCGTCAAACGGTTGTGATAGAAATATCGGGCCAAATAAGAAAGAAGAAGAAGGGGACAGGTGCTTCTGATTTTTGCTCGTTGATTCTTATGCGCCAGTTGGCCAGCCACTCTTCCACTTGAGCTAGGTGGCTTGCCAAGAGACTTGTTGCGTTAATTGGACATCGTGATCTGCTTAAATGGTGCATGTTCTAGAAATCAACCTGCACCATTGTAAAGCAGCAACCGCTGCACTTCTACTTCGCCTTTCCTCGGGCGAAGTAGATATAGCACTTATCCAAGAGCCGTGGATTTCTGGTGACAGAATCAACGGCCTGAGAACACCCAAGTACAACCTTTTCTACACCAAGGGTAAAGGTAAAATTCGTACATGTATTTGAACCAAAATACATCTTAATGCAATTTTACTTCCTCAGTTTAGTGATGGAGACATCACAACGGTCAGCCTGGAACTGAGGAGTTCTACCATTAGGCTGGCATTTTACTATCTGGATCATGACAGTGAGAGCCCCCCACCATAAATTTTATTCCGAGCCCTTGTCGGAAGCAGCAACACCAATCCCATACTAGGAGGCGATGCCAATGCACAACTTACACTATGGGGCAGTACAGAAACCAACGAGCATAATACATAATAAACACATAATAATACATAATAAACTGTTGGTCCAAAAGCTTAAATGGTCACCACCATTCACACCAAATACGGGGAAACAGAAAGACGAGCTTGTAGAAACGCTTACCACGGCGTACAAAGACTCGTTCGATAGGGCCTGCCCCCCTAGAAAATTAAAATCCAACTTTAAACCATCATGGTGGTCTGCAGAGATGGAAAAGTTCAGAAAAGAAAGTAGGCATCCTTTCATCGTAGCCAAACATAACGACCAAACAACCGCTTGGAGTTATATAAACCAAAACTTAGCATCTACAAAAATGCTTTTAGGCGGGCTAAACGAACTTCTTGGGCCCATTTCTGTAGTAAAATAGAATCAACCTCTGACGCTTCTCGTTTTAGAAAGATCTTGGCTAGCTCACCAACTTCGCCAGGGTTAATACAAAAAGAAGATGGGACCTGGACCAACTCCAACGAGGAGTCTCTAGACCTTCTTTTGAGCACTTACTTTCCTGATTGCTCCGTAAACTCAGCATCAAGGGCTAGGTCAACCGACTTGCCTTTTCAATACAATACTAACATTGTTACAGCTACCACAATTAAGTGGGCAATCGACTCGATTGAACCATTTAAGTCGCCAGGTCCTGATAGCGTATTTCCTGCCCAATTACAACATACCATTGGGCATACAATAAACTGTGGCTTCACATCTATGTAAGCTGTCTAAAGTTCAATTACATTCCCACAAGATGGAGAAAAACCAAAGTGGTCTTCATTCCGAAGGCTGGCAAACCCTCACATGTTAAGCCAAACGACTATAGGCCAATCAGTCTATCTTCGATTCTCCTTAAAACCGTTGAGAGACTTATAGACGCTTACCTTAGGCAAACTATAAACCCCTCTTACTTAGTAAACTCGCAACATGCGTAAAGCAAGGGACGTTCTACTGAAACCGCCCTGCATTCCCTGGTCTCCAGGATTGAAAAATCTCTTGAAGTGGGGGACTTCTCTCTAGTAGCGTTTCTCGACATAGAGGGTACGTTCAATAACGTCCAACCAAATGCCACCACCTTTGCCTTGGCACGGAAGCGCTCAATACCATATTTCATCTCGTAAGACTACGAGAATGCGATACCTGGAACGGGGGTAATTCGGGGCACTCCACTATACTAAATAACCAAGCGGGTATACCGTTAAATACAGACTACTGTGTACCTCAAACGACGTTCGACAAATTATACGACGTCTATATCCCAAGCCGCTTATCCATGAATGAGATTGGCCGTCACTTCAGTATTCGGGTGCTTGGACACCGGAACATGTATGGAAACGAGTCTGCGGGCACACTGGCTAGACTAGGCACAACCACCGAGCTCCTTTCAGAGAGGAGCACGATAGGGATGCCTATGGCTATCTACAAGCTTCACAAAAAAGCTGAAACACTGCGCCTCGCTACGGACTGGTGGATAAACCTTTCCCTCTGTGCGGTAGCGAGACTTACGTGGCCAGCATTCGACATGAAACGTACTAATACACTTTTACGGTACAGAAGGCAACACATATCACTTCTGGTAGGGGCCCTGACGGGTCACTGTCTTATGGGCAGGCACGCAGCACGCCAAGGCGTACAACACTTTTATTTCTGTAGAAGTTGCAGATTTGAAGAAGAGGAGGAAGCGTTAAAGCACCTTCTGCGTAATTGTACTGATTTAAGTAGGAGGAGACTTAGGTTTCCTGGTCAACCCCTCCTACTCAACCTATCGGAGACATCCGACATAGAGATCCCAGCTCTAATCAATTACATTCTGTCCACACAATGGTTCAGTACCGAACAGAACCCTAGGGTTTAACAGGGAATATATGGCATCGGACACTTTCCTGATCGACATGAACTTACTGTGAAAAATTCGTGAAGATTGGTTCAGCGGTTTAGACGCCCATAAGGGACAAATATAGATTATAAATAATTTTTCAACATGTAGCGGCATGACTTACCACTTTTGTCAAGCTTCCCACTCGCTCTTATCTTTCATTGCGTTTATTAAATAAAGTTTATCAACATTAGAAAATGCCTGTGATCGTCGCTTTCTGGTTTTTTTTTTTTTTATTAAAAAGGTAATTTTATTGAGCTTAGTGACCCAATTACATCTAAGTTTTTACAAGCTATTGTTACTCCTTAAAATAACTTATGTTGTAGTGTTTGTTTTGATTTTAATGTTAGATATTTGTTGTGTTGTGTGTTTGTTTTCGTGTAGTTCTAGTTCTAGGGGTTTTGAGTGCTAGGTTTGTTATATATTTAGATTGTTATTGATATATATGTGATAGTGTAGTGTAATGACTGTGTATGTACAAGGTTTGTATTTTAAAGCTAAAAAGGTATGTAATTTGTGTGTGATTTGTCGTTGGGAAGTATGTTTTCATGTCAGTCTTTTCGTACTAAATGACGGGTTTTTGAATGGTAAGCCTATATCCTTCGGTTAGCCAAGTCAGTGAGATGGATCCTCTGAAGTCTCCGTGCTGCCCTGATCCCGTTTATCCTTCTTCTTCTGAGCAGGCGTCTGGCAAGGTTGTTTGGGTGGCATGCTACCTTGTCAAGGTAACGTGCGGCTTGTCTGTTTATGGTATCGCCGACCATAGGGACACCACAATCTCTCTCTATGTCCTTGGTTCTGATGAACCACTCTGCACCAGTGATTCGTCTGGCGCTTTCTGGCAGATTCTTTTTTTGGTGCGACTATGTTTGTGCGTCTTACTTACAATATCGATTCGATTCGTTCTTACACAATTTCGCGCGAAATGAGGCGTTAAAAGCACTTTACTCGCTACGAGATTGGTAACAGAACGTAGTGGCAATACGTAGTCTTTTTTCGTGTGGAGTGAAAACTGGTTACGGAATCGCGACACGGAAAATTTACGCAGCAGGTTTTTTTATATGGGGTTTTCATTTAGCGGCCATTTCGCTCCAATTGGGCACTACGCTTAATGGAACAGTGTGACTGCTCAAAGCCAAAATGCCACCCTTCAATAACAAAATACCAGCAAATTTCATACGACTAGCTCAATCAGCTGTATAGCCAGTTAAGGTTGCGGCGCCACGAGTTTTTAGCTCGGTATGACCTAAAGCATTTAGTTTGTTTGAGAACTGGCTCAAGCTAAGAGACCAGCTAAAAGTTTTAGCAACCGTTTAGCTACCTTTTTTAAATGTAGTTGACACCCAGCTAAAACGATTTAGCTTGTCTGAGTACTATGCTTTATGCAAGACGATGATGTCGGTAAATTTTCCATTCAGGTCTTTAAACAAAGAAACATTAAAATTATTTCGTCATAAATATTCTGGACAGATATAAGTTAAAACTACTTAAAGCGATGCTACAATCTATCGCTCGAAGATAAACGAAATTTGGTCAAAAAGTATCCCAAACACAATTTCATCTCTCAATCTCTTGTCTTGCTTGCTTCTTATTTTCGTACAAGAGAAAGGGACCAACAGTTTAACGCTGAATCCTAACGGCAAAGATTCAGAAGCATTTTTATGGCAAGTTACTTTATAGCTGGAACCCACGACCTCTTTCACAGCAGGCGCACATACAATCCGCTCTACCACATCGGGCCACGAGTTCCTGCCACAGGGAAAAGCGGTTAATAAGGAATGTTACCTGCAAGTTATGCACAATTTGCTTGAATCTGTTCGACAGAACCTTCCCGAATTATGGATGAACAAAAAATGGCTTTAGCACCATGATAACGTCTGCGCACAAGTCGTTGTTTGTGGGCGAATTTTTAGAAAAAACAACACAAACAATGCCACAGCCACCGAGAGAACACTTCTAATACACAAGGGAACTCATTTTTTCACTTTAGTTCACATTGCGGTAAAAGGAGTGGATATGTATTGAACGCAATACTGCCTAAATACACATTCTGCATTCATGCAAACAGTTACTTTGATCAAGGTGAAAGAATAATAAACTTAGTTCAGTATTTTTTTTTCGACATATTTAACATATTTTTCGACATAACATATTTTTCGACATAACATATTTTTCGACATATTTTGCATAAAAAAATTGCATATTTCTGATATGTCGTGGTTATTCGATCCGCAATTATTTATCAAGCCTAAATGCAAAATTTGAGCTTTTTCAGAGCAGAAATGAAGAAAAACAAAGTCCGGGGACTAGTGACAAGGTGATGTTTTTGAAATTTTCATACTCTTTACCAGAGGTACACAGAGTATAATAAGTTTGTGCAAACATGTCCGTCTGTCCGTATGAGCAAACAGATCTTAGAGATGGTAAGAGATAAAGGTTCGACATGTATGGGAGAAAAACTTCTTATACTTGCAGGCAGATCAAGTTTATTTTCAATTTCGGCCACGCCCCCTCCCGCCCCCGTAATATCGAAAAACGTCATATCTCCCACAGTTTTATAGATTTATAGAAGGTTCGTTTCTTCTGGACATATTTAGTAATCGGGATTCTTTATCGATCCGCCAGAGGAATTGTAAAGATCGGATGAACGATAGTCGAGTTATAAGGAAAACAAACAATTATGCGCAGCTCCGGTCGCAACGGTGATGGGCAGCACTTCACAGGTACAGAGTATATTATAGTCTGGCTTGACCGACTTTCTTACTTGTTTGGGGCTAGATCAGTTAAAAAAGGGACAACTTGGCATCACAGGTCTCTTATGCCAGCATATACCGTTTATTAAATTTCGATAAAACTTTGGGGAATGGTTGGACTCTTGCTTGAGATATTTTCTAAGTTTTACGTCGCACCTCGAAAGCGGTGACTTTCAATTGAATTCCAAAAGTGCATAAGCAGAAACGAAATGTCGGATAGCTTAAGAAGAAATCTAGAAACGACGAAGTAACGAGCTACAAAGTACCTTTACAAATACTACAAACATTATTAAATTATTTCGTATACTGGAACTAATTAGCAGTACATTAAAGTTTGGTTTCTGTTCCGTCTTCCATTCCTAAAAATAAAATTTTTTTACTTAATCTTATATATTTTCCATTATTTTTTAAGTGAGCTGATATTCATATCGGTGGTTACTAATTAGACCAAAATGGACGAAAATTGGAATTATCAAGCCGAGCTCTTCTTTTTAATTTGACAAAAATTTTTCAATTTGAAACCAGTTTTTGGACCATATTTGGTGTCCAAATCGCACAAATTTTCCAGAATTGAAAAAAGAATCTTATAAGACAACTTAAATTCACTAGATCTAGTAACCAAGAATATATTTTGTTGTTTTATATATAAAGTTGTTCGATTTGGAATCCGAAACAGGCCTTGTGTATGATTCAACTGTTATAATAAACCTGTTTCATCAATTCCCTCTTTGCAGATTGGGCACGTGAAGCTGTCTCAAAAGCTGAAATTCTACGCTTAATATATCAAGGCCGTTTTCTTCATTGCAATGTAACTTTAGGCGCACTGGGACTTCCATTGGGCAAAACGACTGTTATGCATTTAGTGCCCCGTGATAATTTGCCAGAACCCAATTCGCAAGGTAAGTAGTATCTATGTACTAGAGCCCTGCAAGAGTGCGCTTTGAGTCCGATTCAATTAAACAGCTCAGAATAACAGCTCAACTCGTAAATTAACTCGTTTGGGATCTACGAAAAGTAATTTTGTATCAAGCAAAGTAATTGATTTAATTTCCGGTTTATTTTAATAAACATCACGTTAACTTGGGCTTTGCAATATTTTCATCCATCTTCATCTGAAGAACTCGCGGTTCAATAAATTTTTTGCTCAGGTTACATATTGGGGTTCAAAAGTCATTTCTGGAAGCGAAGGCAATGTGCATCTTTAGATAAAGAATTTTCGATTCACAAATTTTGCTATTTTCTTAGGTTAAAAAAAACTGCTTTTATTTTCATGTTTAGGCTGAGCTGTACAGCGTTTAAAGAGATCTGCTTTTTTATGTTTTATTAATTTTGATTTAAAATGGCTTGTTTGATTTAGTTTGCGAACTGTCATTACTGAACATTTTTAAACGAGTCGAACGAATCCACTCGTGCAGGGCTCTACTATGTACCAATTGTAATTTGAAATGCAATCTACACTCGTTATCTTTGAACCAAGTCGTTTTTGCTTTTGTCCTATCTTACCATTTTTAATTTAATTTAATTTAATTTATTGATTTTATCCCAGCACTACAAGTACAAATTGACTTATATCGATTGTGCTAGTCACTACAATGATTCAATTGTTTCAACGATTAAGAATTTGATAAATAATAACTAACTAAACCTAATACATATATAGTTTTATGACATAAAATACTAATAATTTAATTAATTTTAAATTTGATTTTAATTTTCTAATATAAGTGAATTTTAAACATCAATTTGCAAGTGTTTTTTAAGTTTTATGTTAAACTGAGGGGTGCTTCTAATTGTTTTAAGATGGTGAGGTAAATCGTTCCACAGGCGAATAGCATTTACAAAAAACTGCCTCTCCGAGCATAGCATTTTGGGTCGTGGACAGATAAAGTTATTGGTTCTTTGTGAGAGAGCAGGTTTTAGTTTTTGAATTTTTGCCAATTTTAAATAAAATTTCATCGTGAAAAACTCGTCTATCCATATTTCGACGGGAAAATCCATGTAAACGTTAGCTTTACACCTTCAAACCTTGATGAAATAAATAAATAGAAGTCGCTTTTGTAAAAAATTCCATTGTGACGTCACTGAACCACAACTTTACAACAAAAATTAAATTAAATCAAATAAAAACCTAAAACTAAAATTCCCAACCTAAGACTCATCTGGCAAGAAAAGTCACAGCACCACAGAGTTATGCACATGCGCAATGGAACCTTTTATTCATTGTTTGCATTCAAATATATCTTCAGTGACTAGATCCGGTTGACTTATACAAACTGAGTGCTCAAAAACAAGCTAATTATGCTCGGTTTACACTGTTCGACGCATGAGGCATATTTCTAATTCGATATAAAACTTCTTGCATTTATATGTGAAGTGTGACAAAAATGCTCGGTTACTAGTTAGATCAGATTACGAAAGTTAAGCGGATCCAAAGCGCTTAAAATTCACCATCTGAGCAAGAAACTGAAGATGTACGAATCTCTAGTTGTTTCCGAGAGCACGGAAACAATCAGTTTTACGTGATTAGCGCCCAACATCTAGGTACTGTTTGAAAGCTTAGTCGTAGCTGCTATCGATCAAATGTTGATCGTCATTTGATAATATTAGTAGTAGCCAATTAATCATGGAAAAAAAAAGCGTGAGCAATTCCTGCATATTTTGCCGTTTTCTTCTTCTTATTATTTGGCCCGATATTTCTATGACAACCGTTCGACGGTCTCGGCCGCTGCAATTAATGTCTTGTGCGAGCTGGCATCAGTTGGTCAATTTAAGCGCCTTAATGTCTTTTAGCACCTGTTTTCCCCAACTAAGTTTCGGTCGTCCTACACTTCTTTCTTTCCCTAATTCGTTCGCCTTCCGCCTGTTCACTTTTTTTACTGGAGCTTCTGCATCCATACGAGTAACATGTCCAAGCCAGAGCAGCCGCTGTTGTTCGTGGTTCATACAGGTGCGAACTCATCGCCAACTTGAACCTGGGATGATAAGCGACTTGTATAGCGCAATTTTCGTTTTCCGAGAGAGGGCTCTGCTCTTGAACTCCTTATTGAGCCCGTAGTAACATCGGTTTGCAAGAGTTATTCTTCTTCGGATCTCCAGACTGATGTTGTTGTCGCTGGTAATCATCGTTCCGAGGTAGACAAAGTTCTTTATAACGTTAAAGTTGTACTCTTCCATTGCGACAGATTGTCCAAGACGCGTAGGCTCACTGTGCGCTGAGACTAGGAACTTTGTCTTTTCTTCATTTTCCGCTAAGCCCATGAGTTTTGACTGCTTCTCAATCTCTGAAAACGCCTTGCTTACCTTCCGTTCGGATTTGCCGATAATGTCAATGTCATCGGAATATGCAAGTAGCATTAAATCTTTATAAAAGACTAGCTGAATACCCGGCGTCGCCTGGGTTCTTATGATTCTTAAAAGAGCGATTATATTCAATCTAGTAAAGGCTACAAGTCGGTATAAACATTTTGGACCGTTCGATCTTTTCCTCTATATATACACGTCTTCATGATAATCTAAACTCATGAATATTTTGAAAATTTCGTGACTTTTTTGACCGTTTGGTTAATACCTCCTATTTACCTGTCTACAATTGCCGTCTATCAAATCTTCACAATAATCCATGCTCAAATCAAAAATTTGCAAAATTCGCAATATTTTTGAAATCTACAGCTTCCATTTACCAACGTCGGCATTGTAATATAAGCACTAAGCGCTTTCACGAATACTCAGTAGGTTACTTTGCAAATTTCGCGATTTTTGGATTTTAGAAACGTCGCGGCCAAGCGTCTAACCATTGACCAACATTTAATCGCAATCGGATGAACGGTATAGTTTTTGAACTTTTACCCGCACATTTCTTCAAATCAGAATCCTTCGCGGGCAAGCGTCCAAACATTCTCCATAGTATTATAACAATCGAACATTTTGCAAATTTCGAGGTTTCTTCTACTTGGAAACCTTCCCGGGCAAGCGTCGATCAATTTCCCAAAGTCTTAGCGAAAACGTAAATTTTGCAATTTGCAATTTTTCCGCAAATTTTTTCGACTTGGAAACCTTCCCGGGCAAGCGTTCAACCATTCCCAAGTTTTCTTTGCAATCAGATAAACGTTATAATTTTGCAAATTTCGCGGTTTTTGGACAATTTCAAAGACATGAGACATAGCCTATGACACTTTCCTGATCGACATGAACTTACTGTGAAAAATTCGTGAAGATTGGTTCAGCGGTTTAGACGCCCATAAGGAACAAACATACAAACATACAAGCATACCTTCACTTTTATATATAGATGTATAGATGGTGCCCGATCTGTTAGCATTTGGGCACTGGCGCAGTATATACTCCATCAGAAGATTAAAGAAGTTACACGATAAGGTGTCACCCTGACTAAAACCTCTTCTGGTTTCGAAAGGCTCGGAGAGGTTCTTTCCTATTTTGACGGAGCTTCGTGTGCTTCTCAACGTCATCATGCAAAGTCGAACGTACTGGTATACCAAAAGCAGTCAGGGCTTCAAAGAACTTTGACCTTATCGGCTTTATAATAAACAAAAAGATGGTAGGTTTTTATTTTCGTCTCATGGGTATATTTTGCCGTTTTACTTTAGTAAAATAGAAACACGACCTAAGCTTGCGCAAAAGAATGCGACGTATAAGGGAATTTTGCTATTGTCGGGCCGTTGCAAGCTGATGACAATTTTATCAAGACTAAGATTAATGAAAATACGAGCGCGAGGCGAGAAGATTAACGTACCGCATGCAAAGGTAGAAAATACTTTGGTAGATACGACTTTTTTTTTTCAAAATTTTCCAACCTGTTCCAACTGGGGTTGTTGATATTCCTTGAAATAACAAAATGATATCAAAAATTTATATTGACAATATCAATATTGCAGTTAAAGTCAGTTCTTCCCGACTTCGATATACCCGTTACTCAGGGCAATTAGTGTTTAATAGCCTCTTCCTTTGTTTATTAACAGAGCATTAACATTAATGTGACCATCAACATTATGTAAGCAAAAAGTGAATGTGGCGCCAAAAAAGTAGGCAAGGTTTTTTAAACCCTTTAAAACTCTGTCATTTAGAATCCGATCTTTATGAAACTTTCAGAGATTGTAGATATTGGGCATACACTACACTTCAAAATATGAGCTTGATATCTTTAAAATTGTTGGAGTTATTCAACATTTTTTATTGTGGGGGCGGGAGGGGGCGTGGCCAAAATTTAAAATAAGCTTGATTTGCGTAGGGACAATAGGAGTCTAAATACAAAATTTGATGGCTCTAGCTCTTCTAGTCTCTGAGATCTAGGTGTTCATACAGACAGACGGACAGAAGGACAAACGGACATGGCTATATCGACTCGGCTGTTGATGCTGATCAAGAATATACACTACAAGATAATAGGTGTGCATTTTTTTTTCTTTTTTAACTTTTTATTTCTAATTCATATCTTCTCTAATCTCAACAAATCAACGTTTTTTCAAAACTTATATTCATTGTCTTTAAACAAAAAGAAAAAACAATTTCACAAACCCTTTTATAATCAACTAAATTAAATATATCCTTAAATCCGCCAATTTTGGCTGGACACAATAATCGGAGCAAATCTACCTGGTAGGTTTGTTATTGCCAATCGTCGCCAAACGATCCGTACTGATACAATATTCCAAATTTCATTGGCTATCGACCTGGAAGACTTGAACGGGTCGCGCTTAACTAACTGAATCATGCGAACGTCGGTCTTAGATGATAATTTTCTAGGTGCTCCCCGAGTGTCACCTATTTTTTTCCGGTTTTAAGGCATTGGTTACGAAGTTTCGAGAACGTTTCATTAACATGGCAATGAATTTATTCGGTTTTTCCTTCATCTCGGAGTCGTCGAATGAGCCTTCTCTCCTCCGCACTGCAGTGACGCCCACGGCCCATCTCATACAATTTAAATGGTTATTAAGTCCCCATTTTGTTATATTTTCCTAATACCTTACCTTCTGTAACCAAATAGTTGTATTTATAAACTACAGGTTAATGTTTTGCTTCATACACTTATTTTATTGACCAGACGAGTCTAACCAATAAAACAATCCACAATTTTTCCCAGAAAGCTAATTAATTTCAGGAATTCACCCAATTCGTACCGAAACAGTGTGACCATATTAAAAAAAGTATAGCTTCCATATTAAATGTTATGTTTATATCGATTTAAATAGATATTATATACTTTATGGGGTCGGAGATGCTTCCTTCTGCCTGTTTCATACATTTGCACGACTTTAGTATACCCTCTTTACTCTACGAGTAACGAATATAAACATCGAAAAATCATTATTTTCTAAGGCTTAACATAAAACTGTAAAGTTTGAACGGGTTTCGGTAACCACTGGTTGAATTGCGGATGCTATCCGTTCAGATGATTCTGAACTTGCAGGTGCAATTAAGTATCGAAATGCCATTTCAGACAGCGTGTGCCATTCATCCATATTAAATCTCCATATAAGCTCTTGGGTTCATGTCGAGGGACAAGTTGTCTTTCTTTAAGTACCTTCGGTACAAAGTATATAAACTTGAATACATAAACAAGTTGAATACAAACAAATTCTTGGCAAACAGCTTGAGGCTAAGTGCGATGAGAAGGCTCCATATGCCGCAAAACCAGGGCATCCAGCAATCTACATCATAGACAACAACTGGCGGCTCAACTAGTACTACCCAAGGTGCTTCTTTTGCAAGACCCACATCCACAGCTATGAGGGCCGTCCCAGAAATAGCCGACCTAACTACTAAAACACAAAAATTTATATTTTTTTTTTTAACATTGGATCCTTTTAGGTCGATACACTTTTCCCAGCGATGTTCAATAGCTTCGATACCTTTTTTATAATAAGAACTGTGAAGCTCTTCAAAATAGGCATTAACCTCGGACTCCACCTCTTCATTGTTGCCAAATCTTTTTCCTCCGAGCCATTTTTTATACCATTGCAGAGGGTATTATAAAATTGTCCGGATGTTTGTAACGCATTGAAGGAAGCATCTCCGACCACATAAAGTATATATATTCTTGATCAGCACGACGAGCTGAGTTCATTTAGCCTTGTCCGTCTGTCCTTCTGTCCGTCTGTTTCTATGCTATCTCCTCCGTCAGTTTTTAAGCTATCCTCACCAAACTTTGCACGAAGTCTTTTGGTACAAATACGCTGCACATTTGTCGGAACCGGCCGGATCGGATGACTATAGCATATAGCTGCCATAGGAACGATCGGTTGAAAAACTAGTCTTAAAGAGAAAAGCTTTTTTGTTTTTAATGCAAATGCCTTCAAAGTACGTTTTTTTTAGTTTACTATCCCTTCCCATGATTTCACCTAGTTTGGTCGAAATCGGATGACTATAGCATATAGCTGCCATAGGAACGATAGGTCGAAAAACTATTTCTAGTGAGAAAAACTTTTTTGTTTTTAATGAAAACGTCCTTATCATTGGCATACTCTTAATTTATATATTTTTACACAATTCCACAAAGTGTGGTCGAAATCGGATGACTATAGCATATAGCTGCCATAGGAACGATCGGTCGAAAAACTAGTTCTAGTGAGAAAAACTTTTTTGTTTTTAATCAAACGTCCTTTTTATTGGCAAACACTTATTTTATATACTTTGGACACATTTCTACAACGTTTTATCAAAATCGGATGACTATAGCATATAGCTGCAGTATCGGTCGAAAAAGAAGTTCTAGTGAGAAAAACTTTTTGGTTTAAATGGGATCGCCTCCAAATTTCGCAATTAACAGTGTAATATGCTTTTCCACGATTTCACCAAGTTTAATCGAAATCAGACATCTATATAGTATAGATCCCATAGAAAAGTAATGTCCAAAAAGTAGTCTTAGAAAAACTTTTTTGTTTTCAATGGAAGCTGCAAGGGTATACTAAACTTCGGCCGAGCCGAAGTTAACTTTCCCCTATTTTTAAAGTTTGGAAAGAGGAAATAATCAGAGGGAGCTAAGTCTGGCGAATAAGGGGCGTGAGGTAGCAATACAAATTTTAATTCATTAATTTTAGTCATTGCAACGGCAGAGGTGTGAACCGGCGCATTGTCATGATGAAACAGCAAACTCGGCACCCATCTTGCGCATAACTTTTTATATGTCCAATTTTTCGGTCAATATGCGATGTACAGCACTTTTTGAAATGCCTACACATTCAGCTAACTCACGAACTTTCAATCGCCGGTCACTCAATACACATTTTTTAATTTTGGC
Source organism: Lordiphosa collinella (assembly GCA_018904265.1). NCBI lineage: Eukaryota > Metazoa > Arthropoda > Insecta > Diptera > Drosophilidae > Lordiphosa > Lordiphosa collinella. The sequence goes on along the minus strand of JAEIFV010000092.1, from coordinate 212,659 downwards.
CACCATTTCTGAAGTGGTCACCTCATTTGGACGCCCATTACGATGTTCATCTTCGCAGCTCAAACGACCTCGCTTAAACTCAGCCAACCAATATTTTATTGTTGTAAGCGAGGGAGCAGAATTACGTAAGGTAGAATCCAGCTCCTTTTTAATATTGGTTGGACTTAGACCTTTTATATGAAAGTATTGTTTCACATAACGATGACCAATTTTGTCCATGTTTGCAAATCAATAACAAGCGTTCTCTATTAAAATCGACAAAAAAAAACTGCAAGGTAAAGGCACCAAACTTCAAACTTAAGCTTTTAATAGTCGGTACTTCCCCTTTTAATATTTTTTGTGAACATTTTCCAACACTACTGTGCTAGGTTGGCCATTTCTGGGACGGCCCTCGTACACAGGTACTATACAAATTTTCACATTTTTGGCGCATTGCTTGACCAGCTTTCTAAAAAGTATATCAGTTATCCTAAATCAGAACAGAAAATGAATTGGCCCATTTTTGTAAATCTTTACAATTCTGATACTACCCTTACGACTCACGAGATCGCCGGCTTCGCTTCTCCAAGTAGTGGTGGAACTTTTTTCGATTTTAATCGATTCTCAAACATTAAAACGATGTTTTTCACGCAGGGAAAAAAATCCAGCTCTACTTATGAAGCTTAAATGCTGCGACATTCTAGAGATGCCACCCAGCCTATGTATTTCTTATGGAAAAAGTCGCACAGCTTCGTTTTAGCTGTTTTTTGAAGCACCGAGCATTATTGTGAATTTGGCACAATAAATAAATAGGTCTAATAAAAGACACCAACTTTTGTTTAGCTTTTCAAAAAAAATTAAAAAAATAAAAATAAAAACAAAAACACAATGACCTTTCTCTCAACCGAGTTTCCGGTTAACAAGAAAAACACACTTTTTGGGTATGATATAACAAACAAAAACGCTCATGCCCAACTTAAGATAAAGTCGCAGAACTCAGGTTTTTTGGACAGATGATGCTTTTCTATAAGGTCATCGATGAAATTGTTTTTTTTATTTTGCCAGTTTTACTCCACCCTCACGGACATGTCTTAAAAGTAAATAAAGTGAAAAGACTTGCAGCTATAGCTCGCAAAAAACTGTTAACACTTTTTTCAATGCGACCAGCCTCAGAAACAAACGCAGCACAAGCGGTCTCTCACTGAGCAGGACACTTTTTCTCGCACCTCGTGTGTTGAGCAAAACACACGAGTCAGTCATCCGACAACCTCCAACAGCAACTGTTTTGAGCGAGCGCTTTCTAAACAACTGTCTGCAAATGAGCAGAACACAATAAGTGTCTGTGAAAAGTGTTTTTTGTTGTGTTTTGTGCGTTTGGTAGGCTGTTTGTATGCATGTGTGATGCTCGTTATACAAAGACACAGAAGAGCGCAACACGCAGTTCCGCATCTATACACAAAATACAGTTTGAAAGTTTTCTCTCGGCAAAAATGTCAGTGAAAGACCGGAGAGAAACAGGAACGAAAAAAAGGTCTTTGCTCTGACAGCAACAGAGTTGAGCAAAAAAAGAACTGAAACTGTCTTTCGCTCCCTGTTTTTGTTGTGTCCGTAACCAAACTGTTTTTACCGACACGTTGAAAGTGTTGAGGGTTTTTTGCATTTTTGTAAAAGATCTTCTCACTTAATTACAAATAACTCAATTATAAAACAACTTATGAATAAGTTATATATACCAATTAAAAGCTAGTAAAATTAACTTTTAATCACTCATAAGTTGTTTTATTGTCAAACTTGTAGTGTGGATGCTATTTACAAAGATATCGAAAATTTCGTTTCATTTTTTATCGGAAAATTTATAAGCCCGTTAATTACACAGTAATTTAAGCTAACAAAATTTTTTTTTAATTTCTTTCTCTTTTGGATGATGTAAACTAATATAACAAATTTATAACAATTTATAACAAATTAAAATCGTGCTCATTTATTTAAAAATGAGCAATTTCAGTTTTACCGTTCAAATGGTATTAAAAATGTCTTTGGTTCGTTTTGCTCCGCCATTTGTGTGCACACTTTTTGAATTCGTTAAAGAGCTTTTAGAGATCAGCACAAACACTAGTTGTTCTATTGTATAATGATTTTAGTCCGACTCCTAGGTAATAAAGTGACCGAAATGCTCACTAATAATAAAAGCTCATGAAAGCTTTGGAGAGCTTGTAACATAACTGGAAAATTTGCGCAGATCTCGAAAGTTGTTGCAATAGTTCATGGATTGCAACAAGGATATACATGTGTTTTTTGTGCAAATGGGACAGTCGGGCACGCCACGAGCATTACGTTCGAAAATTAATTATTAAAAAATTAATTAAGAAAAAATATGTAAATTTTGTATAATATATAAATGTTTTTGTTGTATTTAAACGCTACGCATTGCAAACGTACGTACGCATTGCTACGTATTGCAAACAGGAGTGAAAATTTCGGTATAATTAATTTTTTGGATTGCTCCCCTGAAAACCTTGTCGTAAGAGTGATGAGCATGGTGAACGGTTTCATCTGGATATTGACATTATGGAGTTCCGCTATCAAGGATTTTAAAATAAGGCCATGTTGGGTAACTATTCTCACGCGAGAGTCAAACTGTACACACAAACGGCGGAGCAAAACGGACCATTGACATTTTTAATACCATTTGTTCGGTAAAACTGAAATTGCTCATTTTTTAAATAAATGCAAATAGCTTCTACAATTTCCAACAGATTTCGATAAATGAACGCTTTTTTAATTTGTTATATATTAGTTTACAGTCTTGAGCCATCCTGCTAAGGGTGCGAGTGCAATATAGGCAAGCTGCTAACCATTGAATTTGGAATACTCTTCTGCACCGAAGATTGTTGGAGGCAGTCTGATTAATCCCCCAGAACACCTGATTGCGATTTGCCATCTGGGTATGCGCAATATCAACAAAAAGCAAAAGTTCGAAAATCTTGAGACTCCTCTAGCCAGCTGTCAGTTTGGACTTTGACCCCCGAAAAGTTCCAGTCAAAGCTTTAAGAACTTCTTAAAAGCTCTCCCCAGCGGAGCTTTTTAAAATAAAAAAAAAAACAGCTTAAAAGTAGACCACAGAAAACTTTTTAAAGCGTGCATTTGCAATATGGCAGGAAAGGAGGGCTAATGCGCACACCGCCATCTAAGAGAGGCCTGCTGGACGTCAGTTTTGGAAGCACACCGAAGGAACCAACGATGTACGATCTGATGGCTGTGCTTAAAAATGTAGCAACGAAGGCTGATATAGACGAAATCAGGAAGGATATAAAGGAACAACTCGGAAATGTATCGCAACAAATAAAGAAATTGGCTAACGAAAATAAACTTCTTAAGCAGGAAGTAGAGCACTTAAAGGAAGACAGAGAAAAGGATAGAGCGATTATTTATAACCTTGTTGAACAGCAGAACAAGAAAAAGTTCTTATAAAAGGTATGGACTTGAACAAGAATCACAGAAATGCCGTAACTACCCTATTAAGGGAGAAACTGCACATTAATAATGCTTAAGTCAATGGAACCAGAAAGAAAGGTGGTGGAGTGCGAAACCCAAGATCTGGCTTTTCAAATTTGCAAAAATGCGCCTAGGCTAAAGGGAACCAATATATTTGTAGAGCGAGACTTAACCCTAGAGAGACAGAACAACAAATCAATATCACTTATGATGAAGAACCGCCCTTCCTCAATCAACAACACTCGGAAAGTTTATGTGCACAATGACAGCATCAACATCGATGGTATCTGGATGGCGTTCAACAACAACAAGACGCCTATGTGCCAAGGAAGAGACGCACTGGCAAAAGTAGCAGAAATATATGGTCAAGGTCTTGATGTTGCTCAGATAACTTTTGAAGCCCTAAACGAAAAATTGACAACAAATAACAAATCAAATTTTGACGAGATAGGAATAAAGTAAGATTTAACCAAAACAACTTTAGAAAGCCAGGTACTAGTCTGATCCTACCACCAAACACTATAGCTGCAAATAAAAATACTTATATAAATATCTTAGCTCATAATATTCACGGCCTTAAAAATAAGAATCTGTATTAAGACTTTCTCGAATACGTAAGGGGATTTGACATATTTGCTCTCACAGAGTCCCATATTAAAGAAGCGTCAGCAAAGGACTTCGAGTACAAGTTTGAAGGATTTTATATTCAATGGGAACCAGCAACTCGAATAAGTAGGTTTGGTCGAGCAATTGGTAGAATGCTGCTAGGTGTAAGCAAGCGACATCAAGTGGTATTAAACATCAGTTTAACAAACATGGATCGGTCAACGAAATAAAAGTATGGAATAAGACGCAACAATTTTTAGTTTTTCCACTATATGTAAGAGGAGCTAATTGGAAAACCGAGTTCCATGAATTTTTCACGCAACACACCCCAACTAACCCAATATTATTGGGGGACATCAATGTACGAATTGGGGAAGAGAGCCAAGTATTCGATGAGGTACTAATAAGTAATTTGGCGGCTGGATCGTCAAACAGAGTATCCCAGGACAAAGAACTCAACAATAATGGCAAGGAATTTTTAAACTTCTGTGAGGATAACAGCCTGTTAGTATTAAACAGTCGAACAAATAGCGAATCGATTGGGAATTTTACATACCTTTGCAATGTGGGCCACTCCGTAAACGACATCTGTGCGACTTCATTTGAAATACTTGATCATGTGGTGGATTTCTCAGTGAAGAATGCAATATGGTCTGACCACTTCCCAATTGTATTGACTCTGAAAACACTTCCTGACCAATCGACGCCTAACAATATGAATTGATTACCAAAACTTAACTGGAAGGACAACCAAAGAGAGCAGAATATTCAAAATCTAGACAATAATTTATCCAGAATACCCCAAGAAATCAACATGGGACATGGGACTAGATATTTGATTCACATTGCATGAGGCAAAATGGACTCCGTTTTCGGCGCGTTAAAGAAGTACAGAAAGACGCAAAATCAAACTGCCCATCAATTATACAAAAGGAAAAGAATAAATACGCTATGCTCTGCGCCACAAAAAAAGAAAGCTACCATAAATTCTTAGATAAAAAAATAACACCCGGAATAGCAAAGATTGGTGGGCCTTGGCAAGAGAGATAAGAAACACACAGTAGAAAAAAGAAACACACGTAACAGTGCAGGATATCCAAACTTACTTCTCCAACCTACTCAACTTCGCGCAAAATACTTCTTGGATCCAATACGCCCCTAACATGATCTGGAAAGGCAGATTACACAGACGGAAATAAGAAATAGGCTAAAGAAAACGAAATCCAACAAAGCTCCCGGTACTGACAGAATTCCATACGCATTTTTTGAAAATGCTTCATACGACTATTTAGACAAACTGGCAGATGTGTACAATCGTATATTAGATGGAGAAAATGATATCTCGATTGTTTCAAGACCTCCCTTATATTCCCAATCTTTAAAAAAGTAGACCCAAATGAACCTGGAAACTACCGCGGAATATCATTTATAAATTGCGCACCAAAGATACTTATGGGGATCATTAACGACCGTTGGGCAGCATGGGTTGAGGACAACGGGAAGTTAAATGAGTATCAAGCTGGATTTAGACAAAAATACTTCACGATTGGTAATATTTACAATTTGGCATCGATAGTTCATCTGATATTCGCTGAGAAAAAAAGGGTTTACTGCTTTTTATTAGACTTTGAAGCTGCACCAAATGGGAATGTCTTCAAAAACCGTTATTATTATTGAGAGAATTTATAAAAGCACGAAAAGCGCCATATCGACAGGAGAAGAAGTTTCCGATACCTTTAAAACTCATAGTGGAGTGAAGCAGGGATGTTTACTCTCCCCCTTGCTTTTCGCTTTATATCTAAATGACATGCACGAACACTTAGATGGTGGCCTTTTTATAGAAGATACGAATGTAGCAGGCGATAGCAGCAGACGATATATATACATTACAGACCATGATATCTAATGTGGAAGTATATTGCGACAAGTGGGCAATGGAAGTAAATCTGGTGAAATCAGAAATAATGATATTTCGGAAAGGAGGAAGGCAAGCTGCAGCGAAAAAATGTTTTTATAGATCTGTGGCGATAAGAACAGGGACAGAGTACAATTATCTGGTCATTATTTTGACCCCAACTATGTCATTTAGAGCCTGTGAGGAGTAATTCCTCACAAGCCGGGAACTACAGGGTAGCACGGCGAATTGGGGAAAGCTCGCTCTCATGATGATAGAGCGAGAGAGAGCGATCTGTGGAGAGTTAGAGAGCAAGGGCCGTGGCCGGAGAGGCAAATACCTTGCTCCTAACGGAACCATAACTGGAGGACGGCGGCGAGCGGGGAGTTGGCGGAGAGGCGAGAACCAACGGGACAGAATGTTCTAGACGGCTGCCAGCAGACGGTTCGTGTTGCTAGGCAGCACGAAGAGCAGCGAAAGTCCCGTTGCAGCGATGGAGCAGCAGCAGAGGAAGGCCCCGATCGAGAAACAGCAGCAGCAGCAAAATGAAGACAGGCAGGCCCCGTTTGAGACACATAACGGTGTCTGGGATGAGACAGGCCCTGCTTGAAGCAGTGGAACGGGGCCTGCGAAGCAGCTTTATAAGGAGCGGCTGCCCAGAAGACGGGACAGTTGGAGATTTACAAGTGCGCGGAGCGGCAGTAATCAGTGTGAACCGAAGTGCGGGCAAACGACAACCGAAACGGCAGAGTGGCGTAAAACTTGCGGAAAGTTGAAGCGATTGGCTCAACGTTAAGTGGCAAGGAAGTCAACGGGAGTCAGCGAAGGCAGGGTGACGTAAACTTGCGGAAAGTCGAAGCGATTGGCTCGGCGTTAAGTGGCAATGAGGTCAACGATAGCCAGTGTCTAGTGCGAAAGTCCTGCGTGGTCGAGGCGATTGGCACGACGAAGGCGGACGTGGCACTAGAAACTGAGCGAGTACTTCGAATTCGGGCGAACGGTCGAATTCAGAACTGAAGTGTATAAAGAATTGTGAACTTAGCCTAAGGCTTATTTCTAAGTGATTTACACCAACCCAAATATAGACTTAAGTACATTTAAATCGTTGTCTTCTTATTTCTTGCAATTCTTCAATATAAATTTGTTGAAGCGATCCCCTAGCACCCCTGAGCTACGCCCAGCTGCAAAGGTTCGTTACAAGCCCACAATCCACATTGGACCAGATTTCAGTTTGGGCGGCATAAATTCGAAAAACGTAGTTAGAAAATTGCAAATTGGCACATTTGATAAACATCAAGTTCATACTAATTCGGCAAAGTTGTACAACAATCCGACCACGCCCACCCTTACCGCCCACATTAGATAAAGGCCCTCTTCTGGTGTAGGCGGCTGAGTTTTACCTGGTTTTTAAAAATTATGGAAAGAAATCGGGAAAAGAATTGTAATTGTTTTTTGTATTTGGTAAAAAAAAAACAAAATTAAAAAAGGTGTCAATGCAAGGGCTGTTTAAAAGTTCTCGGCCTTCAAAGTAGGGTCTTTAAAATAAAGGTGAATTGATGTTTAGCAGCTTTTCGGAGTCACTATTATCAGAAAGTAAAACGGAAAATTGGTAAGTTTGAATGCCTTTAAGGTCTGAAGCAGAATCGTGAAAAAAAATGGTTTGCCTTGTATGTTCGAACATTTGAAGCGTTATTTGCAACCTTTTTTCGAATAAATGTCAAAGCTATTAATATTTGTGACAATTTTATTTCTCTTCTCCGTGCTGACTGCATACTCCTTAAGCTGCTGAAAAAGCTTGAAATTGCACGTGCATTTCGGTTGTTTTCATTCCATACATTTACCTGCAAATATCAAGAGAATGTTCGCAAAGCCGTAAAATGCATTAATAACAAGATAAGAAATACACTTTAAGGTCAAGCTCTACATATTTACTTTTTGTCAGAAAATGTCAGAAAGTTAGTTTACACGCCACAATTCGCGGGCCCGTTGGTTAAGTTTTTTCTATATAAGGACATAACAAAACGGTAAGCAGAAAAAAAATTTAACAAGAACAACACACAATTTGTTTCAGTATTCACATTGTACATACCTTTACCTTTAATTTACATATTTTACATTCAATTTTCACTCACAGGTGATAAATTGGCACAAGCTTAAAGATGAGCAACCGTTTCTCGTTTTTTAATACAACAAGCAGATGACCGAGCACTTGACTTTGCAGCCCTGCTAAAAATCCAGGGCTACACTGATTAATATACCAAATTTATGCCCTTTAAGAATATTTGATAAAAATCTCGATTTGTTTGCATAAAAATTTCGAATTTATGCCGCCCAAACTGAAATCTTGCGCAATGTGCATTCGACAAAGGACATCAGATGCAAAAGGGGTTCTGAATTCAACCTGGAAAACTTCTATGGACAAGCCGGATATCTCATTGAGCAGCAAGTGGAACCTATTTCAAGCAACAGTAAGAAGTATTCAGTCCTATGCAGCACAAGTTTGTGGATTCGGCTGGTTTGGCGATACAAACGCACTACACCGCCACTTCATTAAAAGAATCCTCAAGATAGCAGAGACTACGCTGAATTATGCGCTTTGTCTTTAAACGGGAGCAGAAGAAGGATATTTGTACGGACTTAATTTACACCTTAAGTACATCCACAGGTTAATGTTTTAATACGATGCAGGCCGATTACCACAGATATTAACCAAATTCATAATACAAAAGCAAACTTTTTGGTATAAAGAAAAAAGCTATTACAAAGCTGTGAGCTATGCGAGGAAATGCTAAATATGACGAATATGTCAAAAGAAAATTGGTGCAACGTAAGTATTAAACTCCTCATGACTACGAAATAAAGACCACATATCCCACATCCAGAGTGCAACATCAAGCAAATCGCGTATCTACAAGTATATTGACTTCACGAGAGGGACCACATACTGTGATAATAGATATAGCAGAGCCACAATTTGTTGGATACTTAAAGCTCGCACTGGTACTCTGTGGTTGAATGGAAGCGCACACAGACGGGGAAATAATGAGTGCACCCTGTGTAACCTTAGGGAAGTCGAGGACATCGTGCATTACCTTGGCAGTTGCCCTGTTCTCGGAGAGTTTCGTTGCGGATCCCTGGAAAAAGCGCTACTATCAGAGCAGGATTTAATATGTTTTCTAAACGGTGAGAACCCCTTCGATTGGATCATGCTGGCAGATTATTTAGAAAAGGCCATTAATTATAGGAAATTAATTATAAACGAGTTTAATATTAAATGCTAGTATTGTATGATGATATGTGTAAATCTTAATGTCATTTATATATAATATAAAACTAGTATCAACATGACCTGGAATAACTTCCTGGGAAAAAGAGAGATACACATAAATGCAAAATGGAAACTATTTAATGCAGTAAGCCGTATAATCCAAGGATATGGAGCAGAAATCTGGGGAGGAGGACACTTTACAGAAGTCGATCGGACCCAACTTCTCTTTTTAAAAAATGTACTATATTTGCCAGCTAATACACCAAGCTATGCCCTATTCCTTGAGACCGGTTTGGAGAATGCCCACCTGCATACGCTTGACTTGCACCTCATCTTTATAGGAAAAACGATGCACTTGTATAATGAGAATCGCCTCCCACACTACATTACCAGCATGCTATCAGAAAAGAATATCTTCTGGGCAAGAAGTCTGGATGAATTGTGCAACCCTCTTCAGATAGACTGGAGAGATTCCTTGAGATCAGCACAGGAATGGAATTCTTTCCGAATAACAATTCATGAGGCCCTCAAAGTAAAAACCTTGCAGTACAACCATCAGCGACAGATCACTAGCGCCACCCGAATTTACATACACTTGGACAACTCAGTAGCCTATAAGCTCCAATCTCTGCCAATCACCACAGTTTTCTGGATACTTAAGGCCCGATTCGATCTGATAAAGCTGGGGTCTAACACCTACAACCGTCAGGAAAATGTAGCCTGCCCCCTATGCAACACTGGAGAGCTGGATGACCTTGAGCATTTCCTAGGAAGATGCCCAATTTTAAAGGAGCATAGATTGCTATGCTTTAGGAAACCCCTGCTAGCACAAGCGGATATAATAAGAAGTCTGGATGATAGAGAGGATAAGCACTGGGCAGACCTGGTGTCCTTTATTAAACAAGCATTAAAATATCGAGCAGTAATTTTAGAAGTATTGAATTAGTCTTACATGCGTGCAAATGTGCTACCCTTACCAAACTTAGATGAACTATCTGGTATCTGGGGAAGACCCGGGCAGCCAGGTGTAAAAATCAGTGTGAGGTGAGGAGCCATGCGCACGGCCGACAGACGGACTTTGTTTTATGTCCATGTTGGTTAACATCATTTCTTTTTAGTGTAACTTTTATTATATATATTATTATTGTCTGTTTTTATTAATTTTAAATAAAGAAACACTTACTTATTTACTTATATAATATGCCTATTAATGTAAAATTTATAACTGTAAAGTGAGCTTAGCCAACTGTGTTGCTGAGGACAAACGATCTGGTATCTGGCGACGAGCCGGGCAGCCAGGTGTAGTAGTCCGAGGCAGGTGTTGTCACACTACCGACTGACGGTTTTAAAACCATGTCGGTATTTCTTAGACCTTTCAAAACTTTGTTCCAATTGATCTATGTAACAAACAAAAATACGAATAAAATTATTATCTATCTATTAGTTTACATCAGCGATGTCCAAAATTTGAAAAGGCAGCCACGCGTGGTTGGCAAGTTTGGTGATTGTGTGTGAGTTTGGACACCACTGGTTTACATCATTCAAAAGAGAAAGAAATTTTAAACAATTTTTTTTGCTAGTTAAGATAACGGTGTAATTAACAGGTTTTTCAAATTTTCGATTAAAATGAAGCGAAATGTTTTATGTCTTTGTAAATGGCAACCGCACTACAAGTTTGACAATAAAACAACTTAAGAGTGATTGAAAGATAATTTTATTAGCTTGGTATATAGATCTTATTCATTAGTTATTTCATTATTGAAATATTTGTAATAAAGTTAGAAGATCCTTTTCAAAAATGCAAAAAACGTTAATTTGGGATTATCTCGAAATCTGTTCTACTTAAAATTTCTTAATTCCAGATTCGGATTCAGCGCGTGAAATTAAATAAGGAATGACATCAAATTGAGCAGGATGAAAAATGCTGTAAGCTAGTGTAATCAAGAATATACACTGCTCGACAAAATTGAAGTAGAACTTCCCCCAGTTCAACAAACCAACATTTTCTTAAGTATTTTGGCCCGCTGAGCACGAAAATTGACATGAAAAGAAAATCTGTCGAATCTTTATCGAGATATTATCGATAAACTGTTTCTATTTTTTTAAAAGTTGGCTAACTCTTATAACTTTTTTGTTTCTGCACCTATTGAAAACTTTAAAGGCAATTTAAAAAGAATAAGCCCTCACCCTATTACATTTTTGTCTGAAAACGAAACATTTGGCCAGGTTTCTTCCTTTTGAATAGTCTTAAACCTTTTCAATAAGTGCAGAAACGAAAAAGTTATGAAAGTTTAAGAGAAGACAACTTTTAAACAAATCGGAAAAACAGTTTATCGATAACATCTCGATAAAGATTCGACAGATTTTTTTATGTCGCTTTTAGTGCTCAGCGGGCCAAAATACTTTGGAAAAAGTTGGGGAAAATGCTGCCGAGCGGTAATATTATATACTTTATAGGGACGGAGATAGTACCTTCTGGCTATTACATACTTTTGCACAAACTTAATATACTAAGTGTACCTCTGGTACAGAGTATAAAAATCAATCGCTATATCTTTGCATCTAGCAAAGGTACATTTCAGAAAATATTCTTAACCCTCTAATGCGCAAGAGTGCCTCAAGGCACTTATTTTTTAATTTGTATTATCTAAAAAACGAAAAGTTTTGGAGTCATTTGAATTATAATTGTCAGTTAGCAATAAACATAAGAAATTATGAGTAAAAGCTTTGAATGCTCTCTGAAGCTATTAACGCTCTTTTTTATACCCTGTTCCCATTGAAAATGGGAAAAGGGGGATCATGAAGTTGTGCAAAAGTATGTAACAGGTAGAAGGAAGCATTTGCGACCCCATAAAGAATAAATATTCTTGATGAGCAATCAACAGCAGACTCGATTTAGCTATGCCTGTCCGTCCGTCTGTCCGTATGAACGCGTCGATCTCAGAGACTATAAGAGATAGTCACAAATTTTTGAATGTAAGTAGGTGTATAACCGATTCAAATCGAGTTTGTTTCAGATTTGGAAAATTCCTCCCCCTCTGTCAGAGCCACAATTTTTAAGATAGACCTTCCAAACTTTATATGTATCAAGTAAGTAATATCTATGGATAATAAATAAAATATATGGTTTAAAATAAATTATAAATAAAAGTGCTGTACTGCAAATAAAGATTGATTCTTTAAGAATCATATTCAACAATAAAAATAAACTTCTTAATGTAAAAATTCACTTAAAGCCCCAAGAGTTCCTTGAGGCATTTATTTACCTTTTATCGCTTAACAGGTAAACTTAAATTTGTAAACACTTTGTGTGGCCATTTTTGAACTTAGGAGCTACACAAATTACCCAAAAAAGAAATAATCCAACTTAGTTTCTTCTTATATACTCCTTTTGGGCATTAGAGGTTTAAAATGCTTGAAACAATTAGTTTAATAGTCCAGTCAAGTTAGGTAAAAAAGGGTATATTTGTGTCATTGGAAACTGCCGCCATATTGAATAACGCGAACTGCTCTGTACCTTGGAAACGATCGAATTCGCAGAAAAATTGTCTAAGACAAAGTTATAGGTAATAACATTATCTTTTATTTTTTGTTCTCACAAATTTTTTGTGCGGGCAATTTTATTTTAGAGTTATGTTCTTCGCTGAAAAAATTCTGAAGTAAGCTACAATAATTACTTCACAACTGGATACGGGCCTTTAAGATTCCTTCAAACCGGGACCACAAAATGAAACTATACCGCGCAATCTAAATTCTTTTTGCAAAATGAATTGAGGCCGCGTTCTTGAAATGATTCATTCTGCAAATTAAATTTCAATTAAATTACTAAGTTTAAATAATTTTTATATTGGCGGATTACAAAATTAAGTTAGATTTTACGAATGATTTTAGGCTGCGACCGCTTAGAGTCATTCGTAATATGAATTAAGGACTCACGTTTTCACACCAAGCATGAGACTCAAACTAAATTTTTGTTAATTTAAGGTTACCAGAAATCAATTTATAGCGGTGTATCAGTAAGTGTCATCTATACGCGATTGGTCTTGGTACTGGATAGTGTGTAGAGCATTATCATTAATTTTCTTGTATATATTTTTTAATGTACTTCGCACAATTTTACTTTAATATTATATAACATGTTTTTTTCTCTTTTTAACTATTCAGATCAAAGACAAAAGAGCAAAGGCGGATCTGGGCGTTGCTGTTCAACAACTTGCTGTATTCTGTAACTAACTTAGCGTCTATATTCAGATTAAACTAAATTATACTGAAGTTCTACACATTATAAAAATTTTATTGCAGTCAACAGAATTTAAATATTACTATAAACTAAAGTCCTGCATTAATCCATATCCACTGCAAATGCCTGCTATTAGTTTTCACCACTTCAGATTCAAGATGTGAGTAATGCGAATGAACTGGTCCAATTGTAATCTGATCTGGTTCAATCGACGAGCAAAAGTATGCGAATTTTTAATTCCAATGGCGGAGCAATGTGTAGCTTCATTTTTCGTCTCCGCTATGTTTCATTCTCCCCACAAAGATATGCCCTTGTTCTAGGGCAACCAGGGAGAGCTCAAAACGTATGTGAGAAATTAAATCAGCTTCAAATAGTCATTGTCTGCATTAAACGCTGAAAAACTGGAAGCGAACTAATAATTCATGCAGGGCTTTACTATGATCGCAAATAGAAAAACACAACAAAACTAGCCCATTCGTTGATGCGCATGTAAATACATAACAAAATACATTTTATATATACAAGCAGGAATTTGTGAGCAAGCGCAAAATGCAAATAACCTATGCTGTATTAAAGTTGCTAGACTGCATAATTATAACATGTAATATACAAATGTAATGCCACTTATTTTTAGTAATCCCGAAATGTAAACTTACTTAGAGAAAAGGAGATATATATTTATTCAATTATTAATCAGATTGTAAAAAAATAGGAAAGCAGAAATACACATGCCTATGGATAATTCTCATTTTGTTTGTGCTGGACTCCAAGTTTGTAATCAATTCGACAGCATCGAGTCCGCGGATAGCCATTTATTTCATGCATTAGGCAGCTACTCTCTCTCTGAGATATTGAAGATAGCCAAGAAAATTTTTTTGTGTAAATACGTACATATTTAATTAGACTTTAAGTGTTTTTCTGTTAAGTTTTAAAATAATATCTGTGAAGTGGTCTAACTTAATGCCGATACATAATAAATAACCATATTTAACCTTCATTATGATCCAATTGCAGTTTTGTAAACCTTGTCCTTTAAAAATTCTTGGGGCGCTTTTCATTAAGTAGTCGGTCGCTTAGAGCAATGCAGACATGCAGAAGAAAATATTTGGATATCTGTCCAGGGATTGGGTGAAGTGTTCGACGGATATTGGGATGGGTTTTTATTGTATCAGCCCCAAAATATGTTATGTGCAGGGTGTGGCTGTTTTTCATTTTGTTTCATGTACTATATATTATTGCCAGGTACAAATGGTTTTACAAGGTGACAAAAATAATGATAATTGTCTAGAATAGGGACCTGTGCTCAATAAATTAAAAAAAAAGAGCGTAAGTTAAAGTCGGTCCTGCCCGACTTTGATAAACCCGTTTATGTTAGTTAACAGAGCATTAATGTAAACATTTCAACGTTATGTAAGCAAACAGCACAATTGGCGCCAATCTTTATCTTGATGATAAACGATCTTTATGAAAATCTTTTTATGAAAATTTCAGAGACTAGATATTAGTTTGATATCTTTAAAATTGTTGGAGTTATTCAAAATTTTATTGTGGATGGGGCGGGAGGGGTCGTGGCCTAAATTTGAAATAAACTTGATCTGCGTACAGAAGAGTGGGTCAATTTGTATGGACTAAAAAAAATGCTCCATGCGGTTCTAAGAAGGTTTGCACACGAAACCATGGGTCTAAGATCAAAATCGAGCATCCTGTTTTTAAGAAGAAACTTTTCGTTTCGTAATGGGCTAAAATTAAGATAAACAAGTTAGAAAGTCGATCAAGACCGACTCTAATACACTTCTTCCAACGGACTGCTACCTTGTCGTGGTGGGAGGGCTTAGTAGGTGTAAGAGCAATGCCGGCGGTAGCAATCGCTACCGGCAGGGCCACCCATGCCGGTAAGGTCGAGGGGGAGCACTGAAGCAAAAAGCAGTCTAAACCTGGCGGATAGGTAAAACACAACCCAGCCAATAGGCAACATGACAAAAGTCATTGAAGGAGCAGGATTTACGGTGCAGGGAGTCGGATCCCCAGTACCGGCGGCGGATCGGGGTGAGAACGCAGGCCCCATGGCGTCGATATCATGCAACTGCAAAGCCAATGTGGAGGTGGACCACTTGGCCTCCACATTGTGTAATGTGGCAAGTGAAGGTGCACTTCATTGTCAAGATGGGGTGGACATGGAGCCGGAGGTCGAAAATGGCGAATTCATTTTCACAGGCCCGTCAATGACAGACGAAGAGCTCGCGCTTGCGCTTGCTCGCATGCCTGTCAACGACGAGCCACCAAAAGTGGGTGAGCCTACATCGGCCACGGCTCCGGTGGAGAATAAGAAGGAAGTGGCTTCTCACCGCAAGCAGCGCTCAGGGTACAAGGCATCGCTCAAGTTTCTCAGGACACTTGAGGGGCGCACCCTGGAGTCGATGACCGCAAGGGAGAAAGCACTCAAAACGAAGCACGAGTACAAAGTGCGCCGCTACAACCGGCTGTCTAAGGATAGCTCGGACCAAGCACCAGCACAGAGTACGACGGCCCAAGTGGAAGCACCGGAAACTGCGACAAAGACGGAATCTCCGTCCACGTCGAAGGCAGCCAAAGCATCCACTGGGGACAGGAAGTACCGCAGAAGACCACCCCCTACGTCGACCACACTCTCCCAAAAGGAGGGACCGGATGGCGAAAGGGGTAGAAATTCGAAGCGGAAAAGATCTGATGACTCATCCAAGGCCCCGGAAAACAAGCGAAGCAGACCAGAAGACTTTCTGGCCAGCTTAAGCTCAAAACCGGAGCTTACGATAGCCATTATCTACCGAAGCAACCCGGAAGGGAAGCTCTCAGCCAAAAATTGGCTCATCCTAGAGGGAGTCATCATGCAGGCCATCCACGATGCCATGACACGAGGCGAAGATTCATTTTTAGCTGAGTTTGAGGGCGTCAAGTGGTATAAGGGCTCTAATGTCGTGGATTGTGTCAACGAGGAATCCTTGAGATTTCTTACCGATACAATTCACGGCGTTGGTGAACTTTGGCCTGGCGCAAAGATTGACGTCTACCACCGGACCATGTTCCTGTACGTTCGGTCATGAAGGTATGGATCCCACCTCCAATCCTGGAGGACCGAACCATACTAAACATGATTAAAGGTCAGAACAAGGAGTACGGAACCGACGATTGGACCATCCTGAGAGGGCTGGCGCGCGACAAAGGAAACGGCAAGGATCTCTGGATCAGCATTGGTCGGGAATCCAAGAGCCTCATCCTGAAGACGCAAGGCCAGATGAAGCTTGGACTGGGCTGCCTTCGGGCAATACTTCTGAGCTAGGATGATAGGTCAACAGAACTATCTAAGGGTGGTGCAGATTAATCTACATCACTCCATGGTACCCTCTGTTGACCTACTACGATTCATGGAGGAGGAGAGGGTTGATGTTGCACTCGTCCAGGAACCCTGGATCCTAGGTGAAAGTGTTCGTGGACTGAGTGCTCGCGGATACCATCTCCTCTTCCCCAGAAACGTGGGTAAGCCGAGAACATGTATCGTGGCAAGAACCGAGCTTAACGTGTTTTTCTCTTCTCGTTACAGCGACAAGGACCTCACGGTGGTGACGATCAAGGGAAGGAACGGAAAAAATCTACACCTTGCCTCGGCCTATCTCCCATACGAGGAAAAGGATCCCCCTTCGGAAAGCATCAGAGCCTTCATTCGGCACGTGCAGAAAGAGGGCATCGAAGGTGTCCTGGGGTGCGATGCGAATGCCCACCACTCCATATGGGGTAGTACGGGCTTTAACGAACGATAAGAGGCACTGCTGGACTACATTTTGAGCACAAACCTTATTCTGTGTAACAGGGGAGAACACCCCACTTTCCGGAATAAGGATCGGGCCAAGGTTATAGACATAACCGTAGCGCTAAGCAGAGGCTCTCTGACCGTCGACAACTGGCATGTATCCACCAAGTGCTCCTTTTCGGACGACTACAAGATACGGTTCGATGTCAACTGGTGCAGAGAGAAGCCGACTCCCTATAGGAACCCTAAACGGACAAACTGGGAAAAATTCGCAAGAACAGTCAGTCAAACACTCCCCGATCCTCCGGACGCAGAGTTGTTGCAGCCTGGCGCACTTGAAGAATGCACCCAGACTATAACAGACGTGCTAAGCAGGGTGTTTCTTAAATCCTGCCCGGTTAGTCGACCTCCAAAGCCCAACCACAAAGTGTGGTGGACATCGGAGCTCGGCCAGACTAGGAAGGAAACGAGGAAGCTCTTCATTAAAGCAAAATCGACCAACAAGCAAGAAGACTGGCACGCCTACCGACTGGGTTTTTCTAAATTCAAAGGAGCGTGACGGAAGGCAAGAAGAGACTCGTGGGCTAAATTTTGCGAGGATATTGCCAGCACCAGTAAAGCGTCCAGACTTCGACGTGAGCTGGCTAAAGATCCATCCAACCCGGAGTTACTATGTAATCCGGACGGAACTTTCGCAAAAAACAGCCAAGAGTCTCTGGAACTGCTGGTGAATACGCATTTTCCAGGTTGCCTAGAGGCTGAACCAGAGGTCGGGTCAACTGAGCTACAAATCAGCGAGGCACCTGGGGAAATAGACACGACGATGATTGACGAAATCATCACTGAGGAAAAGATATTCTGGGCTATCAAGTTATTCCAACCCTTTAAATCACCAGGACCGGATGACATCCGACCAGTCATGTTGCAAGTATCGATCTTGAATCTACTGCCATGGCTGACCAAGATTTTCAAGGGAGATCTCCTCACTGGTTACATCCCAGAAAGCTGGCGAGAGGTGAGAGTGGTCTTCATCCCCAAGGCAGGGAAGATAAACCACAACTCTCCGAAGGACTACAGACCCATCAGTCTACCATCGTTTCTTCTGAAAACGATGGAAAGACTCCTGGATACTCACCTGAGAAGCAAGCTCACACCACGAATGTTCAGCGGTGCGCAACACGCCTACCTTAAGAGTAGATCTGTTGACGCCGCACTACATGAAGTGGTAGGGAGCATTGAGGAATCGCTGAATCAGAAGGAGTTTGCGCTTGCGGCCTTCCTCGACATCGAGGGAGCTTTCAACAACGTCAGCACCGAGTCGATTACGGCTGCTCTTGCCAATATCGGCTCACACCCGATGATTACTCACATGCTTAGCAGCCGAGTGATCAACTCCACTCTCTGTGCAGGCAACGTAAGAGGAAGAACAACGAGAGGCACTCCGCAAGGGGGAGTCATATCCCCGCTTCTTTGGAAGCTGGTTCTCAACGAACTTCTTCTTACCTTGAAGTTTAACGGATGTAGGGTGTCAGCATATGCAGATGACCTGGTTCTAATGGTAACGGGTAAATTCTTACCCACAATCAGTGAGCTATTAGAATCTGCTCTTGCCAGAACCCTAAGATGGGCACACCAGAACGGTCAACCCACAGAAGACTCAACTGGTGCTGTTCACAAGGAAATACAAGATCCCTGAGTTCACACTCCCATCCATTGGGGGAACGCAGCTCAATCGGGTCAACGAAGCGAAGTATCTGGGCGTCGTTCTTGACTCGAAACTCTCTTGGAAGAGAAACTCTGAGGAAAGAATGAAGAAGGCATTAGGCGCTTACTATGCCTGCAAAAAGACCTTTGGTAGGAAGTGGGGACTGCAACCGTATATCATTCATTGGTTATACACAGCAGTCGTCAGACCTATCCTTACCTATGGAGCGCTGGTATGGCGGAAGGCGGCCAACACCAAATCCCACCTAAACATCCTCCATAAGGTACAAAGAGCAGCTTGCCTGGGCATTACAGGATACCTGCGATCCACACCCCAGGCGGCCCTGGATGTAATCTTGAGCCTGGAACCAGTAGACACTTTCCTGAAGTGTGAAGCTTCGAGAAGCGCAGTAAGACTCCGGGAACTGAAACTTTTCAATGCATCTACTTCAGGCCACAGCAGTATCCTACAGGAAGTAGGAATAAGTACAGAGGCAAAGGGAAGTGATTACTGCATACCAGTTCAGAACTGGAACGACAACTTTGGAACACGGTTCCCAGAGAGAGAAGAATGGAAGCAAGACACTACCATCAGGGAGAACGAGCTATCCATCTATACACACGGTTCAAAAACGGAAGAAGGCACAGGAGCAGGCATCTTCTCCGAAGAACTTGCGACACAGCTCTCATTCCGTCTACCAAACTGGTGAAGCGTTTTCCAGGCAGAGATTTATGCTATCTGGCAGGTGGCTAAATTAATATACACCTTGGATGAAACTCCAAGGAACATTTCAATCTTGGTCGACAGCCAGGCGGCTATTAAGGCTCTGTCATCAAACGCAACAAAGAGCGGCCTAGTCCGCAGCACGGCAAAAGCACTGAACCAAATCCAACAGCACTCTATCACCCTCGTCTGGGTACTTGGTCACGCAGGCATACCGGGCAACGAGGGAGCAGACGAGTGCGCTAGGAACGGCTCAGCGCTGCCAGCGACGCAAGCGGTTACGGACATTCAAAGACCCCTGCAGGACATCATGACGGAATTGAAGTGGAGGGCCAGAAATAGGGCAGAACGACAATGGGACCTCGCACCCGGTTGTCACATCTCCCGATCACTCTGGCCAAGATACTCACCCAAATGAACTTCCCAACTCCTGCACTTTAGCAAGAACAGGATGAGAACTATGGTAGGAGTCATAACGGGGCACTGCACCATCGGTGAAATGGCCACCAGGATGCGCGTGTCCCACCATGACTTCTGCCGTAGCTGTGGGAACGAGGAGGAAATAGAAAGCATCCATCACCTTCTATGCGACTGCCCTGCACTTCTTAGGAAACGCACCCAGCATCTGGGTAAAGCATTCTTTGAAGACCTGGGCAGTCTGGCAAATGTGCTCCTAGAAGACCTGGCTCTTTTTGTAGACTCCTCAAAATGGTTCAAATAGAGAGTTTGCGCAGAATCTGACCGTCAATTCCCACTACCCCTCTTCTCCCACTCCCCATACATGTCCCATACATGCCTATCTGCCTATCTATGTCTATCTCTTACCATCTCTGAGATCTAGCCTTTGTACGAAAAGAACGTTGTGATCCTTAAAAATAGTTTAGATGTTTATAGTATTTAAGTATTTCAATACAGTTTTAAAGATCTCTCGCTTGAAATGCAGAAAAAATGGTAATTGCTGCGACGGGGAAGTCACCACTACCGGCATTCAAAGCAGTATATATGGGGGTGACCTGGAAATCTCTAGAGATTTTGGCATCGGTTGGTTTGCACATCGCTCGAGAAATCCGTCGGTGTCCCAGAACTTTCAGAGATTTCGTTTTCTTCGAAAGTCTAGTTCGCAAATCTAGGTAAAAGGTGTGTGAATAAGATTATGGTCTACTACATAAATAGCACTGTTTTTGCGAAGGTTCGTGAAGTCGCTTTTAGTTGGTTTGTGTATTGGCTATGGTTGGTGTACGATAATCTCTTAACAAAGTTCGAGAAGTTTGAAGCCAACCGAAAGAGATTTCTAGGACACCGAGAATTGGTTTTGGGTTGGAATAGATTTCTGGAACACTGCCGATTACGACGGTTTGAAGTACTGTTAGGCAAACCATTGCACTGGATTATTTGCTTGTTACTTTGTAATGTATTACCTTTTCGTCACTAATTTGCTGCGCTACAAAAAATCAACCGCAAGTGGCCCGCGAACGGACAATGGATTTCTGACGATATTAATGGAAACCTGCGGCCAGGTTCAGGTGAGCAACTGTTGGCATCGCCAGTTGTTTTGTATAATTGTGTTAGGGATGGGGGATAGTCGATAGATTACGCATAACCCACCCGACAAGTGGTATCGAGAACGGATCCGTTTTCGACATTTTCTCGAAGGTTTCTCTCACAAAACTATCGAGAATGTGTTCCGTTCTCGGCAGTGCTGCAAAATCTACGTATTTTTACGTAGATCTACGTATTTTCAGCCCCGATCTACGTATCTACGTATAGAGCTCCCAAATCTACGTATTTTTTTTAAATTGTACAAAAAAAAATTTTAGCAAATTTTTTTTAGATATAAACAAGAATTTAAATGTTTAATTTAAAAGTAAACGAGTAATTTGCAATTTACCAACACTAACAGTGTGCTAGCAGCAGGCTTTAGTCAAGATGTTGCCTAATGTTGCCAGAAAGAACAGGCTGGCAACGATATTCATTATTCTCAGCTGTGCAGCACATGTAAATTTTTGTCGCGATAAAAAGTTCCTAAAGTTTGTTTGTTTTTATATTGATCTCAAATGGAAAACTACTCTTCTATAAGCAGTGAAAGCGATAAGGAGCAATCCACCACTTCCACAAAGAAACGGAAACGCCACTATGACATGAAATATTCGGATAGTTGGGAGCACGACAAAAAATATTGCGGCTGGCTGAAAAGAAGCGTCAAAGGTTGCAATTTTTCCCTTTTGCAAAATTTGCAAAATAGACTTAAAATGTGGTGCAGGTACAAGAGTTCTAGATAATCACGTAAATTGTACAAAACATAAGAACAACGAGAGAAGTATGTATTTTGTTTATTCATTTGTGTCTGTTGTCTTCGAGTTTGTTATGTCTGTATCTTAATTTATGTTTTTATGTGTTTTTAACAACTTGTCCTTGTGCAGGAGGAACTAAACCCAGTGTTTATTCAACAAACGTTATACATATTTTTAATGCATATATATAAATATTTTTAATACATTAATTTCAAGGCGTCCTAACTCTTCAAAAAAGCGGAACCATTGATTGTGCGAATTTATTATTATTTCGGCAAAATTGTCTTAAGTTTTTTATTGAGAGTCTTCGTCAAATAAAAAAGCGCTTCCCATTTAACAACGAACACATGCAAAAAATGAAGCAATTGCAGTTCTTAAATCCTGCGGTATTCTTAAACAAGAAATTAATACGCAACATACCATCGATTACACAAGCTGCACTTTCATTTCCAGGTAACTACTTTAAAATTTATTGTTTTATATAACCTCTAATAAACATGCATTTTCATGACAGGACTGTGCACGCGAAATTTCAATGAGCTCGACAGGGAGTGGCGTATCTTACGGAATACAGATCTGCCCTTTAATGGGGAAGATGCTAAGGAAGTAGAGATTTGGGCGTATATTGCAAATATTAAAAAAGGTGATGGTTCCCTTCTTTTTCCTTTTTTGTCAGAGTTTGCTCAAAATATTTTAACATTGCCGCATAGCAGCGCAAATGTTGAAAGAATTTTTTCTGAGATAACTTTAATTAAAACGAATAAAAGGAATTGTTTAGGCACAGAAACCCTAAAAGGATTATTATTCACAAAAGACCATTTAAAGCAAATATCATCTGAGCCATCGAAAGAGCACCTAAGCTATTTTAATAAAAATATTCACTCCTAAATATTAAAAAAAATGTTAATTTTATTAATAAAAACTTATATGTAAACAAATATGGCATATATATAATTAAAATACCCTTTATAATTGGCTTTGTTTGACTTTAAAAAAAAATACGTAGATCTACGTATTTGACCAAATTTTGGCTACGTAAAAATACGTAGATTTTTAGTTCAAGCTACGTATAAAAAAAAATTTCATTTTGCAGCACTGGTTCTCGGTCCGAGAAAGTATTACCTTTCGCTCAGTTTGTGGCAGCAAATCATAAGTTCTCGATATCCGATTTCGGATCCGTTCTCGACACTTTCTCGAATTCGAAAACGGATCGAAAACTAATCCGTATCCAATACGTTTTCGCTATCGAGAAAGTGTCGAGAACGGATCCGAAAACGTGTTGAAAACGTTTAGTTTCGTTGAAAAAATGTTTTGTTTCATCCCATTTTGTTTCCCAAATAAAAACTTGGCATTTTTGTTAGTTTTGTATATTTATTTATTTTATTTTATTCTGTATCATTAAACTGAATCACAGGACTCGTAATATAAATATTTATTAAAAAAATAGGGGAAAATTAACTTCGGCTCCGACACACATTTTATATTAAATTAACTACATTCTCTGCTAGCTGTCCCAGAAGCAGCGTTATTTAAATGTTTAAACTCGTTGATATACTCGCGTCTTTTTTTTATTGGCATTTTATCTTAATTTTATTAAACACTTTTATGAACAAACACCGAACTGACCTTTTGAAGCCAAATTTTTTCACAAATGACCTGACGCCGTCGTCAGCACAAAGTCAACAGGCAATAATTCGGCAATTGCAACAAAAACAACATTTTCGGAAGTGCGTTGTGTTGTTATTGTTTCGCAGCTGAGTTTCTGTGCATTTTTGTTTTTCCTTTGTTTCTCTTCTTTGCTGCTGTCACATATAGAGAAAACATAGCTAATGTCCGTTTGAAATCCGCATCTCTTAAGAAAAACGGATTTCGATTATAAGAGAAACTATCGTAATTCTCGTAGGTCCGGATACATACGAGAAATTGTCGAGTGGGAAGCCTTAGTGAGCGATAGGCGGATGGACATGTATGTGTGAGCTCACGGTAGTGATGGCATTGTGGACCTAAAGGGGCGGGAATTTTTGAGAAAAAAGGGAAAAGCGTCCTCTGGTTTCGGATAAAGCGGAGCTTCTTGCCATCTCGCGCAATTTGGAATGGAATAGATAGCGGGATTAGGCCATGTCAAGGCGAGCCAATAAAGGGAGGACAAATGCTTGGCGTAGCAATAGTCCGAATTTTAAGATCGGCCGTTAAAGTGTACGTAGTACTAAATAAAAACAAATAAAAAAGGAAAATTAAAATTATTTAAATTCAATTTTAGTTAATTTGTGCTGCCCTAATATTTTTTCTGCATTAATTAAAAGTGGATATTAAATCTAAAAACAATAAAAACGCGAGTTTGGGAAATTGTGTAAATAAAAAAAAAAGAAAGTGTGGTTTAGGCAAAATGATGTTTTTCCAGCGTGGTCCGGTGAATGGATTTATCACCGGCCACCAGCTTTTTTTGGAGATTCTGTCATAGGCTGATGAAACCCTTCCATTGGTTTCGGATTGAGCATTTTTTTTTTTGGAGGACTCAGGCGTCCTGCGTGTCCTGGAAGAACCATTTTTTTTGGAGGAAACTGCCAGGTTGAAATCTTGGCTTGGCCATCCATATTACAAGTGTTTTTTTATACACTCTGGCCGTCGCCACACCCAAAGGCCTAGGCGAATTTTTTTTGGCCACCTTATATAAAATTGTGGCGGCCTCACAAGAAGCACTCAGCATTTTTCCTAAATTTTTTTAAGACAAAAAAAAGGAAAGAAAATTAATTTAAAGGTAAAACAAGAAAAAAAAATCCCAAATTCAGCTCAAAGCGATTTTTTCGATATATTCAATTATTATTTAATTTTATTTAAAATTCTTAAAATTATATATATTTAAGTAAAAAGTAAAATGGGCTTGTCAAGATGACACAGCCCCAAGGGGCCAAAGCCGAGCCTCTCTCAATCTTTACTATTTATTTATTGCTTATATCCACTATTTTCGTTCAAATTTAAATTACTTAAAACTATATATATTTATTGCTCATTTATATTGTTGGTTAATTCCATTACTTTTTGTAATTCTCCAAATGACCCTCGTCTGCTGATTCCAATTCACCCTGAATGCCACTTAGACCGTCCCAGTGGAGCTCGGTTAGGATAGGCAGAATAAAAGTGCACCTACGTTGCTCATAAGGGCAAGAAAAAAATATAAATATTCCCTTGAGATTAAAATTTTTTTATACATGAGAATTGTTATAGTTTTTTGAACAATAAATGTCACTTTAAAATGAAGTGCTAAAGTTTTCTGCTGGAGGAGAGAGGATGTGGTGAAAGCCTGGAGTAGGCTAGTCCCCTTGAGAATGGGTGATGTTTTGCAAGTAGAATAAGGCATCACAGGATGGGTGGGAGCGCTGTGGCAAGACCAGCCAAGCCACAAACCTGGGTTTGTTTTTTTTGTGTTTGTCTATTTTGGTGGCCGTAAGATTTGTTGTTGTTTTTTTTTGTTGTTGGAGTTTGCGAGTGATGAGATTAGTCGAATCGTGATTGTATGGACTGCGGGCAAGGGAAAGACCCCCCCAGAGATGCGCTGAGCCAGCCGGGTTGCCCATTCGAGGAAGAAGCAGTACCATAACACAATCAATTGGTACTTTAATAAATATCTCTATTTTGGTTTCTAAATATGTAACTTGTTCTTTTTTAGGTTGTACCCAACTTTGAACATATTCTGCTGGGGAATATGCCCCCTGCCTTGTCGCCAGAACAGGGAAAAATCTTTCAACGGACGTTAAGTACTTCTATCGGATAGCTAATGCGATTCATACCGGATACTTTTCAGAAGGTCTAAGCAACATGAAACCTGGGCCAATCGTTCATTCTCGTTGGTTAACCAAAGCTAGTAAACTTCTGCGATTGTATGTATCTACAAATTCAACATCCGAAAATTAATAATTTTGCCAACGTTTATTATGAAAGTTTACTACTGCACTAATTACATTGACATGATAAACTTGGAAAACGATTGCATTTAATCGGAGCCGCCATTCATTGCAAGCATACCCTATAACCATTTGCTGGAACACTAGAACTTGAAGATCCACTGCTTCCGGATCCGCAAATTTCTTCACACATTCAAGGAACCGAGCGATTTGGCAACTACTGACTAGTGTTTCATGTCGAACTATTGAAAAAATCGCGATGGTGTTATGGCAGTCACGGTTGAAAGTCGAATCGCAGCACCTAGGATGGACAGTAAACAAGACCTTAAAAATATGTAATTCTTTGCATGATGAATAACTCAAGTTTTAAAAACATCTAATTTTAAAGATCACAACGTTCTTTCCGTACAAACTCACAGATCTCAGAGATAGTAAGAGATAGAGTTTTGGCATGTATGGGACATAAACTTCTTATACTTGCAGGCAGATCAAGTTTATTTTCAATTTTTGACAAGCCCCTCCCGCACCCGAAATTTAGAAAAAACGTAAAATCTCCCACAGTTTGGGAATGATCGGATGAACGGTAGTCGAGTTATAATAAAAAAAAAATTATGCTTGGTGGCACCGGCCGCAGCGGCGATGAGCGGCACTTCACATACCTTAACACAATCTTTGCGAGGTACAGAGTGTTTCAGAGAGTCGGTCTTGGTCGACTTTCTAACTAGTATAACTTAATTTTAGCCCGTTACCATACGAAAAATTTCTTCTTAAAAAAGGCAAGCTCGATTTTAATTTAAGACCTTCTTAGAATTCGCCGTAGATTACGATTTTGACAACCGCTTTGTCGCGAAAAAAAGTGACGCACTCTATTATACATATCTTCTAAACTAAAAATTGGATTATATTAAGGGGGTTTCGCATCGTCAGCGATCGAAAGCAATCCCTTATCAGCAAACCGTTACCTACTCAACATTAAGCGACAAAGAGCAGAAGCCGAGATGTCGCGAGTTAATCGAAAAATATAAGCCAGACACTGGTCAGCTCGCAGACCGTCGAAACTATTTTTCCCCACTCCAGACCTTAAACAACGAAGACATGGATAATAACGAAAGTGATGCAGAGCAAATTATTGAAAAGACAATAACAAAAATACAAGTTCCCCCAATCACAGTTATAAAATGTTCACTACAAAACCTACATGATGTGGGCACAGTCCTTAAAATCACCGAATACTCTATTAAAAGAATTTCAATAGGCTTAAAACTTAATTGTGTCCACAAAGTTGTCTACGACAAAGCTTGTGATCATCTCAATACAAGATTCCAATTTTTCTCATACGCTACCAAAGATGAGAGACCCTACAAGGCCCTGCTTATTGGGCTTGACAAAATGGAACCCACTATTATTAAATCCAAGCTTATCCAAATGGGCCTTAAATGCATAGACGTCAAATTGGTCGAACATAAAATGCAGAACAACTCCACCTTTATACTGTACGTACGATACTTATAAAAAATAATATTCGCCATACACTGCTACCCCTCCCACAAACAAATATCATTGAAGTTATTGGCATTCAAACCTTAAACGTCTGTGAACCGACAAATATTTACTCCTGCTATTTGCCTGGTGGCCAATCAAACGTTACTAAAAAACAACAATTTGCTGATGATATTCGGAAGCTTACGAGTATAAATGGAAATTACATTCTAGGTGGCGATTTTAATAGTAGACACCGTGATTTGGGGTGCAACCGAGCAAACTGTTGGGGAAACATTTTGCACGAAAAATTAACATCCCTTTGTATTAACATGTCGTACCCCGCAAGCCATACTTTAGTCCCGGCCAGCTCTAGGTGTCAGGGCTCCACTTTAGATATTTTTCTATCAAACTCAGGCAATAGTATTAAATCACTAAAGTTCAGACCACCTGCCCGTCAAAATTTAATTACACAATCAACCAATAATTGAAGAAACTTTTAGATTCGATTATAAAAGAGCCAATTAGACTCTATTCGCAAGTCATCTTGGCCAAAACCTCCAGCCAGTTTTGCAAGAGACTATTACTCAACCTGAGCAAATCGATTCTATGATCGACAAGTTTTCTAGTGTTATCCAAGAGGCGAAGGAACGATGCATTCCTAAAGTGAAGTTCCAGTTTGATACTAAGCCCCTTCCGGCTCATATAAAATTATTAATAACACGCAGAAACTCCCACCGTCGTTACTGGCAAAGGTCCAGAAATATAGCCCACTTTGCAGCCGTTAAATGGCTAAATCGCTGTATAAGCACAGAAATAGCAACACACCGAAACAAGTCCTGGAATGCCTTCCTGTCCACTGTGGAAAAAGGCTCATCTCCTTTTTGGAAAGTTGCAAAAATAATAAAGAAAAAAACTTCAAGCATCCCAACCCTCACCGTTGGAACAGTACTATAGAACTATACCACACCAGAACAAAAATGTGAGGCACTCGCCTAAACCTTCTTGACAAATCACTCAAGTACGAATTGTTTAAGCTATCCAGAAACTGAAGCTGATGTTGAAAGCTGCATAAACCTACTAAATATTACAGAACTTAATCCCAATGAAAATTACCTTACAAATTGTAAAGCAGTCTCGAACATAATTAAAAATCTTAAACAACGTAAAGCTTCCGGTCTTCCGCGCAATGGAGTCCGCTTCTTGACCGTTATTATAAACGCATGTCTCCGACTTGGATACTTTCCACAAGTCTGGAAAACATCCAAAGTTGTTCCAATCAAAAAGCCAAATAAACCTCCTGAGTCTCCTTCCTCGTACCGGCCTATTAGCCTCTTGTCTGCAGTCAGCAAAATATTAGAAAAGATCATCAAAGAAAAAATTTCTTCTTTTGTCGATGATACTGATCTACTTCCAAATGAACAGTTCGGATTCCGTAGGGAACACAGCACAATCCATCCGCTAGCCCGAATCAAAACGATTGTTAGACAAAACTTTAATAGGAAGAAGTCCACAGGTATGGTACTGTTGGATATAAAATCAGCTTTCGACTCCGTATGGCACAATGGACTTATTTTTAAGATGTCAGCACTTAACTTTCCCACAGAACTAGTTAAAATTATTCAAAGCTTTCTTAGTAAGCGATTGTTCTTGGTGTACATTGGACGTGCTCATTCCGATGCAATTGATATCCCTGCAGGATGCCCGCAGGGTTCCGCACTTGAGCGACTGCACTGCCTCAATATTCGCTGACGATACAGCAATAATAACAAAAGGACTATTACCATCAGAAATAGAACTAAACCTGCAGGTGGCATTTGACACCCTCCAATCCTTCTTCACTAGGTGGAAAATACAGGTTAACACTGACAAAACTCAAGCCATATTCTTCTCTAGAAAAAGATTATCCAGATATCTTCCAAATAATCATATAGATCTGGATGGTACTGACATTCCCTGGGAAAAAAAGTCCGCTACCTAGGAGTTATCCTAGACACTAAAACAAACTTCAAGGACCATATAGGGTTTACAATCGATAAAGTTAACACTCTAACCAGAATACTGTATTCCTTCATTAATAGGAACTCACGATTGTCTATTGTTCAGATCCATATTCCAGGCAGTTATTTTCTATGGAGCCCCAGTGTGGTCTGATGTGGCCAATTGTCATATCAAGAGATTGCAAATTGCCCAAAACAAACTTCTTAAAATGATCTACAAGCTCCCGTGGCATCATTCCACCTCCGATTTACACCACAAAGCCAATGTGGAACTTATAGCAGACAGGCTAATCCGCCTGACAGATAACTTCAATGATAGATGTAGATTCTCAACTTATAACCACATAAACCAAATAATTATGTAAATATAGATATAAGTAGTATTAAGTTTTTATCTTAAGAAGGATGGGTTTTTTTTTGTTCTTTAAATTTTTCCCTAAATATTATAATAAGTAATGAAATGTAAAACAATAATATATCCCACACCTACAACATAGCAGAATAGGTCCCTAAGCCTGAACTCTTGAGATATATATTAGAAGCATACACATGTAATATCAAAAGGATGCAATAAATTGAAAAAAAAAAAATTAAGGGGGTTTTGTTGCTTGGCAAAAAATTTTTTTCGATTCCTTATTGCATTTTTTTAAAGCTTGGATATTTGAGAATATCGTCCCAAAAGGATTTTTGAAATTCGAAATACTTTAGAAGATGTAGCCCTTTTAATGACCCAAAGTGACCCGATTTGCCTAGCAACTGCCAACTTTAAACGCGTTTATCTCGAAACCACGCCACACTAAACTACAAAAAATAATGAAACTAGGGACCGAACAAATAACTCCTTTTTATATAAAAATCAGAACATAATAATTATTTTTGAATTTTATTTGTTTCCCTCGAAGGCTGCTGCAGATTGAGGATTTCAGTAAGAAGCATTACTTAATATTTAGAGGATTAGACGCGCAGAACTATCTTCACGAGGCTGTAAAAAACCTTATGCACTCAAAGCTGAAGATCACAGAGCCTTATCAAATTGAGTCTACAAGGAAACTAGGTGTAACCAACGGAAAAATGTCTGTGATGGTCGAATTTGGCTCGACATCAACAGTATTCTCGGTCCTCAAGTCATCGACAAGGACCTGAACAACAAAAGGCAAATACAAAAAAGGAAGATGCTAGATATGCGAAGGGAAATTCTGGGCCGCAACAACGAAAAAAGGGGTGCTAGTGAGAGATGACACGCTACTTATTGAGAACATACGGTTTTACTGGAACTTGCAAGGTCAACTCATGGGCGAAAATCTCATGGGCGAAAATCAGCGTGCAGAGGAAGCATTCAAAACATTGTATGGGGTAAACTTCAACATAAATACGAACTACGAGGAGTTAGCAAAAAATCTTAATAAACCCCAAAAAAACTAAACAAATCCATTAGCCATAGCCTACCCACCCATAGATTTAAGATTTTATCATACAATATCGCCGGATTACGTAGCAAACTCCTATTTAAGTCATTTTTTGATTACTTAAACAAGTTCGAAATTATGCTGCTCTTTGAAACCTTCATCGAAACCCGCTTTGAAGAATATGAAAACAACTTCATGGACTTTAAACTGCACTGGATCGCTGCGTGCCGTTCGGCCAACAGAGTTCGTGCCAGTGGTGACCATCTTTACGGAGTGAAAAAAGAAACATCTAGGTCCTTCGGCATAAACTTCACTAAAATTGGAAACTCAACCGTTTTAAACTGCCAAATTACAAATGCTAGCTACTACATACTACTTGTATACCTAAATTGCAATAATTGGAAAAATGATTTTGAAAACCTGTACGACCTTTGCTTGGAAATTGGCCAAGAAAACATTTTAATTGCTGGAGACTGCAATGCTCGAGTTGGTACCCTACAAGGATTTACGGAAGACGCAGACTCAGTCGCAGGATTTGCTGGCTCATCTCGTATGTCTAGAGACAAAACAATCAACAGTCAAGGCCAGAAACTGATTGAAATGTGTGAAGTACTCAACTTACTGCTGCTAATTGGCTAAAAGCGATCCAGAAGGCGAATTCACCTTTATCAGCGGACAAATATGCTCTGTTATCGACTATTGCATTATACGTGGCCAGTGGCATGCCATTGTAAAGGATGTAATTGTAAAAGCCGAAATTTTCTCAGACCACATGCCCTTAGAAATTAAAATAGAGGTGAATGAGGGACTTACTGTGCAGCTTGCTGAAAGCAACCTACTCCTTAAATTAAAATGGCGTGACAGTTGTGGTCGTACCTATGTATCCAACCTAAACAGACAGCTTGCAAGCTGCCAATTAACAAATGGAGAACTAGGCGTAGAGTGCATCAGCGAATGCATTCGCAGAGCTGCAGCCTTTATGCAGAACACCCAAAACATCTCTCCCTCGCAGCCCTGGTTTGACACTGAGTGCACTCTTGCTCGCAAACATTCTTTCAAACTCCAAATATATGCTTTTTGTAGAACAGCCCAACAACCAATTTTCATATGCTTCTCCGTATTTGCGGGATGAAACGCTGAATGCAGAAATTTCCATCTCGGAGGTGTACCTAGCCATCAAGTCTGCAAACCCCAACAAAGCACCAGGAGTCGACCGTATCCCAGGAGAATTCTTCAAGAATGCCCCCCCATTGTGCATTGAGTTGTTAACAAACGCATACAATAAGGCCCTGTCATCTTGTAGCATCCGCAGCTGTTTTAAAGAAAGCATCATTTTTCCAATTCACATAAAAGGAGATCTAGGATTAGCTGAGAACTATAGAGGAATATCGTGCCTAAATGCATCCATGAAGCTGTTCACCTCTATCTTGCTAAGACGGCTAACAAATTGGGTAATTGAAAATAGTGCCCTCAGCGAATTCCAATTTGGTTTCCGCCGTGGATACTCGACCGTCGATAGCGTGTTCTCAGGAATTACCCAATCCTACCTGGACAAGAAAAGGAAGCTCTATATATGCTTTATCGATTTTAAGGCAGCATTCGATGCGATTAACCGTCATAGTTTATTTCTGAAACTAAGCCTTCTGGGAGTATCTACGAAATTCATTAACACCTTGATCAACCTATACGAAGAAAATACCTTTTCTGTTTGGGACGGAAGTGAGCTCTCGGACTGGTTCCCTAACAACACCGGAGTGAAGCAAGGATGCCTCCTCAGTCGTCTTCTGTTTTCCGTTTACATCGACGATATATCATCGTTCCTGCCAGGGGGGGTGGATGTAAATGGTCATAATCGAGGGTGTCCTGGAAATCTCTAGAGATTTTGGCTTCGGTTGGATTGCAAAACGCTCGAAAAATCCGTCGGTGTCCCAGAAGTTGGAGAGATTTAATTTTCTTATTAAGAAGTCTAGTTAGAAGGTGTGTGTATAAGATTATGGTCCAACTACAAAAACAGGGCTGCGTCGCTCGCAAATAATTGATAACAGATTTTGTTCAAAGCTGTATTAATGGTTTCAGACTTGCCAGCCCTGTTTGTGTCTTTGCTAAGTTCGCTAAGTTTGCGTAAGTTAGCGAAGTCGCATTGGTTGGTTTGTGTATTGGCTTTGGTTGGTTTCTCCAAATCTCTTAACAAAATACTAGAGGTTTGAAAGCAACCGAAAGAGAAATCTCTCTAGGACACCGAGAATTGGTTTTGGGTTGGAATTTGGTTGGAAGAGATTTCTGGGACACCTCCGAATGTAAAAACTTTGATGTACGCTGACGATATGGCGCTCCTGGCGGAGACCCCTGAAATGCTTCAAAGCATGATAAATAAGCTATACGACTACTGCCAGCTGTGGAGTCTATAAATAAATGTGAAGAAGACAAAGGTAATGGTGGTTAAAGACTGCCGTGGACGAACGCCTAGAGTCAATAAGTGGTTCCTAAATAACGCTGAGCTTGAGACAGTAACCAGGCTTAAATACCTAGGCGTCACCCTATCAGGGAACATGAATTTTAAGCCTCACCTCCAGGAGAAACTGCTGGACTCAAAGAAAGCGATAAACAGCACGTGGAAAAACTTTTTTGGAAAACCGCTCATCCTGCCAAGCACCAAATTTCGCCTGTTTGAAGCTGCTGTTAGGTCTGTAATGTGCTATGCATCGCAACTATGGGGGTGTAGCCAGTATGAAGAAGTTGAGCGCCTTCAAAGGATGTTCATTAAACGTATTTTCAAACTTCCAAGTACAACTCCTACTTACGCCATACACCTTGAAACCGGCCTACCATCGCTCCACATACACTGCCTCCAAACTCACTTCAAATACTTCCGAAGAGTCTTTGATATGCCCAGCGAAAGATTACCCCGTATTGTAGCAGGCATGATGTTAGCTAACAAAACTCAGGTGCTTGAAACATTGATATCGACCTTGATCGTCCAGAGTCGTGGGAAGCCTCTCATAAGCAGATTTTGGAAAACATCGAGTTCCGAGAGAGGGAAAACTTTCTACACCTAGCGTCCTTAAGTGAGTCCAGACTCATCTACAAACAACTGAACCACAACCTTGGAACTCTGAACTATTTTCAAGATCGTTTAGGAATTCGATCTATCTCCATGATATGCCGCGCTCGATGTGAAATGCTCAATCTGAACTATAGGCCGCATGTAAAATCCATCAGCACTGACTGCACTCTCTGCAACCTACATGTAACGGAGACTGTTGCGCATTTGAACGGGGTCTGTCCAATTTTGGGCGAACTACGCAGCTTGTACTTCAGCAAACCTTCCCTATCGAAAATCGAGATTATTGTTGGCTGAACGGGGAGCTGTCTTCATTCCTACAACATGCGCTGAAATACCGCCTTGCGATCTTAAATGAATATCCTTAAGTAGCCAAAAACCAAAATGTTACTTATTGTTCCTTTTAAATTCAAATTCTAATGTTTCTGTTTTAAATTTTGGAAATTATAAAATGTGTTCAATATGTTAAGTTATGGCTGATGGTTATAAACCAAGCCACGTTATACCAAAATAAACTACCACTACTACTACTATTTTTTCCCTCTTAAAATAATAATTATTATATGTTTGCATTTTTTTTTCGTCAATAATAATTTCGAAGTATTTTTGTCATATAAATCTAGTATACTATTGGTCGAGTCTTATTTGTAAAAATCCTTGATGATTTTTTTGACGAGTTTTATTTTTATTATTCAAGCATGATGATTATTCTTGATTTTTTTCTTTTCTAATCAAAGCATACAAATTATACAGAGATTTTTTTGTTTGAAATTAGAGAATATTAATCCCAATAAGAATTTGTTTCCGAACACACTTGGAATTTTCAAAGCAAGCTGTGAAATTGTTTTGTGTATTTCACATTTTTGCAACAAACGGCAAAATGTTCTATAGCGTAGTGCGCTTAGTGCTTAATTCATACAATGGGGTTGTGTGTTCGATCCCTCGTGCTAACCATCTTTTTTTACATTTTTTTATCGTTTGTGTGAAAAAGAGCCTTTTCTGATAGTACTTCGCACGCCCATATTCCGTAGAATCTGATACATCACTTGTACGTAAAAAAACTTCTGCTACAACCCACCCACTTGTAGGACTTGTCTGTTGTCGATCCCAAGACATTTTGCCCTCAACTACCGATTGGCTTCGATCGGTGCATTTCTATTTTTTTCCGAACAGTTTTAAATGAACTTTCAATTCCTAAAGAGAATGATTTTAAAAAACTTGGTCGAAATCAGTATCTCAAAACGAGCACTTGCAACGAAGTAAGCTTCTCGTTTCTAATAAAATCTTCACATTTTTAGTGACACGAAACAAAAAATTTTTCTTTTAGCCACCTTATTGTATGCATGGCAAAAAAATTTGAAATGTGTATAGAAAAAAGAAATTTCGAGTCAGACCTTTCTGGACTCGAACATAGGTATCTACGAATCGTGTCTAAGAATCTTACCTCTACACCAAGAAACCTAATTGTTAAGAAGATATAAATTGCATATATATATATCGATTATATTCTTTTTGTAATATTTTTTAAATAATACTCATATTCTTTTTGGCACATTTTTGGATTAATACTCATACCCTTTTAGCATATAACTATATCCGGGCTATAATTATATATATAGATATATTTTTTTAGTTATTTCGGCTCAGCGTAAGTCGAAATGCTCATTCATCGTCAACAATTATGTCCTGTGCGGCACGGTGTTGCCAAGACGAATTCAATACCCGATTTTAATAAAGAAATTACGTTAAAACGTTAAAATGTGAAGTACACAAAACAATTTCACAGCTTGCTTTGAAAATTCCAAGTGTGTTTGGAAACAAATTCTTATTGGAATAAATATTCTTGATTTTAAAACAAAAATCTCTGTATAATTTGTATGCTTTGATTAGAAACTCGTCAAAAAAATCATCGATGATTTATACAGATAAAGATCGACCAACAAATAGTATATTCGATTTATATGTAAAAATACTTCAAAATTATTATTGACGAAGAATAAAATAAAAATATTTAATAATTAATAGCGAATAATGTTTTTAATAAAAATCGAAAATAAAAAATCATGGTCTATCTGAGAAGCTGAACCGAAATTAATAGTGTCCATTCCAGCAGAATACCTTTTCTTTATTTAATCAAAAATTTTCAAAATAATAATTTTTTCGGTCCCAGTGCTGCCCATAACGAGTGCTGCCCATAATTGTTTTTTTCCTTATAGCTCAACTTTCGTTCATCCGATCTTTACCATTCTTTTGGCGGATCGATAAATAATCTTGATTACTAAATATGTCCAGAAGGAACGAACCTATTATCTACAAAACTGTGGAAGATATGACGTTTTCCCAATTTGGGGGGCAGATGGGGGCCTGGCAAAAATTGAAGTATAAGTATAAGAAGTGCAAGTATAATAAGCATATGTCCCACCTCTATCTCTTACCATCTCTGAGATTTTTTTTTTTTCATACGGACAGACGGACATGGCTAGATCTACTCGGCTGTTGATGCTGATCAAGAATATATATATACTTTATAGCAGAGGTCGCAACGACCGGTCCCCTCATTGCAGTTGTCTAAAAAAACCGGTTTGAGGGACGGTTGGGTGAGGAGAGAAACACATTTGTTTTGGTTTTTTCACTCTTGGTCTTTAGCCATCCTATTTGCAGAGACCGCTTGCTGAAAAGATCTTTTTTGAGTGTATGCTATCAGTGTGTGCTTCTTAGGCTACCGATATCAACGCACGTTTGTATGTATGCGAAAAACTATGTGTCAACCTACACTCCAATTCTCAAATTGCCAACTCCGTAATTTCCAAGGTTTACTTTTTTACTGCAATGTGGGTGGCCTTGGTTTGTCAGGAATAAGGCGGGCGGGTAGAGCGGCTTACGGTACCAATTAAATAGACGAGACCATCTTGTTAGTTACACTGAGTTTAATATAATGATAATATGTGCATAGCTTACATAGTTGATGAAAGATAGTTAATGAGTGATTAAATCTAATATGACATTTGCCGATGACGCCCGGCCGTTCTCAATCTGCCCGTCGAGCGCAGGTAATGTTCGATGCAACATGCTTCATAGATCACTGAGAAAAATCGGGTGACATATGTGAGCTCCTTCATTCTCTCTCGCACTGTTACGCTCTGCTCCACTTGACTTTGTTCACAGCAACCTTTTTGAAATAAGATTTTGGTCTCTCGGTCTTCAAATAACTCACACTTTGGGACCGCTTCACAGTGGGCGAAATGGCTTGTCTAGCGGAAGAAAGTTAATATCTCCTAAAATAATGAAGTTTTATGGTAGCGGTTTTTTTTCGTTGAACGATAATTAAAAAAGGAATAATTTGAGTAAGTTTTAACTTTTCCGATAAAATCTTTTATTTTATTATTTAATTATTATTTTATTTTTTTTTAATTAAAAATTTTTTTTGTTTATTCTTTAAACATTTTAAAAACAATTTAAAAATTAAATATTAATAATAAAAAATTATTTAATAATTAAAGACTTAAAGTTTAAAACATAAAACCTAAACTTAAAATAATAAAATTATAAAAAAAAAAATATTTTTTTATTCATCAAGGTAAGTTTAACATTGTGAAAATAGTAAAAATTAATCAATAATAATATAAACTATAAAAAAAATCTTCTGAGTCCATATTTAAGAGAAGACTTTCCCTCTATATTCATACCCATTTACATCCCCATTCATATAAAGCAGTAAGTGTTTTTTATATTTGACCAACAACAATTCAAACATTCATATAAAGCAGTAAGTGTTTTTTATATTTGACCAACAACAATAAACACATTCTTGTTACTTTCGACAATCCTAGTAATTGTGTGATCTAACAAAAGTTGCAAGGGAACCTCAGCAGAAAATTCAGTTACTCTGATTATATCAGGGTAGCACCGCTTTTTGGCAGATCGCAGAACGCCGTAAGTTGGATAAATGTTGGCTTTTCACACCAGCTTGCATTAGCTTGTACAAGTTCTTCGTGTAGCCTCCGTCAATGTACTTCTTCTAATGTGTACTGAATACTGAATAGAAAGTTGTGGGCCGGACTCAACGAATTTCTTAATTTTGGTTGATGAACTCGAATCTGTGTCTAGCATTGTCATAACTTGCGATGCACTTTGTTTACCAGCTTTATACAAGCTCGATCCGATTAGCTCCGCAATTTTTATTGCCTTATGTTTCATGTGGCATTCTGCGAAGTCTTTTTTGGTCGTCCAGTTGAAATATTTGTCTCAAAAAAAACAAGCATTCCATCCAACCAATCCTTGTTTTTTGTCTCAATCCTAGTACTTCTCCGATAACACTGCGTATATTTTTCGGGGGCATGAAATAACGCCAGGTGAAATAAAGCCCCCGGGCGTTATTTCACCCCTAAAAGTGAAATAAAGCCCGCGAGCCTTATTTCACTTTCAAAAGTGAAATAACGCCACTAATGAGTGTGTAATAAAGCCCGCGGGCTTTATTTTCCTATTCCAGTTTTCACTTATGACAAGTAAGTATGTAGTACCGACGCTGAGGACGGCTTAAGACATTTAATGTTGAGTTCGTTGAATGTAAAAAACGGAATAGGCCAGTATAACTCCTAAAGCAACTAAATTTGGTGAGTAAAGTTTGTTTCCTTTTGAGTATCGGGTATATCAGAGTCGAACAAGGTCGATTTTAATCTTTCTATAAAAGATTTTCAATCACCTTGCCCATTCTTTTTTTGCATACTTCTGAATTTGTATGTGTTTTAGGCGTATCTTTAAATTTTTGTAAGTTTACTAATGTCACGTTATTGATATTTGCTTCTTGTTACTTTGCATTATCATAGTAAAGAGACCGCAGCAATGTAAAATAGCTCATTGATGTGCTTAGTATCTGGAAAATACAAATAAGGTTAAAAATATAACAATAATTTTAAATAAGTACATTCGAACATACCGCAGTGAAGCTCTGCAGAGACAGGGTTGAAAATTTAAATGTTGTTATTCTGACAGGTCGTTGACTGCATAGTATCATAAACTGCAGGTTTGTGCGAAACTCTTTGGTGGTGGGCATGCAACAAGTAGTAAGTCCTCTACTTGGGCTTTCCCAATGACATCCATAAAGATGCCATGCTGTCATTGTAGACTGTTTGGTTAGAAAATGTATTCAATAAATACCATGGGTTATAGACATGTATAAATAAGCGACTCCAACTTACATGCTGTATTAATGTGTCGCCATTCCCACACAGTATATATAATTGTGATATTGATGAGGATATATACACGATAAACTTAACGTAGTCACCAATGAACATGTTTTTTCCCTATATGTGAATACAATTAAAATGTTTAAAACGCTACAGTTGAAGTTATAAAGTGTAAAATTTTGATTCAGTATTTAATCGCTTGCTTAACTCTTAGTTAGATTAGTGAAATTATTTCGCTGTTATTTTTGTAGTTTGATAAGTTCAATAGATTAGTGAATGATTACAGAGAGATGAGGGAACAAAGGTCTAGTGGGTGCCCATTAACATAAGTTTTGCGACAAGATCTTTAGATGCTCAGCGTGTGCATTGGTTCACCTCCACGTCATACCAACCCGTACGATCTCAACCAGTCCAATAAACAGTGGGCGGAAATGCCTTTTTTTTGGCATAAACTCCAAAAGTAAAGAAAGAAAGTTGAAACTGCAAATATTTGATGCCTATATTATAAGTTAATTTAGATTTTTTTTTGGCGATGCGACCACGCATCGTTATTTTATTTTTATTTTTATACATTATCTACTAATTCTAATTCAAATGTAAAATGTTCTTTAACTTCGAGATCGCTGTCATCATCTGCTGTTCCGTCTGCTACCACAAATGGGGGGTGCCTCCAAAAGCGCGATGGCTTCTTTTGAAAGTTAATGTGACTTGACAATTTTTTTTTAAAAGATATACTTGAGAGAACTGTTTAGAAGAATCCAAAGCTCGGTGGAGCACGTGTGTTAGGATGTTCAGCCGGCTTTTTTACTTCCTATCATGCGATCAATATTTATTACGAACCTCAGATGCGCTTTCTCCTAAGCAATCAACTGGAAGTACAGATGCTTGAATAACACTAGGCAACAAGGTCTAGTATATTGGAGGGTTGGTAGTGATTCTAGATGATTTTCGTGTGCTAAGCAAGACTTCGTTATCAAAAATTTTCCGTCACGTCGAGATTTTTAGTAATTTGAGCTAAAAGTTGCTAAAAGTGCCTATTTTGACCCTTTATACAAGGTGGGCCAAAAGAAGTCGCCAAAATATAAAGAGGTAAATATTATATATATTCTACATCTGTGTTGTCCACAAATGTCAAAACAGATCTGACTTTGGCGGCTATTTGTAAAAATTAGAGCATCTTCCAATAGGGTGACTTCTTTTGGCCCACCTTTTAGAAGCGTTTTTTCGGGGAATAGATTCTTTTGTTTGGACTCTCTTTGGTACCATCAGAAAGTACCACTCCTTAGCTTTGAAATAAGCTATCCCAAACAATTCTGCGAAATTTTTCAACGGCGATATACCTCTTTTAGCACTTATGTAAGAATACCAAAATATCCTATATATTTCAGGTGCCCGAAACTATGCAATGGGTGGTGGTGATGGACAATTTCTGAAAACGCAGTCTTGCTAAGCAAACGAAAATGATCGAGAATCACTACCAACCCTTCCATATACTGGAACAATTCGAATTTTGTTGCCTTGTGTAATCTGCGCACCGTGAACTTAAACCTTTTGTGTTGTTGCTGTCGTTGGAAGCCACGGATATTTTCTCATGTGCAAATGATGAGATTCTTTACAAAATAGTTTTAACTTATTTGCAATTAGTAGTTGTAGTCTTTTATTCGCTTATTTCTTAAAAAAATTGCTTACATATTACCAAATTTTAAAGACCTATTTATATAACCTTAGTGGCTTGGTGTATAGACCGTCAGCCACATCTTCTTCTCTTTCCTATGCTGGTACTACACATGGCTGCCAAGATCGTCACAAGATACCACACGTAGAAGATACGAAGAACATCAGTCTTATCTTTACATAAACATAGGGTTTCTTACATACAGGCCCGTCGAAAGGGGGTGGGACCGGAGTGTTTTCCCCCCGGTTCCGGACTTCTGAGAGGGGCCCGGAACCCGGATTTTTGGCGAAAACTTAAATAAATTATGTTCAACATGAGAAAACCCCCCGGGCCCGGAATCCCCTTTCGACAGGCCTGCTTACATTTATTGATTAATTACAAAAGACATGGAGAGAAACATAAAATAATGCACTACAAAACTAAAACTCTTCGATTTAAATTTTTCTATAAGCTATTGCTTGATCTATGAAGTTGGCAAGCTTTGACCAATTTTCACCATTACTTCCATTTAAAACATCTATACATAATCTCCACCTCAGTTAGACATGTCTTGTTGAAATATCTTCATTTAAATTCCCGCAGTACTGGGCATCTTCCAATAAAATGTTGCATCGTCTCATCTTCATTGAGATTACACAGATTGCATTGTGTTGACCGGGTATTATTAAACGAATTTCCCTTTAACCATAATAGGCCTCCACGAGCTTTAATTACACAAGTATACAAATATTTAATTGTTTTCTCATCCTCGACAAATGTATGTCATTCCATATATAAATTCACATGCTGAATCCGAATCTTGAGTTAAAAAATTTTTAAGTAGAACAGATTTCGAGATAATCCCAAATTATCGTTTTTAGCATTTTTGAAAAAGGTCA
The DNA here is from genome assembly GCA_018904265.1 of Lordiphosa collinella. NCBI lineage: Eukaryota > Metazoa > Arthropoda > Insecta > Diptera > Drosophilidae > Lordiphosa > Lordiphosa collinella. The sequence goes on along the minus strand of JAEIFV010000092.1, from coordinate 171,084 downwards.
TCCCGCTTAATTACAAATATCTCAATTATGATATAACTTATGAATAAGTTTAATATACCAAATCAAAGCGAATAAAATGATCTTTGAATCATTCATACGTTGTCTTATTGTCAAACTTGTAGTGTGGATGCTATTTACAAAGATATCGAGCATTTCGTTTCACTTTCATCGAAAATTTGGAAAACTCGTTATTTACACCGTTATTGTGACTACCAAAAAAATTCTTAAAAGTTAGTTTCTCTTTTGGTTGATATAAAATAATATATAACAAATTAAAAAGTGTTCGCTTATCACAATCTGTTGGAAATTTTAGAAGCTATTAGCATTTATATAAACAATTAGCAATTTCAGTTTTACCGTTCAAATGGTATTAAATGATATCTATGGTCTGTTTTGCTCCGCGATTGTCTGCGCAATTTTTGAATTTGTTGAAGAGCTTTTGAAGTTCAGCACAGACACTAATTGTTCCATTGTAAAATGATTTTGGTCCGATTCCTAGGTAACAAAGTGACCGACATGGTGTCACATGAAAGATCCATATTCCAAACTGAACTTGAACATGACTCATCTGAATCAGCCGATGACTCAGAAAACACTCAAGATCCCAAAAGAGAGCGAAATCCCTTCTGCCAAAGTGGGCTAAACGCTCTAATAAGAGATCTAGATCTTTCAAAAGAAAAATCGGAAATTTTAGCATCAGGTTTTCAAGAACGGTATTTGTTAAAGGATGATTTCCAAATAACGTATTATAGGGATCGGCAAAAGCGCTATGGTAAGTATTATTTAAAAAAATTGTTATTGCAATGATTTGTGTGGTTTATATGAGGAGTTTAGCTAAATTATCGACGGTTGCAAGCTCAGTCTAAAAGCTTTATTGTTGCACCAGGGAAACAGCAAGCCTTCGATACCTCTAGCGCATGCCGTTAATATAAAAGAATCCTATGAGTCAATGGTCATATTGCTGGATTTGATTAACTACAAGGAACATAACTGAAACATTTGCGCAGACCTTAAAGTGGTTGCAATAGTTTCAGGACTGAAACAAGGAAATACTAAACAGATGTGTTTTTTTTTGTAAATGGGACAGTCGAGCACGCAACGAGCATTACGTTCGAAAAGAATGGCCGGACCGAACGAGTTACATAGTAGGCCAAGAAAATGTACTGCCACTCCTTCATATAAAACTGGGATTTATATTTGTTTAAAAATATTGTGAAGGCTTTACAAAAAGATCGCCGTATTTGCATATTTGAAGAGCGTGTTTTCTAACCTTTCCAAGGCAAATATAGAATAGGGTGTGTTTAACGGGCTGCAAATTAAAAAACTTATGGAGAACTCCAAATTCAATTTAATGTTGTCCAAGGATGAGGAGGACGCATTGAATTCGTTTTGTTGTCACTTCATTTCTTGGAAATTTCAAAGCTCCTAACTACAAAGAAGTCGTCGCAAATTTAATAAGAAATTAGGTAAAGTTTGTATTTTATATTAAAGTTTTCATTATATTCAAACGCTACACATTGCATTGCAAACAGCCGTGAAAATGTCGTGGAAATTCATTTTTTGGATCCTCATTTGGATTTCTTCCCTGAAAACCTCAGCGATGAGAGTAATGGGCATGTTGAACGATTTCATAAGGATTTGAAGAATATGGAACGCCGCTATCAAGGATTTTGGGATAAGGCCATGATGGGTTACTTTTGTCGGTATCTCACGCGAGAGGAAAACTGTGCACACAAACGGCGGAGCAAATCGGACCCTAGACATATTAAATACCATTTGAACGGCAAAACTGAAATTGCTCATTTAATAACTTCTACAAATATTGCAAAATTCTGCCGGCGTCGCAGTAGCACATATATAGAGAGAGAGAATATGTGTATTCTATAAATTCATTGGTGTCCAAACTTTAGTTTGTGTTTGAATCGCACGCATTTTATTTTTTCAGTGTAAAGCAGCAAAACGTCACCTTGCCTTTGTGTTACGCTGCTTCGCACACAAGCAAACGCTTTCATTGTGTGAGTTTGGACACCACTGCTTTAGAGAGCAAAATTTAATGAAATCTATAGGCACTTTTTTAGGAAAAATCCTGCAAAAGAATGATAAAAATAAGAAAAATGGTGATTGCTCGACTTTGCTTTTGAAAATATCCAAATGAAATATGAGTAAATTTAATATTGGCGTAAACTAGTTTAATTTATATGTTTCCCGACAAAAATGTGATCGAAAAAAGTGTAAAAGTACTTAACTTTTAATTTTTTGGTCTCGGTGGACCTTTCTGTGGAAATGCCCATATGCATCAACTTCGTCGGCGCTTTCAGATAATCATTAAGAGGTGATTGATCAGCAACCGACGAAATTTGAGCATAAATATTTGTTGAATCTGAATATGGGTTTAACGAGTAAGTAATACAAAATTTTTTCAGCTTAGGATTTGGCATTACGTTAAACCTTGGCTCCAAAAATATGCCACCCAGAAAAGAATTGTTTTCAATACAGGACTTTTCGCTTTTTTATTTCCTGAATTCGCTAGAGTGGACGTATTACAACTTGCAGTGTGACCAAATGGAATAAAAATCACCCAAAACTAGATTTTCGGCTTGAAATTTAGTTGTGGCCACCTTAGTTGGTACTAATATGCTTACAATTTCGCGAATTGAGTCTCTCAATTTTCAAAAATCTTAACAAATAAACGATGAAAGACCACTGAATTTCTTATGTATTTACTTATGTGTGTATGTACATATAGTAAGGGATTCTCTACTAATATTGCGATAAGAGTACTCGTCTAACAAAGAAAGATCGACAATTTGTACATATATGGCGTTGGCCCGTGTTGAAGTTCTCGGCACATGTACATTTACAATACATGCACATACATATTTTATTTTATTTCTAATGTAAATACATATGGATGTATGTATGTAAAACAAATCAATTAATGTACGAATATACGTTATGCACCTTATAGAAGCAGCGATATGTTCGTGCAAGTCATTTAACAGAGGGGTGCTTGAATTTAACGCCTTCTCAGAAAAGTAGCAAGAATATCTAACATCGTGTAAGGGACGTCTTAAGATTCCTTCTTTGCGTTACAAACATCTGACCAAAATTACTCTGCAAAACTAAAAAAAAAATTGAAAAAAATCGCGAAATCAACTAGTTAATAGACCATTGTGATCCCAATTTTGCTACATTAACACTTTTTTAATATCATCGCGCATTTAGAAGTTATGGACCAAGAACGATACAAATTTAATCCAGTGTAATCATTTAATATGTTTAAATAAATTTGTTTTAAACCCGCCATGACTTTAATTTTCTATGGCCATGAACACAATTATTTATGATGTTACTTGTAAATTGATGACAGTGCTGTTAAGACGTCGACGACGAGATTAACGAAGACGAGAATGCTGAGCTGCAACTGGCTACTTCTGAAATCAACTCGTACAACCCTATAACTATTAATATAGAGGCCAATAATATGGATTATTGTGAAGAGCAAACATATAGGTTCTCTATGCTATATGAGTTGGCAAAAATTGTGCACGCAATACCTGCTACACAAGTCAGTGTGGAAAGGTCATTTTCTGCACTGAAATTAGTCTTTAGTGACTTAAGATGCAATTTATCTGCAGAATCACTCAGAAAAATTATGTTTGTCAAACTTAATAAATGATGGCACTTAAACAATTGTGCGAATTTTATTATTATATTATCTATTGATGGAAAAAGTTAGGCTTAGAAATGCCAGCATACATACATAGTCGGAGTTTGCATAACTTAGTAACAAAAATTGGTATATAGCAAGGGTGCCCAGAACGAGCTTACCAGCGCGTAAAAACCAATACACATACACCAAATATATTTCAAGCAATAACAACAAAATGAGATAGAGAGGGAGAACCGATTTTTGATTTTGTGTGTGTGTGTGCTCGCGTTCGGCCGCGTTCATAAGCATTTTGTTGTTGTGTTCGAGTTTGCGAGAGTCATCGGAGAGAGGGAGAATAGAGACACACATGAAGTTGTTGTTGCAGGTCAGAGCGCACCAACAACAAAACATAGAGCACGCATATGATTTGTTTTTGGTTTTTGCTGGCCTTATGGCTTGCGCTAAATGTATACGCGCAGGCTATCCCTTTGCGTAGAACAACAACACAAGCGTGTCTCGCGTAATGGGCATGGGCGCCCCTGGTATATAGCAATCAAGAAATAACCACATTGATTTCTCAGGTCTTCGTAAGACTAAAAATCTGCATTTCGTGAAACGGATCTTAGTAACGGATCTCAGTAATTGAGAAGAAGGGCTTAGCCAGTTTTCACATTTACACATGCTATCGTTAAGCCTGTGGTAATAAGGAATAAGAGAAAAACTGTGTGTTTCCAATTTTTCAGGAAAGCAAATATTAACATTCAATGAATAGGTGATAAAAGTTGTTGTGTTACACACCTGTAATATTATTGTATTTATCCGGTTCGATCGACAATTCCAATCCTTGAATAAATCCACGTCTGAGAATAGTTTTGTATTTCTATTTATTAAAAACAACAACTTAATCTAAACTATAACTTTGTGAAATCCAAATGTTCACTTTTATTATTGGCGGTCAGCTATTTTTGCGTCTGTCACGTACAGTTTTCTTAGCTCGACTTCGCTTCCTGCTTCTTAGTGTTACCGTACGTTACATTTTATAAAATACCAAATTCTTATTTATATGGGGCTGTCCACTCAGCTTGCAATCACTTAAAATACGTTTAATTCAAAAAATAACTTCTTAATTCAGAACATTCTCCTCCCAAAGTATTGTTAGCATATGTAGAAGTACTTTGCATTTCATTATTTGTTATTCATATGTAGCAATACTTTTCACATTTCATTGTTTGGTAGCACGTCTAGCTTAATTAACTTAACAACTGATCTCTTGTACGAGGTGTGTTCAAAAAGTATCGCGAATTTTGAGTTTTTTCAAAAATTATTTATTTATTCATGAATATCTATTTTGTCCCCTTCAAAGTAATCCCCATGAGATATTATACACTTGTGCCAACGGTTTTTCCAATCTTCGAAGCACTTCAAAAATTAATTTTTTTATCTTGTTCAGCTCCTCCTTCGATGCCGTCTTTATCTCGTCAAGCGTAGCGTAACGTCGTCCTTTCATGGGCCTCTTCAGTTTAGGGAACGAGAAAAAGTCACAGGGGGCCAGATCTGGGGAATACGGTGGCTGCGGCATCATTAGTGTGTTGTTTTTGGCCAAAAAGTCGCGCACAAGCAACGATGTGTGAGCAGGGGCGTTATCGTGGTGGAAAAGCCAATTTTTGTTCTTCCACAAATCCGGGCGTTTCTGGCAGATTGCTTCGCGCAAATTGCGCATAACTTGCAGGTAATATTCCTTATTGACCGTTCTTCCCTGTGGCAAGAACTCATGATGCACCACGCCCTTGCAATCGAAGAAAACTGTCAGCAAAACTATCACATTCGACCGAACTTGGCGCGCTTTTTTCGGTCTTGGTTCGTGCGGCAGCTTCCATTGAGATGATTGAGCTTTGGTTTCCACGTCATAACCATAAACCCACGATTCGTCACCAGTTATGACCCTCTGGAGCAAATTTGGGTCGTCGCGGACAGAGTTTAACATCTCATTAGCAATGTTCATGCGATGCTGTTTTTGGTCGCAATTGAGGTAAAAATCGAAGACGATCCAAAACACGTGCAAGCGAAGCAGCTGTCACCAATTAAGTGAACATTCAAAATGGCCGAGCTTGTCGGCATAAGTGAGAGACATGAGTAGCAACATAACGCCACAAAAAAATCGAAATTCGAATATACGTAACCCGCGAAAATTCAAAATTCGCGATACTTTTTGAACACACCTCGTAAGTACCATTTTGTGTCTTAACATCTACGATTCTAAATTTGCCATCTTGAGCTGGATATGTATTTATTACTTTGCCCATTGGCCATGTGTTTCTTGGCAAGTTTGAATCCATAATTATAACAACGTCTCCTTCACAGAGCTTTCCTTGTTCTTTTGACCATTTCTTACTGCACAATAAATACTGTCGATAATCTTTTTTCCATTTCTGCCAAAACATATCTGCTATCTTTAGCGATGCTTTCCACATATTTAAAACCTTTAAAAATACTGTTTGGAGTCAAGTGTTCTGTATCATTTGAGTCAGAGGAAATGTACAAGAGCGGTCTACTATTTATCATGAACTCTTTTTCGCAGAAAACCGTCTTTAGCACGTATTCTTTTGGATGTCGTTCTTTCAGAAGATAAAGCAAATGTTTTTTGACTGATTGGATTAATCGTTCCCACGCTCCTCTCTTATGTGGAGACAAAGGGGGTTGAAACACTATGTGCACTTCTTAGATGTCATAAATTGTAAAATTTCATCTTCTGGCCAGTTTGCTATAATCTCGCTAATATTTTTGCTAGCTTTCTTAAAATTCGTCCCATTGTCCGAGTACAACTCTATTGGGAATCCTCGTCGACACCCAAATTGCCGAAACACATTCATAAAGGCATTACATGACAAGTCCTCAGCAATTTCTAAGTGAATGCCACGTGACGTCATACATGTGAAAATGACACCATATCCTTTGACGTGACTACGATTCACTAATATCTGTATTGGTCCAAAATAGTCGACACCTATTTTCAAAAACGGTCTTTCTGTCGGTAATACTCTACATGGCGGTAGTTGACCCATAATTGGAACGACTGGTTGTGATCTTTTGTTTTTGCAAAACTGACAATCTCGAATCACCTTTTTTACTACACTGCGGCATTTCATAATCCAAAATGTCTGTCGTAGATTGGCTATAACAGTTTCAGTCCCCAGGTGACAATTTTGGACGTGGTAATAATGAACCAATAAAGTAGTTAACGCTTGTCCCTTGCTCAATATTATCGGATTCTTAGAGTCATAATCGAAACATTCTTCATTAATGTTGTTTAATCTTCCACGTAGTCGTAACAATCCATCATCTGTCAGACAAATTAAGGGTGATTTTAATGAACTCGATCTGTCAATTGCTTTTCCATTCTTGATGCACTGAATTTCGTTTTTATACGAATTTTTTTTTTTTTTTTTTAAGCTTATTTTGTATTTATTGAATCTTCTCTTAATGAGACTAACAATAATTTTTCAGATCTTAATCTAGAAACTTATTTATAAACCATCCCCTGTTCGAGCTAGTTTGTGTTCTGCGGCCCTTCAAGTCAGTCGCTGGGTTGGTAGGTCATTTCTCCTGAGGCGAGAATGCGTTGCTAGCATGGAAAGAGATTTTGCAAGTTGATTTGGGTGGGTGAGAAGCTTCTCAGAATATTTTTGTTTAAGTTGCTCTATTTCAGTTTCGACCAATGGGATGCTGAGGTCGTTGTGGATACACTCATTGCGAATGTACCATGGCGCTCCAGTGATGGTTCTGAGAATTCTTGATTGTGATCTTTGAAGGATGTCCACACTGCTCGCACAGGCATTTCCCCATAACTGCGAGCCATACGTCCAGACAGGCTTTATGATGCTTATGTACAGTAGGACTTTTTATTCCAGTTTAAGAGGGGAACGCGAGTTGATTAGCCAGTGAAGGCTTTTGGCCTTTAGCTTGATTTGAAGCTTTTTCGACTCTATGTGTTTGCGCCATGTGAGCCTTCTATCGAGGTGCACACCTAGGTATACAACATCGTTTGATTGCGGGATCTGGGTTGCATTTAAGGATAGCTGGGGACAGGTGCTTCTGTTGAGTGTGAACGTCACATGTTTACACTTTTGCTCGTTGATTTTTATGCGCCAGTTGGCCAGCCACTCTTCCACTTTAGCTAGGTGGCTTGCCAGCAGACTTGTAGCGTTATTTGGACATCGTGATCTGCTTAATATTGCCGTATCATCCGCAAAAGTACTTATTGTAAGTCTGGGGTCTGTTGGTATGTCGGCAGTGTACATTACATATAGGAGAGGACCGAGTACGCTACCCTGCGGCACTCCGGCTCCTATAGTGAACTCTTCCGTTGTGTACTCATTTTGACGAACTGTAAATACTCTGTTACTGACGTAACTTTCTAGGACTTTGTGAGTATTTGGGGGAAGCATTGTCCTTATCTTGAATATAAGACCATCCAACCAAACGCGGTCAAATGCTTGGGCAACATCTAAGAAAATTGCAGAGCAGTATTCGTGGTGCTCAAACGCAGTCCGAATGTCTGAAGTTAAACGGTTGACTTGCTCAATAGTCCCGTGCTTTGCTCTAAACCCAAATTGATGTGAGGGAATGATACTTTGTTGACGCTTGTGCTTTATCTTTTCCTGGTTTTTGAATCATTATGATTGTGGACCTCCTCCACTGAGTTGGAAAGTATTCACATCGCAGAACAGCATTGAAAAGTCTTGAGATATATGTAATGGCGGGACTTGGAAGTTCCATAATCATTTTAGGTGTAATAAGGTCATGTCCAGGAGCTTTTCTAGGATTTAGCTCTCATATGGCATTTTTTATTTCTAGCGAATGAACTTTGATTGGGTCAGTTTGTGCGACGGTCGGAACCAATGGAAGTTCATAGCCATTGGTTGAAGGATTTGGCTGGAAAACATTTCTAAGGTGAAGTGCAAAGACAGTTGCTTTTTCTTCGTCGCTGCGGGCCCATCTTCCTGTCTGATCTCTTAGAGGCGTGTCTACCTTTGCAGGTGGCTTTATGCTGGCGCGTGCCCTCCATAGGGGAAATTTGGTGCTTGTAGGCGATAATTTTTCGATATAACGGCTATGTGCTAGCTACTCTTCGGCTTCGAGTGCTTTGCGAAGTACGCGTTCTGCAAGTCTCAGACGGTTTTTTGCGGCAGGCGATCTAGAGCTTTGCCATTCTCTTCTTGCACGACGCTTTTCGGAGACAAGCCGGTCAATGTAACTGTTTGTCAATCTACGATCTGGCTGAGGTGCTGTTGTTGTTGTTTGGGGGCTTGAGTGATGAGCAGCGGCAGTAATGATAGAGGTGAGGGCTTTAACTGAATTGTCAATGTCTTCTTCGCTGTTTATGGTTGGGCTCAGCTCGATGTGACTGCTGATATATTTTTTGTATTTGAGCCAGTTTGTCTTGTGTGATGTCAGTCTCCGAGGATATTCTCTAACATGAGGGCACTCTAGAAGGGTGAATATTATTGGAGAATGGTCTGACGACAAGTCAGCAAGGGCTTCTGCAGTTACCAAGTTTTGTGGAACTTTTCTTGTTATGGCAAAGTCTATAAGATCGGGTAATTTCTTTGGATCTGCCGGCCAGTATGTAGGCCTTCCCGGAGATACATAGTCGAGTTTGTTTGATGCACGCGTGAGTACGCTGTAGAGTTGCTTCCCTTTGGGATTGGTCAGTCTGGAGCTCCAGTGGGGATGTTTCGAATTATAGTCACCCGCAGCCAAGAAGCGTTGACCAAGTGTATTAAAGAAATCTAGGAATTGATTTTCTGATATTGCGAAACGTGGGGGACAGTAAACCGCGGACAGAGTGATATTGCCTCGTTTAGACTCTACACATATCGATGTGGCTTGTAGGTAGTTTTCCGAAAATCCTGATAGTGGGTAATGCTTGATGCGGCTTCTGACGAGGATGTCAGTGCCACCATGGGCTTTGCCATCTGGGTGATTTGTGCCGTAAAATGCATACCCAGGTAATTGAAAATTGTATCGGTCCGTCAAGTGAGTTTCTGCAAGAAGCATTATGTCGATTTCATTGTCTTGGAGAAATTTTGATAACTCCACTTTGTGGTGGGGAATGCCATTTGCATTCCAGAGTGAAACTCGTAGGAGAGCCATTATTTGGATTGTTGCGAAGTGAGCATTTGAATGGAAATTCCTTGCGTTCTCATTTGTTCTTGCATTGCGTTTTGCATAAATACCATAAAATCCTTCAGCGTCTGCTGTAACGATAGAAACATAGTTTCTAAGCTACTATAGTCTGATGGTTGTTCCGCTTGTTTTGATGGCAGTGTCGGCTTACTTCGAATTTCATGCGAAACCGTAGATATGGGTGCGGGTCTGTCATTTCATAGTTTCAAGGCGCTTGCGAAAGAAACACCTTGGGTTGTAGTCGTTGGGGCAAAGGTCGATCTCGTAGCTTTGGTGAAGAAGACTCCAGGGGTCGACTGCGAGGGTGTGAACTGATTAAGGTTTCCATTTGATCGGGCAAATTCTGTGCGCGTATTAATCCTGCTCTTCAGATCTTTGTAGACTGGGCAACCTCTGTAGTTTGCAGTGTGGTTACCTCCACAGTTACTGCATTTTTTGACAGATGGATCCTCCTTGTTATCAGGGCATGAGGCAGTGTTGTGCAGCTCTCCGCATGCTACACAAACTGATCGCAGGGTGCAGTAGGCTTTTGTGTGCCCAAATTCTTGGCAATTGGTACATTGCACTGGATTTGTGCGTTTGTGCGGCTCCTCTACGGTTATTCTGCGGTGCAATAGGAAAGGTAGTTTGTAAATTGGGTGCACTACATTATTTTTAGGAGCTGTGTCTTCCGGGCTTAGTTCAACTTTGAATAGTGGCTGTGGTTTTTTGTCCCTGTCTATTAAGTTAATAACGGACTTGACCTTGAATCCCTTTTCCTCCAAGGCAGAAGCGACTTCGGTTGCAGGTACACTTGATTCAATGCCCTTGATTACTACCTGTAGGCCTTTGCTACTTTTTAGTTGGTAGGTGACCTTTTTTTCAGCTCTTAGGAATTTTTCGACAGCTCGGTAATTTTCTTCGGTGTTGACTTGGAGCTTTGTTTCGCGTATATTGCCTTTGTTGACGGATGTTATATAAAAGTTGTTGTTGCCTATTAGCGATACAAGCTTTGCTACTAGCGCCGCACAGTTGCTATCCCTTATGTAAATGGGTGGAGGCTTTGGCTTAGGGGCATTTGGAGCTTTTTCTTCACACTCAGCATCAGAATGTTGACCAAGAATTTGGAACCTATTTCCAGTGAGGGGATCTTTGTCCACAGGTATATGGCTTGTTTTGTTTATCTTTGGAGTGTTGCCGCTTTTTTTGTTTTGCGGGCCTAATTTGCGTTTATTTATTTGTACATACCGATCGATGCCAGTCTGCACATACGAACGGGTAGTAGGTGTTGCACTTTGTTGCGTTTGTATTTGCGGGAGGTCGTGCTGAGTTGAAATTTTTGAAAGTAAATTAGTGGGGAACGTTGGTTTCTGGATACTTGCTGTTGTTGTTGTTGAGCTTGTCGATTGAGCGGTGGTCAGCGTTACCGTTGTGGTTGTTGAACTTGACTAAAAGCTAGTCATTGGTGGCTTAGGGGGCGGTGTGGGGCATTGGGAGCTCCAAGTCGGAGTAGGGGTATGAGAGCTTGCGGTCGCTTTGCTTGTGGTGGTTGCGTCGGGGGACACAATCGAAAAATAAGCGTTGTTGTTGCGTGTTATGGAGAGTCGTCGATCTTTTTGCTGTTGTAGCATTTGGGCATTGAGTTCTCTCTGACTCATGGTGTTGTTGGTATTTTTGCCAGTTGCATTTGTTGAACTATTACGCGTTGACATTTATCAAAATTTAATTTAGTTAAATATTAACTATTAGATATTTTTGGACAACATAAGCATGAGAGCTTATGAATGTCCATCAGCGTTTTTTATCGCGGGTCGAAATTGTTTATTTAAACAACCGAATTAAGCACTTTTACAACGATTTAAACCGGAGCGCGACAAAAACACGTCCGACCTGCTCGGCAGCCAATGCCTCACTCGCAGCGAATGCCTCACGAATCTAACTGAATTTTCTTGAAAATAACACGTTCTGCTTTATTTATCTCATCAGCTGTTAATTCATTTTTTAGTTGTACTTGTTCTTTCTTTAGCTTGCCAACGTATCTTAATATCCATGCTACAGTTCGAACATATCTCATCCAGTTGGAAAATCTAGATTCATCGGGTAGTATAATCTGGTTAGTCTTTTCTCTTATGCAATGGACGTATTCCTGATTAATTTCTGGGTTGTCTGACTGATCTTTATTGATCTTTCCTTTTGGCCATTCCGAAAAAGGTTTGTATAAGAAGAGTGGACCCTTAAGCCAAATTTCATTGTTAGCAAAATCAAATTTGAAGATTTTCGTAGCTTGATCTGCTGGATTGAGCTTTGTGGGAATATATCTCCAATCTCGTGAATTTGTCAGTTCCTTTATTTCCCCGAGTCTTTGGGCAACAAACACTTTAAAACGTTTACTGCTTGATCTAAGCCAGTACAATATGATCTCAGAATCAGTCCACATAAAAGTTTTGCTGATTTTGATATTCAAGATGTCTTTTAGTGCCTTCCCTATTCTAGCTCCTAACAAAGCTCCTTGTAACTCCAATCTGGGTATAGACATTGGTTTCAATGGAGATACTTTCGACTTAGCCATTATCAATGAACATTCCACCTCAAGGCCATGATTGAATCGCAAATATGCGCATGTAGCATAAGCGGACTTTGAAGCATCACAAAAAATATGAAGTTGAATGTCACATTTATCAATTGGAAGCTTTGTCATTTGTCTTGGAACAGTAAATTCATTTATCCTTTTTAAATTGGAACATAAGTTTTTCCATATTTCATGACAGTCATCAGTAATAAATTCGTCCCAGCCAATTCCACTGTCCCAAATTAACTGTAACAGAATTTTATTGGCGATAAGTAGATTCGAAAGAAATCCAAGTGGATCGAAGATTGACATTGTAATCTTAAGTACTTCACGTTTAGTTGGTCGATGCGTCAAATTTAAGATGTCAGCATGTGACTTTTTAAACTTTTAATTGAATGCAAAATTGTCCTTTTTAAAGTCCCACATCAGACCTAGGATACGTTCTTCAGTTGCAGTTTTTATTTCTTTCGTACCAATCTGTTCACTGCTTTTATTAAGTTATGTCAAGACTTCGCTTGAGTTAGAAACCCAGTTACACATATCGAACCCTGCTTGTTCATGAACATATGTTACTTCATTTATCAACTTGACTGCGCTGTCTGCATCAGGCGCTCCTCCCAAGTAATCATACATATAATGATTGTTGATAACATCACTACAGGCCTTGGGAAATTGATCTTTGAAATCTAAAGCATTACGATTTCTTGTTTCTTGTGCTATGCTTGGGCTACATTTTGCTCCAAAGAATAGAACCTGGATTTCATAGACGTCTGGTTCAGTGTCTCGATTTAAACCTCTCCATAGAATTCTTTGGGCATGTCTGTCTTCTTGACGAACTAGTATCTGAAGAAACATCTCCTTAATATCCCCAACAAAAACTACGGTTTGTTCACGAAAGTTCATTAGTACAGATATGAGCTGGTTGTACAAATCTGGTCCTGTTAAGAGAAAGTCGTTTAAGCAATATCCATGGGATTTGGATGCTGCATCAAAAACGATTCTTAGCTTGTCTGGCTTGTTACTATTAACTACACCGAAATGAGGAAGATAGTATGTTAAAGGCGTTTCTATAGCTATCTCTGATGGATTTAGTGTCCGCAAATATCCTTTAGATACGTATGAGTCTATCATTGCACGGTATTTTTCTCCGTATTCGCTGTTCTTGTCGATTTTTCGCTCCAAATGTCTAAGTCTGTTAAATGCATTGTTGTAGCTTTCCGGCAGATTTATCTGTTCACCTTTCCAAAAGAGGCCACATTCGAATCTGTTTCCTTTCCTCTTTAGGGTGCTATCAAGAATTTTTAGACATTTTTTGTCATCTAGTGAAATCGGATTGTCTTTTGTATTGGTCAATGCATTTTCTAACGTCCAGTAAGATTTCACAAGATCCTGTAATACATTAAGGTCGTCTTTGTCATTTAATGTATCGACACAATTTTTAATGTGGAAGGAATAGTCGGATTGTCTTGAATCTGTTGATGAATCTACAATGCCATGTATCACCCATCCTAATAAAGTCTTACTTGCAACTGGTCCCTGAAACGATTCGTATTTAAGTTTTCGGGATACAATAACTTACCAATTATCCTGTCCAATTAAGAGTTTGGGTTGTGCATCTTCATATGAAAGGTCATCAAATGGTTTTAAAAATGTCCATTTGTCGGTCAAATTGTTGATGCTAAGGGTTTGCGTTGGTAGGTTAAGACCAGCAATAGTTTTTACCTTTCTCAAAGTAAATGATTTTGAAGATACATCTTTTCCTTTAACGCAAACACTAACCACTTTTGAGTCACGCTGCTCGTGTACTTCATTATTTGTCCATTGCATTCTCAAAGGTCTTGTAGGACCGTCTAATCCTAATTCATCAGCCATTTCTTGGTCTAAGAGAGATACCGTGGATGCTTCATCCAAAAGAGCGTAAGTTTTTATTGTTTTCTTGGGCCCAATAATTGAAATGGGAATAACTTTTAGAAGTATCTTCTTGTCACATAAATTTATGTTACAATTGTTGTCAGTCTGTGTTTGTGTATCCTTTGACATTAAACTTTCCCTGATTTCTTTTTGTTGTTTATCCTTATGCAATAATGGGTTATGCGTTTGGGAACAATTGTTTATTTTACAAGGTTTTATTCGCTTGCAATGTTTCATCATATGGTTTTTACCAAGACATGATATGCACAGTCGAGTTTTTGTGATGTGCTGCCAGCGTCTGTCAATATCTAAGTCCTTGAATTTGTCACACAAATTTATGTAGTGGTTTGCTTGTTTACAAAAATGGCAAAATTTAGATCTGTTTTGCTCGTTAGAGTTCACCTGATTTGAAACCGTCAATGTTGTTTCTTTTGTCTTTACTTGTCCGAACCCTAGTATCTGTGCTGCTTTTGCTTTCTTACTTAGCCAGCTGTGTAAAATAATCAATTTTGGTTTTTTGTCTTTTGTATCTTGATAATACTGCATAAAGCTTAATCTCTGTGATAATGGCAATTTATCTAATACATCCTCAAACAAGATTGAATTTCTAATATGATCGTTCGCTTTAAAGTTTTGTAGTGTGCATATTAGATTAGTAAGCATGTCAAATAAACTTATTAGTTTTTCAATTTTGTTGTCCTTAATTGGAGGTTGGCTTTTAATTTTATCTATTAAATGTCTGATAATGTGTATTGGTTGACCAAAGCGTTCTTCCAATGTTTTCATGATAGTACTAGCTGAATACACGGCGTCGTCCGGGCTCTTATGATTCTTAAGAGAGCGGTTATATTCAATCTAGTGCAGGCTGCATGTCGATTTAAACATTTTGGACGGATCTAACTTTTTCTCTATTCGCATGTCTTCATGATAATCTAAAATCATGAATATTATCAAATTTCGTGACTTTTTGACCGTTTGGTTAATACTTCCTTTATACCCGTCTACAATTGCCGCACACACACACCTCGTCGGCAATTTTTACATCCATTCAGTTCTAGAATTCATGCATCGTCAAATTCATGCCTTGTTCCCGCATCTGCTTTGACGTCGACGTCGGCAGAACAGAAATTTGTGTCTATTTGTTGTTGCAAATTTACCTATTGCAGTCACAAAAAATGTTAGCCTTCGCGCTGCGACACACAGGCCATCGCCGAACGAAGAAGTTTGCATACCCTTCAAATTTTACCGAACATTAAAACCATATTTTATATGTATATTAAAGAATTTTGAACTAGTGGATTGCACAGATCGTTAGTGGAATAGCCCTAATATAGACTTTTATTATTATTATCCCAAAATAAATTATTTATTTATGGACAAATACTTCTTACACAAATACTTCTTAAGTCGGATATGCCCTTACATAATATGAGTTGAAAAGGGTATCGCGTGTGAATCATCGATGAATCGATTCGTGAATTCATGAGTGATTCACCCATAAACTGTCATGCGTGAACGCCTAGGACATGCCAATGTTAAATTCATGCATAATTTGTATGGGAGGTCACCTATGATTCATCGATACCTCTGACCAATTCATCGGTGAATCTTTGGTGATTCACTAATGCTGAGTACTGAAGGGAGACACCTCACTCACACTTTTATCTTCTTCGCTCGCGGCGATTCGCTATGTGAATGAGCAAGGCAAAATGGAAACAAATTCGTTGAGAACTGAGCGATTCTTTCATGAGCCGATGTGAACGGTTTATCTCTGACTTTTTGCTCAAGGGATCCGTAAATAGCTGTTATTTTTGGACAACGAAAAACGTCCAATGGTTATTTGATAGCTCGGCTAATAACCAATATACCGTTTGTACTAAAATGAAATCAACAATGTAGATTTTCCGCTCTTTTGTTAAAATTTATTTGAACTAAAACTACTAGAAGTCTACGAAAAATGAAACTATATAAGAAAACTTAGTTTTTTCAAACCAAATCTAAAATTTTTTTATTAGTTTTATTTTTAGTTTTTTTAAAAAAAAATTTTTCATAATATTTTTTTGAATTTTTTTCTAAAATTTTTTCTAAAAAAATTACAAATTTGTTGTGTTGTGTGCCTCTGTTTAAAGTTATGTCAATAATATAGCAAGACCTCGAGCCAGTAAAAACTGCAAGTTAAGAGTATAAAGGTCGTTAACAGTCATAAAAAATATAAAACGCTTGGCACGGCGTTGTTGTTCGAAACTTAATAGAAATAGTTTCATTTAAAACAACAAAACACTCCTGTTTGTATATACAAACATTTTGGTCTTTTGTTCCAGAGCGGCGGCCGTTGGTTGCACCTGAGTCCAAAGTCCAAAACGGAGGCCACACACTTACAAAGGGGAATGGCTGTCTTAAGCTGTCTTTTGGTGTTTTGCGCGCAAAGCTGCCTTTGGAATTCCCAAACGGTTTTGCCGTCGCAGGCATGGAGAGACTGCTGTTTGGACAGACATTTCAGGCTCAAGATCGCTGATGAGTGAGGTTGGTCCCTCATGAAACGTCGTCCGATCAACCTGAAGCCTCCTTTGTTGTGTTGTGTGCCTCTGTTTAAAGTTATGTCAATAACATAGCAAGACCTCGAGCCTGTTAAAACTACAAGTTAAGAGTATAAAGGTCGTTTAAACAGTCATAAAGTACTAAAACGCTTGGCACGGCGTTGTTGTTCGAAACTTAATAGAAATAGTTTCATTTAAAACAACAAAACACTCCTGTTTGTATATACAAACATTTTGGTCTTTTGTTCCAGAGCGGCGGCCGTTGGTTGCACCTGAGTCCAAAGTCCAAAACGGAGGCCACACACTTACAAAGGGGAATGGCTGTCTTAAGCTGTCTTTTTGGTGTTTTGCGCGCAAAGCTGCCTTTGGAATTCCCAAACGGTTTTGCCGTCGCAGGCATGGAGAGACTGCTGTTTGGACAGACATTTCAGGCTCAAGATCGCTGATGAGTGAGGTTGGTCCCTCATGAAACGTCGTCCGACCAACCTGAAGCCTCCTTTGTTGTGTTGTGTGCCTCTGTTTAAAGTTATGTCAATAACATAGCAAGACCTCGAGCCTGTAACTACAAGTTAAGAGTATAAAGGTCGTTTAAAATGTCATGAAGTACTAAAACGCTTGGCACGGCGTTGTTGTTCGAAACTTAATAAAAATAGTTTCATTTAAAACAACTAAAAACTCCTGTTTGTATATACAAACATTTTGGTCTTTTGCTCCAGAGCGGCGGCCGTTGGTTGCACCTGAGTCCAAAGTCCAAAACGGAGGCCAAACACTTACAAAGGGGAATGGCTGTCTTAAGCTGTCTTTTTGGTGTTTTGCGCGCAAAGCTGCCTTTGGAATTCTCAAACGGTTTTGCCGTCGCAGGCATGGAGAGACTGCTGTTTGGACAGACATTTCAGGCTCAAGATCGCTGATGAGTGAGGTTGGTCCCTCATGAAACGTCGTCCGATCAACCTGAAGCCTCCTTTGATGTGTTGTGTGCCTCTGTTTAAAGTTATGTCAATAACATAGCAAGACCTCGAGCCAGTAAAAACTGCAAGTTAAGAGTATAAAGGTCGTTAACAGTCATAAAAAATATAAAACACTTGGCACGGCGTTGTTGTTCGAAACTTAATAAAAATAGTTTCATTTAAAACAACAAAACACTCCTGTTTGTATATACAAACATTTTGGTCTTTTGCTCCAGAGCGGCGGCCGTTGGTTGCACCTGAGTCCAAAGTCCAAAACGGAGGCCACACACTTACAAAGGGGAATGGCTGTCTTAAGCTGTCTTTTTGGTGTTTTGCGCGCAATGCTGCCTTTGGAATTCCCAAACGGTTTTGCCGTCGCAGGCATGGAGAGACTGCTGTTTGGACAGACATTTCAGGCTCAAGATCGCTGATGAGTGAGGCTGGTCCCTCATGAAACGTCGTCCGATCAACCTGAAGCCTCCTTTGTTGTGTTGTGTGCCTCTGTTTAAAGCAGGGGCCGGCAGCTTCCTATCTGGCGTGTATAGGAAAATTCTCAAAGCAGCGCTGCTCCAGCACGCATAGTATAAGCTGAACAAGCGTCGCAGCGTTGCTTGCTTTCCTACGCCGCGACGCAGTCGTTGCTACTGAAATTGAGAGCAATTTTTGAGCTGCTCTCACACACACCAATGCATTGCAATGCAAAAATGTAAATGTATTTTTTGCCTCCCTCTGGTTTAAAGTTATGTCAATAACATAGCAAGACCTCGAGCCTGTAAAAACTTCAAGTTAAGAGTATAAAGGTCGTTTAAACAGTCATAAAGTACTAAAACGCTTGGCACGGCGTTGTTGTTCGAAACTTAATAAAAATAGTTTCATTTAAAACAACAAAAAACTCCTGTTTGTATATACAAACATTTTGGTCTTTTGTTCCAGAGCGGCGGCCTTTGGTTGCACCTGAGTCCAAAGTCCAAAACGGAGGCCACACACTTACAAAGGGGAATGGCTGTCTTAAGCTGTCTTTTTGGTGTTTTGCGCGCAAAGCTGCCTTTGGAATTCCCAAACGGTTTTGCCGTCGCAGGCATGGAGAGACTGCTGTTTGGACAGACATTTCAGGCTCAAGATCGCTGATGAGTGAGGTTGGTCCCTCATGAAACGTCGTCCGATCAACCTGAAGCCTCCTTTGATGTGTTGTGTGCCTCTGTTTAAAGTTATGTCAATAACATAGCAAGACCTCGAGCCTGTAAAAACTACAAGTTAAGAGTATAAAGGTCGTTTAAACAGTCATAAAGTACTAAAACGCTTGGCACGGCGTTGTTGTTCGAAACTTAATAAAAATAGTTTCATTTAAGACAACAAAACACTCCTGTTTGTATATACAAACATTTTGGAGGCCACACACTTACAAAGGGGAATGGCTGTCTTAAGCTGTCTTTTTGGTGTTTTGCGCGCAAAGCTGCCTTTGGAATTCTCAAACGGTTTTGCCGTCGCAGGCATGGAGAGACTGCTGTTTGGACAGACATTTCAGGCTCAAGATCGCTGATGAGTGAGGTTGGTCCCTCATGAAACGTCGTCCGATCAACCTGAAGCCTCCTTTGTTGTGTTGTGTGCCTCTGTTTAAAGTTATGTCAATAACATAGCAAGACCTCGAGCCAGTAAAAACTGCAAGTTAAGAGTATAAAGGTCGTTAACAGTCATAAAAAATATAAAACGCTTGGCACGGCGTTGTTGTTCGAAACTTAATAAAAATAGTTTCATTTAAAACAACAAAACACTCCTGTTTGTATATACAAACATTTTGGAGGCCACACACTTACAAAGGGGAATGGCTGTCTTAAGCTGTCTTTTTGGTGTTTTGCGCGCAAAGCTGCCTTTGGAATTCTCAAACGGTTTTGCCGTCGCAGGCATGGAGAGACTGCTGTTTGGACAGACATTTCAGGCTCAAGATCGCTGATGAGTGAGGTTGGTCCCTCATGAAACGTCGTCCGATCAACCTGAAGCCTCCTTTGTTGTGTTGTGTGCCTCTGTTTAAAGTTATGTCAATAACATAGCAAGACCTCGAGCCAGTAAAAACTGCAAGTTAAGAGTATAAAGGTCGTTAACAGTCATAAAAAATATAAAACGCTTGGCACGGCGTTGTTGTTCGAAACTTAATAAAAATAGTTTCATTTAAGACAACAAAACACTCCTGTTTGTATATACAAACATTTTGGAGGCCACACACTTACAAAAGGGGAATGGCTGTCTTAAGCTGTCTTTTTGGTGTTTTGCGCGCAAAGCTGCCTTTGGAATTCTCAAACGGTTTTGCCGTCGCAGGCATGGAGAGGCTGCTGTTTGGACAGACATTTTAGGCTCAAGATCGCTGATGAGTGAGGTTGGTCCCTCATGAAACGTCGTCCGATCAACCTGAAGCCTCCTTTGTTGTGTTGTGTGCCTCTGTTTAAAGTTATGTCAATAACATAGCAAGACCTCGAGCCTGTAAAAACTACAAGTTAAGAGTATAAAGGTCGTTTAAACAGTCATAAAGTACTAAATCGCTTGGCACGGCGTTGTTGTTCGAAACTTAATAAAAATAGTTTCATTTAAAACAACAAAAAACTCCTGTTTGTATATACAAACATTTTGGTCTTTTGTTCCAGAGCGGCGGCCGTTGGTTGCACCTGAGTCCAAAGTCCAAAACGGAGGCCACACACTTACAAAGGGGAATGGCTGTCTTAAGCTGTCTTTTTGGTGTTTTGCGCGCAAAGCTGCCTTTGGAATTCCCAAACGGTTTTGCCGTCGCAGGCATGGAGAGACTGCTGTTTGGACAGACATTTCAGGCTCAAGATCGCTGATGAGTGAGGTTGGTCCCTCATGAAACGTCGTCCGATCAACCTGAAGCCTCCTTTGTTGTGTTGTGTGCCTCTGTTTAAAGTTATGTCAATAACATAGCAAGACCTCGAGCCTGTTAAAACTACAAGTTAAGAGTATAAAGGTCGTTTAAACAGTCATAAAGTACTAAAACGCTTGGCACGGCGTTGTTGTTCGAAACTTAATAAAAATAGTTTCATTTAAAACAACAAAAAACTCCTGTTTGTATATACAAACATTTTGGTCTTTTGTTCCAGAGCGGCGGCCGTTGGTTGCACCTGAGTCCAAAGTCCAAAACGGAGGCCACACACTTACAAAGGGAATGGCTGTCTTAAGCTGTCTTTTTGGTGTTTTGCGCGCAAAGCTGCCTTTGGAATTCCCAAACGGTTTTGCCGTCGCAGGCTGGAGAGCTGCTGTTTGGACAGACATTTCAGGCTCAAGATCGCTGATGGTGGGTTGGTCCCTCGAAACGTCGTCCGACAACCTGAACCTCCTTTTTGTGTTGTGCTCTGTTTAAAGTTATGTCAATAACATAGCAAGACTCGACGTAACTACAAGTTAGAGTTAAAGGTCGTTTAAAGTCAAAGTCTAAACGCTCAGGCGTTGTTGTTCGAAACTTAATAAAAATAGTTTCATTTAAAACAACGAAAACTCGTTTTATCAAACATTTTGGTTTAGAGAGTAGTAAACGAGGCCACACCTTAAAGGGGATGGCTGCTAGCTGTTTTGGTGTTTGCGCGCAAAGCTGCCTGGATTAAACGTTTGCCGTCGCAGGCTGGGCTGCTGTTTGGACAGACATTTCAGGCTCAAGATCGCTTGTGAGGTTGGTCCCTATGAAACGTCGTCGATCAACCTGAAGCCTTTGTGTGTTGTTTCTGTAAGTTATGTCAATACATCAAGACCACGTAAAAACTACAAGTTAGATATAAGGTGTTTAAACAGTCATAAAGTACTAAAACGCTTGGCACGGCGTTGTTGTCGAAACTTAATAAAAATAGTTTCATTTAAAACAACAAAAAACTCCTGTTTGTATATACAAACATTTTGGTCTTTGTTCCAGAGCGGCGGCCGTTGGTTGCACCTGAGTCCAAAGTCCAAAACGGAGGCCACACACTTACAAAGGGGAATGGCTGTCTTAAGCTGTCTTTTTGGTGTTTTGCGCGCAAAGCTGCCTTTGGAATTCCCAAACGGTTTTGCCGTCGCAGGCATGGAGAGACTGCTGTTTGGACAGACATTTCAGGCTCAAGATCGCTGATGAGTGAGGTTGGTCCCTCATGAAACGTCGTCCGACCAACCTGAAGCCTCCTTTGTTGTGTTGTGTGCCTCTGTTTAAAGTTATGTCAATAACATAGCAAGACCTCGAGCCTGTAACTACAAGTTAAGAGTATAAAGGTCGTTTAAAATGTCATGAAGTACTAAAACGCTTGGCACGGCGTTGTTGTTCGAAACTTAATAAAAATAGTTTCATTTAAAACAACTAAAAACTCCTGTTTGTATATACAAACATTTTGGTCTTTGCTCCAGAGCGGCGGCCGTTGGTTGCACCTGAGTCCAAAGTCCAAAACGGAGGCCAAACACTTACAAAGGGGAATGGCTGTCTTAAGCTGTCTTTTTGGTGTTTTGCGCGCAAAGCTGCCTTTGGAATTCTCAAACGGTTTTGCCGTCGCAGGCATGGAGAGACTGCTGTTTGGACTGACATTTCAGGCTCAAGATCGCTGATGAGTGAGGTTGGTCCCTCATGAAACGTCGTCCGATCAACCTGATGCCTCCTTTGTTGTGTTGTGTGCCTCTGTTTAAAGTTATGTCAATAACATAGCAAGACCTCGAGCCAGTAAAAACTGCAAGTTAAGAGTATAAAGGTCGTTAACAGTCATAAAAAATATAAAACACTTGGCACGGCGTTGTTGTTCGAAACTTAATAAAAATAGTTTCATTTAAAACAACAAAACACTCCTGTTTGTATATACAAACATTTTGGTCTTTGCTCCAGAGCGGCGGCCGTTGGTTGCACCTGAGTCCAAAGTCCAAAACGGAGGCCACACACTTACAAAGGGGAATGGCTGTCTTAAGCTGTCTTTTTGGTGTTTTGCGCGCAATGCTGCCTTTGGAATTCCCAAACGGTTTTGCCGTCGCAGGCATGGAGAGACTGCTGTTTGGACAGACATTTCAGGCTCAAGATCGCTGATGAGTGAGGCTGGTCCCTCATGAAACGTCGTCCGATCAACCTGAAGCCTCCTTTGTTGTGTTGTGTGCCTCTGTTTAAAGCAGGGGCCGGCAGCTTCCTATCTGGCGTGTATAGGAAAATTCTCAAAGCAGCGCTGCTCCAGCACGCATAGTATAAGCTGAACAAGCGTCGCAGCGTTGCTTGCTTTCCTACGCCGCGACGCAGTCGTTGCTACTGAAATTGAGAGCAATTTTTGAGCTGCTCTCACACACACCAATGCATTGCAATGCAAAAATGTAAATGTATTTTTTGCCTCCCTCTGGTTTAAAGTTATGTCAATAACATAGCAAGACCTCGAGCCTGTAAAAACTTCAAGTTAAGAGTATAAAGGTCGTTTAAACAGTCATAAAGTACTAAAACGCTTGGCACGGCGTTGTTGTTCGAAACTTAATAAAAATAGTTTCATTTAAAACAACAAAAAACTCCTGTTTGTATATACAAACATTTTGGTCTTTTGTTCCAGAGCGGCGGCCTTTGGTTGCACCTGAGTCCAAAGTCCAAAACGGAGGCCACACACTTACAAAGGGGAATGGCTGTCTTAAGCTGTCTTTTTGGTGTTTTGCGCGCAAAGCTGCCTTTGGAATTCCCAAACGGTTTTGCCGTCGCAGGCATGGAGAGACTGCTGTTTGGACAGACATTTCAGGCTCAAGATCGCTGATGAGTGAGGTTGGTCCCTCATGAAACGTCGTCCGATCAACCTGAAGCCTCCTTTGATGTGTTGTGTGCCTCTGTTTAAAGTTATGTCAATAACATAGCAAGACCTCGAGCCTGTAAAAACTACAAGTTAAGAGTATAAAGGTCGTTTAAACAGTCATAAAGTACTAAAACGCTTGGCACGGCGTTGTTGTTCGAAACTTAATAAAAATAGTTTCATTTAAGACAACAAAACACTCCTGTTTGTATATACAAACATTTTGGAGGCCACACACTTACAAAGGGGAATGGCTGTCTTAAGCTGTCTTTTTGGTGTTTTGCGCGCAAAGCTGCCTTTGGAATTCTCAAACGGTTTTGCCGTCGCAGGCATGGAGAGACTGCTGTTTGGACAGACATTTCAGGCTCAAGATCGCTGATGAGTGAGGTTGGTCCCTCATGAAACGTCGTCCGATCAACCTGAAGCCTCCTTTGTTGTGTTGTGTGCCTCTGTTTAAAGTTATGTCAATAACATAGCAAGACCTCGAGCCAGTAAAAACTGCAAGTTAAGAGTATAAAGGTCGTTAACAGTCATAAAAAATATAAAACGCTTGGCACGGCGTTGTTGTTCGAAACTTAATAAAAATAGTTTCATTTAAAACAACAAAACACTCCTGTTTGTATATACAAACATTTTGGAGGCCACACACTTACAAAGGGGAATGGCTGTCTTAAGCTGTCTTTTTGGTGTTTTGCGCGCAAAGCTGCCTTTGGAATTCTCAAACGGTTTTGCCGTCGCAGGCATGGAGAGGCTGCTGTTTGGACAGACATTTTAGGCTCAAGATCGCTGATGAGTGAGGTTGGTCCCTCATGAAACGTCGTCCGATCAACCTGAAGCCTCCTTTGTTGTGTTGTGTGCCTCTGTTTAAAGTTATGTCAATAACATAGCAAGACCTCGAGCCTGTAAAAACTACAAGTTAAGAGTATAAAGGTCGTTTAAACAGTCATAAAGTACTAAAACGCTTGGCACGGCGTTGTTGTTCGAAACTTAATAAAAATAGTTTCATTTAAAACAACAAAAAACTCCTGTTTGTATATACAAACATTTTGGTCTTTTGTTCCAGAGCGGCGGCCGTTGGTTGCACCTGAGTCCAAAGTCCAAAACGGAGGCCACACACTTACAAAGGGGAATGGCTGTCTTAAGCTGTCTTTTTGGTGTTTTGCGCGCAAAGCTGCCTTTGGAATTCCCAAACGGTTTTGCCGTCGCAGGCATGGAGAGACTGCTGTTTGGACAGACATTTCAGGCTCAAGATCGCTGATGAGTGAGGTTGGTCCCTCATGAAACGTCGTCCGATCAACCTGAAGCCTCCTTTGATGTGTTGTGTGCCTCTGTTTAAAGTTATGTCAATAACATAGCAAGACCTCGAGCCTGTAAAAACTTCAAGTTAAGAGTATAAAGGTCGTTTAAACAGTCATAAAGTACTAAAACGCTTGGCACGGCGTTGTTGTTCGAAACTTAATAAAAATAGTTTCATTTAAGACAACAAAACACTCCTGTTTGTATATACAAACATTTTGGAGGCCACACACTTACAAAGGGGAATGGCTGTCTTAAGCTGTCTTTTTTGGTGTTTTGCGCGCAAAGCTGCCTTTGGAATTCTCAAACGGTTTTGCCGTCGCAGGCATGGAGAGACTGCTGTTTGGACAGACATTTCAGGCTCAAGATCGCTGATGAGTGAGGTTGGTCCCTCATGAAACGTCGTCCGATCAACCTGAAGCCTCCTTTGTTGTGTTGTGTGCCTCTGTTTAAAGTTATGTCAATAACATAGCAAGACCTCGAGCCAGTAAAAACTGCAAGTTAAGAGTATAAAGGTCGTTAGCAGTCATAAAAAATATAAAACGCTTGGCACGGCGTTGTTGTTCGAAACTTAATAAAAATAGTTTCATTTAAAACAACAAAACACTCCTGTTTGTATATACAAACATTTTGGAGGCCACACACTTACAAAGGGGAATGGCTGTCTTAAGCTGTCTTTTTTGGTGTTTTGCGCGCAAAGCTGCCTTTGGAATTCTCAAACGGTTTTGCCGTCGCAGGCATGGAGAGACTGCTGTTTGGACAGACATTTCAGGCTCAAGATCGCTGATGAGTGAGGTTGGTCCCTCATGAAACGTCGTCCGATCAACCTGAAGCCTCCTTTGTTGTGTTGTGTGCCTCTGTTTAAAGTTATGTCAATAACATAGCAAGACCTCGAGCCTGTAAAAACTACAAGCTAAGAGTATAAAGGTCGTTTAAACAGTCATAAAGTACTAAAACGCTTGGCACGGCGTTGTTGTTCGAAACTTAATAAAAATAGTTTCATTTAAAACAACAAAAAACTCCTGTTTGTATATACAAATATTTTGCTCTTTTGTTCCAGAGCGGCGGCCGTTGGTTGCACCTGAGTCCAAAGTCCAAAACGGAGGCCACACACTTACAAAGGGGAATGGCTGTCTTAAGCTGTCTTTTTGGTGTTTTGCGCGCAAAGCTGCCTTTGGAATTCCCAAACAGTTTTGCCGTCGCAGGCATGGAGAGACTGCTGTTTGGACAGACATTTCAGGCTCAAGATCGCTGATGAGTGAGGTTGGTCCCTCATGAAACGTCGTCCGATCAACCTGTAGCCTCCTTTGTTGTGTTGTGTGCCTCTGTTTAAAGTTATGTCAATAACATAGCAAGACCTCGAGCCTGTAAAAACTACAAGCTAAGAGTATAAAGGTCGTTTAAACAGTCATAAAGTACTAAAACGCTTGGCACGGCGTTGTTGTTCGAAACTTAATAAAAATAGTTTCATTTAAAACAACAAAAAACTCCTGTTTGTATATCCAAACATTTTGGTCTTTTGTTCCAGAGCGGCGGCCGTTGGTTGCACCTGAGTCCAAAGTCCAAAACGGAGGCCACACACTTACAAAGGGGAATGGCTGTCTTAAGCTGTCTTTTTGGTGTTTTGCGCGCAAAGCTGCCTTTGGAATTCCCAAACAGTTTTGCCGTCGCAGGCATGGAGAGACTGCTGTTTGGACAGACATTTCAGGCTCAAGTTCGCTGATGAGTGAGGTTGGTCCCTCATGAAACGTCGTCCGATCAACCTGTAGCCTCCTTTGTTGTGTTGTGTGCCTCTGTTTAAAGTTATGTCAATAACATAGCAAGACCTCGAGCCTGTAAAAACTACAAGTTAAGAGTATAAAGGTCGTTTAAACAGTCATAAAGTACTAAAGCGCTTGGCACGGCGTTGTTGTTCGAAACTTAATAAAAATAGTTTCATTTAAAACAACAAAAAACTCCTGTTTGTATATACAAACATTTTGGTCTTTTGTTCCAGAGCGGCGGCCGTTGGTTGCACCTGAGTCCAAAGTCCAAAACGGAGGCCACACACTTACAAAGGGGAATGGCTGTCTTAAGCTGTCTTTTTGGTGTTTTGCGCGCAAAGCTGCCTTTGGAATTCCCAAACGGTTTTGCCGTCGCAGGCATGGAGAGACTGCTGTTTGGACAGACATTTCAGGCTCAACATCGCTGATGAGTGAGGTTGGTCCCTCATGAAACGTCGTCCGATCAACCTGAAGCCTCCTTTGATGTGTTGTGTGCCTCTGTTTAAAGTTATGTCAATAACATAGCAAGACCTCGAGCCTGTAAAAACTACAAGTTAAGAGTATAAAGGTCGTTTAAACAGTCATAAAGTACTAAAACGCTTGGCCCGGCGTTGTTGTTCGAAACTTAATAAAAATAGTTTCATTTAAAACAACAAAAAACTCCTGTTTGTATATACAAACATTTTGGTCTTTTGTTCCAGAGCGGCGGCCGTTGGTTGCACCTGAGTCCAAAGTCCAAAACGGAGGCCACACACTTACAAAGGGGAATGGCTGTCTTAAGCTGTCTTTTTGGTGTTTTGCGCGCAATGCTGCCTTTGGAATTCCAAAACGGTTTTGCCGTCGCAGGCATGGAGAGACTGCTGTTAGGACAGACATTTCAGGCTCAACATCGCTGATGAGTGAGGTTGGTCCCTCATGAAACGTCGTCCGATCAACCTGAAGCCTCCTTTGATGTGTTGTGTGCCTCTGTTTAAAGTTATGTCAATAACATAGCAAGACCTCGAGCCTGTAAAAACTACAAGTTAAGAGTATAAAGGTCGTTTAAACAGTCATAAAGTACTAAAACGCTTGGCACGGCGTTGTTGTTCGAAACTTAATAAAAATAGTTTCATTTAAAACAACAAAAAACTCCTGTTTGTATATACAAACATTTTGGTCTTTTGTTCCAGAGCGGCGGCCGTTGGTTGCACCTGAGTCCAAAGTCCAAAACGGAGGCCACACACTTACAAAGGGGAATGGCTGTCTTAAGCTGTCTTTTTGGTGTTTTGCGCGCAAAGCTGCCTTTGGAATTCCCAAACGGTTTTGCCGTCGCAGGCATGGAGAGACTGCTGCTTGGACAGACATTTCAGGCTCAAGATCGCTGATGAGTGAGGTTGGTCCCTCATGAAACGTCGTCCGATCAACCTGAAGCCTCCTTTGTTGTGTTGTGTGCCTCTGTTTAAAGTTATGTCAATAACATAGCAAGACCTCGAGCCTGTAAAAACTTCAAGTTAAGAGTATAAAGGTCGTTTAAACAGTCATAAAGTACTAAAACGCTTGTCACGGCGTTGTTGTTCGAAACTTAATAAAAATAGTTTCATTTAAAACAACAAAAAACTCCTGTTTGTATATACAAACATTTTGGTCTTTGTTCCAGAGCGGCGGCCGTTGGTTGCACCTGAGTCCAAAGTCCAAAACGGAGGCCACACACTTACAAAGGGGAATGGCTGTCTTAAGCTGTCTTTTTGGTGTTTTGCGCGCAAAGCTGCCTTTGGAATTCCCAAACGGTTTTGCCGTCGCAGGCATGGAGAGACTGCTGCTTGGACAGACATTTCAGGCTCAAGATCGCTGATGAGTGAGGTTGGTCCCTCATGAAACGTCGTCCGATCAACCTGTAGCCTCCTTTGATGTGTTGTGTGCCTCTGTTTAAAGTTATGTCAATAACATAGCAAGACCTCGAGCCTGTAAAAACTACAAGTTAAGAGTATAAAGGTCGTTTAAACAGTCATAAAGTACTAAAACGCTTGGCACGGCGTTGTTGTTCGAAACTTAAGGGGCACACCTAGAGTAATGGCCTAAATAAAAGGCGATTTTTGGGAATTTTTTTAAAAAACTACTTTATCAATTATTTCAAAATTTTAAGAATATTTTCATACATGTTTCAAGAATATACAGTGAAATTTTTGAAG
This sequence comes from Lordiphosa collinella, assembly GCA_018904265.1. Classification (NCBI taxonomy): domain Eukaryota; kingdom Metazoa; phylum Arthropoda; class Insecta; order Diptera; family Drosophilidae; genus Lordiphosa; species Lordiphosa collinella. The sequence continues at coordinate 142,314 of JAEIFV010000092.1, read as the reverse complement.
AAAAAAATTAAATATTTTTTAAGTTATAGTCGATCTCCAACGGCGCGAAAAAAAAGGTCCTTCACTGCTGCAGTGATTCCGGCCTTCTCCGTGGATGAAATTAAAAAAAAAATTCTAGTTAAACTAGATAATATTATCTGTACAATGACCTACGATAAAAAAAAAAATCAAAAATTGACAATATGGCGGCGTTTAAAAAAAAAATGTCGAATTTTACCCAAAATTTTGGTCGTTTTTGGCCTGCCAAAATTCGATTTTTTGATCAAATCAAAAATCGATAGGTCATTATACGGAGAACTATATATAGAACATTTAAAAAAAATTCGATAGTGATCGGATCATTTGTTTTTGAGTAATCACTGCAGCAAATTCGGAAAATGCTGTTTCGAGAAAAACGCGTTTAAAGATAAAATGATCGTTTTCACTGCTGCCGAGCGGCTGCTCTTTAAATTGCTATAACTCAAAAACTATTTGAGATATCGATTTGAAATTGTAATATGTTATTTTTAAAGGTGTAATCTACCGAAATATGAAAAAAAAATCAATTTTTTTTAAATTTCACACTAGGTGTGCCCTTAATAAAAATAGTTTCATTTAAAACAACTAAAAACTCCTGTTTGTATATACAAACATTTTGGTCTTTTGTTCCAGAGCGGCGGCCGTTGATTGCACCTGAGTCCAAAGTCCAAAACGGAGGCCACACACTTACAAAGGGGAATGGCTGTCTTAAGCTGTCTTTTTGGTGTTTTGCGCGCAAAGCTGCCTTTGGAATTCCCAAACGGTTTTGCCGTCGCAGGCATGGAGAGACTGCTGTTTGGACAGACATTTCAGGCTCAAGATCGCTGATGAGTGAGGTTGGTCCCTCATGAAACGTCGTCCGATCAACCTGTAGCCTCCTTTGTTGTGTTGTGTGCCTCTGTTTAAAGTTATGTCAATAACATAGCAAGACCTCGAGCCTGTAAAAACTACAAGTTAAGAGTATAAAGGTCGTTTAAACAGTCATAAAGTACTAAAACGCTTGGCACGGCGTTGTTGTTCGAAACTTAATAAAAATAGTTTCATTTAAAACAACAAAAAACTCCTGTTTGTATATACAAACATTTTGGTCTTTTGTTCCAGAGCGGCGGCCGTTGATTGCACCTGAGTCCAAAGTCCAAAACGGAGGCCACACACTTACAAAGGGGAATGGCTGTCTTAAGCTGTCTTTTTGGTGTTTTGCGCTCAAAGCTGCCTTTGGAATTCCCAAACGGTTTTGCCGTCGCAGGCATGGAGAGACTGCTGTTTGGACAGACATTTCAGGCTCAACATCGCTGATGAGTGAGGTTGGTCCCTCATGAAACGTCGTCCGATCAACCTGTAGCCTCCTTTGTTGTGTTGTGTGCCTCTGTTTAAAGTTATGTCAATAACATAGCAAGACCTCGAGCCTGTTAAAACTACAAGTTAAGAGTATAAAGGTCGTTTAAACAGTCATAAAGTACTAAAACGCTTGGCACGGCGTTGTTGTTCGAAACTTAAGGGGCACACATAGTGTAATGGCCTAAAAAAAAGGCGATTTTAGGGAATTTTTATTAAAAAAACTACTTTATCAATTATTTCAAAATTTTAAGAATATTTTTATACATGTTTCAAGAATATACAGTGAAATTTTTGAAGAAAAAAATTAAATATTTTGTAAGTTATAGTCGATCTCCAACGGCGCGAAAAAAGGTCCTTCACTGCTGCAGTGATTCCGGCCTTCTCCGTGGATGAAATTAAAAAAAAATATCTAGTTAAACTAGATAATAATATCTTTACAATGACCTACGATAAAAAAAAATCAAAAATTGACAATATGGCGGCGTTTAAAAAAAAAAAGTCGAATTTTACCCAAAATTTTGGTCGTTTTTGGCCTGCAAAAATTCGATTTTTTGATCAAATCAAAAACCGATAGGTCATTGTACGGAGAACTATATATAGAACATTTAAAAAAAAATTCGATAGTGATCGGATCATTTGTTTTTGAGTAATCACTGCAGCAAATTCGGAAAATGCTGTTTCGAGAAAAACGCGTTTAAAGATAAAATGATCGTTTTCACTGCTGCCGAGCGGCTGCTCTTTAAATTGCTATAACTCAAAAACTATTTGAGATATCGATTTGAAATTGTAATATGTTATTTTTAAAGGTGTAATCTACCGAAATATGAAAAAAATCGATTTTTTTAAATTTCACACTAGGTGTGCCCTTAATAAAAATAGTTTCATTTAAAACAACTAAAAACTCCTGTTTGTATATACAAACATTTTGGTCTTTTGTTCCAGAGCGGCGGCCGTTGATTGCACCTGAGTCCAAAGTCCAAAACGGAGGCCACACACTTACAAAGGGGAATGGCTGTCTTAAGCTGTCTTTGGAATTTCAAACGGTGTTCCGTCGCAGGCATGGAGAGACTGCTGTTTGGACAGACATTTCAGGCTAACGCCTGATGAGTGAGGTTGGTCCTAGAAACGTCGTCCGATCAACCTGAAGCGGTTTTGCCGTCGCAGGCATGGAGTAGTTTAAACAGTCATAAAGTACTAAAACGCTTGGCACGGCGTTGTTGTTGAAACAAAAGTTTCATTTAAAACAACAAAAAACTCTGTTTGTATATACAAACATTTTGGTCTTTGTTCCAGAGCGGCGCGTTGGTGCACCTGAGGAGGCAACACCAAGGGGAATGGCTGTCTTAAGCTGTCTTGGTGTTTGCGCGCAGGGGGGGGTTTTTTTTGCCCCTGATGAGTGAGGTTGGTCCCTCATGAAACGTCGTCCGATCAACCTGAAGCCTCTTTGATGTGTTGTGTGCCTCTGTTTAAAGTTATGTCAATAACATAGAAAGACCTCGAGCCTGTAAAAACTACAAGTTAAGAGTATAAAGGTCGTTTAAACAGTCATAAAGTACTAAAACGCTTGGCACGGCGTTGTTGTTCGAAACTTAATAAAAATAGTTTCATTTAAAAACAACAAAAAACTCCTGTTTGTATATACAAACATTTTGGTCTTTTTGTTCCAGAGCGGCGGCCGTTGATTGCACCTGAGTCCAAAGTCCAAAACGGAGGCCACACACTTACAAAGGGGAATGGCTGTCTTAAGCTGTCTTTTTGGTGTTTTGCGCGCAAAGCTGCCTTTGGAATTCCCAAACGGTTTTGCCGTCGCAGGCATGGAGAGACTGCTGTTTGGACAGACATTTCAGGCTCAAGATCGCTGATGAGTGAGGTTGGTCCCTCATGAAACGTCGTCCGATCAACCTGTAGCCTCCTTTGTTGTGTTGTGTGCCTCTGTTTAAAGTTATGTCAATAACATAGCAAGACCTCGAGCCTGTAAAAACTACAAGTTAAGAGTATAAAGGTCGTTTAAACAGTCATAAAGTACTAAAACGCTTGGCACGGCGTTGTTGTTCGAAACTTAAGGGGCACACATAGTGTAATGGCCTAAAAAAAGGCGATTTTTGGGAATTTTTATTAAAAAAACTACTTTATCAATTATTTCAAAATTTTAAGAATATTTTTATACATGTTTCAAGAATATACAGTGAAATTTTTGAAGAAAAAATTAAATATTTTGTAAGTTATAGTCGATCTCCAACGGCGCGAAAAAAAGGTCCTTCACTGCTGCAGTGATTCCGGCCTTCTCCGTGGATGAAATTAAAAAAAAATTCTAGTTAAACTAGATAATATTGTCTTTACAATGACCTACGATAAAAAAAAAATCAAAAATTGACAATATGGCGGCGTTTAAAAAAAAAAAGTCGAATTTTACCCAAAATTTTGGTCGTTTTTGGCCTGCCAAAATTCGATTTTTTGATCAAATCAAAAACCGATAGGTCATTGTACGGAGAACTATATATAGAACATTTAAAAAAAAATTCGATAGTGATCGGATCATTTGTTTTTGAGTAATCACTGCAGCAAATTCGGAAAATGCTGTTTCGAGAAAAACGCGTTTAAAGATAAAATGATCGTTTTCACTGCTGCCGAGCGGCTGCTCTTTAAATTGCTATAACTCAAAAACTATTTGAGATATCGATTTGAAATTGTAATATGTTATTTTTAAAGGTGTAATCTACCGAAATATGAAAAAAAATCGATTTTTTTAAATTTCACACTAGGTGTGCCCTTAATAAAAATAGTTTCATTTAAAACAACTAAAAACTCCTGTTTGTATATACAAACATTTTGGTCTTTTGTTCCAGAGCGGCGGCCGTTGATTGCACCTGAGTCCAAAGTCCAAAACGGAGGCCACACACTTACAAAGGGGAATGGCTGTCTTAAGCTGTCTTTTTGGTGTTTTGCGCGCAAAGCTGCCTTTGGAATTCCCAAACGGTTTTGCCGTCGCAGGCATGGAGAGACTGCTGTTTGGACAGACATTTCAGGCTCAAGATCGCTGATGAGTGAGGTTGGTCCCTCATGAAACGTCGTCCGATCAACCTGTAGCCTCCTTTGTTGTGTTGTGTGCCTCTGTTTAAAGTTATGTCAATAACATAGCAAGACCTCGAGCCTGTAAAAACTACAAGTTAAGAGTATAAAGGTCGTTTAAACAGTCATAAAGTACTAAAACGCTTGGCACGGCGTTGTTGTTCGAAACTTAATAAAAATAGTTTCATTTAAAACAACAAAAAACTCCTGTTTGTATATACAAACATTTTGGTCTTTTGTTCCAGAGCGGCGGCCGTTGGTTGCACCTGAGTCCAAAGTCCAAAACGGAGGCCACACACTTACAAAGGGGAATGGCTGTCTTAAGCTGTCTTTTTGGTGTTTTGCGCTCAAAGCTGCCTTTGGAATTCCCAAACGGTTTTGCCGTCGCAGGCATGGAGAGACTGCTGTTTGGACAGACATTTCAGGCTCAACATCGCTGATGAGTGAGGTTGGTCCCTCATGAAACGTCGTCCGATCAACCTGTAGCCTCCTTTGTTGTGTTGTGTGCCTCTGTTTAAAGTTATGTCAATAACATAGCAAGACCTCGAGCCTGTTAAAACTACAAGTTAAGAGTATAAAGGTCGTTTAAACAGTCATAAAGTACTAAAACGCTTGGCACGGCGTTGTTGTTCGAAACTTAAGGGGCACACATAGTGTAATGGCCTAAAAAAAAGGCGATTTTTAGGGAATTTTTATTAAAAAAACTACTTTATCAATTATTTCAAAATTTTAAGAATATTTTTATACATGTTTCAAGAATATACAGTGAAATTTTTGAAGAAAAAAATTAAATATTTTGTAAGTTATAGTCGATCTCCAACGGCGCGAAAAAAAGGTCCTTCACTGCTGCAGTGATTCCGGCCTTCTCCGTGGATGAAATTAAAAAAAAAATTCTAGTTAAACTAGATAATAATATCTTTACAATGACCTACGATAAAAAAAAAATCAAAAATTGACAATATGGCGGCGTTTAAAAAAAAAAAAGTCGAATTTTACCCAAAATTTTGGTCGATTTTTTGATCAAATCAAAAACCGATAGGTCATTGTACGGAGAACTATATATAGAACATTTAAAAAAAAATTCGATAGTGATCGGATCATTTGTTTTTTGAGTAATCACTGCAGCAAATTCGGAAAATGCTGTTTCGAGAAAAACGCGTTTAAAGATAAAATGATCGTTTTCACTGCTGCCGAGCGGCTGCTCTTTAAATTGCTATAACTCAAAAACTATTTGAGATATCGATTTGAAATTTTAATATGTTATTTTTAAAGGTGTAATCTACCGAAATATGAAAAAAATCGATTTTTTTTAAATTTCACACTAGGTGTGCCCTTAATAAAAATAGTTTCATTTAAAACAACTAAAAACTCCTGTTTGTATATACAAACATTTTGGTCTTTTGTTCCAGAGCGGCGGCCGTTGATTGCACCTGAGTCCAAAGTCCAAAACGGAGGCCACACACTTACAAAGGGGAATGGCTGTCTTAAGCTGTCTTTTTGGTGTTTTGCGCGCAAAGCTGCCTTTGGAATTCCCAAACGGTTTTGCCGTCGCAGGCATGGAGAGACTGCTGTTTGGACAGACATTTCAGGCTCAAGATCGCTGATGAGTGAGGTTGGTCCCTCATGAAACGTCGTCCGATCAACCTGTAGCCTCCTTTGTTGTGTTGTGTGCCTCTGTTTAAAGTTATGTCAATAACATAGCAAGACCTCGAGCCTGTAAAAACTACAAGTTAAGAGTATAAAGGTCGTTTAAACAGTCATAAAGTACTAAAACGCTTGGCACGGCGTTGTTGTTCGAAACTTAAGGGGCACACATAGTGTAATGGCCTAAAAAAAAGGCGATTTTTGGGAATTTTTATTAAAAAAACTACTTTATCAATTATTTCAAAATTTTAAGAATATTTTTATACATGTTTCAAGAATATACAGTGAAATTTTTGAAGAAAAAAATTAAATATTTTGTAAGTTATAGTCGATCTCCAACGGCGCGAAAAAAAAGGTCCTTCACTGCTGCAGTGATTCCGGCCTTCTCCGTGGATGAAATTAAAAAAAAAATTCTAGTTAAACTAGATAATATTATCTTTACAATGACCTACGATAAAAAAAAAATCAAAAATTGACAATATGGCGGCGTTTAAAAAAAAAAGTCGAATTTTACCCAAAATTTTGGTCGTTTTTGGCCTGCCAAAATTCGATTTTTTGATCAAATCAAAAACCGATAGGTCATTGTACGGAGAACTATATATAGAACATTTAAAAAAAAATTCGATAGTGATCGGATCATTTGTTTTTGAGTAATCACTGCAGCAAATTCGGAAAATGCTGTTTCGAGAAAAACGCGTTTAAAGATAAAATGATCGTTTTCACTGCTGCCGAGCGGCTGCTCTTTAAATTGCTATAACTCAAAAACTATTTGAGATATCGATTTGAAATTGTAATATGTTATTTTTAAAGGTGTAATCTACCGAAATATGAAAAAAAATCGATTTTTTTTAAATTTCACACTAGGTGTGCCCTTAATAAAAATAGTTTCATTTAAAACAACTAAAAACTCCTGTTTGTATATACAAACATTTTGGTCTTTTGTTCCAGAGCGGCGGCCGTTGGTTGCACCTGAGTCCAAAGTCCAAAACGGAGGCCACACACTTACAAAGGGGAATGGCTGTCTTAAGCTGTCTTTTTGGTGTTTTGCGCGCAAAGCTGCCTTTGGAACTCCCAAACGGGTTTGCCGTCGCAGGCATGGAGAGACTGCTGTTTGGACAGACATTTCAGGCTCAAGATCGCTGATGAGTGAGGTTGATCCCTCATGAAACGTCGTCCGATCAACCTGAAGCCTCCTTTGTTGTGTTGTGTGCCTCTGTTTAAAGTTATGTCAATAACATAGCAAGACCTCGAGCCTGTAAAAACTACAAGTTAAGAGTATAAAGGTCGTTTAAACAGTCATAAAATTAAATAAAATAAATTGAAAGTAATTTTTTGCATTTAACATTACAAATAATTAAATAAAATAAATTGAAAGTAATTTTTTGCATTTAACATTAAAAATAATAATTATTTCATAACCTATAAAAAAATTTAATTTTTATTTGCAGTCCATGTTTTCCACACTTGACTCCGTCTGGGAATTTGTGGTTTTCCCCGTCTTTTTTATTTGCTTTAACTCATTCCCCGCGCCCCCTCTACTACCCATCGTTTGCCCATTATTAAATAGCGGCGCCCATAAATTCTTTCTTTCACACAAACGACCTCCCCCCTCTCATCCATCAATCTGATGAGAGCTCAAATTATTTGCACTCTACATGGTCAGCTGTGGCAGTGTTACGAAATCCTCTAACTACGTCCCCGCTCTTGTTGCTATGGCAACACGCGCCCCTCTACTCTTTATAACTTTATAAATGTTTGGTCAGCGATAATTGATACATAGAGATGCGTCACTTCGCTTTATCAAACTTGGTACTGATAACGATTAAGTGGCGACGTTAAGTCGTACCAACAAAATACACGCAAAATTGAAATTCTCTCATTTCGCTCTCAGAGAACCCGAGCAGCATTGCGAGTTGAGGGAGGACAGCCGAACGCAATGCGCCGCTCAATTTGCAGGCGTAGCGTGGCGCTAGAAAATCAGCAAAAACAACAAAAGAACATATGTATACCTACACGCATATATATGTATGTGTAGGTGTATGTGTCAGCATTTGTTTTCATATTTGTCGGGCTCAGGCTTCGAAGCGATTTTTGATATTTTTCTTCTTTTAGGTCTTGCTTATGAATGTGAGCCACATTAAAATGTATGCGCGGAGCACTTCCCTTCCTAATTGACCTGCGGACAATTAATGCACAAACATAAATACAAAACACAACATCTCAAAACATCACAGCAAATCTGCACACAACTAATTCACATATGTACATATGTAAATTAATAAATAATTTCACCAACAACAAATAACAAGAAGTACTGTCACATAGCGGCCATAAAAAATTATTTTAAAATGTACAAACATAATTCGCGCACACTGCTTATTTAATCACTTCTCTTATAACTATTTACCGGTTTAACTAATAATTAGTTCTAACAAGGGTTGTTTTGTTGTAAAAAAATCTTGCGCTGCAGAAATGCTCGACTAAAAATTTTCTCGCAAGTGGCGATTGGGAAGAGGTGGCACGCGTCAAACGCAAAAACAGAAACACAGTTATTTCGTTTCTTCTTTGTCTTTTGCCTTCTGCGCGCGATATCCTTTTCTACTCATATTATGTAAGGGCATATCCGACTTAAGAAGTGTTTGTGTACATTTTTTGATGATCCATAAATAAATTATTTATTTTGGGATAATAATAATAAAAGTCTATATTAGGGCTATTCCACTAACGATCTGTACAATCCACTTATTCAAAATTCTTTAATCTATACATCTATATAAAAGTGAAAGTATGTTTGTATGTTTGCCCCTTATGGGTGTCTAAACCGCTGAACCGATCTTCATGAATTTTTCACAGTATGTTCATGTCGATCAGGAAAGTGTCATAGGCTATGTTTCATGTCTGTGAAATGGTCCAAAAACCGAGAAATTTGAAATTTTATACCGCTCAACCGATTGCAATGAAACTTTGGGGAATGAATTGAACGCTTGCCCAGGAGGGTTTCTAAGTTGAAGAAATTTTGCGGAAAATGTCCAAAAGCTGCGAAAATTGTCAATTTTACGGTTTCGGTAAAACCTTGGGGGATGATTCGAAGCTTGCCCGCGAAGGTTTCCAAGTAAAAGAAATGGTCGGAAAATGGTCAAAAAACCGCGAAATTTGCAAAGTTATACCGGTTATCCGATTGCAAAGAAAATTTGGGAAATAGTTGAACGATTACCCGGGAAGGTTTCTAAGTTGAAAAAATTTGCAAAAAACGGTCCAAAAACCGCAAAGAATGCAAAACTTTGGGAAATTGATCGACGCTTGCCCGAGAAGGTTTTCAAGTAGAAGAAACTCCGAAATTTGCAAAATGTTCGATTGTTATAAAACTTTGGAGAACGTTTGGTCGCTTGCCCGCGAAGGCTTCCAAGTAGAAGAAATGGTAGGAAAATGGTCAAAAAACCGCGAAATTTGCAAAATTATACCGCTCATACGATTGCAAAGAAAATTTGGGAATGGTTTAACGATTGCCCGGGAAGGTTTCTTAGTTAATAAAATTTGCGGAAAACCGTGAAAATTGAAAAATTTACGTTTTCGCTAAAACTTTGGGAAATTGAAGAGGAAACTGCGAAATTTGAAACATGTTCGATTGTTATGAAACTTTGGAGAATGTTTGGACACTTGCCCGCGAAGGATTCTGATTTGAAGAAATATGCGGGAAAAAGTCCAAAAACCTCGAAAATTTAAAAACTATACCGTTCATCCGATTGCGATGAAATTTTAGTCAATGGTTGGACGCTTGGCCGTGATGGTTTCTAAGGTCCAAAAATCGCGAAATTTGCAAAATAACATTATGAGTATTTATGAAAGCGCTTAGTGCTTATATTACAATGCAGGCGTTGGTAAATGGAAGCTGAAGATTACACGGTCCAAAATATTGCGAAATTTGCACGTTTTTGATTTGAGCCTGGATTATTCTGAAGATTTAATGGACCAAACGGTCAAAAAAGTCACGATTTTTGCAAAATATTCATGAGATTAGATAATCATGATGATAGTTAAATAGAGAAAAAAAACGAACGGTCCAAAATGTTTATGGCGACTTGCAGCCAACACTAGCTTGAATACAGTCGCTCTCAAAAGAAACATAAGGACCCGGGCGACGCCGGGTATTCAGCTAGTATACATATAAAATATGGTTTTAATGTTCGGTAAAATTTGAAGGGTATGCAAACTTCTTCGTTCGGCGCTGGCAAAACTGTTTTTGGGTGCCTGTGTGACGTGGGTGCCTTACATATTTACATAATACGGATACGGACCCCCCCCATGGGAGATCTACTACAGTGGACATGATTCGAAGCACGAGTTTGGTTGCGGCTTTGCAGTCAACAAAAGTCTGTGCCGCTCTGTCATCAGCTTTACACCAGTTGACAAGCGACTTGCCGCACTCAGACTTAAGGCAAAGTATTTTAATATTAGTCTTATCTGTGCGCACGCCCCGACAGAAGAAAAGAACGATTCGGAAAAAGACGAATTCTATGAGCGCCTAGAAGACCTATATGAGCGCTGCCCCGATCACGACATCAAGATCGTGCTAGGCGATTTTAACGCACAAATCGGGAGAGAAGAAGTTTATCGCACGACTATCGGCCGATTTAGCCTGCACGAAAAAACCTCCGAAAATGGAGAGAGGCTAATAGGCTTCGCATCGGGCCGGAACATGGTCATTAGAAGCAACAGGTCATTAGTAGCAACAAGGCGACCTGGAAGTCCCCTGATCGTCAATCAACACGAAACCAAATTGATCACTTTTTGATAGACGGACGGCACTCTTCGAGTGTTCCAGACGTACCTACGCGCCGAGGAGCCAATATTGACTCAGATCACAACCTTGTTGCAGCCAAAGTACGCACACGGCTCAGTGTGTCACATGCCGCACAGTCTAACACACGCCGAAAGCTGAACGTTGAGAAGCTGCAAACACAACGGACATCCGAAGCCTACTCAGCAAAACTCACCAAGCTGCTCAGGGAAACACCACCTGGCCCTCCTGGTGTAGACGAACAGTGGAAGCATATTTCACACTCTATGAGTACAGCTGCCAAGGAGATTCTCGGATTTGCCGAAAACTCCCGAAACAGTCATGGTACGATGATGAGTGCCGCCGCGCTACTGCAGAGAAAGACGCTGCATACAGGAGAATACTGCAGTCTGGAGCAACGCGGGCTGTTAAAGAGCGATACCGGGAGAAAAGGAGAGAGGAGAAGCGCCTTTTCAGAAGGAAGAAAAATGAGCAGGAAAAGCGCATGAGGGAGGAAGTCGAAGTGCTGTTCGGAAGGAGTGAGACTCGAAAATTCTAACAAAAGATTAGGCAACTATCCAAAGGTTTTAAGCCCAGAGTCACACTATTGAAGGACGAGCACGGAAATCTGGTCAAAAATCCGGAAGTGGCACTAGACAAATGGAGAAACTATTTCTCTAACCTGCTGGGAGGTGATGACGAACACAATGCCGCCACTGGGGAAGTGGCGACACCACTAATCGATAACATAGAGATAGATCCGCCGGACTATAATGAAGTCTTGTTAGCCATAAAAAGGCTAAAAAATAACAAATCTGCTGGCGCTGATGAGCTGCCTGCTGAATTGTTCAAGGCTGGCGGTGAGGAGCTGGTAAGGTGTATGCACCAACTCCTATGCAGAGTATGGTCCGAAGAAAGCATGCTCGAAGATTGGAATCTAAGTGTACTCTGTCCAATATTTAAAAAGGAGACCCTGCGGTTTGCGCCAATTACCGCGGGATCAGTCTCCTTCCCATTGCATATAAGGTTCTATCATGCATCCTATGTGAACGTCTAAAGCCGAGAATACGTGGACTGATTGAAACTTATCAGTGTGGCTTTAGACCTGGCAAATGCACCACGGACCAGATATTCACATTGCGACAAATCCTGGAGAAGACCCGAGAGAGAAATATCGACACCCACCCTTTTTGTTGACTACAAAGCCACCTTTGACACGCCGATAAGGTCAAAGTTCTTTGAAGCCCTGTCTACCTTTGGTATTCCAGCAAAGTACGTTCGACTTTGCATGATGACGTTGAGAAGCACTCAAAGCTCCGTCAAAATAGGAAAAGACCGCTCCGAGCCTTTCGATATTAAAAGAGGTTTTAGGCAGGGTGATACCTTATCGTGCGACTTCTTTAATCTGCTGATGCAGTACATACTGCTCCAGTGCCCAAATGCTAACAGAACGGGCACCATCTTTACCAGAGATAACATGCTACTTGCATATGCCGATGATATTGATATCATCGGCAAAAGCGAATCTGTGGTAAAACGGGCGTTCTCAGAGATAGTGAAGCAGTCAAAACTTATTGGCTTAGCGGTAAATGAGGAAAAGACGAAATACCTAAAATCAACGCGCAGTAAGTCACCGCTTGGACAATCTGTTGCAATGGGAAACTACAACTTCAAGGTTGTTAAGGAATTTGTCTACCTCGGAACGACGATAACCAGCGACAACAACACCAGTCTGGAAATCCAAAGAAGAATTACTCTTGCAAACCGATGTTACTACGGGCTCAGTAAGTAGTTCAAGAGCTGAGCCCTCTCTCGGAAAACGAAAATTGCCCTACACAAGTCGCTTATCATCCCAGTCCTGCTATACGGCGCAGAAGCATGGACAATGACAAAAGAGGATGAGGTGGCAAGTGGCGTGTTCGAGAGAAAAGTTCTTTGGAGGATCTATGGACCTCTAAACGTTGGCGGCGAATTTCGCATCCGAATGAATCACGAACTGTACGAGCTCTATGGGGACACTAAGCTTGTCAAGCGCATAATACAACAGCGGCTGCGCTGGATAGGACATGTTACCCGTATGGATGATAACGCTCCAGCAAAACGGGTGTACAGTCGGCATGCGAACGAGTTGGGAGGCATTCCCCCGTAGGGACGACCGAAGCGGAGATGGGGAGTGTCCTCCTGGTGGAATGTCGCTCGGGACAGAGGCGAGTGGCGGGCATTAGTGGCAGCGGCCGAGACCGTAAAACGGTTGTGATGGCCAAAGAAGAAGAAGAAGAAGATATTTACATAATTATGTAATGTCGAACATTACAACTTACATAATCTCACAAACATTGTACATTTAAGATGTCAAAAGCAAATATTTAGAATTAAATTATTCGCTAATCAGTATCTGCCTACAAAAACCTAGATAAGCACAAATTCCAAGCCAGCCAAATCTCAGTTTTACAATTTCTGATTTTTAAGCATGCGTGCATCGTTTTTGTGTGATTTTACATCTGATCTGCAAAATTTATTTCCCAATTCCATTTCTTTAATTAATATTCTCGACAATACCTGCAGGAAAGTTTCATATTTTTAATAAAATTTATTTTTATATGTATTTACGATATACATACATAAGTTATTTGCTTACGAAATTTATAATATATTGCAAGCTATGAAATCGAACAGATAAAGTGTGCCTTTTTCAATGCTATTTAAATTTCCTGAAAATTCGGAATTGCTCTCCAAATGGAAAAAGAATTTGGGAATAGAAGGAAATATTTCTTCTAAAATGAAAGTGTGCGAAGTTCATTTCGAAGAAAGTGCCTTTGGAAAGTCAAATATAAAATACAATGCTTTGCCAACGAAATTGTTAGGTAAGTCTAATTCTAGTGCTGGTCAAGCGCTCCCTGCCTAAAACGACGTTCCGTTGCGCACAAGTATTCCCGAGATTGCGGCGTTAACAAATTTCTTTTTATATTCAGTTTTATTCAGCTATCACTTGAACAAAAATACAATTTTGTATAGGTCGCGAACCAATTCATTTATTCTTACCTAATAAGAAAAAAAAAATGGAGAGAATGCTGCATCGTTTCATGCGAAGCCAAAGGTGGTTCTGGAAAAAGTCTGTTTAAATTCCCTTAAAATGTTGACGATAAAAATACATGGCTATTGGCGTGCAACATGGGCTCAAACATAAAGCAACAATTGTTTATTTGCGAAGATCATTTTCAACCAAAATATTTGGGGTCGAAAAAATTGTGGAACGGAGCTGTTCCAGAGCTTCATTGAGAGCAGAGGCAGGCAAGAAATACATTCACATTTTTTTCATTGGTGTGTGTGAGAGCAGCGCAAAAATTTCTCGCTTTTCCAGTAGCAACGACTGCGACGCGAACACGTAACGCAGCAAAGCTTTAACAGTTTATACCGTGTGTAAGGAAGCAGCGCTGCTGTGAGATTTTTCGTATGCACGCCAGATAGCAAGCTGCTGGCCCCTGATTTAAAGTCATCATGTACTGACAACGGTAACAATACACCACCCGTTGTGGTGGAATCAGTGGAGCCGTTTTCTCTTCATATTCAAGGCCAAAACAACATCACAGATATTTCTTTTGAAGAGTTTGAACGTTTTTCAATATTAGAAGAACAAAGACAAGAATTGATGCAAAATAACATTTTGGAAGATGGAATGTACACATGCGCTTGCAATCACGAGTATGCAAAAAGCAAAAGATATACCAGACCATGCTGCAAAAACAAAATGAAGAAAATGAAAAATTAAAAAGCAGAATTGAAGTACTGGAGAAATAGCTTTCTGCTGCACGTGAGTCGGCTATTGATCCTGATGAACGTGCCAGTCACGATGCATTAACATTTGCTAAGATGATTACAAGGAAGGCGAACAATCATTACTCCAGCGAAGAAAAAGATATCGGCCAGTATTTTGTATATGAATCCAGTAAATTATATCAAACTATGAAGGAAGACTTTGATTTTCATTTACCATCATTGTCAACGTTGTTGCGATCTCGACTTGTAAAATTTGTGAAACCCGGTATTCACGAAAACTACCTTTAAATGTTTGCTGCCGCTATCGAAAAAATGCCTGAAGAACAAAAGAAGTGCATCTTAATAATTGACGAAGTAACTATAAGACCTGATTTACAGTACACCAAATCACTGGACACAATCAATGGATTCACCAATCTCGGATATGGAAAACGTACTAAGGAAATCGCAAAGAAAGCTACTTTTATAATAATGAAAAGTCTTTTCGGAAAGTGGAAATTTATTATAAGCTATTATCTATCGAGCAGTGGATTAAGTGGAAGCCAGCAGAAGGACATTGTTTTGGAGAATATAAAAAAAGTCAAAGAGCTTATAGATTTGCAGGTTGTTGTTGTTATTTGTGATCAAGGCCAGAACAACGTTTCAATGTTTAACCAATTAAAGGCAAGTAAAGATGACGTGCCCTTCCATTTTATGGACCAAAAGATATATTTAATGTTCGATTATTGTAATTTGCAAAAATCTTTAAGAAATACGCTGCAAAAATGGAATTTGAAAACTCCCGTCGACCAATCCAACCCGCATTTTAAAGTTTGTCCGAAACTGACTTTATCCCATATAGAACCGAAAAATTTCCAAAAAAATGAATGTTTCGAGAGCTACTTAAGTTCTAAGTAACTCAGTCGCAGCTGGTATGACAATGATGACGAAAATGGGAGTGAAGAAGCAGTGCCAACGCGAAATTTTATTAAACTAGCAAATGACTTGTTCGACTTACTTGATTGCAAATTTTTGGTTAATCAAAACCCCTTAAAACGTTCCCTTGGCCGAAACGACCCTAAGAAAATTGAAAAGCTTGAGCAAATGTTGGACTATATGTCAAAAGTAAAAGTTATTTCATCAAAAGACACAGTAAAATGCATTACAGGGTATTGTTTGACGTTAAAAGCCGTTCTACGGCTTTGTGAAAAAATATTTAAAACTATGCCAGCCATTAATTTTATTTTGCTTGGAAAATTAAACCAGGATGCCTTGGAAGATTTCTTTTTTAAAATTCGCTCCTCCTTGGGCTCAAATACCCATCCTACTGCAAATGAATTGCACCATATTGTTGCTCGACTAACTTCAACAGGAATTATGCGACACAAATACAGCAACAAGTACGGAAATTGTGACGTTGACGAAGATATGATGCTGTCCTTGGGAGACGTTACCGATAAAGATCTTGCTATTGCAATTAAAACGGACATAGAAGAGGATACCGTAGCTAGCGGTAAGCCACACGAATCAAGTCATATCACATTGGAGGATTTAAACGTTGACGTGCCTGATGATTTCATGCCTGATGATTAGCTGTTCGATTTCATAGCTTGCAATATATTATAATTTTCATAAGTAAATAACTTATGTATGTATATCGTTAATACATATAAAAATAAATTTTATTAAAAATATGAAACTTTCCTGCAGGTATTGCCAAGAATAATTAAAGAAATGGAATTGGGAAATAAATTTTGCAGATCAGATGTAAGATCACACAAAAGCGATGCACCCATGCTTAAAAATCAGAAATTGTAAAACTGAGATTTGGCTGGCTTAGAATTTTGTGCTTATCTAGGTTTTTGTAGGCAGATACTGATTAGCGAATAATTTAATTCTAAATATTTGCTTTTGACGTCTTAAATGTACAATGTTTGTGAGATTATGTAAGTTGTAATGTTCGACATTACATAATTATGTAAATATGTAATTGCATAAATATTATTTAGGCTATATTAAAATGAGCATGATTGTTATAATAAAATATGGGTTATGTTATTGCGTTTATTTATAATTGCTTATTTTATAATTGCCGAAACTAATGAAGTTGAGGCAGGTTAATGAATTTCATGACAAGTGCTTCGCGCATGTTTACATGTACACACACACACACACACACACATTCATTAACAAGACCTAAAATCCCGACAAATATGAAAACAAATGCTGACACATACACCTACACATACAGTGCTGGCAGTGTTGGTTAGCGGACTGCAGAAGCTTCGATCTAACAGCGGCTTAACAGCGAGCTGTTAGTGCGCAGAAGGCGGTTAAACTTTATTTAACGGCCCAAATTTTGAATTTCAAATTTTGAAATTCAAAGTTGAAATTAATATTGCATTTGAAATTAACTTTGTAAGGAGGAAAAAGTGCCAAGGTCACGGAACTGACTAACTGCCAACCCTACCGCTGCGGCGGCGCACAACTGAACAGGGCTCTGGCGACCGGTTCGGAGCGGTATAGCTCCCATCGGTTAAACGTCAGAGGGAAACTTTTGGCCACCGCAGGACCCCTTATAGAGTTTGAATTCAAATAGGCGGGAGGATCAAACGCACGCAGCCATGGCTGAGCCTCGTGGGGCGGCCTTAGCTGAAGCTTTTCCAGGTACACTGGTAGGACCAAATGGCGATAAGGCGCATCTTCTAGCGTTTGCCAAATCCAGGAAGATGCCAAGAACGCCACCCAGGGATGAACATGCGCCCTTATCGGTGCCTCCGACAGTCTCTGAAAGCGTATTTACTTTCAAGGCAGTCGTCGCAGAGGCAGAGACACCCAAACGAGGCAGGGAACTGGCAAGCCCTCAGCGGAAAACTCCCTCGAAGAAGCCAAGGCCAAATCCTAGTCAGCTCCTGACTGAGCTAGACGGCATTCTGAGCGAAATATTATTCATGGTTGAGGACAAGAAGCCGGCGGTCCGCCACATCAACCTGGATTTTTAGAAAATGCTTAAGCGGATGAAGGGAATCCAGCAGGTATTTCTTCTCCGAAGGTGTGCTTCAAATGCAAGGCAGTGTTGCATCCAGAAGGAGGCCTGCAGGTGGAGACAGCTGTGCAAACGTCACCCACAGCAGAGAACGGTCACGGTATAGGTACTGAAAGAGCGTCGCAAACGTCGCCAGCCATTACCCAAAGCAGAGCAAATAAGCCGGAAGTCGTGGTGCAGACCCAGTCACAGCCTCAGATCGCCGATTCCGAGAGTGGCAGTACTGTGGATGGCCAGAGAGCTTCGCAATCGGCTGCAAGGAAGGAGAAAAAGAGTGACGCAACAGGACCAAGCGCTAAGCAGGATGGAAGGATAGGTTATGGGTGGCAAAAGGTCGGATCCAATCCGAAACCTAAGTCGAAGCCCAAGCAGAAGTCTAAACCAAGACGCAAGCCACAGGTGACAAAACCGGATGCCCTCATAATTCGCCCAAAGGGAGAAGTTACTTACAGCGAGATCCTGAAAATGGTCACTCGCCGCCAGGACGACAAGCTGAGTGGAGTAGGCGTCTGTGTAAACAAAATACGACGTACGGCAAATGACTGTCTGCTGCTGGAGCTAAGCGGTTCAGGTCTGTAGAACACGGAAGCTCTAAGGGAGGAGGTCCAACAGGTTCTCGGAGAAAATGCGGAGGCACGAGCCCTTATACCGGAGACGCTCTTAGAGATAAGAGATTTGGACGAACTGGTCACATCGGAAGACGTGTTGGACGCGCTCACTGCCCAAACTGGTGTGGCGAAAGAGTCGTGCTCCATAAAAACCCTCCGAGCTTCCTATGCTGGGACCCAGACTGCTCTTGTGCGGGTTCCCAGCAAGTTAAAGGATCAGCTTCTACGGGTAGAGAAGCTCAAGGTGGGATGGACTAGGTGCCGAGTTAGAGAGAAAGACACTGGCGGTCCTCAAAGGTGCTATCGCTGTCTGGAGATGGGGCACATTGCAACAAACTGCAAAAGTGCCATAGACCGAAGTGGCTGCTGCTTTAGATGTGGCGCGACTGGTCACAAAGCCGCCACTTGCAGAAACACCCCAACATGTTTCTTGTATCGAGACAGAGGCATGAAAGCGCTGAATCATCAAGCAGGCTCTAACAGATGCCCGCAAATGATGCCCGATGGCTCTAAAAAACCATCACGATGCAGCTAATTCAGTTTATCCTGATCCACTGTGTGGCCGCGCATGACCTTCTTGCGCAGACTGTGCACGAGCACGGCATAGACTTGGCCATTCTTAGCGAACCGTACAGACCATACTCCGTTGGCGAGTGGGCAAATGACCATTCCGGCAAGGCGGCGATCTGAATATGCGGAAATAATTCTCTGCATCTACAACAGGTATTGGCTGCAGATGGCTTCGTCAGAGAAAAAATTGGAAGTCTATGGGTGTATAGCTGCTATCTTGCTCCTAGTCGGGGGCTTACCGAATTTGTAACCGTCTTGGACGACTTGGTACGCGATGCTAGAGACCGCAGCAGTGTCGTTATTGCCGGCGACTTCAATGCTTGGTCCGAGGAATGGGGGAGCTGCAGGACTAATCCCAGGGGACGAGCTCTTTTAGAAGCGTTTGCGGTGCTCGATGTGTCACTTCTAAATGTCGGCTCACAGAACACTTTTAGAGGCGGTACTGGTTCAGTGATCGACCTGACTTTTGTCAGTAGCTCGCTCCTCTCATCAGCCACATGGAAAATAAGCCAGGTGTACACAGCGAGCGACCATGAGGCTATCATGTGCACCGTCGGCGAAAGGAACACCGGACCAACTAGCACGCCTCTGCACAAAGCCTTCTGTGCGAGGACTCTCTGCAGAGAACAAAACCGTAGTCAAGCGCCTATATGCAGGCAGACTACCAGGTCCAACGGATCCGGAAGCACTCAAAAGCATAGTGGAGACCCTGTTCCCATTCAGGCCTGACGCCTTAAGCAATGCGCTTGATCTGGGCCGAGGTCCAGCTTCAGGCCACTTCATAGTTGGGGTTACGGCTGACGAAGTGTGTGCGGCAGCAAACAGTCTCAAGCCCAACAAGGCACCCGGACCAGATGCTGTTCCAAACAGCTTGCTGAAGATGGCTTTGACGCTTCGTCCAGAGGTATTTGCCACGTTGTATAATAAATGCTGGAGGGAATCGACATTTCCAGAAAGATGGAAACTGCAAAGGCTGGTGCTACTCCCGAAGCCTGGCAAGCCCCCAGAGGATGCTTCCTCATACAGGCCCATCTGCCTGCTGGACACAGTTGGCAAAGTTCTGGAGAAGTTGCTATGCAATAGGCTTAACGCAGCTGTAGAGGTGGCAGGCGGTCTTTCACCAAGCCAGGACGGGTTCAGAAAGGCAAAATCAACCATTGACGCCATCGGCAAAGTGGTTGAAATTGCAAAGGAAGCCATATCTAGAGCGCGGTGGCGAGGGGGCAAAAAGGAGTATTGTCTGATTGTGACCCTAGACGTGAAGAACGCGTTCAACACAGCGGACTGGATGAGCATCCTGAACGCACTAGTGTCGTTTCGTATCCCGGCATACCTGTACGCCATGATACGCAGCTACTTCACGGACAGGCAGTTGCTATACGAGACAGAGGATGGCATAAAAAGACATGATGTTTCAGCGGGAGTACCTCAGGGCTCAGTTCTAGGGCCTCTTCTATGGAACATCATGTACGACGGCATTCTACGACTACCCTTCCCAACTGGCACCCACATCGTTGGTTTCGCGGATGATGTGGCACTGGTTGTGGTGGCCAAAGAGCTTCAGATGGCCGAGTCTGCATGCGGCGCAGGTATAGCCATGGTTTACCATTGGTTATCGTCAGTGGGACTGGAGCTGGCAGCGCAAAAAACCGAGGCGGTACTGGTCAGCAGACGCAAAAGAGTACAAACTGCCACCATCAACGTGGGCAGGACAGAAGTGGTTTCAAAGCGTGCCATACGTTACTTTGGAGTCATGATAGACACCAGGCTTTGCTTTCGCGAGCACTTGGAGTACGTTGAGAAGAGGTCTGCAGAGGCATGCAGAGCACTATCGCGCATAATGCCCAATACCCGAGGCCCAAAGCACGAGCGCCGACGACTCCTTATGGGAGTTTGCAAGTCCATAATGCTTTATGCTGCCCCGGTGTGGGCCCACGCACTTGCGGTCCCGAGCTACAGCCGCGGAGTTGAGGCTGTCTACCGCCTGAGTGCAATTCGGGTGTGCAGTGCTTCGAACTATTTCGAATGAAGCTGCGCTAGTCATAGCGGGAATGGTGCCCCTTAAATACCTGGCAGTGGAATTGGCAACTGCCTACAGTGCTTCGCGTGAGCGGTCGCCAAGAATAGCATACCATGAGGAGAGAGCGGCAGCTAGAAAAGAAAGCCTTAGGAAATGGCAGAACGCATGGGACTCATCCTCCAAGGGCCGCTGGACGCACGACCTCATGGAGAAGTAAACTTCTATCTCACTCAATTACTGAGAGGACATGGATGCTTTAGAAGCTATCTTCACCGCTTCGGGCATGACAGCAGCCCCGAGTGCACATGGTGTAGGGGAGGTACTCTAGAGGATGCACATCATGTCCTTTTCAAGTGTGGACGTTTCCAGCAGCAGAGGCTGGCACTCAGGGAGTCCGCTGGCGAGGAAGTTACCATTAGTAACTTCTGTGACCTAATAGTAGCCAGCGAACGATTCTGGGACGCGACCAGCACTTTTGCAGCCAGTGCCCTAATGGAACTTCGCAGACTGGAGCGATTGAGAAGGACATGAGTAGTTATAAGGCGGTTGGGGGTCGCTGCGAAGCATTGCCTTGCGGTCGTCCCGCAGGGGCGCACAACTAATTTATAAAATACCAAAAATGGTCCCTCTTATGTGATAGGTAGTTTTAGTTTTAGTAATAAACATGGAATATATAAAAAAAAAACACCTACACATACATATATGCGTGTAGGTATACATATGTTCTTTTGTTGTTTTTGTTGATTTTCTAGCGCCACGCTACGCCTGCGAATTGAGCGGCGCATTGCGTTCGGCTGTCCTCTCTCAACTCGCAATGAGGTTCTCTGAGAGCGAAATGAGAGAATTTCAATTTTGCGTGTATTTTGTTGGTACGACCTAACGTCGCCACTCAATCGTTATCAGTACTAAGTCTGATAAAGCGAAGTGACGCATCTCTAACTATCAACTATTGCTGGTTTGGTAGTGCTCACACTGAATTCTCGCTCGCACATCAGCGAATATCATCAGCCCATAAACACTCACACAAACTCCCATCCCCGTCTCATCAACCAATATACTCTCTGCTTAGACAGCAGCAACAAGGTATACTTAACAAGGTAGCCGCACTTGCTCTCTCACCGCCTCTAAAATAAATTTCAAAATGAGCGAGAAAGTAATGAATTTTTGCTCTCGCTTGGGTCAAAGCAAAGAAATTTGTATGTATATGCAATATATATGTATTACAACTTACATAATATGCGAGTTTTTTGCTGCAACTAAGTCCAGCATAGTTATTCTTCTTCTTCTTCTTTAGCCATCACAACCGTTTTACGGTCTCGGCCGCTGCCACTAATGCCCGCCACTCGCCTCTGTCCCGAGCGACATTCCACCTGGAGGACACTCCCAGCTTCGCAATATCTCCCTGCACCTGGTCGCGCCATCTCCGCTTCGGTCGACCCTGCGGGGGAATGCCTCCCAACTCGATTGCATGCCGATTGTACACACGCTTTGCTGGAGCGTTATCATCCATACGGGTAACATGTCCTATCCAGCGCAGCCGCTGTTGTTTTATGCGCTTGACTAGGTCAGTGTCTCCATAGAGCTCATACAGTTCGCGATGCATTCGGATGCAAAATTCGCCGACAACGTTTAGAGGTCCATAAATCCTCCGAAGAACTTTTCTCTCGAACACGCCAATTGCCGCCTCATCCTCTTTTGTCATTGTCCATGCTTCTGCGCCGTATAGCAGGACTGGGATGATAAGCGTTTCCCGAGAGAGGGCTCTGCTCTTGAACTCCTTACTGAGTCCGTAATAACATCGGTTTGCAAGAGTAATTCTTCTTCGGATTTCCAGACTGGTGTTGTTGTCGCTGGTTATCGTCGTTCCGAGGTAGACAAATTCCTTAACTGACTGCTTCTCTATCTCTGAGAACGCCTGTTTTACCACAGATTCGCTTTTGCCGATGATATCAATATCATCGGCATATGCAAGTAGCATGTTATCTCTGGTAAAGATAGTGCCCGTTCTATTAGCATTTGGGCACTGGCGCAGTATGTACTCCATCAGCAGATTAAAGAAATCGCACGATAAGGTATCACCCTGCCTAAAGCCTCTTTTGGTATCGAAAGGCTCGGAGCGGTCTTTTCCTATTTTGACGGAGCTTTGTGTGCTTCTCAACGTCATCATGCAATGTCGAACGTACTTTACTGGAATACCAAAGGTAGACAGGGCTTCAAAGAACTTTGACCTTATCGGCGTGTCAAAGGCGGCTTTGTAGTCAACAAAAAGGTGGTAGGTGTCGATATTTCTCTCTCGGGTCTTCTTCAAGATTTGTCGCAATGTGAATATCTGGTCTGTGGTGGATTTGCCGGGTCTAAAGCCACACTGATAACACGAGATACAATCACAAGAAATGACAGGTGTGGTTAAGCAGTTAAGCGGCTGGGTGAGGAGATGACACAAGTTGAACATCACCTCCGCCAATTGGAAATGGGTGTTCCTGTGATGGCAACATCTAAGCCAATCAAATTCGCTGCTCCTAGATATGACGGAACAACTACATTTGGGGTTTTTATACCCTTGCAGTGGGTATTATAAAATTGTGCGGATGTTTGTAACGCATTGAAGGAAGCATCTCCGACCACATAAAGTATATATTTTCTTGATCAGCATGACGAGCTGAGTTCATTTATGCTTGTCCGTCCGTCCGTATGTCCGTCTGTCTGTTTCCATGCTTTCTCCTCCGTCAGTTTTAAAGCTATCCTCAGCAAACTTTGCACGAAGTCTTTAGGTATAAATACGCTGCACATTTGTCGGAACCGACCGGATCGGATGACTATAGCGTATAGCTGCCATAGGAACGATCGGTCGAAAAACTAGCTCGAGTGAGGAAAACTTTTTTTTCACTAAAGTGAAAACGTCCTTTTTATTGGCATATTCTTATTTTATATATATACTAGCATGTATCCCGGCGCGCTTCGCTACGCCGCCGTCTGTCTATACTGACATCACATAAAACCGATATAGTTTTATACTTTTACACAATTCTACAAAGTTTGGTCGAAATCGGATGACTATAACATATAGCTCCCATAGGAACGATCGGTCGAAAAACTAGTTCGAGTGAGGAAAACTTTTTTCTTTTTAATAAAAACGTTCTTTTTATTGGCATATTCTTATTTTATATACATTAACACATTTGTACAAAGTTTTATCAAAATCGGATGACTATATGTAGCAAATAGCTGCAGTATGAATGATCGGTCGAAAAGGAAGTTCTAGTGAGAAAAACTTTTTTGTTTTAAATGGGATCGCCTCCAAATTTCGTAATTAACAGTGTATTATGCTTTTCCATGATTTCACCAAGTTTGGCCGAAATCAGTCATCTATATAGTATACTCTAGATCCTATAGAAAAGTAAAGTCCAAAAAGTAGTCTTAGTTAGAAAAACTTTTTTGTTTTCAATGGAAGCTGCAAGGGTATACAAAACTTCGGCCGTGCCTTTTTTTATAACTCAATTTGAAATGGCGGCGGCAAGGAACAAATGGGGAGGAGATGATCGTGCGTCCGCTTTTGTCCTATCTTTGAAGGGGCTTGCCGCTGAGGTGCTATCAATTCCAGAAGCAGACAAGTCAAATTATGAAGTTATGAAGCGTGCTTTAGAGCGACGTTATGGACGTAGCCATATGCGGGAAGTTAATCGCTTGGAGCTGAAGAGCAGAGTACAACGTTACGGAGAGTCTCTTCAGGAATTTACGACGGAGATTGAGCGCCTCTCACGCTTGGCCTATAATGATGCTCCAGTGGATTTCCTGGAGAGGTACCAGATTAACGCTTTCCTTGACGGTATCAGAGATGTTGAAATGAGCCGAGCCATGGTCCTCATGAAGAGAGGAACGTTCGAAGAAGCTGTCAGTCAGGCGTTGACCTGTGAAAGTTCACTTTTGATATGCCGTCCATCGCCGAGAGTGCATGCTGTGAAGGCAGAGGAAAATGATGGCAGCCGACAGACACAAAACCTAAGACAAGGTGAATTTTACGAAAGATGCTTTATCTGTAATAAGGCAGGACATATGGCAAGGCAATGTCGAAATCTACAGAAATGGTCAAGATCCTAGTCTATTGAGCGGAAATCAGCAATCGGGCAAGGGAATATCATAGACGCGGGACTGGCGATTCCTGAGACACATTCGTTAAACTACAACAAGTAAGACAGCAGTAGTCGAGTGCCCCGACTACAAAATACCCCGTTCCCTTGATTTCATGTGTTTTGCTATGCATATACACAAACTAGCACATACACACAAACAAATGCGCGCATGCAGCCGCGCGCTATAACTGACACTGCAAGACCCCCCTCTCACCCGCAAGTAAAATTGATTCGTATATAACTTCGGTGTTTCTTGTCCGATCTTATTGATTTTTGCAGAATAGATAGATATTGGGCCTTACATTATATATACAGGGTGGGTCAAAAGAAGTCATTGGAAGATGCTCTTATTTTTACAAATAGCCGCCAAAGTCAGATCTGTTTTGACATTTATGGACTAGACAGATGTAGATTACAAGTGAACAAGCCATGGATCGATATACTCGTACTCCCCAAGAACGCGGAATAATCGTGAATAATCGATTTTTCGACCAAAATCATAATGAGCTATGAGGCTCATTTTCACCTCCACCCCACCCGATTTAACCGTTCCAGACTTTTTTTTGTGGGGTTTTTTGAAATCCCGTGTTAACGTAACCGAGCCCCAGACCTTGGAAGCCCTCAAGGACAACATTCGACACGAGTGCGAGAATCTGCAGCAATCAATTGTAACGGCGCCCATTTGGCAGATATCATCTTCTCGAAATGACCAATAAAATTCTTAAAGTTCAAATAAATATAATCAAAAAACAGAATATACGTTTTTTATTTAGAAAAAAAATGAAAGCCAAACAACATCGGATGACTTCTTTTGACCCACCCTGTATATAAAATCTCGAGGGTCTAACTTGAAAATTGTGGCTCTGTCAGTTTCTGCGCTTAAAGGGGGGAGGGGGAGGAATTTTCCAAAATCTGAAACAAATTCGGTTTGAATCTGGTATACACCTACCTACATGGAAAAATTTGTGGCTCTATCTCTTGTAGTCTCTGAGATCGACGCGTTCATACGGACAGACGGACAGTCGGACGGACAGACGGACGGACGGACAGAAGGGCATGGTTAAATCGACTCGGCTGTTAATGCTGATCACCCTGTTCCTATTAAAAATATTCCTGTTCCCATTAAAAATGGGAAAAGGGTGATCAGCATTAACAGGCGAGTCGATTTAGCCATGTATAACGAGTCGCCACGGAGGGGCGTTTTACAATTGGAGCAAAACTCGCAAAATCTTACTATCAAGAATGGAAAGAATGGAAAAGATGTCAAAAAAAAGCACACTTGCGCTAAGTTCAAGCAGGCTGGTAAGGATATGAAGGCCGGCAAATACGGTAAAGATGGCTGTAATACACAGCAGGCTTAGAGGATGCTGTCAAGGCACACTGAAGTAAAATATGTTAAACATTCAATAGCTCTCGTAAAATGGTAAAGCGTAAATTTACCACACAAGAGCTATTGAGCGACCCCTTGTGATTCACAGTAGAAATTTTCAGGGCCAACTTTTTTGTAAAATCCTGCCGTAATTTCGGTCGACGATTATTATACCTTATAGATGAAATTAATAAACCATCGGTAACTTTCAAAAGAATTGGTCATCAATGATACTGAAGTTATGAATATTCAGATTTTTATAATACTGAATTTGACTCTTACATAATCCCAACTAACGAATTAACTAATGATGGAGTTCGATTATTAGCTGTCGATAACCGAGTAGTTTTACCTATAAACTCACAAATTCGAATTTTAGTTACTGCTGCAGATGTAATTCATTCATGAAGTATTCCTGCCTTAGGAGTCAAAGTTGATGGAACCAATTTTTTTATTAATCGACCTGGTTTATTTTACGGACAATGTTCAGAAATTTGTGGAGCAAATCATGGTTTTTTGCCAATTGTAATTGAAAATGTTCCTGTTAATTATTTCATTAAATGAATTTCCAATAATATAAATTCTTCATTAGATGACTGAAAGAAGAAAGAAAGATGAAAACCATTTTATAGTAAATTAGCAATTACTTCTAATGAAAAAAAAATTAGTTAAATTCATAACATTAGTATGTCAAACTAAAATTATTAAAATTTTAATATTTTTTAATTCTACAAATAGCCCCTATTAGATGATTAATCTTATTTTTAATTTTTTCTTTAACATTTATATTGCTTTGCTCAATTAATTATTACTCTTATCTACCTTCCTCACTTAAATCTAAATCTTAAATTCAATAAAGTGAAAATGATAACAAATTTATTTTCTGTATTTGATCCATCCGCAATTTTTAATTTATCATTAAATTGATTAAGAACATTTTTAGGTCTTTTAATAATTCCATCAATTTATTGATTAATACCATCTCGGCACAATATTTTTTGACATACGATTTTATTAATCTTACATAATTTAGATCTACCAGGGACTGTAATCATTATAAGTTTTATAATAAAAATTATAAAATAATGATTAATTTTAGTTTTTATTGATTTACTCACAAAATAATGATTAATTTTGAGTTATACTTTACAACTCAACCAAAAATCATTATTTTTGAGCAAAAAAATAAAACTCATGACATAAAGATTATTCTTTAAGTTTTATTTTTTGCTCAAAAATAAGACTCAAATTGTAACTGCGCCCTTTTCTTAGGGAGTAAGTGAAAATTTTTTTGTATATTCCTAATCAGTAACCCAAGACCAACCGTTAGGTCCATTAAAAAAAATCCTTGAAAAAGAATTTTTTGAAGAAAATATTTAATTATTTTATTTTTATTCAATAATAATTTTAGTTATTTCATATTCAATTTTACAAAAAGTAGCTTCTGCAATGACTCCGACGAGAGGTTGCACCTCAAATCTGATAGCACCAATCTGAGTGCAGAAAACGCCCTTTCGACATTGACTTCTGTCGCAGGAGTAGAATGCACTACTTTGGCCAGCTCATATAGATTGGGATATTGAAACTTTTTTTTTCCCAATACTGCATAATATTCGAATTTACATCGATTGATTTCGGGCTATAATTATTGATTTCCAGATAACCTTTTTGCAATTTCTTGTCAATAATTTCATCTTCCTCTTCGTCCCCTGAAACTACCTCAATAGAATTGAGAAATTCATTTAAGAGAGAGCAGGTATTTGATTCCTTGAACAGTTCTGTATTCTCAGCCTGAGAGGATGTTGATGACTGCGAGTTGAAAATGCATGGGACTGGTACGTGGTTAATCTAAATCAGCGATGTCCAAAATTTGAAAAGGCAGCCACGCGTGGTTGGCAAGTTTGGTGATTCTGTGTGAGTTTGGACACCACTGATCTAAATAAATAATATAAAATTTAAAATGTAGGTACACACTGTACGATAGAATTTAGATATTTACTTACGTTATGGTCCATATTATATATTCTTAGCATAAGTTGTTTAAGTTGAGTCCTAGCGAGCATAAGTGTTAAGGGAGTATGGAGCAAATAGAAGCAGCAGACGACCACATAATTTTCTATTAAGCCTTTCTCTCTGTTTTGCATGCACTGGTGTAATATTGGGCTGTAGAAATATTTTTTTGCACTAACTGCAAGTTTCAGCTCCAACCACAGCTTGTAAAAATCACCCATGTACAATTGGGTGCTCTGCAATTTCAGCGTTGCGGAGTATACTGGTTCCAATGTGTTCACGAGTGTTTTTATTTCATCCCATTTACATAAACTCATCTTGATTGGACTATTAACATGCTCTTCACAAAAATCTTCAAACTTCAACAATGTACTTAGAATTGTAAATGTAGAGTTCCAGCGAGTAGCAACATCCAACTCTGCTCTTGGCAATGACTTAGCCATAATTAAAGACCTTTGTAATTTATAATAAATTATTTGAAATATAAAAAATGTCTTTAAAAACGCACCTGTATGAAGGAGTTCTCAACATCTTTAAAATTTTCCGTGCTTTCTCAATAGAGTCAAGGGAATCCACGTGTTTATAAAAATCTTTTACAGCAAGCTGCAGGGTATGTGCTGCACATTTAATGGAGGATATTGAAAATATCTTAACATCCTTGAGCAGTGCCTTCAGTGGCATCTACTGACCCGTCAGTGGCATCTACTGATTCCGAGCAATCACTTAGTAGCTCGACTGCTTTAAGCATGTTACGCCCATTGTCAGTTGTGATTGCGTAAATTTGTTCTTTTTATACCCTTGCAGAGGGTATTATAAAATTGTCCGGATGTTTGTAACGCATAGAAGGAAGCATCTCCGACCACATAAAATATATATATTCTTGATCAGCATGACGAGCTGAGTTGATTTAGCTTTGTCCGTCTGTCCTTCTGTCCGTCTGTCCGTCTGTTTCTATGCTATCTCCTCCGTCAGTTTTAAAGCTATCCTCACCAAACTTTGCACGAAGTCGTTTGGTACGAATACGCTGCACATTTGTCGGAACCGGCCGGATCGGATGACTATAGCATATAGCTGCCATAGGAACGATCGGTTGAAAAACTAGTCTTAAAGAGAAAAACTTTTTTGTTTTTAATGGAAACGCCTCCAAACTACGTATTTCTTAGTTCACTATCCTTTCCCATAATTTCACTAAGTTTGGTCGAAGTCGGATGACTTTAGCGTATAGCTGCCATAGGAACGATCGGTCGAAAAACTAGTTCTAGTGAGAAAAACTTTTTTTATTTTAATGAAAACGTCCTCATCATTGACATACATTTATTTAATATTTTTTTACACAATTCTACAAAGTTTGGTCGAAATCGGATGACTATAGCATATAGCTCCCATAGGAACGATCGGTCGAAAAACTAGTTCTAGTGAGAAAAACTTTTTTGTTTTTAACGTCCTTTTTATTGGCATATTCTTATTTTATATAATTTAACATATTTCTACAAAGTTTTATCAAAATCGGATAGCTATAGCATATAGCTGCAGTATAAATGATCGGTCGAAAATGGGATCGCCTCCAAATTTCGTAATTAACAGTGTATTATGCTTTTCCAAGATTTCACCAAGTTTGGTCGAAATCAGACATCTATATAGTATAGATCCCATAGAAAAGTAAGGTCCAAAAGTAGTCTGTGTTTGAAAAACTTTTTTGTTTTCAATGGAAGCTGCAAGGGTATACAAAACTTCGGCCGAGCCGAAGATAACTTTTCCCTATTTTTTTATATTGAAATCACTCAAAATATTTTCTACATGGTCACATAAATTTGCAGATGTGTGTGATTGTTTAAGTTCAATAACTCCGTATGAACCATCAACCCAGCTAGACGTGATCAATTTTAAATCAAAAATGGATTATATTGGTTGGTCTTGGGTTACTGATTAGGAATATACAAAAATTTTTCACTTACTCCCTAAGAAAAGGGCGCAATTACAATTTGAGTTTTATTTTTGAGCAAAAAATAAAACTTAAAGAATAATCATTATGTCATAAGTTTTATTTTATTGCTCTAAAATAATGATTTTTGGTTGAGTTGAAAAGTAAAACTCAAAATTAATCATTATTTTGTGAGTAAAAAAATAAATCCTGAAAAATCCTTAATCATGGTGAAAATGGATATTGGATCCTTAAACAAGAATTTTGGTATATCTCTCGCTGTTTTAAAGTTGCTACAAGTGATTTTTTGATTTAAAAAAAAAACCCATAATCATTATTTGCAGTCACTGAGATCTACATTTATTTTCATTAATTTTATTTAATAATTTTATAGGGTTATTTCCTTACATTTGTACAAGAACAAGTCATTTAACATTAACTCTATCTGTTGCCTTACCTTTATGATTATGTTTTATATTATATGGATGAATTAATCATACACAACATATATTAGCTCATCTAGTACCCCAAGGGACCCCAGCAGTTTTAATGCCTTTTATAGTGTGTATTGAAACTATTAGAAATATTATACGACCAGGAACTTTAGCAGTCCGATGAACTGCTAACATAATTGCATTTATTATTAACATTATTAGGTAATACTGGGCCTTAATATCTTACATGTTAGTTACATTTTAATTAGTTGCACAAATTGCTTTTTTAGTTTTATATATATGACTGTTAACGACCTTTATACTCTTAACTTGCAGTTTTTACTGGCTCGAGGTCTTGCTATGTTATTGACATAACTTTAAACAGATGCACACAACACAACAAAGGAGGCATCAGTTCCCACGGCAATCGGGTCTACGTCCCGGAACCGACGCAGTACCAACCATACTGCCCAAGGATTGCCAATCCCGGCACACGGGAATCCAAGTATGTACAAAACTCTTTTGCTTACCCTCTCTATCCTATGCGTTTTTCCTCTAACTGAGCAGGCAACGCCGGCCTGCCTGCTCAGACTCCTATTACTTCGCGCCGGTGATGTTGAAACAAACCCTGGCCCCTTAGTCTATCTGTGTTCAGTGTGTTCTAGGAGAATAACGCGAGGAGTGTGCTCAGTTCTCTGCTACTCTTGCAGGGAATGGTGCCACCTTCGGTGTTCCGGTCTAGCACACCCAAACGACCACCACCCTAATTTCACTTGCCCTGCATGCAATCCGGTGGACCGTCGACCAACGCTACAACAACAGCCGACTGCCACCCGCCCCCCCCCAAATTTCTGTCACCCCAGCCCCAACCCCTGCCCCCCCTGTCCCACTACAGCCCAGGATTCCAAGGGCCCCTCAATCCGTACACCCAATCAACACTACACCGTCCGCAGTCAACACCCCCAAGGACTTCAAAATCCTGCAGTGGAACTGCAATGGGATCAGCAGGAAAATCCACGAAATCACCGACTACATGTCGCGCAGAGGGATAGTCCTTGCAGCCCTACAGGAGACGAAGCTCACCAGCCGAAGCTCGCTGTCTACGGCTGCAAATTATACCTTGATAAGACAGGACCGTGAACGAAACAAGGGCGGTGGACTCGCCTTCATCGTTCATAATTCAGTCAACTACAGGCCCCTACATATTTCTAGCAACGATGAGCACCTAGAAACGCAGGGTATCGCCGTTAAAAGCGGCACGGATGAAATAGACATTATAAATGTCTACATCCCACCGGTTGCCGCCTGCCGCACAGGCTTCCGTCCGAATATTCAGGACCTACTTGTGGGCGAACACCGACTTGTACTCGGAGACTTCAATGCCCACAGTGACGCCTGGTTTTCGGCCCTAGGATGCGACTCGAGGGGCGAACTGTTAGAAGAACAGATTGAAGCCTCGGACTTTTGCACCCTAAATGAGGACCATGCCACCCGCATCACAGCCTCATGCCAAAGCTCACCGGACCTCACCATAGCGAGCCCTGCCATGATTGCCAACACCACATGGCACGCCGATATCGCCCTGGGCTCAGACCACATCCCCATCACAATCAAAATCACAAAGGATGCGGATTTCATCACTTCCGAAAACCGCACCTTTGTGAATTTTGGTAAGTCGGATTGGGAGCGATTTGAGTCTAGTACCGAAGCGGAGTTCGCTCTTCAACCTCCCCCCACATGCGTCCACAAAGGAGAGCGATGCTTTAGGGACATCGCCTGCAAAGCGGCCAAGCGCTGCATCCCTGCAGGACGCATACCCAAACTTCGCCCCCTTTTTCCCTCTGAAGCCACATGTCTCGCTGAGAGGAGAGATGACCTCAGGAAAGCCGATGCATCCAACCCTGAGATAAAGGTCCTGAGCGAGGAGATCACCAGACTGGTGAACACCCACAGGAAGACTAAGTGGCTCCAGAAACTTGAGGAACTTGACAAAGGCTCTAAAAAGCTTTGGAGCACGATCAAGCAACTCACAAACCCAAGGAAAAACGATCTAGTAGCAGTATCATTTGACGGCATCACACCTCCCAACCCTTCGAAATGCGCGTCAGCGTTCAATAGACAATTTGTCCCCCACCCAGAACGAGCCGATAAAGGGATGCGCAAGACAGCCCGATCGTTCCGCAAACTGCTTACTAGAGACGATCCGATTTCCTTCAGCGAAGAGGACGTAGAGAAAGCCATCAAAGATGCTAAACCATCAAGAGCGATTGGACCAGATGGCCTCGCCGCCATCATGCTTAAGCATATTGGTCCCCTCGGAATACGGTATCTCACCCATATTTTCAACTTGAGCCTGAAAACCCTCACAATCCCCAGCATATGGAAGTCTGGGAAGGTCATCCCGATCGTAAAGTCTGGAAAGCCACCTGATCAAGGATCTTCGTACAGGCCCATCACGCTTCTCTCACCAGTAGTTAAAATCCTCGAAGCACTGCTGCTGCCGACCCTTAAAGAGCACCTGATACCAGCTGACTCCCAACATGGCTTCAGGTCAGGCCACAGCACGACTTCAGCGCTCTGCGAATTAACCACAGCCGTCACATCCGGACTTAACTCAAAGCGCCCTCATGAAAGGTCTATTGTGGTAGCATTGGATCTCTCTAAGGCCTTTGACATGGTCAACCACAATACACTGCTAAATGACCTTAGAGAAAGCAGTCTGCCTAACATAGCCAAGAGATGGCTGGCCATCTATCTCTCAGGCCGCCAAGCGCAGGTAGAGTTTAGGGGAACACAATCTAGTATACGTATTATAAAGCAGGGAGTCCCTCAAGGTGGGGTCCTCTCCCCTCTATTATTTAATTTTTACGTATCTAAAATACCCACACCTCCAGATGAAATTAAACTTGTCTGCTATGCTGACGACTGCTCAATTATCTCATCGGGCAGAAATGTCCAAGACATAGAGCAGCGCTTAAATGCTTACCTGCCCAGCCTGGCTGATTTCTTCTCCCACAGAAATCTCAGCCTCTCCGCCCCCAAGTCGTCAGCAACCATCTTCACCACCTGGACCAAGGAAGTCACAATGTCTCTGGATATACACATTAACGGGCAAACCATACCGACCGTAAAGTATCCCAGGATCTTGGGAGTCACATTTGACCCGCTCCTCACTTTCTCCAAGCACGCGGAGGACGTAACCAAGAAAGTCAGGAGCCGAACCAAAGTCCTCAAAGCTATCTCTGGAAGCACTTGGGGCAAGGATAAGGAGACCATCTCCACCACCTACAAGGCAATCGGCAGGTCCATGCTGAACTATGCGGCCCCGATATGGTCGCCTGCCTTAAGTGAGACTCAATGGAGGAACTTGCAGATGGCACAAAATGCCGCTCTACGAGTGGCCACGGGATGTCACATGATGTCACACCCTGACCACCTCCACCAGGAAACCGAGATTTTACCCGTTAGGAACCACAACAAGCTCCTAACCAGACAATACCTCATCGGATGCCAGCACAACTCCCACCCCAACCACACAAGTACCGCCAGTGCCATGTCACGAAGGAGCCCACCAGTCCGCTTTGACCTCAGAGTCGATACGCCTGCGGTCAAGCTCCTACTGGGAGACAGAGACATCACGACCACGACATGCACTGCTGCCAAAAAGGAAGCCCACTCTACCATTGTAGCCGAAACGATTGAGGGTTACCAGGACAACATTGTCCTCGGGGGCAGGCCACCCCCTATTAACCCAGAAGAGGCTACCCTCCCTAGGCGCACCAGGACCACCTTGTCCCAACTACGTTCCGGGAAAAGCAGCTTCCTGAACAACTATCTGGCCCGTATCAACGCCGAAGTCGCGGATGTATGTCCAAAGTGTGGCTCATGCCCGCATGACACCGTGCACCTCTTCAAATGTCCCCTAGCACCCACTGACCTCACACCTCTAGATCTTTGGACTAATCCAGTCGAGGTTGCTTCCTTCCTCGACCTGGACAAGGAATAGTTTCAACATCCTCCTCTAATATTTACCCTACTCTTTCCTTTACTTTCTTTTCTTCTATGTACATACGGATCAACCCACCAGCCGTTACAACAACAACAACAAAGGAGGCATCAGGTTGATCGGACGACGTTTCATGAGGGACCAACCTCACTCATCAGCGATCTTGAGCCTAAAATGTCTGTCCAAACAGCAGTCTCTCCATGCCCGCGACGGCAAAACTGTTTGGGAATTCCAAAGGCAGCTGATTCGAGGAGGCATTAATTTATGCCACCTTTTATGCGAAATTGTTTAAACAATTGATCTTGAGGTGTGTGTTTAATAAAAGAAACAGTTTGGGGGTTGGTTTTGGCACAAGATGTGATTGTGTTAGTGCAGGTGTATTGGTGGCTGTTGGTGTGCGAAAGCGATGCGTGCAGTGACGTTAACAAAGCGAGCGATAGATAACGACTACAGATCTCGCAAAACCGAGATAAGCATAGCTAGGCCTGCAAGCAGAGTTTCGGCAGCCGAACGCATATGCTTAGATAAAAGCTGCATGCATATAAATAGATTTTACATATGTAAACAAAGCAAACAAAGGGCTGCCAGAAGGGCAGTTACGTTAGGTATGAAAATGAGTTGAGTTAATTATTTTAAATAATCAATAGATCTAGGAAATTATATTCTGCTCCCGACATGCTCCCCCCGTTGGAAGCGGCACGCTTCCAATCGTATTGGTCTCAAGGGGCAGAACAGCAACTTTACCGACAGCCCGTCTTATGATGCCACCAGCGGTACGGATGACTGCAACACGAGCGACGCCGTTGTCGTCCTTAAGGACAACGATGCTGCCAGGCTGCAAATTAGGTTTAGATGTCCCCCATTTAGAGCGCTCTTGCAGCAAGGATAGGTAGCTCATACTCCATTTGCGCCAAAACGTCTGCTGCATCTGGCACACACGCTGCCAACGACTTAGGCGATCGATGTTGAGATGCGTTGTATCGGGCTCATCAATTGTAGCATAGGAGGCACCAATAAGAAAGTGCCCAGGGGTTTGAATCTCCAAATCGTCCGGATTTTCTGAAATTGGACAGAGCGGTCGTGAATTCAATATAGCAGAAATTTCACAGACAAGGGTACGCAATTCGTTAAAGGTTAGGACAGATTTTCCAACAACCCTGCAAAAGTGATATTTGGCCGACTTGACAGCAGCTTCCCACAGGCCGCCAAAATGAGGCGAGCGAGGTGGGATAAATTTCCAATTGATGCCAAAGGAGACGCAAGCGCTTTGAAGGTCGCTGTTTCGAGGGTCACTGAGGAAAAGCTGCCTCAGCTCCCTTAGCTCATTTTTGGCTCCAACGAAGTTTATAGCATTATCGGTCCAAATGTTCATCGGCTTGCCCCTGATGCTGATGAAACGCTTTAGGGCAGCTATGAATGATAACGTCGAAAGGTCTTCTACCAACTCTAAATGAGATGCTTTAGTGGCGAAGCAGACGAAAATGACGATATAACATTTTGCTGGGGGCCTGTTTCGGACTTCCGACTTAGAATAAAACGGCCCACAAAAGTCAATCCCAGTTGTATAAAATGGACGATTTGGCTGCACACGATCCGCTGGCAGAGGGGCCATGATGCACTCGACATATTTTGGTTTTAGTCGAAAGCATCGGATGCACTTGCTGATTACGGCTGCAACAGTTTTCCGTCCTCCGATGGGCCAAAATCTTTGCCGTAGAGCAGCTAGCAGACTCTGAGGGCCAGCGTGCAGAAATTTGATGTGAAAAAGTCGATGATCGCTACGGTTACTGGGTGATGCTTGGGCAACAACATTGGGTGTCTGGCTTCATAGTCGAGCAGCGAATTTTGAAGACGTCCGCCCACACGCATTAGTCCAGCGTCATCGATAGAAGGACGCAACGAGACTAACTTGCTCTTTGGTGACAGCCGCTTCTTGGTGCTCAAACCTTTATAATCCTCAGCAAAGTGGACCCGTTGGACTTCCTTAATGAGGAGATGAGTGCCACCTTTGATGTCATCAACTGTCAAGGGACCCTTTTGTCGTTTATGACCTCTGAATCGCAGCTGCATAAAGCGATATACGTAGCCAAAGACCCTCTGGAATTTGCCAAATGAATTTTGGAACTTACAGCCGAACTAAATATCCAACTGCTGTGCAACAACCAAAGCATGACGCCTGAGTTCCGGCAGATCAACCAGATCAGTAGGGCTATTTGGCCATTCGGATGCATCCGAACATAAAAAAGGAGGTCCCTCGCTCCACAGTTTGGACTCCAGTAGTTCCAGCGGTGTGCATCCTCGAGATAGTATGTCGGCCGGGTTCAATGAAGAAGGTATATGGTGCCAACTCATTCCTTTGGTTCGCTCCTGGATTTTCGAGATCCTGTTGGATACAAAGATGTTAAAGTCTGATGGAGTTTGACGAATCCAGGACAAAACAATGGTTGAATCAGACCAACAATGAATTGGGCATGAAGCTGGAGCAATTTCGGCTATGTTAGCAACAAGCTCTGCCAACAGGAGCGCTGCGGACAGTTCCAACTTCGGGATTGTTAACGATTTAACGGGTGCGACTCTGGACTTAGAGCAGAGTAAATGAGATGTCACCTTTTCTTGAGTTTTTGATAGAACGTATATGCAGGCACCGTATGCGGCTAGGCTGGCGTCACAAAATGCATGCAATTCGAATGTTGATTCAGGCTGCATAACGAATCGAGGAAATTTGAGGCAGGTGACTGTTTCTATCTGCGACATATGACATAGCCAAGAGGAGTGTAGGGATTGTGGTAGGGCTTCATCCCAGTCAAGCTTGTCTTTCCAAAGAGCCTGCATGAATATTTTTAGCTTGGTGATGACTGGAGAAATTAGTCCAAGAGGATCATAAAACCTAGCGATGGCAGATAGTATGGTGCGCTTTGTCGCTGGCTTATCTGGT
This sequence comes from Lordiphosa collinella, assembly GCA_018904265.1. Taxonomy (NCBI): domain Eukaryota; kingdom Metazoa; phylum Arthropoda; class Insecta; order Diptera; family Drosophilidae; genus Lordiphosa; species Lordiphosa collinella. Next base: position 104,663 of record JAEIFV010000092.1, on the reverse strand, counting down.
ATGATTTTCGAGAATCCAAAAACTAAATTGTCTGAATTGGTATCCCATACCAATCCCAAGGCCTTTGTGACGTCTGTTCCGTCACGGAACTTCAGCATTTTCTCCCTATCCGAATCTGGTTCGCCTTCCAAGGCGGCTGGTTCATTGGAGCACCATTTTCTTATTGGAAAGTGACCTCTTTTCAAGAGCTCCTTCAAATCAAATCGTCTACATAAAAATGGGTGCGAACGATCTTTGAAGCTACAGGGAACTCGGCTTCCTCATCCAAAGCTAGCTGCTGCACAACACGAATTGCTAAGAATGCCGCAGGCTTTGTTCCATATGTCACGGTGTCTAAAGAGTAGACCTTGATTTCTTCATTGGATGCATTGAAGATACTGATCTGGGAATGTTACCAGAACACAGCGGTACATCTTGCAGATATCCCCGCACAATGCAACCTTGAAAAACCGGAACTTTAGCAGCGTGATGAAGATTTTTGGTTGAATAGAAGGACCCGTGAACAACAAATCATTTAGAGAGAAGCCAGAAGTCGATTTTGCAGAGCCATCGAAAACAACACGCAATTGTGTGGTTGTACTATCCAGTTTTTGCACACAGTAGTGCGGCAAAAAATACTGAGGCGATGCAGATTGTTTAGTAGATAGAGACATGTGGCCCAAATCCTTGTATTCCTTTATAAAGGCAGCGTACTGCGACTTTAATTCTGGGTTTTTTGCCAATTTAGACTCAAGCGACTTAAATCGACGCAAAGCACGGTCGTATGAATCTCCAAGCGCGTCTAAGCTAGTTTTAGCTGGGAGTCGGACCGAATATTGACCAGAAGCGAGACGTCTGTAGTTTTGTTGAAATAGCTCCTCGCACAGAGCATCCTCAGCAGAAATGTTAGAGGTCGAGCCACAGCAATTATCAATTTCCCAAAATCGGCTTAACATATCGAGCCATGCTTCCTTTTCCAACGGGCTATCGGGTTCTTTGACTACAGAAACTAGTGAAGAGCGATTGCGACCCTCTAAATTGAGCCCACCAGACACGATCCATCCAAGTCTGGTTTTTGGAGGGTTGGGAGATGATCAGATATCCGAATTTGACCAACGCAAAGGAGGTCAAAAAACAAACCAGCGCCAATCAGCAAGTCGATCCGTTGACTTTTGTAAAAGAGCGGATCAGCGAGAAACAAATTGTTAGGTAAATTTCATTCTGAAGCGTTCAAATCGAAATGAGGTTGATAATCGGTGATAGTTTGTGTTACAACAGCAGAGAATAATGTGCTGTAACCTTTGTTTCGAGATTGCGCAAAAATATCAACCGATTTATCCAACGAAAAAGATGATTCGCCTATGCCTGATATTGACATGTTGGCGCGATGAAATTTGAGCTGCAGCAGACTGGCAAAGCGAGAGGTGACGAAATTGATTTGAGATGCAGAGTCGAGCAAGGCTCGGCATGGTACGAATACGCCAGAACGATTTTTGACGTATATAATGGCAGTAGCAAGCAACACATAATCGGTCTGAGCTACCTTCGAGGCTTTGGGTGGAGGCTTGATCGACGCTGTAGATACGAGAGAGGAATTTTGCGAAATAGGTGCGATAGCAGGTTGAGCAGGAGTAGAAGCGAAATTAGAATCCAAATGTAGCAATGAATGATGCTTCTGATGACAGTTTTTGCAATGCCCAGACTTGCACTGCTGCAAACTGTGTCCTTTTCGTAGGCAATTCAGGCATAGATGTAGCTTTTTTGCTTCTTTATAGCGCAAATTGGGGGTCATGGCTAGGAATCGAGCACATTTGAAAAGGAAGTGATCTTTGGAGTCACACAAAATACAGGATGGAGTTGTGTTAGATGATGCGATGAATGTATTTCGATTAAGTTTGTTAGTAGCTGGTTTTCCCACCTAATTGCTAGGTATTTGGTTTACCATAGCATGTTCCAAGTTCTCCATCATGCGGCATCTTCTTTCCAAAAAAGCAGACATGTCAGTCCATTTGGGCAGCTTGCTCGTCTGTAATGCTTCTTCCCATTTCTCTTGAGTTTGTTGGTCCAACTTCGATGTGATGAGATGAATCAGCAGACCATCAGAAATTTCCTGCGTCGATGCCATTGAGGTCAAAGCGCGTAGATGCGAATTAACCTTGTCGCTTAACTGACGCAAGCCGCTCGCAGAACCCTTCTCAACACCCGAAAGCCTGAAGATAGACCGTACATGTGCCTGAAAATGCAGTAAATTATTATCAAATCTCGCGGTTAAAAGTCTAATAGTTTTATAGTAATTATCCTCAGTGATCTCAAGTGAACGAATTGTGTCCAGAGCAGTGCCTTCCAAACAGGAACAAAGGTGCTGGAATTTTTCCACTTTGTTGATCTCCTCCTTGTTCCCAACAACAGTGTTGTACATGGCATAGAAATCCGGCCAGTCTATGTATGCCCCGCCGAAATGTGGAAGCTTGAACGCAGGCAGCCGTGTAGCCCGAACAGTGCATTTGAAGATGGAATAGGTATCATCTTTATCATCTGATGTGTTTTGAAACACTGTGGAATTGGCAATAGAAAGCTTACGCCGCTTAGCCATCTCACGAGAGAGCTTGGATTTCACCTCGCAATACAAGTGCATAAAATTAGAACGTGCGGCGCTAGCTAGCTCCGTTAGATCCAACTTCTCGATACAGGTTTGCGCGCTATCATATTCTGCATTCATACTCCCCACGAGATCTAAGCGCACCTGCACATCGGCCTCATCAAAACGTGCTAGTTGATCGGTAGCCAAAAAATCATTTAAGGCCACAAGCTGCCGTAACACTTGTTGCGCCTTTGCCTTGTAGAAATCCATATCACTGGTTGAAAGAGTGGGTATGTTTGAGTCCGTACCAACCATTTTTAAATGAAGAGTATTTGATAGTCACTTCACAAATGAGTTTGCTGTCAATGTCAACCAATGTCAACTAATGCCAACGAATAACCGTATGCGTTTAATGACCGCGGCTTGGCAACGAGAAACTCAACCGAAAAATATGTATACGAGTATGTGTTCACGCACTTTACATAGGCCGACTTCGCCGAAACACAACTGTTTGTATGTGCGTGACTGCACTGATGCACCGAAAACTGTGCTTATGTATTTAATAATTATTTAAACACTGAAACTTTCAAGGATCACGTCGGGGTCACCAATGATTCGAGGAGGTAATAATATATGCCACCTTTTATGCGAAATTGTTTAAACAGTTGATCTTGAGGTGTGTGCTTAATAAAAGAAACAGTTTGGGGGCTGGTTTTGGCACAAGATGTGATTGTGTTAGTGCAGGTGTATTGGTTGCTGTTGGTGTTTGTTGATTAAATGTACAATGTAATTTGCTTTGATAGTTAAACAATGTTTGTTGAATGTTTATTTGTTGCAAATGCGATTAATTGTTTTTTATGTTTGTGCGAAAGCGATGCGTATAGATAGATTTTACATATGTAAACAAAGCAAACAAAGGGCTGCCAGAAGGGCAGTTACGTTAGGTATGAAAATGAGTTGAGTTAATTATTTGAAATAATCAATAGATCTAGAAAACTATATTCTGCTCCCGACAGCAGCTTTGCGCGCAAAACACCAAAAAGACAGCTTAGGACGGCCATTCCCCTTTGTAAGTGTGTGGCCTCCGTTTTGGACTTTGGACTCAGTGTGCAACCAACGGCCGCCGCTCTGGAACAAAAGACCAAAAATGTTTGTATATACAAACAGGAGTTTTTGTTGTTTTAAATGAAACTATTTCTATTAAGTTTCAAGCAACAACGCCGTGCCAAGCGTTTTAGTACATTTATGACTGTTAACGACCTTTATACTCTTAACTTGCAGTTTTTACTGGCTCGAGGTCTTGCTATGTTATTGACATAACTTTAAACAGAGGCACACAACACAACAAAGGATGCATCAGGTTGATCGGACGAAGTTTCATGAGGGACCAACAATGGGATCATGATCAGGTTGATCGGACGACGTTTCATGAGGGACCAACCTCACTCATCAGCGATCTTGAGCCTGAAATGTCTGTCCAAACAGCAGTCTCTCCATGCCCGAGGCCACACACTTACAAAGGGGAATGGCTGTCTTAAGCTGTCTTTTGGTGTTTTGCGCGCAAAGCTGCCTTTGGAATTCCCAAACGGTTTTGCCGTCGCAGGCATGGAGAGACTGCTGTTTGGACAGACATTTCAGGCTCAAGATCGCTGATGAGTGAAGTTGGTCCCTCATGAAACGTCGAAAAGGAATAATTTTATTTATTGTATCTGAAATTTTATTTTTTATTATTTAGGGTATTCACTAGCTCTCGTAAAATGGTAAAGTGTAAATTTACCACACACGAGCTACTGAGCAACCCCTTCTGATTTACTGTAGAAATTTTCACGGCCGACTTTGTTTGTAAAATCCTGCCGTAATTTCGGTCGAACTAATTTTAAGCAAAACTGTCACCAATTTTTGTATGACAAACGCAAACTTTACCGGCTTCCTTAAGGAAATTTTCAGTAAAGGCAGCCTTTATGCCCTAGTGTAAGTTGGCTATTAACCATATGTTTAGACGAGCTATTATTTGAGTACCAAAACTTGACAAATAAAAAAAACTTAATAAAAATGCCAAGGCAAAGGGTGCAAAAAGCTTTGTGTAAGCGAAAAATAGACTTGTTTCTTTAACAAGCAGCATCAATAAGGAAAATAAAAATAGGGGAAAGTTAACTTCGGCTCGGCCGAAGTTTTGTATTCTCTTGCAGCTTCCATTGAAAACAAAAAAGTTTTTCAAACTAAGACTACTTTTTGGACCTTACTTTTCTATGGGATCTGTACTATATAGATGTCTGATTTCGACCAAACTTGGTAAAATCATTGAAAGGCATAATACACTGTTAATTAAGAGATTTGGAGGCGATCCCATTTAAAACAATAAAGTTTTTCTCACTAGAACTTATTTTTCGACCGATCATTCATACTGCAGCTATATGCTATAGTCATCCGATTTTGATAAAACTTTGTAAAAATGTGTTTATGTATATAAAATAAGAATAAGCCAGTAAAAAGGGTCTTTTTATTAAAAACAAAAAAGTTTTCCTCACTCGATCTAGTTTTTCGACCGATCGTTCCTATGGGAGCTATATGCTATAGTCATCCGATTTCGACCAAACTTTGCAGAGTTGTGTAAAAGTGTATAAAATAAGTGTATGGCAATGATAAGTACGTTTTCATTAAAAACAAAAAAGTTTTTCTCACTAGAACTAGTTTTTCGACAGATCGTTCATATGGCAGCTATATGCTATAGTCATCCGATTTCGACCAAACTTGGTGAAATCATGGGAACGGATAGTAAACTAAGAAATACGTACTTTGGAGGCGTTTCCATTAAAAACAAAAAAGTTTTTCTCACTAAAACTAGTTTTTTGACCGATCGTTCCTATGGAAGCTATATGCTATAGTCATCCGATCCGGCCGGTTCCGACAAATGTACAGCGTATATGTACCAGAAGACTTCGTGCAAAGTTTGGTGAGGATACCTTTAAAACTGACGGAGGAGATAGCATAGAAACAGACAGACGGACAGACGGACAGGGCTAAATCAACTCAGCTCGTCATGCTGATCAAGAATATATATACTTTATGTGGTCAGAGATGCTTCCTTCAATGCGTTACAAACATCCACACAATTTTATAATACCCTCTGCAAGGGTATAAAAACCATGTTTGGAGTAAAGTTTTATTGATTGTATTTTTTATGTTTTTAATTCTCGGGTGCAAAGCTACGGAATTATTAAATAGAGTTATTTTAAGTAACTTGAAAACATGTCAGTAGAACGGTCTTCTTGTTTTCGAATTGATGGCGCACGAGTTGGAGGAACCCTTTGCAGCAATGATCAGCTTATCGACCAAGCACACGGCAATAAGATTGGTGTTACTGCTCCAGTGCACAGCAGCCAGATGGCCTGGTTAACGCGACGCAAGGGAGATACATCTACCATGAATCATCTTGGGCGAGCGCTTGACAGCGCGTGCAGGTTAGCCGATCCATAATTGAGCACTGGGCCTTGCCGAAACGCTTGGCGTCATAACATTCTTCCAGCGCTTTGAATTGCCTTCCACTTTTCTTTTTTATAATTTGCAGTTTGCTGGTTGTTGCGGAGAATTCCGCTTGATTTGAATTTATTATTTGATTTTGTAACTACCGCCCAGTTTAAATATGTAACCGCCCTAATTTGAATTTGAATCAGTATTTAAAAGACTGATATATTGTTTGTTCTCATGGTCACCTGTAATACCAACTTTATCGATGTTAAGTACGGTCATATTAGATATAAGTTATCGATCGATTCGATAAACATGAGTTAGTCTTGAAATAGCGGCGGAGAGAAACGAAGCGAAATAAACCCACCTACTCCTATTATCAACTACGTTAAACACACACATCAATAAGCTGGAGTTGTTTTAACTGCATATTTCCCCGTTTGGACTCAACATCTTTTATTTCGCTTCCTTGTCGAGTACAGTTAATTTCGTGGAAACTTGCATGAAGACGGGCGTGGACTCGTGGTGCAAGCTGTACTAAAGGAGCGAGGAAACCCACAAGAGGACGAGCTGAGACTTGTATTGTGGGCGGAAAGCTGATCTGCACGACTGCAGATTAGAGGAAACCAGCGTGGTGCGTGCGTCTGGTGGCTTGGAAAAGACGCACAAATATTGTGGATGTGTGTGTGTGTGCGCGCGCTTTGAGGATAGTGCACATATTGTCATCTCGCTCTGACTTAGCGGAAGGCTACGGGCAAGCGACTGAAGGTGAAGACGAACGTGTTTGTGTGTGTTGGTGACTGGCTGACAACACATATTTACACACGCTGACGAAATTCTTGGAATCAGAAGTTAACTATTTGGCTTGTGGCAAAATATTGGTAAGTGCCTTTTTGATTGTTGATTTGGGGAAAGGGTTTTCTGTCTGATGGTGTTGACCAGAGCTAAAGCTGCAATGAGTCGCACAGAAGGAGAAACTGTTGATGGCGAGGCCGCCGGTGTAGACGCCTCAATCGTGCCGGGCGGCTCTCAAAACAATTCCCAACGAGAAGAATCAACTATGTCTAAGGCGATGTTTGAAATGTATCGTCAAATGCAAGAATTTCAACAAGCGAATACGAGACAAATGCAACAGTTCCAGATGGAAATATTGAGAATGAATGAGATTCAAATGGAGAAAACAAATATCCTAATTGAAGTGGTCTCTGAGGGTGTTAGAATAAAGAGACAAGCTGAAGAACAGCCAGCAGCCAGTGTTGCTGGTACATCAAATGCAACTTCACCACCAAGTGAGCAGACTGAAGGTTTTCAGCAAGATTCAAACCAAAAGTTATACGATTTGCCAGAATTTGATGGTACACCGGAGCAGTGGCCAATGTTTCAGGAAGCCTTTGACATGACCACTGCAGTATATAAGTATTCTGATCGTCAAAATTTGTTGCGGCTGCAGAAGGCTATTAAGGGCAAAGCAAAAGAGACAGTTGAGTGTTTGCTTATTCACAGTCGGAATGTTAAAAGCATTTTAGAGTCCCTTAAACAGAATTTTGGTAGACCAGATAGGCTAGTCAAAAGTCAGATTAGTCGTGTCAGAGAATTTCCCAATATCCGCGAGGGAAAGTTGGATCAAATGGTTGCATTTCAAATAAAGGTACAAAACTTGGCTGCGTTTTTGGAATCAGCGAATGCACATCTACAGCTAAAGAATCCGACCTTGATGGAGGAATTGGTGCTCAAGTTGCCAGTGCAACAGAGGCTAGAGTGGGCACGCTTTTCCAAACCGCTTGGAGAAAACAAATCAATCAAGGATTTAAGTTTGTGGCTGAAGGATTTAGCGGACGATGTTCAAGATGCGGGTTTGGTAGATGATGATGCAATTTACAAACCAAAGAAGGAAAAATCGAGATTCTTTCACGCAAATGAAGCTGGCTCAGGTAATGAAAAGGGTTGTTTTGCCTGCAATCAGAAACACAGCTTGGAGAAATGTAATGCATTTGCTCAGCTGAGCAATGATAAGAAATGGCGGCTTGTGAAGGACAAAAGGCTCTGTTTTAACTGTCTTAAATGTGGGCATCGAAGTCAAGACTGCAAAACACGTCATCAGTGTGACACAAATGACTGTATCAAACGTGTTCACAAATTACTTCACAAGGCCATAGAAAATTCAGTTATTGAGGTATCTAGCAAAGGCCAAGCGTTTACAGTTACAGGAACGCATGCAAAGAGCTCTAAGATTCTGTTTAAAATCTTACCTGTCAAACTGCATGCAAATGGAAGAATAATAAGGTGTCATGCATTTTTGGATGAAGGATCTTCTGTCACACTTATGAATAAGAGCTTGGCAGATCTTTTAATGCTTAATGGGCCAAAGGAAAATTTGACACTACAATGGTTTAGAGATAAGAAGGTCACTGAATTAGTGGGTCAGTTTGATATTGGAATATCAGGTGAAAATGACGATAAGGTTTATGAACTGAAGGGTGTTCGAACTATGAAAGATTTACAGCTGCCGAAGCAGACAATAAATATGTTTGAGCTAAGTGCTAAATATCGCCATATAAAGAATATTCCACTAAAAGGGTACACAGACGCAGTACCAGAGTTGCTAATTGGTCTAGATAACATACACCTACTTGTTCCTAAGAATAGGCAGGCAGTAGGATGTAATGGGCCAGCTGTTGCGGTCACCAAGTTGGGGTGGATCGTTTATGGCCAATGTCAAGGTGAGTCTGGATCCAGCAAGGAACTGAAGGGCGTCCATCTGGTTAGAGGAAGCAATGATGAATACTTCGACCAATTGGTGCACGACTACATCGCGAATGCTGAAATGGATGTACGAGGTGTGAAGAACCATGTTGAGGGTCGAGAAACTGCCAGATCGAATCAATTACTGCTAGACACAACCAAACGTGTTGGTGACCGCTTTGAGACAGGTCTTCTTTGGATAACAGATAAAGTAGTTTTACCGGACAGTAAGGACATGGCATTTAAAAGGCAGTTGGCCTTAGAAAGAAAGTTTAAGCGAGAACCAGAATACTTTGAAAAGTATAGCAAGCTGATGACAGCGTACGAAGAAAAAGGATACATCAAGCAACTCACCAGAAAAGACATGGAGGCGGAAACCGAAAGGCAATGGTTCCTTCCTCATTTTGGAGTTATAAACCCCAATAAACCAGACAAACTAAGGATTGTGTTCGACGCAGCAGCCGAAGCTGAGGGAGTGTCACTTAACTCAATGCTGATGAGTGGACCTGATCAGAATCAATATCTTACTGATGTGCTAATGAGATTCAGACAGAAACGTATCGGAGTATGTGCTGACATAGCAGAAATGTTTCATCAAGTCAGAATTCGGCCGGAGGGTCGCTGCGCACAGCGTATACTATGGAGGAAAAGTCCAAACGAGGATATAAAAGTATACGAGATGCAAGTGATGACTTTTGGAGCAAAGTGCTCACCAGCCTCCGCCCAATACGTGAAAAATAGGAACGCGCAGGAATTTAGCGAGCGATTTCCAGATGCCGCCGATGCAATAATCAGAAACCATTATGTGGACGACCTTGTTCACTGTTTCTCATCTGAAGACGAAGCGGTGAAGGTCACGAAAGAGATTGTTGATATACATCGCCGTGGAGGATTCAACTTAAGAAAGTTTTTGTCCAATTCGAACAAGTTCAACAGCATATTTGCAAACGATGGTGCCTGTGACACCATAAGTCTTGATAGGGATGACTCCTCGCATTATGAGAAGGTGTTAGGTATGTACTGGTGTACACGCAGCGACGATTTCGGATTCTTGTTATCATTCCGAAAAATTGATGAGGCATTATTTGCAGATTCAAGGATCCCAACTAAGCGGGAAGTATTAAGAGTGGTCATGTCTGTGTTCGACCCATTCGGGATTCTCGCGGAGTATTCCCTAATTGCAAAGTTGCTTCTCCAATCCATATGGCAAAATAAAACTGGTTGGGATCAGCTAATTGAAAACGAAGATTACGGCCAATGGAAGAGTTGGCTCCAGAGCCTCAGTGAAGTCACCCAGATCAAAGTTCCTAGATGCTACGGAACTGAATTTTGTAAGGGAATGGTCGAGCTTCACATATTCTCAGATGCGAGCGAGATGGCTTATGCTGCAGTGGGATACTGGCGCATAAGAACGGAAACTGGATGGAGATTGGCTTTTATAATGGGTAAAACCAAGTGTGCTCCTATGAAGCTTTCTACCGTACCGAGGCTTGAGCTGCAAGCTGCAGTAATAGCGACTCGACTCCGAAAATCCATTTTGGATGGACATGATGTAATCCCACAACGAATCTTCATGTGGTCCGACTCCAAAACGGTTTTGGCTTGGATAAAATCTGATCGTCGCAAGTACAAGCCATATGTGGGGCATAGAGTTGATGAAATATTAGACGGCTCTAATATTGACGACTGGCACTGGGTGCCTAGCAAGGAGAATCCTGCAGATTTTGGTACCAAGCTTAAAATAAAAAGAGATTCATCCTGGTTGATGGGACCAAGATTCTTGCTAAAGGATATTGATGATTGTTTCAGCAAAGACGCTGACATTTGCAGCACGGAATTGGAACTGCGCCCAAAGTTTATGCTTTTAGCCACTGAGGAGATAGCATATGGATCGGAAAGAACCATTAATGATGAAGTCAAGACTATTTTGGAAAGGTTCTCATCATTTACGAAACTGGTTAGAGTTGTCGCATGGATATACCGCATATGTAATCGCAGGTCTACACAGCAGAGCTTCCTTGAGGTAGTCGAAATTGAGGAAGCAGAGAGGATTGTAATTCGCAATGTTCAAGATATAGCCTATCACGATGAACGGAGATTACTTTTGAGCGGTAATCCAATAGAGAAAGGCAGTAAGCTGTGGAATTTGTCTCCCATTTTGGATGAACACGGAATCATTCGCATGAACGGTCGCATAAATAATGCATATGCTATCGCAGAGGAAACTAGACGTCCGATAATATTACCCCAAAGGAATTTTGTGACCAATCTAATCGTACAGCTTCATCATGAGGAATGGAAGCATCAGAACGAGAACACGATCATAGCTGAAATTCGACGGAAGTATTATATACCACATTGCCGGGAGGAAGTCCGTCGAGTAGCGCGCAATTGCAGAACGTGCCAATCACAAAGAGTTCGTCCAGCCGTACCAGAAATGGGACAACTTCCGGAAGATAGATTGACGCCGTATGTACGTCCGTTTTCCTACGTGGGAATTGATTACATGGGACCATTTTTAATAGTTCATGGACGGAGTACTGAAAAGCGCTGGATTTGTCTCTTCACTTGCCTAACCGTTAGGGCAATTCACCTAGAAATTGCCAAAGATTTGACGACTGACACGTGCATCAGGGTTTTGCACAATTTCATGGCACGGCGTGGGAGACCAATACGGATTCGTTCAGACAACGGAACTAATTTGGTTGGAGCTGAACGCGAACTGAGAAAACAAGTACAGGGACTTGATCATAAGAGGATTGCAAGCGAACTTGCAACACACAAGATAGAATGGCTTTTCAATTGTCCATTGAATCCACATGCAGGAGGATGTTGGGAACGGTTAGTCCGCAGCGTTAAGAGGGCTATAGGAAATGTATTTTTGAGCAAAAACTTGAAAGAAGATGTGCTCTTTAGTTTAATGTGTGATGCCGAGAACATCGTTAACGCTCGTCCACTCACGCATATTGCTCTGGACAACCCGACAGATGAACCTATAACCCCTAATCACTTTCTTATAGGTTCTGCCAATTCCACCCAAACGCCACATCCTCAAGAAGAACTGTTCCAGCCGACTAGGAAGGACTGGCGCATTGTACAGCAGCTTGCGCATTCGTTTTGGCGTAAGTGGCTCAATGAATATCTTCCGGACTTGTGCAGGCGCACAAAGTGGTACCATCCTGTACCACCACTTGCTGAAGGAGACATTGTTATCATCTGCGATGCTGCTGTCCACCGATCCCAGTGGAAAATGGGAAGAATTGTTGCAGTTATAGCTGGACGAGACGGCCAGGTACGGTCTGCAACCGTGAAGACAGACGCTGGAGTATTTCGCCGGCCAGCATGTATGCTGGCAAAGCTGGATTTGAGTGAATCTAAGAAGGACTAGATTCACGGTGGCGGGGATGTTGCGGAGAATTCCGCTTGATTTGAATTTATTATTTGATTTTGTAACTACCGCCCAGTTTAAATATGTAACCGCCCTAATTTGAATTTGAATCAGTATTTAAAAGACTGATATATTGTTTGTTCTCATGGTCACCTGTAATACCAACTTTATCGATGTTAAGTACGGTCATATTAGATATAAGTTATCGATCGATTCGATAAACATGAGTTAGTCTTGAAATAGCGGCGGAGAGAAACGAAGCGTATGTGTCTATTTTAATTTTATTTTCATCATGTAACTAATATTATCTCATAGGAAATAAAACCCACCTACTCCTATTATCAACTACGTTAAACACACACATCAATAAGCTGGAGTTGTTTTAACTGCATATTTCCCCGTTTGAACTCAACACTGGTGTTACCGCATATTTTTAAGACAAGAATCTTGAAATGGCTCGATACTAAGTTCATTTAATCGATTCTTTGAAAAATTATACAGCACTTCAAAACTTTACACATTTTGACATTTACGACTGATTTTTTAAACATACCCTAGGGCATGTTAAAAGTGGTAATTTTTTTCTCATGTGTTTTGATGTTGCTTCGTAAACTTTTGGATTTACGCTTTTACGCTTTGCCATTTTACGAGAGCTAGTGAATACCCTCATTGTATTTTAGTTTAGTTCAACCTAAGCTACGAATCGGGCAACATAGCCCCGGAAATAAATTGTAATATAAAAGTATATCAGTGTCTTTGGCTATCCGGAATAAAGCAGCGGGTTACATTGGCGACGAGGACAAAAATGGACTCAAGAATTAAGATAAGTATGAAGAACAAAAAAAAAAAAAGACAGTGAAAAGAAGAAAGTATACCCATGTGCTTAAGAACTTAGGGATAACTTTAAAGTCGCTGTGACAATGTCTTAGTAACCAAATATCTTGTGCTGTAGGAAGCAAGGTTAACGTGCACGATCACAGTGAACCTTAGTTTCAGTCAAGCAAAAAGAAAAAAAATCTGCGCTTTATGGAGCTAGGTTAACGTGCACGATCACAGCGAATCTTAGTTCTAGTAAAGCAAAGAAAAAATTTGTCTGCGCTTTAGGGAGCAATGTCACAGTGAATCTTAGTTCCAGTCAAGCAAGATAAAGAAAGAAAGAGAAAAGTGCTGTAGGAAACAAGGTGGACGTGCATGTGCACAGAGAACTTTAGTTTCAGTCAAGCAAAAAATAACATAATCTGTGCTTTAGGGAGAAAGGTCACGGCGCACCTTAGTTCCAGTCAAGCAAGATGAAGAAAGAAAGAGAAAAGTGCTTTAGGAAACAAGGTTGACGTGCATGTTCACAGCGGGCGTTAGTTTCAGTCAAGCAAGATGTACAAGGTGCATTGGTTAATACCTAACGATTGATAACAATATAATTTTATTGTCATCTTGATTACGCAATTGTGTGAAAAAAATGTCCAAATTTCAACTTATTAAAAACAAAACAATATTAACACGTATACGTTTGTTCTTATGTCAAACGATTGACAAAGCACTTTGAGGCACCGAGTGGGAGGCATGGCTCCGCTCATTTGAAATATATGTTGAAGTCGGTGTACAAGAAGCGTAATAAGCTTCTTCACTTGGGTGGACCACAACTACAGGCGGTAGCATATAGCATTCGGAATGCACTGGTTCCTTACGAAGAAATATAGGGGAAAGTTAACTTCGGCTCGGCCGAAGTTTTGTACACCCTTGCAGCTTCCATTGAAAACAAAAAAGTTTGTTCTAACCACTCTAACCACTACTTTTTGGACCTTACTTTTTTATGGGATCTATACTATATAGATGTCCGATTTCGACCAAACTTGGAATCATGGAAAAGCATAATACAATGTTAATTACGAAATTTGGAGGCGATCCCATATAAAACAAAAAAGTTTTTCTCACTAGAACTTCTTTTTCGACCGATCATTCATACTGCAGCTATATGCTATTGTCATCCGATTTTGATAAAACTTTGTAGAAATGAGTTAAATTATATAAAATAAGAATATGCCAAAAAATTTATTAAAAACTCATTAAAAATTCATTAAAAACAAAAAAGTTTTCCTCACTCGAACTAGTTTTTCGACCGATCGTTCCAATGGGAGCTATATGCTATAGTCATCTGATCTCAACCAAATTTTGTAGAATTGTGTAAAAGTATATTAATAAAGTGTATGCCAATGATAAGGACGTTTTCATTAAAAACAAAAAAGTTTTTCTCACTAGAACTAATTTTTTGACCGATCGTTCCTATGGGAGCTATATGCTATAGTCATCCGATTTCGACCAACCTTTGTAGAATTGTGTAAAAGTGTATAAAATAAGTGTATGCCAATGATAAGGGCGTTTTCATTAAAAACGAAAAAGTTTTTCTCACTAGAACTAGTTTTTCGACCGATCGTTCCTATGGCAGCTATATGCTATAGTCATCCGATTTCGACCAAACTTAATGAAATCATGGGAAAGGATTGTAAACTAACAAATACGTATTCTGGAGGCGATTCAATTAAAACCAAAAAAGTTTTTCTCACTAAGACTAGTTCTTCGACCGATCGTTTCTATGGAAGCTATATGCTATAGTCATCCGATCCGGCCGGTTCCGACAAATGTGCAGCCTATTTGTACCACAAGAGTTCGTGCAAAGTTTGGTGAGGATAGCTTTAAAACTGACGGAGGAGATAGCATAGAAACAGACAGACGGACAGACGGACAAGGCTAAATGAACTCAGCTCGTCATGCTGATCAAGAATATATATTTTTTATGTGGTCGGAGATGCTTCCTTCAATGCGTTACAAACAACCGAACAATTTTATAATACCCTCTGCAAGGGTATAAAAAGCAGATAATGACGAGTATACTTCACTGGTTCAGAAGCTTAAGGAATATTCTTCCCCTCAACGGAACAGCGCGTTTGAGAGACATCTCTATAGAACGATGGGTCCTCTGGAAGGGGAAACTTTCATTGAATTCCTAATGCGGTTGCGGCGACAACAAAAAGCGAGATCGAAGAAATTTGCCTGAAGGATAAAATTATGGACTCATGGGCTACCTTAGAACTCAAAAAGAAGTTGCTGGGAAATGAGTTTACGCTAGAAGGGGTTATTAAAGCATGCAATATTGATGAGCAAGTGAGTAAACAAACATTGGTCATGGGACCGAAGATAGATGACAACAATAACTCACGGAAATAACCATCGCAACGGGACTCCGCAGCGCGAGTGTATGAGGTGTGGTCAAAAAGATCACCGAGAGTTTAGTTTAGAATGTCCAGCGCGGAATGCGAAATGTAATAGGTGCTCGAAAATGGGTCATTTCTATCGACAGTGTCGCTCTAAATTGGGGGAGCCTGATATAAAAAGACGACGCATGATGCCCTCGGGAATAAGAGCAATTACCACGGCATTTCCTACACAGTCGGGGAAATCAGGAGATGCTAACTGTTTCCGTGTAAGCCGGAGCTCGGAGAGCGATGAAGAAATTTTATGCAGAATTGGAGGCCAGGAGATACGTATGGTTATCGACTCAGGCTCAAAATATAACTTGATAAGTCAAATAGATTGGCAGATATTAAGCGAGTAGAAAGCAGTTACTTTCAATATGCGCGCACAGTCAGCTAATCAATTTCGGTCGTATGCGTCTAATCAACTACTTAAGGTACTTCAACTTTTCGAGGTTCCGCTTTAGAAGGGAAAATAAATGACAAAATTAACGAGCTATTACAGCAGGGTATAATTCAACCGGTAGTCGGGCCAAGTTCCTGGATATCTCCCGTAGTCATTGCTTTTAAAGATAATGGTGATATAAGACTTTGTATCGACATGCGCCGGGCAAACAATGCAATTTCTGAAAAACCAAGGTGATCACCTCGTTTCGAGCACCGAAAAATGAAGAAGAAGTACGTAGTTTTCTGGGTTTGGTCACAAATGTAGGTAAATTTTCACCAAATCTGACGGATACCACAGAACCCTTGAGACATCTAACGAAAGCCAATACAAAATTCTCATGGGGCGATGCAGAAAATGTGGCATTTGAGAATTTGAAGTCAAAAGTATCAGGGATACCAATGCTGTCACATTTTAACACATATGATCGAAACTGCCTTATCGCTGATGCAAGTCCAGTAGCACTGGGGGCAGTCTTAACACAACTGGATGTAAGCAACAGGCCCCGTATAATTTCATTTGCTAGCAAAAGTCTGTCTGCGGTCGAAAGAAGATACTCACAAGCTGAGAAAGAGAGTCTGGCGTTAGTGTTGGCAGTAGAAAAATTTTACTATTATTAAGCTGGATTGAAGTTTGACCTAATCACAGACCATAAACCTCTAGAAGCAATTTTATAACCGACATCAAAACCACCTGAGATAAAGAGGTTCATGGTTATATACAAGGCAGGAAAAGAGAATATTGCCGATTCCTTATCATGACTCTGCCAATTAACAGATGCTGAACCATACGATTGGGCTGGCGAAGAAAACACCTTTCATATTGTTTCGAATGTAGTGCCTGCTAACCTTTCCATCTCAGATATTTCAAAAAACAACTATTCAAGACGAGGAGGTAATTGATGCAATGACTTGCTTAGATCAAAATTCATGGAGTGCTTCGCTGACAAGTCCTTGCGTTCAACTCGACCTGTCATTCCTGTAAAGTTGAGACAGACAGCTCTGAGGTTGGCACATGAAGGTCATCCAGGAGAAAGCGCAAGAAAAAGGGGACTACGATCCAAGGTATGGTGGCCCCGAATGGATAAGGATACTGATGAATTCGTAAAACCATGCCGAGACTGTCTCTTAGTAACTATGCCAACACATAAGGCTCCAATGGAGAGACACCCATTTCCGCACGGTTCTGGGAAATGTTTGGCAACAGATCTTATGGGCCCATTGCCACGAAATAGCGAATATGTATTAGTGCTAATAGATTACTACTCAAGATACATGGAGTTTAAATTAATAAGATCAATTTCATCCAATACTATCATCGAGCAGATAGAGGAGATACTTTCAAGGCTCGGGTATCCAGAAACCTTGACGGCCGATAATGGAAGGCAAATTATTAGTAACGAATTCAAAGATTTCTGCAAAACCAATGGCATAAAACTTCTATCAACCCCACCATGTTGGCCTCAAGCGAACGGGGAGGTTGAGAACATGAATAGATCGCTAAAAAACAAATCTTCAAATATTCAAATAGCCGACATCAACAGAAAGAATTATAAACAAGAACTACAGAAATTTGTAATGATGTATAACGTGACACCTGGTGGTACCACAGGATCGTCTCCAACGGAACTCATGTTCGGCCGAACTAGAAGAGATAAAATTCCGGGAGTTAAGGATTCCGGGAGTTAAGGATCCGGGAGTTAAGGAAACTGTGAAGAATTCGCAGAAAAAGATAGGGATCTGGTAAATAAAAACAAAGGAAAGGAGAGAGCCGATATTGCCAGAGGAGCGAAAGAAATTGATATTCAAGATACAACGGTATTCGACGTTATCAAGCGCGAGGGCAATGTGGTGCAAGTATCCGGAGGGGGTAAATCATTTACCAGAAATCTTAAGTCATCTTAAAAGGATTAAAAGTCCCAAGAATTCGGAATTAACGTGCAGGGATGGTGAGACCCTATCGGAATCAAATATTTCACAGGACCCTTAACAACTGGGAGTATATAGCCCACCGGATCATCAATCTGAATCTTCTGCAGACAAAAATGATGGGATGTAATACACAGCAGGCTTAGAGAATGCCATCAAGGCACACCGAAGTAAAATATGGTAAACATTTTGTATTTTAGTTTAGTTCAACCTAAGCTACGAATCGGGCAACGTAGCCCCGGAAATAAATTGTAATATAAAAGTATATCAGGATCTTTGGCTATCCGGAATATTGTTGACATAAAACTTATAAATGATCTCTTTGACGATGAGTGGATAGATGACAAGGTTCGTAGGGATCAGGAAACCGACGAATACCTCGCATTGATCATAGAGGGTAAGGAAAATAAAAGGAGGCCAACTCCTAAAGAAATGACAAACAAAAGTCCTGTAGCTAAGGCATACTGGGCTCTGTGGGATAGTTTGCATGTTCAAAATGGATGTCAGTATCGATCTTGGGAGAGTAAGGACGGTCAAAACATACACAATTTTTTGGTTTTACCAAAGAAGCGAATAAAAGAGGTCGTTAAAGGAGTCCCACAGTGGAAGTAGTGGCGGGCACCTAGGCATAAACAGAACCATCGAGAAAATTAAGAAACGATTTTATTGGATTGGTTGCCAGGAGTCGATAATTGATTAGATCCGTCGATGCGATCGCTGTGCTATGGCAAAAGGGCCATCATCGAGAAGTCACGGAAAATTGAGGCAGTACAACGCAGGAGCACCGTTCAAAAGGATTGCAATGGACGTAGCGGGTCCCTTTCCAGTTAGTGCCAGTAAAAATTAATACGTTCTCGTTGTAATGGACTATTTTAGCAAATGGCCGGAGGTATATCCAATTCCAAATGAGGAAGCTTCGACAGTGTCAAACGTGTTTATCAACAATTGGGTAACGCGGTTTTGGAGTTCCAATATAATAACATTCGGATCAGGGCCGGAATTTTGAGTCTCACACATTCAAGGAGACGTGTGATGCGTTAGGAATCCGGAAAACACGAACAACGCCACTTCACCCCCAGTCGGATGGTATGGTCGAGGGATTTAACAGAACCTTAGAAGATTTTCTTAGGAAGGAAGTCGACGCAACTCACAAAATAGGGATGAACTAATTCCAATGTTTTTGATGGTCTATCGCTCTGGGAAGCATGATACAACAGCAACCACGCCGGCAGCTGCAATATTTAAAACCGACTTGAGACTTCCAGCTGATTTGAAGTACGGCGTGAACCCAACATCAAGTGGTGACAAGGATGACCATTTCAATGAAAAAAAAAAATCAATTGAATAAGATTCATCACTTTATAATAAGTCGAATTCGGTTGGTTAGTGAAAGAATGAAGGCTCGGTACGACTTAAAAGCGAACACGCAAGGTTTGCACAATGGTGATTTGGTGCTTTTTATAATCCAAATCGCATGAAAGGGCTCTGCCCGAATCTACAGACAAGTTGGGAAGGACCATATGCGATCATAAAAAGAATTAATGATGTGGGGTATCGTATACAAAAGAGCGACAACCGAAGAGCGAAATTAAAGGTTATACATCTCGAGAGGCTAGCGCCCTACCTTGGAGGGGATGTAGACCTTGTTCGGGACGAACAATCATAGGCGGAGAACAGTGTTACATATTGAACGAATCAAGTAGGCCGAGCATGGGAACGTCATGTCGACTTTGCACCGGCTCGACTTGGAAAAGTAAGTTCGTTCTGATTTGTACTTGTGTAAACACGTAGTCGACAAAATTGTTCAAAAATAAATATAACCTTTCGAAAAGTGCAACTTGATTTTCCCATTCCTCAATCCAGTGATACGAACGAGGTAAGAAAACGTAACAATATATTCTTTAAATATAAAAAAAATCCTATATAGCTAAATATAAAAAAATTGCTAAAAAAAAAACCTTAACTTAAAAACTTAAAAAAATCATGTTTTCTGAGTGAGTTAAGACTACAAAAATATATATATAATGAGGTCTGCAAACCGCTCTGGAGCAGTATTGCCAGAATATAAGATCCGAAGTTTATAGATTACCGCAAAGACCTGATAGAACTTAAATAACATTGATCAAAACTGGCTAAAAATTAGCTAAGTATTAAAACTGAAGAAAATATAAGTTTTTGAGACTAAAATCGAACAATAACTTTAAAAATATCTTTTCAAGGAGCTGATTAACAAACTCTTCATAAGGGACGGAAAACCGCTTTGAATTCTTAATCTACAGTTTTTTAGGGCCAAAAAAAAAATTCTGACACGTCGTAGTAGTCGATTTCTTCAAAATAATTTTAAGAATGAAGGCACGCTTTATGGTTTCATTTGACTATATTGTTCTTCTTATTTGGCCCGATATTTCAATCACAACCGTTTGACGATCTCGGCCGCTGCAATTAATGGCCGCCACTCGCCTCTGTCTTGTGCAAACTGGCCCCAGTTCAAATGCCTCAATGTCTTTTAGCACCTGATTTTCCCAACTTAGTTTCGGCCGTCCTACCTGTATACATTGTTTACTGGAGCTTCTTGATCCATTCCAGTAACATGTCCATTCCAGCGCAGCCACTGTAGTCCCCATAGAGCTCATACCGTTCGAGGTTCATAGGGGGTGAAACTTATCGCCAACTTTTACAGGTCCTTAGATACTCCGAAGGACTTTTCTCTCGAACGCGCCGATCGCCTCCTCATCCACTGCTGTTAATGTCTATGCATCTGCGCTGTATTGCTGGACTTTGATAATAAGCGACTTGTATAGCGCAATTTTCGTTTTTCGAGAGAGGGCTCTGCTCTTGAACTCCTTACTAAGTCCGTAGTGGCATCGGTTTGCCAGAGTTATTCTTCTTCGGATCTCCAGACTGATGCTGTTGTCGCTGGTAATCAGCGTTCAGAGGTAGACAAAATCCTGTACAACCTTAAAGTCGTACTCTCCCATTGCAACAGATTGCCCAATACGCGTAGGCTCACTGCACGCTGAGACTAGGTACTTCGTCTTTTTCTCATTTACCGCTAAGCCCATGAGTTTTGACTGCTTCTCAATCACTGAAAACGCCCCGCTTACCGCCCGTTAGGTTTTTCCGATAATGTTAATATCATCGGCATATGCAAGTAGCATTACCCCTGTATAAAAGATGTTGCCCGATCTGTTAGCATTTGGGCACTGGCGCAGTATGTACTCCATCAGCAGATTAAAGAAGTCGCACGATAAGGTATCACCCTGCCTAAAACCTCTTCTGGTATCGAAAGGCTCGGAGAAGTTGCTTCCTATTTTGACGGAGCTTTGTGTGCTTCTCAACGGCATCATGCAAAGTAGGACGTACTTTGCTGGTATACCAAAAGTAGACAGGGCTTCAAAGAACTTTGACCTTATCGGTGTGTCGAAAGCGGCTTTATAATCAACAAAAAGATGGTATGTTTTGAATTTCATCTCATGGGTTTTCTCCAGTACTTGTCGTAATGTGAATATCTGGTCTATGGTGGATTTACCAGGTCTGAAGCCACACTGATAAGGTTCGATCAGTTCGCTCATTCTCGGAACCTTATATGCAATGGGAGGGAGACTGATCCCGCGGTAATTGGCGCACACTGTTCCCATTAAAAATGGGAAAGGGGGGATCATGAAGTTGTGCAAAAGTATGTAACAGGTAGAAGGAAGCATTTCCGACCCTATAAAGTATATATATTCTTGATCAGCATTAACAGCCGAGTCGATTTAGCCATGTCTGTCTGTCCGTCCGTCCGTTCGTCCGCCCGTCTGTCCAACTGTCTGTCTGTCTGTCTGTCCGTCTGTCCGTATGATCGCGTCGATATCGGAGACCGTTCGTCCGCCCGTCTGTCCGGCTGTCTGTCTGTCCGTATGATCGCGTCGATATCGGAGACTATAAGAGATAGAGCCAAAAATGTTTGCATGTAGGTAGGTGTAAACAAGATTCAAATCGAGTTTGTTTCAGACTTGGAAAATTCCTCCCCGTCCCCCCTTTCAGCGCAAAAAACTGTCACAATTTTTAAGTTAGATTTTCGAGACTTTATATATATCAAGTAAGGCCCAATATATATCTATTCTGAAAAGATCAATAAGATCGGACAAAAAACTGCGAAGTTATATCAATTCAATTTGGCGTGTGGGAGAGAGGAGGGCCTTGCATTGTCAGTTACCTCGTTTGCGTGTGTGCGTATGTTAGAGTGCGTGTGTGTATGTGTAAGTGTGTGTATATGTGTATGAAAACGCAAGAAGTCAAGGGAACTGGGTATTTTGTAGTCGGGGCACTCGACTACAGCTCTCTTACTGGTTTTTCTGTGTAGAATTCGTCTTTCGTCGCGGAGTCCTTGTCTTTTGTTGGGGCGTGAGCACAGATAAGGCTAACATTGAAAAATTTTGCATTAAGTCTAAGTACGGCTAGTCGATTGTCAACTGGTGTGAAGCTAATGACAGAGCGACGCAGTATTCCGCAGACTGCAAAGCCGCACCCAAACTCATGCTTGGTAGCATGTCCGCTATAGTAGATCATCCAGGGGACATAGGTTGATAATGTTTTTTCAACGTTTTCCATTGTCCAATCCACCGCATTTCCTGGAGTGCGGTAACGTCCGATGAATCTTTGTTGAGGACTTTTACTAGCTGTTAATCGGCACTCCCCGTTGAGAGTGCGAACATTCCAGGTGCATATCCTCAAATCGTGGTCCTTAAAACGTTTGCGTGGGTCTTCATTGATGGTGGTCCGTATCCGAGGCATTGTTTTTGCAGTTTTTATTGGCAGATGAATTAGACAATAATCGGATGCCAAGACCAAAGTACAGCCCCTATTTGTCCCAAGGTAGGATCGCCGCTCACGTTAGGCAGCAGCTTTGCGGGTGCCTTGCTCTGTTACCAGGACTATCACCCAGAATCCAAGAAGCATCCTAGGATATTAATGACACATCCAGTCCAAATCGATACGTGAAATCATCCAATGGATATTCTTTAATATTTTTTTCCTGTGCACTACTGTGGACAGAACCCATCAGGTGGGCTCAGTACCAAATCAGTACTGAAATAAGCACTGAATTGGAAAAGTTGGTACTAAAAACATGGCTTTCCTTACTTGCTCTTCGGTCATGAAGTTAACAAATGCAATGCGATCGTTTTTGACTATCGTTTTTTAGGTAAACATTTTAGTACTAAATTGCATGTATAGTGAAACTTTACTAAAATCACTCATGAACTGAAGCTGCTACTAATGATTATGCCTTAAATTATCACTCTGAAGTTCACGTCTACGACTTTTACTCCGGGAGAGTTCTATAGCAAAGAATGTTCAGGTTTCAAAGGAAATTAAAAGGCATTATTTCGCACTAAGTCTCAAAAATATTAAAATGTCTAGAAATGGCAAAACATAATTTTAAAATTGCTACGTTTATAGCCAATAGCATTTCCGAAAATTTAAAAGCATTTCCATTTTCAAAAATGCTAGATCTAGTAACTAAAAAGCTAAAATGACCACACTGATCTAAATTGAAGACCCGTATAGCCCAACATAAATCCGATTTTCAGCTACGACATCAAATCTTTTATATACACCTTTCCTATCCTTTAAATTCACACCTTAGATTTACTTTAAGAATGACTAGTTCATCTTCAAGATTAAACTTAGCTATACTTACAGTTATTATTTGAAAGCCCACCATGCAAATAAGAATAGAGGAAATCATAAGATTGACAAGTAGTATAGGATTGAAGAAGTCCTCCAAGCGACTGGCGAATCTGTGAAATATGTGTTAGCGTTAAATCAATTCGATAAGCAATTTATCAAGATGAAACTGAAACAAGAAACATTTTTTGGTACACAAAATAAAAGTTATTAAATCAACAATTTCTATCCTTGGCTAAAAATTTTTGAAATTTCATTCATTTTCATTTTGAATTTTTCGAATTTAACGTATAAACCAAATTAAAACAGTTTTTGGGATTAGTGACCTGTTCTTAATTATTTAAAAAATACTTGTTAGCCGGCTCAAGGTCGTGTGTCTTTTATGTGCTGGAAATCAATACAACACATTCTGTTTGATGTCTCCGATATATTTTGATTGTCGGCACCCGTCATCAGGGCTGTATATTACAATAACCCAAGAAACAAAACACAAAATTTTTAAACTTGACTATTTAAAACAAAGAGGTTACAAAATAATTACATACAGAGAGCAACAGAGTCCAATCAGTCAGCTGCGGAGTTTGAAACTAAACTATTTTTCTTATTACTATCGAGAAGGTGTGTGCACAATTTTCTGTGTCCATTTTTTAGTTCAGTTTTATGTGTGAAGGAGTGTTTATGATTTGCAACATCTCCAAAGTGAATCGTTTGTGGTATTGTTTTTCTTGTTGTAGTATGCTCACAGCTGAGAAATCTGGTGAGTGTCTGCTCTCTGCACAATGGGCCGCAAGAGCTGTTTTTATACCCTGTTCTCATTAAAAATAGGAAAAGAGGGATCATGAAGTTGTGCAAAAGTATGTAACAGGTAGAAGGAAACATTTGCGACCCTATAAAGTATATATATTCTTGATCAGCATTAACAGCCGAGTCGATTTAGCCATGCCCGTCTGTCCGTCCGTCCATCTGTCCGTATGAACGCGTCGATCTCAGAGACTACAAGAGATAGGGCCACAAATTTTTGCATGTAGGTAGGTGTATACCAGATTCAAATCGATTTTGTTTCAGACTTGGAAAATTCCTTCCCCTCCCCCCCTTAAGCGCAAAAAACTGTCAGAGCCACAATTTTTAAGTTAGACCCACGAGACTATATATATATCATGTAAGGCCTATCTATTCTGAAAAATTAATTTTGCTTGTGAGAGAGAGAGGGGGGTCTTGCATTGTCAGTTATCGCGCGCGGTCGGACCAATATAAACCTTGTCGCATATATTTGTTCCGTCTCCAGCACATGGGAGTTTATTAATTAAGCTAGCATAATACCCGGCGCGCTTCGCTACGCCGCCGGCAGTCTATACGGACAGCACATAAAACCGCTTTCGCTATTGTTATCGATACCGTTACCGTTATCTCTATCGCTATCGCTATCGTTACCGATTCCGTGTCTCCCCGCGTCATTTTATATCAGACTTATATCGTGATAGTCTAGTTCATAATTTGGATTTAAATAAAACCGCTTTCGCTATCGTTATCGTTATTGATACCGTTACCGATACCATTACCGTTATCTTTATCGTTAACGTTAACGATGCCGTTACCGTTATCGTTATCTTTGTCGTTATCGTTATCTTATCGTTACCGTTATCGTTACCGATAACGTTAACGCTACCATTACCGATATCGCTACCGTTACCGATATCGGTTTCGCAATCGCCTGTGGTATCGCTATCGTTATCGATACCGCTGCCGTAACCGTTATCGTCATTATCGTTACCGTTATCGCTATTGCAGTTATCGTTGTCGGTATCGTTATCTTTATTAGTAAAATTAGCTTGTCAAGATGACCCAGCCTCAAAGGGCCAAAGCCGAGCTTCTCTCAATCTCTTGGCTTGTGCGCTTCTAATTTTAGCACAAGAGAAAGGGACCTACAGTTTAACGCCGAATCCGAACGGCAGTTTGAGAAGCTTTTCATGGTTAATTACTGCAATGCTAGCGCCAACTGCAAAGAGGTGTGGCAGGGTGTAAAGTTTATTCAAAGAAAAAAACTTTTCATTAGATGTTCCGAGGCGGGATCGAACCCACGACCTCATGCTCAGCGGTCGCGCACACTAGCCGCTGAGCCACCCAGCCACACAATCTTTATCTTTATTATACCAATTATTTCTCATACTTTGTTTACAGAGTTTCAATTCAATCGGACGAAAATGAAATGTTCACCATACAAAATTTTCCGACGCTTTTCCAGGAATTTTCCAACATCACTCAATCACATTTCACTTACCATCCTTTCAAACCGAATTTCAAGTCAATCGGATGAAAAATAGATTTTTCCATATCGAATTTCCCGGGAATCGGATGAAAAAATAGATCACTCAAACAAACTTTTCTGGGAATTTCCCGACCCTACTCACGAATTTTCTAACATCGGAAAATCGCATTTCAATTTATTTCACTTACTGTCCTTACAAACCGAATTTCAAGTCAATCGGATGAAAAATAGATTTTTGCATATCGGATTTCCAGAGAATTTTCTTGTCGGCGGATTTTCCGAAATCAGGAAAACACGTGCTCAATTATTTCACATACTATGCTTAGAAACCGAATTTCAAGTCAATCGGAAGAAAAATGAAATTTTCCCCATACAAACTTTTCAGGCTTTTCCTGGTGGAATTTTCCAAAGCCCCGTCTTAGTACGCACTTTCACCACATAGGGAAACTCCAGTCCACATTTCAGCCCTATAGGTCTTAGCGTTTAGGCTGTGCGATGATTGCCAATCAGTCAGTCTGTCAGTCAGGACACACTATTTTATATTTTGTAAGGACGGTTAATTTCCCAAGCTAGTTGAAGTTCATATTTTTGAATTTGAACTGCTGACCGCCAAAGTGTTTGCTTAGGTAATCGAACTTGATCACCCAACGATCTGGCAACACTGCGCAGCACACGCAATGCCCTACTAATGTCACTGTTCACGCTGTTAACATCACAATTAGGTATTTTGGGGAAAAATGCAGCCCTATCGCTGTCATTGACTTGTCAAGCCGCAAGCTGAAGTTTCCGGTTGAATTGCCCAATTCTTTTCCATCCAAACCTCGATCCATACGGTTGTGAAAAATTTTTGTTTTGCACTCACTGTGTTAAGCCACGTGCATTGTAAAATTCTAAGCCACCAAAAGCCTTGGCAACAGTTGAACCGCTCGGCAGATCAGCCGTCCTCAAGCCTTGACCTTGGCAGTGAAAAATTACCGACGCGTCTGTGGTTCCAGTTAAGGTGGCTGTCTTGACCCTGACGTTTCGTCGTGGCCCAGCCGTGCGCATTATTGTCTCGGAAGACCTGAAACTTTCCACCTGAAATCGGAGCCTAGCCGCAAGTGCTGCAAGCCAATTCACCTGACACAAGGAGTGTGAGGCAATGTGAGGCCGATCAGAAGTCTTAGTAGTTGACGAAGTCGGCGAGCTACTCCTTACCCATGTGTTAATAGGCGTGGCCAAGCCAAGTCGCCATACACCCGGCCGCGTAAGAGTACACGAGGGCGATGAGCATTCTTAGTTACTACTGAAGTCGGAGGGCTACTCCATTCACTTGTGTCCATAGGCAAGCAGAATCTGCATCTAATGATCGAAGCAACAACCTAAGCGAGGGCTGCCAAAAAAATTATGAGCGAAAGCGGAATGTCGGTCAGGACGGCCTGAATATAACTGCACGTGCCCCCAAATCGGAAGACTTTCGACGTGAAGTCGTCTACCTATTGGATATGTCCATAAAACCCTTATGAAGGATTAAGTATTTGTAGATTGTAGCTTTAATTTCTTTTTCCCCATTATTTTGTATAAATTACTTATTGCCGTAATCTTATTATAGCCTACATATGTTCGGATTTTGGTTCAAGCGCCCATAATACTTATCCTCAGCCCTCATGACAACTAAATTTCATCTTTAGACACTTCTTTAGCTTCATCAGTCACCAGGCCTGCTGACGTCGATGGATCTTGTCGTAAGTACGGCACAGCCGTGATCTTTTGGTAATTCTGCCGAAGAGCAGTTCCGTATAAATGAGTCTGTGAAATAATATTTGTGGTTGCGCCTTGAGTCTTAATCGAGTAGGATGAATTAGATATTAGGTTTTCCCTCATTCCATTAATACTTTTGTTAATAAGCTTTTCATACATGAAATAATTCATTTCATTACTTTATAAAATAATTTTTAATATTCTTAATTCGTAACGTTAATGATGAACACTTTATTCCCGCAATATATTGTTAAGCCTCGAAGGCAATGTTGAATTTTGAAATGATTTAGTTTTCTTTTCTTGATGGGCACCTGAAGCAAAGCATCGTTACCAATTGAGTAAAGCTCGGGACTTACATAGAGTTTTTACAGGTAAGGAGGGTAGAGAATGGAAGAACACCAACACCTAGTTCTTCCCTCTGAATAAGTGATGCGTTCCGGTTTCCATGGTTTGGTTTTTCCTTGTTCCGTTCCTTGTGATTCTGTCTACATTTTAGTCGTGTGACGTCTTCGTTTTCGAGAGCAAATCCCACCCCAGCCCTGAGCACAGCCGTGCAAGTTAGTTAGACAGAATAGCTGTCGGATTGTAGTGATACACGTTACAATTTATGGAGATTGTTTTTATCCACCGTTGCTATCTTGCTCTTCGTATTACTTAAAAATCTTTCAGTGGTATGTTTTGGTTTATGGCAGAAATGCCCAAAAGTAGCATATGGCAGAGAACTCTCCAATACTTACAAAGAAAAACACTCGTACATCGTTGTAGGTCAGTTTGCTTGCACGCGCAAACGCCAATCAAATAAGAGAAACTAGTAAGGGAACTGTAGTCGAGTGCCCCGACTACAAAATACCCTGTTCCCTTTACGTCTTGTGTTTTCATACACTTATACACACACTCACCCATAACACACACACTCTAACGTAAGCACACAAGCATGCGCAATCGTGGTAACTGACAATGCTAGACCCCCCTCTCTCCCACTAGCGAAATTGATTCGTATATAACTTCGGTGTTTTTTGTCTGATCTTATTGATCTTTTCAGAATAGATAGATATTGGGCCTTACATGATATATATAAAATTGTAAAGTTTTTATTGCGCTTAAAGGGGGGAGGGGGATGAATTTTCCAAATCTGAAACAAACTCGATTTGAATCGGGTATACACCTACCTACATGCAAAAATTTGTGGCTCTATCTCTTATAGTCTCTGAGATTGACGCGTTCATACGGACAGACGGACGGACAGCCGGATATGGCTAAATCGACTCAGCTGTTGATGCTGATCAAGAATATATATACTTTATAGGGTCGCAAATGCTTCCTTCTATCTGTTACATACTTTAGCACAACTTCATGACCCCCTTTTCCCATTTTCAATGGGAACAGGGTATAAGAACCGGTTTTTGTTCTACGCGACGCTCACACACACGAAATGTTTGCATTTGTGTCGTTTTGTATGCCGCCCGCCCTGCATGTACATATTCGACGGACCCATCTGGCAACGCCATAACTTTTGACAGAGATGTCAGATCGCTTAATGACATACCGCGTTTGAAGCGTCAGTCCAAGCAGATTTTTACCATGGAACAATACACGCCACGCGAGCGCTCTGAAATAGTTGAAATTTACATTCAACAGAACAAGTCAATTGTGAAAGCTCAACGTGCTTTTAAAAAATTTAAAAATGTGAAAAGTGCGCCTTCTAAGAACACCATTAAGCGTTTATACGAAAAATTTTCGACTGGTGAGGCTCTTTCTAATCCGAAGAGGCCAAATAAAAGTCGACCAAGGCGATCGGCCGAGAATATCGCTGCCGTACGAGCCAGTGTTAAGAGGTCCCCAAGAACATCCCAAAAACGCTGTTCTCAGCAGTTGGGCATGGCTCGGTCCACTTTACAACGGATTATTCGCGTTGATTTGCATTTGTTCCCGTACAAAATTCAATTGACGCAAAGATTGTTGCCTGCGGACAAGCCTCGTCGATTGGAATGGGCCCAAAGAGTCATCGAAATGGCCGATGAAGCCCATTTCACATTGAATGGGACCGTAAATAAGCAAAATTGCCGTATTTACGCCACTGAAAATCCTCAGGAGATTCAAGAAGTGCCTCTTCATGACGAAAAAGTCACAGTTTGGTGCGGCGTTAGTGCGAAAACGGTCATTGGGCCGTTTTTCTTCCAAAATGAAAATGGCCATGCTGTTACCATCAACCAGGAGCGTTATCGCGACATGATGACCAATTTTGTGATGCCAATTATTCGTCGAAAGCGTATGAGGCAGTTCTGGTTTCAACAAGCCGCACACAAGTCGCATAACAATCGATTTTCTGAAGAAATTGTTTCCGGGCCGTTTGATGTCGAAAAGTGGTGATTTGGACTGGCCACCGCGTTCGCCCGATTTGACGCAGCCTGACTTATTCTTGTGGGGATATTTGAAGTCAAAGGTTTACGTTAACAAGCCAAGGACCGTAGAAGAGCTCAAGGACAACATTCGTGAAGAAATAGCCGCTATTCCGGCCGAAATGTTGGCGAAATCGATGAAAAATGCTGCAAAAAGGGCACAATACGCCATCAACGCCAGAGGCGGCCATTTGAGAGATATCATAGTCAAAAATTGATGTAAACAAATCTACTTGGGACAAATTAAATGATTAAGATTGCCAACCGCCAAATTTTTATTTTTTCTTTGATTTTCTTAAAAAAAACATGGGTCCGTCGAATATGGGCAACCCGGTATACGACCAGAAATAGGAAATTGCAAAAACCAAACGCACCCAAAGAGCATTCGTCTGTGCAAGGCTGGTTTGTGGGCTAGTTATGGAGTATTTTGACGCCCCAGGGGTTCGCAACATTAGTATATCTAAAAATAGTATAATTACTAGCTGACCCGTCAAACGTTTTTCTGCTATATAAATTGTTTCTAGTATCTTTGTTATGCGCTTTCATGTATATAATCATTGGATAATAACTCAAAGTTTCTTTGCAATCAAATGATCGGTATAATTTGGCAAATTTCGCGATTTTAAGATAATTTTCTGCCTATTTATTCCACTTATAAACCTTTGCAGGCAAGCGTCCAACCATTCCCCAAAGTTTGATCGCAATTGAATGAACGGTATTATTTTTTAAATTTCGCGGTTTTGGACCATTCCCATTTCCCATTTCTTCAACTCAGAACCTTCCCGGGCAGCGTCCAACCATGCCCAAAACTTTCATCGCAATCGGAAATGTTGCAAATTTTCGCGGTTTTTGGTCCATTTTCCGCCCGTTTCTTCAACTTAGAAACCTTCCAGGGCAAGCGTTCGACCAATCCCCAAAAGTTCATTACAATCGAATGAACAGTATCATTTTGCAAATTTCGCGGTTTTTGGACCTGTTTTGGAGTTTGTTAACGATGTCCGTCTCCCTCTAAACGCCATGAAAGTCGCCTTCTTTATGAAATACAAAAAAAAAATTGTATGCAGAGGGTCACCCATATAACCTAGCGGTATGAAATAAAGTTAAAAACCTATTCTACACCTGCCAGATACATACAAAAAAATTTCATTAAAATCGGTCACGCCGTTTCAGAGGAGTTTGCTAACAAAACTTGTGACACGATATTTTTAAATTCAGTTTGTGCAAAAGTATGTAACAGGCAGAAGGAAGCATCTCCGATCCTATAAGGAATATATATTCTTGATCAGCATCAACAGCAGAGTTGATCTAGCGATGTCCGTCTGTCGTTATGAACAAACATATCTCAGAGATGGTAGGAGATAGAGGTTTAACCAGTATGAGACATATGCTTTTTGTACTTGCAGGCAGATCAAGTTTATTTTCAATTTTTGCCACGGCCCCTCCCGCCCCCGCAAATTGGACAAAACCTCATATCTCCCACAGTTTTATAAACAGAAGGTTCGTTCGTTCTGGACCGGCAGCACCGGTAGCAATGGTGATGGGCAGCACTTCACAGGTACAGAGTATGTTATAGTCGGGCTTGACCGACTTTCTTTCTCGTTATATATGGGCATTCCATATCAACTCAGCCAACCCAATTTTTGTGTTATTTAAAAAAAATTTTTAATGGCTGTTATATTGAAGTACTATAGAAAGATGAAAAAACTCCAAGGTTTTGTTCCCCTATCGTCAATAGTTCTCCAGATAATCCGGAAACACATAAATCGCTTAAAAAATCATAACTTTTGATCGGTGTAACGGATTTGAACAGATCAAAAATTTTTTTTTAAAAATGGCTTGACACAGTCCCAAAGGGCCAAAGCCGAGCCTCTCTCAATCTCTTGGCTGGTGCGCTTCTAATCTTCGCACAAGAGAAAGTGAAATATAGTTTAACTCCGAATCCGAACGGCAGTTTGAGAAGCTTTTCATGGCAAATTACTACAAAGCTGGCGCCAACAGCAGAGAGGGGTAAAGTTTATTCAAAGAAAAAACTTTTACATTAGATGTTCCGAGCCGGGATCGAACCCACGACTTATTGCACAGCGATCGCGCACACTAGCCGCTGAGCCACCCGGGCACCTAAAAAACTTTTTTTATTTAAGAAAATCAGCCGAAGACCCTAAATTGGATATACAAAAAAATTGATTCCCGAGCTGTCAGGCCGTCCGCCATCTTGAAAAATATTGCGAAATGTACTTAAAATGATGCTCTATCTGGAAAAAAATATTCGAATGATATATCGAGTGGCCCTCTTAAAGACAATACCAAAAAAATTTAAAAAAATTACTTCTGATAACTTTGTGGTTTATATTTTTCCCGAAAAGTTCACGAGGAAGTACCAAAAAAAGGTTTTTGATTCGATCAAATCCGTTACACCGTTCAAAAGGTAAGAATTTGTTAACGTCTGTGTTTTCCGGATTATCTGGTGAACTATTGTCGGTAGGAGAACAAAATTTTTGGGGTTTCTTATCTATCTGTAGTAATTCAATATAAAAGCCATTTAAAATTTTATTGAAATAAAAAAAAATTGAGGTGGCTGAGTTGATATGGAATGTCCCATATATGCGAGGGCCGTCCCAGAAATAGCCCTAACTACTAAAACACAAAAATTTATGTATTTTATTTTTCAACTTAGGATCCTTTTAGGTCGATACACTTTTCCTAGCGATGTTCAATAGCTTCGATACCTTTTTTATAATAAGAACTGTGAAGCTCTTCAAAATAGGCATTAACCTCGGACTCCACCTCTTCATTGTTGCCAAATCTTTTTCCTCCGAGCCATTTTTTCAAGTTTGGAAATAAGAAATAATCAAGTCTGGCGAATAAGGGTCGTGAGGTAGCAATTCAAATTTTAATTAATTAATTTGAGCTATTGCAACGGCAATGGCCTCACGACGCTGTTTTTGTTCTGAAGTCAGCAAACACGGCACCCATCTTGCGCATACCTTTTTCATGTCCAATTTTTAGGTCAATATGCGATGTACAGCTCTTTTTGAAATGCCTACACATTTAGCTAACTCACAAACTTTTAATCGCCGGTCACTCAATACACATTTTTTAATTTTGGCCATCATTTCTGAAGTGGTCACCTCATTTGGACGCCCATTACGATGTTCATCTTCGCAGCTCAAACGACCTCGCTTAAACTCAGCCACCCAATATTTTATTGTTGTAAAGGAGGGAGCAGAATTACGTAAGGTAGAATCCAGCTCCCTTTTAATATTGGTTGGACTAAGACCTTTTATATGAAAGTATTGTAACACATAACGATGACCAATTTTGTCCATGTTTGCAAATCAATAACAAGCGTTCTCTATTAAAATCGACAAAAAAAAAACTGTGCAAGGTAAAGGCACCAAACTTCAAACTTAAGCTTTTAATAGTCGGTACTTCCCTTTTTTAATATTTTTTGTGAACATTTTGCAACACTACTGTGCTAGGTCGGCCATTTCTGGGACGGCCCTCGTAGATTATTAATTAGTCCTAGAAGTAATAAGTCACCAAAAGTCCTATATTATAATTTTCCTAGAATTAGTCAATTAAATTCAAACTACGCGCGTACATTTACATCAGAGGCCATGACAGCGATCGAGCAACTGCTGACGAAAGACCTATCGATTAATTCATCGACAACGCAGTCGACGCCGACAGCGCTCAGCGGCCTATAAAAGCAGAGACTGAACGAACTAGCACTTCACTTCGTGCCAGAGGTCGCAACAACAGGTCCTCTATTTGCAGTTGTCAGAAAAAAACCGGTTGCGTACGGTACACTGCCAATGAGGGACGGAAGCAACCTTTAACTACGGTCTGTGCTTGTGTTCGGTTGGGTGAGGCGAAAAACACATTTGTTTCGGTTTGTTCGCTCTTGGTCTTTTGCCAACCGATTGGCAAAGCCCACTTACTGAAAAGGTCATTTTTGTATGTTTGAATCCGTGTGTGCGTCTTAAGCTACCGATATCAACTCATGTTTGTATGTATGCGACAAACTAAGTGCGCTTTCTCATTCTCTCTCGCACTGTTTCGCTCTGCTCCCACTTTACAATGCTCACAGCAACCTTTTTGATGTGAGGGTCTTTTAATAACACACACTTTTTTTTTTGTTTTTTTTTATTTTTTCGTTGGTAGTCTGAAAATGTTGGTCGAGAGTTATTTTCGTGTTATAGCTATGTACTCAGACAAGCTAAATCGATTTAGCTGGGGTCAACTCCCTTTAAAAAAAAGGTAGCTAAACGGTTGCTTAAACTTTTAGCTTGCCTTTTAGCTTGAGCTGGTCTCAGACAAGCTAAATGCCTTAGCTCATTCCCAGCTGAAAACGCGTGGCGCCGTAACCTTGACTGGCTAAAAGCTGATAGCTTTAGCTATAGGCTTAGCTAGGTAGAAGCAAAAAAAAAATCGTTTGCAGTTATTCAGCAAGTTACCCTTGCTAAATGAATTAAACAATGGCTGCAGCCTGCAGCAAAAAACAACATAAAACACAAATAAGGGTTTGCCCATAACTTCTGCTAAACAAATATCATCTTAATACTCCTGCATTTGCACTTTTATTACTTAAATTAATTTAATTGTAATCAAATCACACTAGGTAAACAAACAAAGTGCAGTATTTTACTATGGAAGGGTATTTTGG
The DNA here is from genome assembly GCA_018904265.1 of Lordiphosa collinella. Classification (NCBI taxonomy): domain Eukaryota; kingdom Metazoa; phylum Arthropoda; class Insecta; order Diptera; family Drosophilidae; genus Lordiphosa; species Lordiphosa collinella. The sequence continues at coordinate 70,143 of JAEIFV010000092.1, read as the reverse complement.
CGTTGATCAGTCACACTGTACCCTTAGCTGGGACTACAGCGTAAAAAGTTTTTAGCTAGGTCTAGATTTAGTTTGTCAGAGTACATAGCTTATGCTTAGTGGGATCTGCGAAATAAGGCCCCAATGAAATAAGGACATAAAAAATTAAATAAGGCCCCAAATATTTACATAGAAACCCCCAAGGCCCGAAAGAAGAAATGAAATAAAACCCCAAATTCACTTTTGGAGCTTTATTTCATTTTTATTAGGAAATAAGACATACAATTTTAATATGAATATTTTGGGGTCTTATTTCATTTTATATGGATATAAGACCCCAATTTTTAATATGAATTTTTTGGGGTCTTATTTCAATATTCTTATATTTATTTGCTAAAATATGCAAAATTATATGTGTGTTTAGTGACCTGTTTTTGATATGCAATGAAATGCAATAACGGTTAATTTTCTTATCTGCAGGTCTTCTTAGACCAGTGGCGGGCGCGAGCCAGACTCGCGAGTCTGGAAGTTATTCTGCCGGCGCTCTGCCGCGACACCGACAGTGCAAACGGTCGTGTGGCGTCGGCAAGCGTCTTCGGTTTAACTCGTGCGCGGTGTTTTGTTCGCTTCGCGGAATTTCGACAACGAAGCGCAAAGGAAAATCAAATCAGTTGCTGTTCAGCCGCCAACGAAGCAAGGCCTCGCTGCGCAATTTATTATATGCACTGACAAAAACTACTTATAATATACTTATAATACACATTTAGCGTGCCTTTTACGAATTAAGGAATTTAGGGGGGAAATTAATTTAGATAAACTTTTGAAAGGTGAATAGTTTTTTCTTCTGTTTTTTCATATTTCCTACTTTTTTATTACTATTGTTTTGTATGTTATGTTATTTATATCAGTATTTAATCATTTCAGCTTTAAAATATTTTACAAGAAGCATATCATTTTGTTAAGTCTGATGTTTCCTTTTTTTTGTTTTTTCTTGTTATTTAGTAATTAATTATTATTTGTTGTTTGAATTGTTGTTATTTAGTATCGAATTATCAATTTGTTAAATCTAATGCTTGAATTTGCTTTCTTATTTATGTAATTAGTTATTAAGTAACTAATTATTTCATCATTAATATATTTAGCAAGACGCAAATCATTTTGTTAAGTTTGAAGTTTGCTTTTTTTCACGCACGAAGCCAACTTCGTTTTTTTCTTACGCACACAAATGCAAGTCTTACATGTCATTGTATTTGTGTGTCCGCCACTGTCTTAGACTAAGCATTTGATACGTAGAATTTTTGTATCTTTAAAAAAAATAGGGGAAAGTTAGCTTCGGCGCGACCGAAGCTTTGTATACCCAAGGTGTATTCAACAAGGTGGTAGCAACGTCGACGTCGCGTTGCCTTACGAAAAATGACAGCAATCGAGAGAATGAGAGCGAGAGCAAAAGAGTAATAAACTCAAAGAAATTTGTACTCGCATGCACAAGTATACACACACACATGAAAAAAACTCAAAAAATTCGTCCGTAGCCGTGCGTCGCTCACAACAATCGAATCGAGACTGAATCGTAAGGCAACAGCAAAGAGGGCGACGTCGACGTTGCTACCACCTTGTTAAATACACCTTGTGTATACCCTTGCAATGATGTGTGTGGTTTATTTTAGGAGCTTAACGAGCCATATGATTCACTCGAGTGGCGTTTGCTTATCGACGGTTGCAAGCTTAGTCTTAAAGCGGTGTTCTTGAACCAGGGAAACTGCAAGCCTTCGATACCGCTGGCGCATGCCGTTAATATGAAATCCTATGAAACAATGGCGATATTGCTCGATTTGATTAATTTCAGAAACATAAGTGGAAAATTTGCGCAGACCTCAAAGTTGTTGCAATAGTTTCAGGATTGCAACAAGGATTTACGAAATGCATGTGTTTTTTATGCAAATGGGACTGTTGAGCACGTCACGAGCGTTACGTTCGAAAAGAATGGCCGGACCGAACGAATTACATAGTTGGCAAAGAAAATGTAAAGTTCGAGCCACTTGTCAGTAAGGAGAAAATTAAACTGCCTCCCTCCTTATATAACGGGGCTTGTTTAAAATTTTTGTGAAGGCATTATCAAAAGACGGTGATGCATTTGCATATTTGAAGAGCGTGTTCCCCAACCTATCCGAGGCAAAAATCAAAGAGGGTGTGTTTGTTGGACCGCAGATTAAAAAACTTTTGGAAGACTCCAAATTCAATTTAATGTTGTCCAAGGATGAGGAGGACGCATGGAATTCGTTCCGTTGTGTAGTCACTTCATTTCTTGGAAATTTCAAAAGCCCTAACTAGAAAGAAGTCGTCGCACATTTAGTAAGAAATTATGAGAAATTAGGTAAAGTTTGTATTTTATATTAATATTTTCATTATATTCAAAAGCTACACATTTTATTGCAAACAGCAGTGAAAATGTCGTTAAAAATTCATTTTTTGGATTCTCATTTGGACTTCCTCCCTGAAAACCTCGGTGATGAGGGTGATCAATATCATCAGGATATGAAGATTATTTAACGCCGCTATCAAGGAATTTGGGATGAGGCCATGATGGGTGACTTTTGTTGGTTTCTCACGAGAGAGGAAAACTGTGCACACAAACGGCGGAGCAAAACGGACCATTGACATTTTGAATACCATTTGAACGGAAAAACTGAAATTGCTCATTATACTCAGTACCAGAGATACACAGAGTAAATTAAGTTTGTGCAAAATTATGTAACAGGCAGAAAGAAGCATCTCCGAACCTAAAAAGTATATATATTCTTGATCAGCATCAACAGCCGAGTCGATCTAGCCATGTATGTCGGTCCGTCCGTCTGTCTGTCTGTCTGTCTCTCCGTCTGTCTGTCTGTATGAACAAACAGATCTCAGAGATGGTAAGAGATAGAGGTTTGACATGTCTTAGACATATGCTTCTTATACTTGCAGGCAGATCAAGTCCCCTCCCATCCCCGCAAATTGGAAAAAACGTCATATCCCCCACAGTTTTATAGATAGAAGGTTCGCTCCTTCTGGACATATTTAGTAATCAGGAATATTTATCGAGGTATGGTATGGTAAAGATCGGATGAGCGGTTGTCGAGTTATAAGGAAAACAAACAATTATGGGCAGCACCGGCAGCAACAGTGATGGGCAGCACTTTACCGGTACAGAGTATGTTATAGTCGGGCTTGACCGACTTTCCTTCTTGATTTTTATATAAATGCTAATAAATCTTACAATTTCCAACAAATTTCGATAAATGAACACTTACTTTATTTGTTATTAATTAGGTTACATCATTCAAAAGAGAAAGAAATTTGTAAATTTTTTTTTGTTTATGAAAATAACGGTTAAATTAACGGGTTTTTCAAATTCTCGATAAAAATGAAACGTAAACTTCGATATATTTGTAAATAGCATCCACACTACAAGTTGGACAATAAAAGAACGTATGAATGATTAATATGCAATTTTATAAGCTTTAATTTTGTGTATAATACTTATTCATAAGTTATTTAATAATTGAGATCTTTGTAGTTAAGGGGGTAGTCCAAGTTGCGCGTGCTGTTTTTAGATGCTTTTTTAAAAATTCACAGGAAGAAAACGAAAAGATATTTTTCAAATCGGTTTTTTTTTATTATTTGAAAAATAGTGAAGTCGGCCGAAAAGTTTCTGGTCTGCGAAAAGTGGAATGAAAAACCAGTTAGGGAGCTGTAGTCGAGTGCCCCGACTACAAAATACCCGGTTCCCTTGATTTCGTGTGTTTTCCTTTATATACACACACAATCACACATACACACACTCCAACATACACACAAACGAATGCGCGCATGCGGCCGCGCGCGATAACTGACACTGCAAGACCCCCTCTCTCCCACAAGCAAAATTGATTCGTATATAGCTTCGGTGTTTTTTGTCCGATCTTTTTGATCTTTTCAGAATAGATAGATATTGGGCCTTACATGATATATATAAAGTCTTGATGGTCTAACTTTAAAATTGTGGCTCTGAAAGTTTTTTGCGCTTTAAAGGGGAGGGGGAGAAATTTTCCATATATGAAATAAACTCGATTTGAATCTGGTATACACCTACCTACATGGAAAAATTTGTGGCTCTATCTCCGACGACGGGAAGACGGACGGACGGACAGACGGACATTAGCCATGTCGACTCGGCTATTAATGCTGATCAAGAATATATATACTTTATAGGGTCGCAAATGCTTCCTTCTATCTGTTACATACTTTTGCACAATTTCATGATCCAAGTTCGGTCGAAAGTTTTGCTGACAGTTTTCTTCGATTGCAGGGGCGTGGTGCATCATGAGTTCTTGCCACGCATAACCTGCAAGTTATGCGCAATTTGCGCGAAGCAATCCGCCAGAAACGGCCGGATTTGTGGAAGAACAAAAATTGGCTTTTGCACCACGATAACGCCCCTGCTCACACATCGATGCTTGTGCGCGACTTTTTGGCCAAAAACAACACACTAATGATGCCGCAGCCACCGTATTCCCCAGATCTGGCCCCCTGTGACTTTTTCTTGTTCCCTAAACTGAAGAGGCCCATGAAAGGACGACGTTACGCTACGCTTGACGAGATAAAGACGGCATCGAAGGAGGAGCTGAACAAGATAAAAAAAAAATGATTTTTTGAAGAGCTTCGAAGATTGGGAAAACCGTTGGCACAAGTGTATAATATCTCATGGGGATTACTTTGACTTAATTTTTGAAAAAACACAAAATTCGCGATACTTTTTGAACACACCTCGTATATTCTTGATAAGCATCAACAGCCGAGTCGATTTAGCCATGTCCGTCTGTCCGTCCGTCTGTCCGTATGAACGCGTCGATCTCAGAGACTATAAGAGCTAGAGCCACAAATTTTTGCATGTAGTTAGGTGTATACCCGATTCAAATGTCAGTTATCGCGGGCGCGCGAGCGTGTGTGCATAAGTTAGAGTGTGTGTGTGTATGTATGTGTATGAAAACACAAGAAGTCAAGGGAACAGGATATTTTGTAGTCGGGGCACTCGACTTCACCTCCCTCACTTGTTTTTTGAAGTCTAGTGTAAAAAAAAATACTAAAAATGTTTGTAATTAAAAGTTGGAAGTTCAAGTCAGAATGACGGCAATTCTGCGTCGTTTGACACCTCCTTGAACAAAATTGGTCCAGTAGTTTTGTCTGAATCGTGTCCGCCATTTTGATAAACGTTGTTTCGAGAAAAGCGCGCTTAAAGTTTGCAGTTGCTAGGATATTTGGGTCACTTTGAGTCACTAAAAGTGCTATTTCTCCTAAACTAATTCAAGTTTTCGAAAATCCTTTTGGGAAAATATTTTTTGAATATCTGAGCTATGCAAAAAAAGCAACTTGTACTACCCCCTTAAGTGAGAAGATCTTTTTCAAAAACGCCAAAAACGATCATTGCGGACTATCTCGAAATCTGTTCTACTTAAAATTTTTTTATGTCCAGATTCGGATTCAGCGCGTGGTTTTACATAGGTAATGACAAAAATTTGTCGAGGATGAAAAAATCATTAATTATTTGTAAACTTGTGTTAGGGAAAACTTGCAAAAAAAGAAAATATCCCTTTAAAAATTATTTTTAAGAACGATACAAGTCGGCTTTTTATCAATTTCAACAATCTTGGTCATATGTGAATTTCAGACGTTTCAACATTTCAAGCAGTGGTATGGTCACGATTTCTAGGCTGGTGGTGGTAATTTATATGCTTAGAGACTATTTACCAGCTAAAAACTCCTTCTTGTTCTCTGGGTTTTGAAATGTGGCCATAATTTAAGAATAAAAATATTTATTTTTTCAAATAAGTTGTTTTAAGAACGATGCAAGCCGGATTTCCATCACTTTCAACAGATTTTTTCATGATATGTCAAATATTTTAGTATTTCCATATCTATAAACTAGCAAATAACCCTGCTTGCTTAGCTACGCCGCTGTCAGTTAAAGTATTTTAACCGATAAGATTATCAGTTTTTAATTTCCGACTTGGTGGTGGATTTCACAAATTGGAAAATATTTCACCGTATCTTACATCCATCGGCTCAAAGCCGAGATTAACTCTTATGCCCCGCCCGCGGTGAAAAATAAACTCTCTCGTGACATTTCCGATCTTGGTGGTGAACTTCTCAAATTTAAAGCTTACAAACCCAATTTGATAAAGATCGGCCCACAAATACGGATTGGACTTGAACACACATTTTGGGGGCATTTCCCACCAATTCTTCAACCTTACTCAAAGTTGCATTGCATCCGGATAAACGCTATAATTTTTCAAATTTAGCAGTTTGTGCACCATTTTCTGCCCATTTCTTCAACTTAGAAATCATCCCGGGCAACCGTCCACCATTCCACTAAGTTTCACTGAAATCCAAAATTTGCCAAATATTGTGGTTTGTGCACCATTTTTTGCCCGATGGCCACCTTCAGGTCCACTTCCACGTCCAGGTCCAGTGCCACCTCCAGGTCGAGGTCCAGGTCCCGCACACAGCCAGTACAATGAAAAACGGCAGCCCGAGTTACCGTTATTTCGTTATTTCTCATCCTTCCTCCTATCCTTACAAACCAAGTTTAAAGACAATCGGATGAAAATAGGATTATGGCTGCTGAGCAGGGATTAATACCGGTACCGGAACCGGAACCGTTAACCAAAATAAACCGTTTCAAATCACGTACCGGAACCGACACCGGAAACGAAACAATTTTTTTTTGAGAACCGAATACCGCATTTTAATATATTTACTGTCCTCACAAACCGAATTTCAAGCCAATCGGACTAAAACTAGAATTTTGTTTATCGAATTTCCCGAGAATTTTCCTTGTGGGCGGATTTTCCGAAATCGGAAAAATACGTGTCCAATTATTTCGCATACTATGCTTACAATTTGTAATTTACAGTCTTTACAATCCGAATTTCAAGTCAATCGGATGAAAAATACAATTTTTCCCATACAAACTTTCCCGACGCTTTTCCGGGAGTTTTCCGATCCTACAGTTGAATTTTCCAACATCGGAAAATCGCATGTCAATTTCTTTCACTTATTGTCCTTAAAAACCGAATTTCAATTCAGTCGGATGTATTGTGTTGTTGTTGTTGGTTCGTAATTCGGTTTTTATTTTGTAGTCATTTCTTAAGCTGCTAACATCGGACTGAACTCACAATTTGAGTTCTTATGGTCTAAAGCTGATATGTATATGTGAGCGAATGGTATATGCACATATATACCAGCGCCACTGGCTATGCTCAATTGTGCTTAGTAATCATATTTCAATAAGTGCAGTGGGGTTAGGCATATACAGTCAGCAGTATACAAGTGTTGGCTGGCTGATGTTCAAAAGAACTGTCAGGTTACATTAGCACATGAAGTGAGTGCACTGTTTTATATTTGTTTACGTATGCAACTAAATGTTACATATTTGTATGTAAATGTATTATATGCATAAACTCACTACACCTCCCCTTTTAGAAAAATAACGTAACTTTCTAAGTGTAGTTATTTAATTTAATTTAATTTTTTTTTTTTTTTTTTTATGTTTTTTAGTTGCTATATATGAAATTGGAAATTAATTCTGTGTATTATCTTTTAGTTTAAAGTTTCAATATGTGGTTTGAAGTCGAATTAAATAATTTGAAATTGAATTTTGATTTGAATGTGAATTGGAATTTGAATGCGAATGGTTGATCAGGCCATCACTTTCAATTGGGTGATATTGATTTCAGCTTTAATTTGTTTTATTTTCTGTTTAGGCATTGAAAATTTTTAACCTATCTTTATGCCTGGGGGTTTTTTCTTTCCTAATCTAATGGTAATGTTATCATTAAATCCTATGCTTTCTACTGTAAATGGACCAAGATAGTTTTTATCTAATTTGTGTCCAGCTTCATTTTTAAGCAAAACTAAATCTCCTATTTTTAATTCAAAGTTATTTGTAGTTTTATCGTAAAGCGTTTTTCGCTTGCCTTTTTCCTTATCCAACATAGCTCTAGCTCTTTTATAAGCTAATTCTAGTCTATATTTACTTTTCTTAGCATAATCGTCTACATTATAGAGTGGATCTATTTTATCCAATTTATTAAAATTCATGAACTGTTTTGGCGTTCTTCCAAAAACAAGTTCGTAAGGACAATATCCATGTGGTACTGATGGTGTTGTGTTGAAACAATAGGTGAAGTAATTCAACCATATATCCCAATCAGTTTTATCAATCGAAATATAAGAGCGTATGTACTCATTAAATGTTCGATGACTACGTTCAACCGTACCTAATGTTTGATGGTGGTATGCTGTTGAATGAATTTTGTTTATCTTCATATATTTACACAAATCTGTTATAATTGAATTTTTATATTCAGTACCCATGTCCGTTATGATTGTGTTCATAGGACCATATTTGAGTATGAAAGATTCAAATATTGCCTTGGCAACTGTGTTAGCATTTTTATTAGATATTGGTATTGCGACTAAGTATTTTGTTAGATCGCATATGATAGTAACTGCGTACTCATTGCCATTCTCAGTCTTGGGAAGTGGACCAATGGTATCGATCAGTACTGTATCGAATGCTGTTGATGGTGTTTGTGTTACAGTCATTGCTGTTTTAGTATGTGTTATAGTTTTAGCTTGTTGACATTTTCACAAGTCTTGACATACTGTTTTATCGTTTTAGTCATTAGAGGCCAATAGAAATGTCTTCTAATTTTAGACAGGGTTCGCGAAATCCCTGAATGTCCTCCTTCAATAGGATCGTCATGGTATTTTGACAGGATTGCTTTTATTTGATCTTGATTATTTTTGTCTATAATGTTCACCTTTTGTAGCATGCTTATACTGACCTTATTTAAGGTTCTATTGCCCATTTCTTTAAATTTATTTAGTGAAACAATTCCGAAAATTTGTTCACAGGGTGACATTTGAAATTGTGTTATGCCTTGTATTCCGGCTTCTGAATTAAGCCTTTGGAAAAACTGACCTAAGTCAAAGTCTCCATTAGAATTTAGGTCGGTAACGCTAAAGCGAAGAACAACTCGTTTTCCTCGTTTAAACAAGCATTTGCACTTGTCGAGTTTTAGTTTCGTTAGCTTTTTGACACTTTGGTTATTTAATGTGTCATAGACATTGGGCTTTATAAATTATTTTTCTTTCTGATGCTCAAGCAATTTATTAGCAGTGCTACTTGTAGCTGAGCTGCAATGGGTACCTGCGCAGGTATTTTCCTGTCTGGTTGCGGATCTTGTAGAAACCTTCAACACTTGTCTATTCATGTTTTTTAGTTCTTTGATTGTTATTCTTGATAAGGCGTCTGCGATATGGTTATCTTTCCCCTTGAGGTATTCAACAGTGAAGTCATATTCTTCCAGGTCTAGTCTCATTCGAGTTAATTTAGAACTTGGATTTTTCATGGAAAACAGGTACGTTAGCGGCCTGTGATCGGTTTTAACTAGGAAATGCTTGCCATATACATATGGTCTGAAGTGTTTAATTGCCCAGTGGATAGCAGCTAATTCCTGCTCAGTTGTGGATTTATTACTTTCGCCTTGTGTAAAAGCTCTTGACGCATAAGCAATTGGTAATTGCATGCCATTATGATTCTGTGTAAGCACTGCACCACAAGCGTGCTTACTGGCATCTGTGATGATGCAAAATTCTTTAGAGAAATCGGGATATTGCAATAATGTTGGCTTCATTAAAGCTTCCTTAAGGTACTCGAATGCGTCATTGCATTCAGAAGTCCATTTAAATTGAACATTCTTTTTGCAAAGCCTGGTTATGTGGCGTGAATGTTCTGCGAAATTATTTATAAAACGTCTATAGTAATTACAGAAGGCTACGAATCTTCGTGCACTATCTGCATCTGTTGGGACTGGGTAATTTTTAATTACATCGTATTTTTTGTCATCCGGGAGAATGCCTTTGTCGGTACATTTGTGACCGAGATATGTAACCTCATGCATAAAGAATGAACATTTCTCTGGATGTAATTTTAAATTAAATTTGCGACAAAGTTGGAAAACATTTGTCAAATTTTTGAACATGTGTTGTTCTGAACATCCGATGACTACGAGGTCATCCATATAAAGAAATGCTTGCGATGGTTCTAGACCATAAAATGCAAGTGTCATCATACGCATAAATGAATTTGGGGCTACCTTTAGTCCATTGGGTTGTCGCGTGTAACGATAAGAGCCGGTGCTCGTTGAAAATGATGTTAAATTTCTTGATTTCTCATCTAATTCGATCTGGTGAAATCCAGACATGAGATCGAGACATGAAAAATATTTAGCTCGACCTAGCTGATCAAGAATATCTTCTATTCTTGGAAGCGGAAATTTATCAGCAAGTAGTTTTTTATTTATTTGGCGGTAATCTACTACTAAACGCCATCGTTTTTCCGTTGAATTTGGAAGTGATTTCTTGGGAACCAAGAGAAGTGGGCTGTTGTATTCTGATGTGGATGGTTCGACTATACCATCTTTAATTAATTTCTCGACCTGCTTATCTATTTCAGGTTTTTCGGAGTATGCATTTCGGTAGTTTTTTAAATATACTGGTGTTTTGTCTTGCAATCTAAGCTTTTGTTTGTAAAAATTATTGGCAGATATGGGTTCTGTTTCTAACCCGAATATATCACTGTATTCAGTGCAGAGTTCATTTAATTTAGACTCGAACTGTTTTGGGAATTTTAGTTTTTTCAATATTTCTTTTGTTCTTGTTGTGTTTTTCTTATTTGTTGGAATGATATAGTAATCATCAATTGACTCAAATTGAATGTTTTGACTGTCAATTTCTGTGTTGTTCGAAGTAGTATTTATTATGCGAATGTATGCATTACTACTGGTTACTATTGAACTTGCTATTATTATACCCGGTTGTATCTCCTGATTAGGTACAAAAACCGTTTTTTCACTAGTCTGTAATCTTACTTGTCGTATGACTTCAGATCTAGCGGGTAACAATAATGAGTCATCCTCGAGTGAGTGACTTATTGGTATTTGGATATGCGTATGGAAGTTTTTTGGGCGCAAGATTAGAGTATCTTGCTCCTGTTGAAAATCTAATAAACAATTATATTTTCTGATAAAATCAGAGCCCAGGATACCATCAGTTGGTATAGAAAAATTTTGGGGTACTACGTGGAAATCATGTGGTACTATGTACTTGTCTGTAAGTAATTCTAGGGATACTAGGCCATAAGAGCTTGTTTTCCCTTGTCCAATTCCTGTTATATTGCTTATTATATTTGTATTTAAGTTTTGGTATTCACTATGATGGTGTTTAGTCACCGAAATGTCTGCTCCTGTATCTAGCAAAAATGTTAGAGTGGATTTTGTTTCTTCATTTTGAACTGTGATTATGTTGCTTAGATTGAGATTTATTGCGTATACTTTTACTGGTGGCTGTTGTTGTTGTTGCTCAAGGGGTTTTGCTGGTTTTCCGAATTTGCTGTTCGGATGTTTGCATAGTTATTATTGTTATTCTGGCTTCTGTAATTACCATTGTTTTGGCCTCTGTAGTTGCCATTGTTTTGGCCTCTGTAGTTGCCGTTGAAGGAACCTCGGCCACGGTTGTTGTAACCGTTATAATTATTCTGTCTATATCCTTGGTTACCTTGGTAACCTCTTCCTCTATTTCCTTGATTATTATACTGACCACGTCCATTATATCCGCGATTTCCTCTATTTGTATAATAGAGTACTGTGTCAGTTTTTCCCGTTGCCTCTGTGCAACTGTTTACAAATTTGGAGATTACATCGTTCATATTATTGAACGTGCCTGCCTGCATGATAAGTTTTACCTTATCCATATTGCAGTTTGTTGTCATGGATTTAACAGCATGTTGTGTGCTGTATTTTGTTGCCAATTCTGGTGTTAATCTGCCATTGATGTAAGCTCCTTCTAGGGCTCTTGTCAATTGCTCGATTTCTTTCGTGTATATATTTGCGGTTTTATTTTTTTGTTGGAGGTTCATCATTTTCGCTGAAATTACTTCAACTGACTCTCCCTTAACCGAGTTTTTTAATTTTATTATTATTTGATTTATAGTACTTTCCGTACTTATCAAATTTCTAGCATGTCCCTTTAATTTTGTTTTTATTACAGAGACTGCTGTTGATTCATGAGTGCCTTTGATTGTTTCTACCAAAGCTAAAGCGTCAAGAAAACTTTGTAAGTTTTCGGCCTTACCATCAAAGTCGGGTATTAGGCTCGAGGCTGTTTTTAAAAAATAAACTACTGATTGATTCATGTTTGTATTTGTTTTTTGAATTTCTAATTGACGTTCGTTAATATTTTCCTCATTACTGGTTTGAGGACGTTCCTCTTCATCAGTTGGTAAATCAGAGTCAAATTTTGCCGCTTCTGGGTCAAAAATCGCTTTTTCGTCCATTGACGTTGGGATATAGATGTGCAAATTATGCAAATTTGAGATTTTTATTAATCTCTTACGGGCTCCTTCGAAAACTGTTCTTGCTTGTAGCAAGTGGGTATCTGTTAATCGTAAATTATTAGTAGCGTATAGTTGTCCTATAGCGTTATAGTGATTTATCAAGATTCTAGTGTGCTTTATAATTGTGTTCTTTGAAATACGCCTAGTGTGATTTAAACACATATAAGATTTTTCAAAGGCACTTTTGTGTGTAATTACTTCGTTTACAATTTCTGACCATCCCATTGAATTATCGCTTCATTCTAATTTTTGTTTTGTTCTTGTTTCAATTTAAACTTTATCTAGGTCATTTGCCTTACTAAGATATTTCTTTTTAATGCACTTGTTGTGCAACTGATAGATTTTAATTGCAATTCTTACACACATCAAAGCTGTAATCACTATCATGAGTATTTTTATTAAGCTGAGGTCGTCTGACGTTACCTCTATTTTATTGATAACGTTTGCGGTGGAGTCCACCGATTTGGTTTCTATAATAGCCATCTTTGGCCAAGATTTTAAGATTTGTAGTGGAATATCCAGTTCGCTAATTAGCTGAACAAGTAGCTTTATGATCAAATATCGTTTCTTGCAATTGATTTCCAATTAATTATAAGCGTTTTGAATTTGTTTTCCTGATATTTTTTCTTTCATTTTATTTCTATAATAGATGTGGTATCTATGGTATGTGTTTTGGGAAGAGAGATTTTTGTCATACACCACATGGGTGGAGAGAATAAAGATTTTTGAAACTGTTCTATAACAGTTTGTACATCTATTCCTGCCTAGCGGGTGTGTAGCTTCACAGGCTACACTCTACTTAGCTAGTAAAAGCCAAGTGTACATTGTTATTTACAATTTTTGTTTTTTTGTAATTTTAATATGATCTTTTGTTTTTTTTTTGTTTAATCTACGGCAGCTGTTGTCATCCTTCAGTGGTCATCCTTCTGGGGTCATCTGTTGAAGGCTTCTTCGCGGTGTTCACGGTGTTGATGGTGTTGGTGGCCCTTTTGACTCAGGCGGCGCCGGTGCTGGTCACTCGCACAGACTTTAACTTTTCTGTACCCCGCATGTACATATACAATGTGGAGAGTACAGAGGTCCAGGGCAATCAGCGGGGCAGTACTTCTTCTCCCTCGGTATCTGTTTTTTGGTAGGTTTTTGATTTTTTGGTTCTTGTTCTGATTGAATCTGAGGGTGTTGGTTACAGTTTTTAGTTTTCAAACTTTTAACGAGTGATTTTAAATAATCAATTCGTTTTTGTATTTTTGTTGCGGTGTCCCAATGTGGTGGACTATCCGCTGTTAATAATTTTTCTAGCCTTTCGATCTCTTTTATTGTGCGTACTTTTATGCCGCTTCTTCTTGTTTTTGGCATGTTAACAATTTGTACTGCACGAGATTGGCTTTGTTTGAAAACTTTTTATATTGTGAACCAACTCACTCAGATATTTGGTTTCTCTCTTCTATGTCCTCTTCTGGTCGGGGTCTTCCTTCATTTATGTTGCTGCCGGAGTCTTCCTTCATTTGTGTCGCTGCCGGGGTCTTCCTTCTTTTACTCCCACGCTGGGCCGACCCACTTGTCAACGGTATTGTGTTGTTGTTGTTGGTTCGTGATTCGGTTTTTATTTTGTAGTCATTTCTTAAGCTGCTAACATCGGACTGAACTCACAATTTGAGTTCTTATGGTCTAAAGCTGACAGCGACGCAGTCGAGTGATGTATATGTATATTATTTATATGTGAGCGAATGGTATATGCACATATATACCAGCGCCACTGGCTATGCTCAATTGTGCTTAGTAATCATATTTCAATAAGTGAACAGTGGGTTCATGCATATACAGGCAGCAGAATACAAGTGTTGGCTGGCTGATGTTCAAAAGGAGTGTCAGGTTACATTAGCACTTGAAGTGAGTGCACTGTTTTATAATTGTTTAAGTATGCAACTAAATGTTACATATTTGTATGTAAATGTATTATATGCATAAACTCACTACAGATGAAAATTAGATTTTTGCATATCGAATTTCCCGAGAATTTTCCCTGTGGGCGGATTTTCCGAAATCGGGAAAATATGTGTCCAATTATCTCGCATAATTAGCTTACAAATCGAATTTCAAGTCAATCGGATGAAAAATAAAATTTTCCCCATACAAACTTTTCCTACGCTTTTCCGGCTTTTCCGGGTGGAATTTTCCAAAACCCCGTCTTAGTACTCACTAAGGAAACTCCTGTCCAAATTACAGCCCTCTAGCTCTTACCGTTTAGGCTGTGCGACGGTCACCAGTCAGTCAGGTTGAACTATTTTATATATAGAGAGATTTTCCCGTTTAAAACCGCTGCACAGTGAGCGAAATGGCTCATCTAGCGGAGTTTAATTAATTGCTCGTAGGGTAAAACTTTTTTTTTGTGTAAAATGTTTTTTTATAGTTGCAAATTGATTAAACTACATTGTAAAACAAAACAAAAAACTTTTTAATTTATATATATACAGTTTTTTTTTGACAAAGTTTGAACTTTTTATCATATTTTGGACATTGGTTCTTTCAATCAGGAATGCATGATAAAATGTTTAAGCATAGAGTTTGATATTTTTTTTCGCTAAAAATATACTGAAATTTCTTATAAAAATCCACTTTTTTATTTTTAAATTTTTATTTATTAATTTGTTTTCTGATTAAATAGCTTTATTCGGCCCATTTCATTCTTTTTATACCCTGTTCCCATTGAAAATGGGAAAAGGGGATCATGAAGTTGTGCAAAAGTATGTAACAGGTAGAAGGAAACATTTGCGACCCTATAAAGTATATGTATTCTTGATCAGCATCAACAGCCGAGTCGATTTAGCCATGTCCGTCTGTCCGTATGAGCGCGTCGATCACAGAGACTATAAGAGATAGAGCCACAAATTTTTGCATGTAGGTAGGTGTATGCCCGATTCAAAACGAGTTTTTTTTCAGATTTGGACGCGCGTGGCTGCCTTTTCAAATTTTGACAACGCTGCTTTAGATCAAATTTGGCAACGCACATAAAAAGCGCGGAAGAGCCTAATGATGCACCTGCTGAAACATATGTTGTGTTTGACTGCTCACAGCTGATCAACTACAGCATGTCAAT
Organism: Lordiphosa collinella; assembly: GCA_018904265.1. NCBI lineage: Eukaryota > Metazoa > Arthropoda > Insecta > Diptera > Drosophilidae > Lordiphosa > Lordiphosa collinella. Next base: position 54,586 of record JAEIFV010000092.1, on the reverse strand, counting down.
CGAAATAGAACCTATCGATAAACTCAGTGCGATATTAGTAATCGATAGAGACTCAATTTCGACACAAACAAACACTTTGAAAATTGAATTAAACGACGCTAGATCGACCATTTCGCCCACTGTGCACCGTTGCAACGGGTGCTGCCCATAATTGTTCGTTTTCCTTATTACTCGACAACCGTCCATCCGATCGTTACAATTCCTTTGATGGATCGATAAATAATCCTTATTAGTAAATATGTCCAAAGGGACGAGCCTTCTATTTAAAAAACTGTGGAAGATATGACGCTTTTTTCCAATTTGCGGGGGCATGGCAAAATTTAAAAATAAACTTGATCTGCCTGCAAGAATAAGAAGCATATGTCCCATACCTGTCAAACCTCTATCTCTTACCATCTCTTAGATTTGTTTGTTCATACGGACAGACAGACTGACAGACAGACGTACGGACATGGTTAGATCGACTCGGCTGTTAGTGCTGATCAAGAATATATATATTTTATAGGGTCAGAGATGCTTCCTTCTGCCTGTTACATACTTTTGCACAAACTTAATAATATACGCTGTGTACACCCAGAAAAATTCCTTTCTAAAAAGGGCCTGAATTGCCCTAAAATTGCTGCTGCTCCCCACGGTGTGGGCCCACCCACCTCCCCTCCTCCTACTTTGTTGTGATAATTTTTTAGATAAAATTTTTTTAATTATTTTATTTCTTTCTTACCCTTACTGGGATTCGAACTCAGGAGCTCGGCACTTTAACACGAACGACGGACATCTTAACGCTCACCGATACAACAGAGTCGCGCGAGACGAGGGCGAAATGACAGTAAAGAATGCAATCAAGACCGGAGGTAGAATGGCAAGACATTTGCCGTGCAGCCGCGAGGTCGTGGGTTCGAATCCCATTCAAGGCATTGATATACAATTTATTTTTATTTTCTCTTTTTTTTCTTTTGTTTTTTTAGTTTTGTTGTTTTTAAAATTTTCTATATTTTTCCGATATTTTTTACAATGTAAAGTAAGTAAGTAAAATCGGCTTGTCAAGATGACAACAGCCCCGAGGGGCCAAAGCCGAGCCTCTCTCAATCTCTTGGCTTGTGCGCTTCTAATTTTAGCACAAGAGAAAGGGACCTACAGTTTAACGCCGAATCCGAACGGCAATTTTTGAGAGGCTTTTCATGGCTAATTACTGCAATGCTGGCGCCAACAGCAAGAGGTGTGGCCGGGTGTAAAGTTTTATTCAAAGAAAAAACTTTTTCATTAGATGTTCCGAGGCGGGATCGAACCCACGACCTCATGCTCAGCAGTCGCGCACACTAACCGCTGAGCCACTCCGGCCACAATGCACTGAGGTCTCAAATACGTTTTTTCTTCAAACGCGAAGCTCGTTACTGCAAGCATCTTTCCTAAAATTTAGGAAATTATTTTCTTGTTTTTACGTAACGAGTGCATCGTTTTTTTTGCCTAATTTTAGGTAAAGACGAGTGCATCGTTTTTTTTTTTTCTATTTTGAGGTAAAGACGACTGCATCGTTTTTTCTTATTTTTAGGAAATTTTTTTCTCAATTTTAGGGCTTTATATTTTAATGGTTAGTTTTTTTAAAATTCAGGTCAAAATTTCACCAATTTAGGAAAATTTTCTTAAATTAAGGGCAAACCCATTTTATGGCTAGATTTTCTTGAATCTAAGAAAAAAAATTTCTGAGTGTACCTCTGGTACAGAGTATAAAAATATCGAGCGTTAAGATGCTCGTTGTTCGTGTTAGCGTGCCGAGTTCCTGAGTTCGAGTCCCAGTAAGAGTATTAAAAAAATAAAAATTGTAATTAAAAAATTATCACAGCAAATGTAGGAGGGGAGATGGGGTGTGTGGAGCAGCAACACCCCACACCAGGGGTGCCCAGAACGAGCTTACCAGCGCGTAAAAACCAATACACATACACCAAATATATTTCAAGCAATAACAACAAAATGAGATAGAGAGGGAGAACCGATTTTTGATTTTGTGTGTGTGTGCTCGCGTTCGGCCGCGTTCATAAGCATTTTGTTGTTGTTTTGGAGTTTGCGAGAGTCATCGGAGAGAGGGAGAATAGAGACACACATGAAGTTGTTGTTGCAGGTCAGAGCGGAGCAACATAGAGCACGCATATGATTTGTTTTTGGTTTTTGCTGGCCTTATGGGCGCGCAAAATGAATACGCGCAGGCTATCCCTTTGCGTAAAACAACAACACGCGCGTGTCTCGCGTAATGGGCATGGGCGCCCCTGCCCCACACGCTTTTCATATTTCTCTTTTGTGTGAAACGGCTTTTTATATTTGAGAAATTTTTTTCTAAATTTGATTACCACAAAACCCTTATTTCAAGAAAAATAAAGTTGTATTTTTAGTAAAAAGCCTTTTCTGAAATTAAAGTAAATTAACCCTAGGCGCAACAATAAGGGCGATTTTCTTAATTTAAGGGCGATTCTGGCCTGTTTTTCTGGGTGTAACGCGTGCGGGTTCCATTGAAAGACGTGTAAGAGATGTCCGATCTATTCATTGTATTATCTTTAGTTATAGTTATTAGGCATACACAATGTAGCTTAAAATATGACCCCTAATATATTCAAAATTTCAGGAGTTATCAAACATATTCGGTGGAAAAGGTCGTGGCAAAAGTTTGAAACAAACTTGCTCTGCATGATTGACCGACTTCTGTCTTGATTGCCATTTATCTTTTAGTGCCTGAGATCTAGGTGTTCTTACAGACGCACAGTGGACGGTCCCAAAGGCCAAAAATAAAAAAATCAATGTTTGAATTTTAAGTTCAAATGTTCGGCATCTAGTTGTCCATAAAACGGTGCTTTAAAATTGTTTATTTGTTTTGTTTTGCTTCACACATTCGCGAAGAAAATGACAGGTAAAGCGATAGCACAAACCGTGCGGCCAATATTAAGCGTGTGCATCGTAGCTGCAAGCCCTGCAGAAATATATTAAAAACTATATAAAAGCATATATGTATGTTGTTTTTGTTATTTTTATTTGAATTGCATTGTTTGTGTGTTTTTAACAAAACATGTGCGTAAACCCTAATTGTTCTTGTATAACCTCAAAAAAAATCAATTTTCGGATGGAGTAAAAATTGTTTTGCCAATGACGCCCTTCAACGAAATTTTTTTTTTAAATTGTTCAAGTTTTAGTTATTCTAAGTTATGAAAATAAGCTGCTGCAATTTGCTACACTTAATGTAATCATGCATTCAATACCTCCATCTCGCTCCAAATTTCTATGTTTTTGTGTCGTTTTTTCGTGCGTGTCTTTCTGATTTTGCGTGTCTTTGTTTTGTGCGTGTCTTTCTGATTTTTCGTGACTTTGTTTTGTTCGTTTCTTTCTGATTGTTCGTGTCTTTGTTTTGTGCGTTGCTTTTTATTGTCCGTGTTTGTTTCTTGTATTGCATTTGCTTTAATATTTTATTTTTTTAATCTGGTACTTATCATTTGCTATAGGAACATCGTATCAGTGCCACATTTCGCGCAATTATATTTTTGATGTTTGGTGCGCTAGCAAGGGTTCACGCGCTAATTTTCAATTTGCTACAATCTTACATCGAAAATCACGGCTATGCATTTGACCATGGTAAAGCAACAATTTTACTTAAATATGGTTTAAAAGAATTTCTTCATTTTATAATGAATGTTCCCGGAATAAAAACTATATTAAACGAAAACACTCCGATTGACTTTCCAAAACCGACAACATTTCATTAAGTTTGCAAGCAGCAGCACCATCTCAAAATCGTGGTCGGCCAAGAATTAACTATGCAGAATGTTCTCAAAGGACAAAACGTCGTCGTATTGCAGAAATTTCAAAACAAATGCGTCCGCAGGCGATGACTTACGTTCCGCAAGCCAACAAGAGCTGCCATCAATATTACCAGCCAAAATTTCTGCTGTAATAGATCTTATTACAGATGCAAATTTAACGAAGCATCAGTATATGCGGTATATGCAGTAGGATGCGGATCATCCAATGATGGAAACACAGCCCGGGAATTTTTAAAAAACAGTGTATTGTCAGCCGAAATAACAGGGTTAGATTGTCACTTGATAGATAGATGTGGCACAATATTGAGAGCTTTGTCATCAGGCTATCGAATTAATCCCGAAAAGCTTAGAAATTACGCATTGGATACAGCTGAGCAATTAACTAAACAATACTCGTGGTACTATATTCCAGCTACAGTACATAAAGTTTTGATACAAGGGCCTGATATAATTGAAAACGCTTTAGTTTCCATTGGCGAACTTTCGGAGGAAGCGGCTGAGTCAAAAAATAAGGATGTAAAAAGATTTAGAAGCCAGCACACACGTAAAATTTCACGTGTGCTTACAAATACTGATTTATTTAATAGATTACTGTTAAGTTCGGACCCCTATATATCTGGACAAAAAATATTTAAAAGCAAAAAATCCATTTTAGACAAATCAGTTTACGATTTGCTTGAGTAATGATTCTTTGTTTGAGTTAACAGTTTTTTTTTATAACCAACTTATGGTATATTTAATTCTTCTTTGTTTGAGTTAACAGTTTTTTTTTATAACCAACTTATGGTATATATGTTCAAAAGGAGTGTCAGGTTACATTAGCACTTGAAGTGAGTGCACTGTTTTATAATTGTTTAAGTATGCAACTAAATGTTACATATTTGTATGTAAATGTATTATATGCATAAACTCACTACAGATGAAAATTAGATTTTTGCATATCGAATTTCCCGAGAATTTTCCCTGTGGGCGGATTTTCCGAAATCGGGAAAATATGTGTCCAATTATCTCGCATAATTAGCTTACAAATCGAATTTCAAGTCAATCGGATGAAAAATAAAATTTTCCCCATACAAACTTTTCCTACGCTTTTCCGGCTTTTCCGGGTGGAATTTTCCAAAACCCCGTCTTAGTACTCACTAAGGAAACTCCTGTCCAAATTACAGCCCTCTAGCTCTTACCGTTTAGGCTGTGCGACGGTCACCAGTCAGTCAGGTTGAACTATTTTATATATAGAGAGATTTTCCCGTTTAAAACCGCTGCACAGTGAGCGAAATGGCTCATCTAGCGGAGTTTAATTAATTGCTCGTAGGGTAAAACTTTTTTTTGTGTAAAATGTTTTTTTATAGTTGCAAATGGATTAAACTGCAATGTAAAACAAAACAAAAAATTTTTTAATTTATATGTATACAGTTTTTTTTTGACAAAGTTTGAACTTTTTATCATATTTTGGACATTGGTTCTTTCAATCAGGAATGCATGATCAAATGTTTAAATTTAGAGTTTGATATTTTTTTTCGCTAAAAATATACTGAAATTTCTTATAAAAATCCACTTTTTTATTTTTAAATTTTTATTTATTAATTTGTTTTCTGATTAAATAGCTTTATTCGGCCCATTTCATTCTTTTTATACCCTGTTCCCATTGAAAATGGGAAAAGGGGATCATGAAGTTGTGCAAAAGTATGTAACAGGTAGAAGGAAACATTTGCGACCCTATAAAGTATATGTATTCTTGATCAGCATCAACAGCCGAGTCGATTTAGCCATGTCCGTCTGTCCGTATGAGCGCGTCGATCACAGAGACTATAAGAGATAGAGCCACAAATTTTTGCATGTAGGTAGGTGTATGCCCGAGTCAAAACGAGTTTTTTTTTTTTAGATTTGGACGCGCGTGGCTGCCTTTTCAAATTTTGGACAACGCTGCTTTAGATCAAATTTGGCAACGCACATAAAAAGCGCGGAAGAGCCTAATGATGCACCTGCTGAAACATATGTTGTGTTTGACTGCTCACAGCTGATCAACTACAGCATGTCAATCGAAATAGAACCTATCGATAAACTCAGTGCGATATTAGTAATCGATAGAGACTCAATTTCGACACAAACAAACACTTTGAAAATTGAATTAAACGACGCTAGATCGACCATTTCGCCCACTGTGCACCGTTGCAACGGGTGCTGCCCATAATTGTTCGTTTTCCTTATTACTCGACAACCGTCCATCCGATCGTTACAATTCCTTTGATGGATCGATAAATAATCCTTATTAGTAAATATGTCCAAAGGGACGAGCCTTCTATTTAAAAAACTGTGGAAGATATGACGCTTTTTTCCAATTTGCGGGGGCATGGCAAAATTTAAAAATAAACTTGATCTGCCTGCAAGAATAAGAAGCATATGTCCCATACCTGTCAAACCTCTATCTCTTACCATCTCTTAGATTTGTTTGTTCATACGGACAGACAGACTGACAGACAGACGTACGGACATGGTTAGATCGACTCGGCTGTTAGTGCTGATCAAGAATATATATATTTTATAGGGTCAGAGATGCTTCCTTCTGCCTGTTACATACTTTTGCACAAACTTAATAATATACGCTGTGTACACCCAGAAAAATTCCTTTCTAAAAAGGGCCTGAATTGCCCTAAAATTGCTGCTGCTCCCCACGGTGTGGGCCCACCCACCTCCCCTCCTCCTACTTTGTTGTGATAATTTTTTAGATAAAATTTTTTTATTATTTTATTTCTTTCTTACCCTTACTGGGATTCGAACTCAGGAGCTCGGCACTTTAACACGAACGACGGACATCTTAACGCTCACCGATACAACAGAGTCGCGCGAGACGAGGGCGAAATGACAGTAAAGAATGCAATCAAGACCGGAGGTAGAATGGCAAGACATTTGCCGTGCAGCCGCGAGGTCGTGGGTTCGAATCCCATTCAAGGCATTGATATACAATTTATTTTTATTTTCTCTTTTTTTTCTTTTCTTTTTTTAGTTTTGTTGTTTTTAAAATTTTCTATATTTTTCCGATATTTTTTACAATGCACTGAGGTCTCAAATACGTTTTTTCTTCAAACGCGAAGCTCGTTACTGCAAGCATCTTTCCTAAAATTTAGGAAATTATTTTCTTGTTTTTACGTAACGAGTGCATCGTTTTTTTGCCTAATTTTAGGTAAAGACGAGTGCATCGTTTTTTTTTTTTCTATTTTGAGGTAAAGACGACTGCATCGTTTTTTCTTATTTTTAGGAAATTTTTTTCTCAATTTTAGGGCTTTATATTTTAATGGTTAGTTTTTTTAAATTCAGGTCAAAATTTCACCAATTTAGGAAAATTTTCTTAAATTAAGGGCAAAACCCATTTTATGGCTAGATTTTCTTGAATCTAAGAAAAAAAATTTCTGAGTGTACCTCTGGTACAGAGTATAAAAATATCGAGCGTTAAGATGCTCGTTGTTCGTGTTAGCGTGCCGAGTTCCTGAGTTCGAGTCCCAGTAAGAGTATTAAAAAAATAAAAATTGTAATTAAAAAATTATCACAGCAAATGTAGGAGGGGAGATGGGGTGTGTGGAGCAGCAACACCCCACACGCTTTTCATATTTCTCTTTTGTGTGAAACGGCTTTTTATATTTGAGAAATTTTTTTCTAAATTTGATTACCACAAAACCCTTATTTCAAGAAAAATAAAGTTGTATTTTTAGTAAAAAGCCTTTTCTGAAATTAAAGTAAATTAACCCTAGGCGCAACAATAAGGGCGATTTTCTTAATTTAAGGGCGATTCTGGCCTGTTTTTCTGGGTGTAACGCGTGCGGGTTCCATTGAAAGACGTGTAAGAGATGTCCGATCTATTCATTGTATTATCTTTAGTTATAGTTATTAGGCATACACAATGTAGCTTAAAATATGACCCCTAATATATTCAAAATTTCAGGAGTTATCAAACATATTCGGTGGAAAAGGTCGTGGCAAAAGTTTGAAACAAACTTGCTCTGCATGATTGACCGACTTCTGTCTTGATTGCCATTTATCTTTTAGTGCCTGAGATCTAGGTGTTCTTACAGACGCACAGTGGACGGTCCCAAAGGCCAAAAATAAAAAAATCAATGTTTGAATTTTAAGTTCAAATGTTCGGCATCTAGTTGTCCATAAAACGGTGCTTTAAAATTGATTATTTGTTTTGTTTTGCTTCACACATTCGCGAAGAAAATGACAGGTAAAGCGATAGCACAAACCGTGCGGCCAATATTAAGCGTGTGCATCGTAGCTGCAAGCCCTGCAGAAATATATTAAAAACTATATAAAAGCATATATGTATGTTGTTTTTGTTATTTTTATTTGAATTGCATTGTTTGTGTGTTTTTAACAAAACATGTGCGTAAACCCTAATTGTTCTTGTATAACCTCAAAAAAAATCAATTTTCGGATGGAGTAAAAATTGTTTTGCCAATGACGCCCTTCAACGAAATTTTTTTTTTAAATTGTTCAAGTTTTAGTTATTCTAAGTTATGAAAATAAGCTGCTGCAATTTGCTACACTTAATGTATTCATGCATTCAATACCTCCATCTCGCTCCAAATTTCTATGTTTTTGTGTCGTTTTTTCGTGCGTGTCTTTCTGATTTTGCGTGTCTTTGTTTTGTGCGTGTCTTTCTGATTTTTCGTGACTTTGTTTTGTTCGTTTCTTTCTGATTGTTCGTGTCTTTGTTTTGTGCGTTGCTTATTATTGTCCGTGTTTGTTTCTTGTATTGCATTTGCTTTAATATTTTATTTTTTTAATCTGGTACTTATCATTTGCTATAGGAACATCGTATCAGTGCCACATTTCGCGCAATTATATTTTTTGATGTTTGGTGCGCTAGCAAGGGTTCACGCGCTAAATTTTCAATTTGCTACAATCTTACATCGAAAATCACGGCTATGCATTTGACCATGGTAAAGCAACAATTTTACTTAAATATGGTTTAAAAAGAATTTCTTCATTTTATAATGAATGTTCCCGGAATAAAAACTATATTAAACGAAAACACTCCGATTGGCTTTCCAAAACCGACAACATTTCATTAAGTTTGCAAGCAGCAGCACCATCTCAAAATCGTGGTCGGCCAAGAATTAACTATGCAGAATGTTCTCAAAGGACAAAACGTCGTCGTATTGCAGAAATTTCAAAACAAATGCGTCCGCAGGCGATGACTTACGTTCCGCAAGCCAACAAGAGCTGCCATCAATATTACCAGCCAAAATTTCTGCTGTAATAGATCTTATTACAGATGCAAATTTAACGAAGCATCAGTATATGCGGTATATGCAGTAGGATGCGGATCATCCAATGATGGAAACACAGCCCGGGAATTTTTAAAAAACAGTGTATTGTCAGCCGAAATAACAGGGTTAGATTGTCACTTGATAGATAGATGTGGCACAATATTGAGAGCTTTGTCATCAGGCTATCGAATTAATCCCGAAAAGCTTAGAAATTACGCATTGGATACAGCTGAGCAATTAACTAAACAATACTCGTGGTACTATATTCCAGCTACAGTACATAAAGTTTTGATACAAGGGCCTGATATAATTGAAAACGCTTTAGTTTCCATTGGCGAACTTTCGGAGGAAGCGGCTGAGTCAAAAAATAAGGATGTAAAAAGATTTAGAAGCCAGCACACACGTAAAATTTCACGTGTGCTTACAAATACTGATTTATTTAATAGATTACTGTTAAGTTCGGACCCCTATATATCTGGACAAAAAATATTTAAAAGCAAAAAATCCATTTTAGACAAATCAGTTTACGATTTGCTTGAGTAATGATTCTTTGTTTGAGTTAACAGTTTTTTTTATAACCAACTTATGGTATATTACATTAAACTATTGTTATTGTCGTTTAAATATATAATTCTTTTATTCTTTTGTTATTTAATGATGTATTATTATATTTTGATTATATAAAATTTTTATTTTTTGTATTGCATTATTAATTGTTTTTTAAAAGTTAAGCGTTTAGTAAATTCACGTTGGCAATAACTACAAAAACAATGTTGCATAACCTTAGGGGTCTGCTTTAATTTGATTTTTTAAATTGGCGAGAAAATAAAGCTTATATACGTGCCAATATTATAAATATAGCATTAATAGGGAATTATTTAGCTGCAGAAAAAGTTTCAAGCTGATATCTCTATTGGAAGTATTTTTGGCCGCCTTCTCCATACAAGACCGTCCACTGTGAGACGGACGGGTGGACATACGGACTTGGCTTTATCTTCTCGACTGTTGATGCTAATCAAGTATACCTACATATAGGTATGTAAATACTTTATAAGATCGGGGATGCTTTCTTCTCACTATTACATACATTTACACGACTAAAAAATGCCCTTTTAACTCTACGAGTAACGGGTATTAATTGTCCTGATATGTTTACTACGGGCATGGTATCATTGACTGTGTTCAGCAGAAAGATTGATAGCTGAGCATGTATCAGAAAAACTCATACAATTGCATCTCATGATATCAGTATCACATAAAAGGAGCGTACTTTTTTCTCGGTACATGCTCCGGTATAATGATACGTTAAATTGGCTATCATGGTACCGTATCTCTAGAGTTTAGCAGGAAAATCATTGGAAATGTATAATTGATCAGGAAGCAAGTTCTTCTGCTGAACATGGTCATTTTTAGGTTTTGATTGATATTACTTCCTTACTTACCCCATTTAGTTGTCGCTTAAGATTGCTCACCTAATCAGTTTGTTGTGATCCTTTGCAATTCGCTGTAGCTCCAGGTCCTGACAATGCTGCCGACTCATGCCGGTTCCTTTCTTTGACCTTAACTTAGCGGCACTCATCAACATATCGATACGCTCATGTAGCAATCGAAATTGGCCGCAGGTGTAAGTGATAAAAAAGCCAAAAATGGAGTCCTCCGCAAACAAAGTCGTTACAACACAAATTCCGGCATACGACGTGAACAAATAGGTGACTGCATAGTGTATCCAACTGCTGTACGGATTATAAGGGAATTGCATTTTGTATGGGAATGGTTTCTCCGATGCGTCCAGACCCACAATGAAAAATAACTCCACAATCGGTAGCACACAGTACATAAGTATGAGGCAGGAAAGCAGGGCAGTCATAATGCTAAATGTACTCATACGCCTGCGACACTCATTAGCGATATTGGCGTGACCGTGACTAACATAAAAGTAGAAGATATGTAAAGTTGTTGTTGGGATTAGTGACCTTTTTTAAACCTATGTAAACTTTATTAAAAAACTTATTAAAAACTTATTAAAAAGTATTCATACATCACACTGTGGGTTAGAAATTAAATTTTTGGCCAAAACCAGACTAGCTAAGAAGCTGAAATTTCTTACGAAATGTTCTTAAAAGATTGAAGATAACGTACATAACTTTAAAAAAAATAAAAAAGTTGGAAAATTTTTCAACATTTTCGGTTTTGTAATATGGTTGTGGCCAGGTGGCTCAGCAGCTAGAGTGCGCGACCGCTGTGCATGACGTTGTGGGTTCGATCCCGCCTCGGAACATCTAATGAAAAGTGTTGTGTATGTCTGCACGCATTGGTTGTCATCGTACAACTGCTTTATTCATTCTCTTTACATGTTCGTTCTTAGATACTAACAGCGTTCTTGTATGTGCGAATACATGTGATTAGTGTGACCAAGTATCGTAAACATAACATTTCTCTCCCCAGTAATTTATGTTTATGCTTACATTCTAATCTTAATTAAACATCGTGTAATAATTTTTGTGGAACCTTACGTTCTCTAACAGATCGTCGTAAAATCGGTTCAGACAATCTCGGCTCATTGTTTGGTAGAGAAGGTAAAATATTAGTAGTAGATGCTACCGGCTGAGTCTCGTTTGTAGAAACGGTGCGAATTGGTATACTGATCGTTTTCGAAATCGGTGGTTCTGCTATAACCGGAAATTCAACAGTATCCTGATTTACCATAGGAACTGAAACCTTCTTCATTTGATCAATATGCCTTTTCCAAACTCTACCATCATCCAGACGTACATTATAATGTAGTTCCCCTTCTCTCTTATCAATTATTCCAAACTTCCATTTACTGCCACCTAAATAATCGCGAACCGCAACCCTTTCACCCTTTTCAAAAAATTTGCTTGTTGCAGTAAACTCGTGCTTCCTATAATCATTCTGAGGTAAAACCAAATCTATTCGCGACTGAATCTGGCGCCCCATCATAAGCATTGATGGTGATTTTCCTGTTACCGGATGTACGGCTCTTCTGTAAGCAATTAGTATCTTACAAAGCTCGGATTCCATAGTGCTTGAAGTACACTTGGATGCTATTAGTTTGTTCTTGATGGTCTGTACGTATCTCTCGGCTTGTCCGTTTGTTGCAGGATGATACGGTGCTCCTTGTTTTTGCAAAACTCCATTGCTTTTTAGGAAATCTCGAAATTCCATAGAATCAAATTGTCTACCATGATCACTGACGAATATGTTTGGAATTCCACATCGTGCGAAAATTTCTCTACATTTTTGAATAGTAGTTTCAGTGGTCATATTCGGAACAACGCACACTTCTGGCCACTTTGAGAATGCATCCACCAAGATAAAAAGATATTTTCCAAGAAATGGTCCTGCGTAATCCGCATGAACTCTTTCGAAAGGCTTGCTTGGTGTGCCCCATCCACGTATCGGCATCACTCTCTTTGGGTCTGGTTTTGTAGACTGGCATTCTATACAACTGGAGACTAATTCTTCAATATCCTTATCGATATTACTCCACCATACATAAGCTCTGGCCAATGTTTTCATTCTGACCATGCCAAAATGTCCCGTATGTAATTCGTCCAATATCTTCTTCCGCAACGGTTTTGGAATATAAACTCGCATTCCTCTGAGCAAACATCCATCATGTAACGTAAACTCAGATTGTGTAATACCGAATCTGTCTTGGTGTTCACACTGACGACCAAATTTTAGACATTCGATAAGCTTCTTAACCTCCAATTCATGTCTTATTTCATTTTTCAGGTCGGAGCTGGTTACTGGAAGATTTTCTAGCATTTCTTCCTCAATTACGTGTATTTCTTCAATCATATTGTCTGTATCAGAAATAGGAAGTCGTGACATCGCATCGGCATTTAAATTCTCTTTAGACTTCTTACACTTCATTTCATAGTCGAATTGCTCTAAATACAATGCATAATGTTGCATGCGAGTAGTTGAAAGAGCACTTAGTGTTTTATGTGGAGCCAATATCTGTGATATTGCTCTATTGTCTGTCACTAAGATAAATTTCCTCCCGTAAAGATATTGATAAAACTTGTTTACTCCAAATATCACTGCATATGCTTCTTTGTCCATTTGTGAGTACTTTTGCTGAACCTTGTTAAGCGTTTGTGAAGCAAACTGTATTGGTCTTTCGGTTCCGTCTGAATACCTATGACTAAGTACGGCTCCCACGCCCACTGGACTCGCGTCAACTGCTAAGATAACCGGCAATGCTGGATCATAGTGCTTTAAGATCACATTGGACTGCATTTGCCTTTTTATTTCATTGAAAGATTTTTCACATTCTTTGTCAAACTTGAATTTAGTATCTTTCTGCAAAAGTCTGTTGAGCGGATAGGCCAAGGCGCTCAAATTTTTCATAAATCGTCCGTAATAATTAACCAAGCCCATGAAAACCCGTATATCCTCCTTATTACTGGGAGTTTTCATTTGCTGTATTGCCTTAACTTTGCTACTCATGCGCTGTATACCGTGCCTGTTAATTACGTAGCCACAATACTCAATGCTGTCCTTCATAAACTCAGACTTTTCAATATTTACGCGCATGTTCAGATTTTCCAACCGAGATAGAACTTCTTCCACTCTCTTAATATGATTCAGGTCATTTTCTGCTGTAATTTTTATGTCATCAAGGAAAACTGAAACTCCTGGAATATCACTCAGAACTTGTTCCATAAGTCTCTGCCACTTAGCTGGTGCACACGCTACACCAAACATAAGTCTTGTTGGTTGATATAGCCCTTTATGTGTACTTAATGTCAGTAGATGTCTATCATCAGGGTGTATTTCAAGTTGTAGGTAAGCCTTCGACAAATCAATCTTGGTAAACTTTATTCCACCTGACATTTTGCAAAACAATTCCTCAATTGTAGGTAGTGGATGTTCATCAACCACTAGTGCAGGATTTAATGTAACCTTGAAATCCCCACAAATGTGAACGTTGCCATTACGTTTTTGTACTACTACAATCGGCGTAGCCCACTCACTGGTATCCACCTTCACTAATATGCCTTCCTCAACCTGCTTTTTTAACTCATTTTCGACTGCTGTAATTAATGGAAAAGGAACTTTTCTGGCTTTCAAAAATTGAGGCGTAGCTTCCGGCCTAACATGTAAACGAGCCTGCATACCAGTTATTTTGCCCACCGATTCTGAGAAAATCTTTGGAAATTTTTGCTTCAATCTGTCCAAGCTTAATTCTGTAATGTTATTGACTTGAACTCTGGTCGAATCTACGTTAAAAATCGAGTTCCAATTAATCTGTATATTGCGCAACCATTCTCTACCACACAACGGCTTCTTATCGGAACGTACAATATATAGCTTAAGATTAGCTTTGCTGTTATTACGTGCTAGCACATCCACATTCACATAGCCCAAACACTCAAGTGGTGTATTACAATAACTAAAAAGTTCTATATTACGCTTTTTAACCATTAGATCAGGCAAATATTTCTTCGCATCATCTAAATTAATTATCGAAACTGGTGAACCTGTATCAATTTCAAAATCCATGGATTTACCATTTACATCAAATTTGTACATAATTTTTGATTTTACATGTAGTACCTCATTGCAATCCGTAATCTTATTTAACTCGTGCACATTTCCAACTAAATTTTCATCTTCGCTTATTTGATGCATTTGTTTCTTTCTTTCTTTAAAACACATTTTTCGCAAATGTCCCACCTTTTTACAAAAATGGCATACAGCTTCTTTAAATTTGCATTTGTCCGCCAAATGCTCAGTGTGACCACATCTAAAGCATCTTGTTTCATTTTTGCCACTTTTTCTATTTACCTCATTACACTTCTTATTCTGCTGCTGCATGCTCCTTCCTTTGTCTCTGTCGCTCATCTTGCTGACTGTAGTTTTCTCGCTCACTCCTTGCTGTAGTTCATCTCTGCCTTTGTCCGCCAATTCGTATAAAGTTGCCAATGAAATTGCTTCATCAAAGGAAACCGCCTTTTTCTCCAGAAGACGCTGCTGAATTTTTTTGTTGAACAGGCCAAACACAAATTGATTCCTCAATGCTTTTGTCAAATGTCCCTCGAAGTTACATCCAGCTGCCAATTTCCGTAGTTCGATCGCAAAATCTCCACATGTCTCATCTTGCTTTTGGACACGCATGTTGAATCGAAAATTTTCCATCAGCTCATTTGGCTTGGGGTCATAGTGATCTCCAAGAATTTGTATGATTTCTTTGAAACTGCCACTTTCTGGAACTTCTGGTAGAACTTTGTCAGCCAATATGTTGTATGTATGTGAGCCCATAAAATGTAGTAGAAGTTGTTGGTGTTTTGCCTCCTGACACTCGTACAATTTTAGTGCCGTGGTGAAACGCGTAACCCATCTTGACCATTTTATTTTACTTGCGTCAAATGGCTCAAATGTAAAGAACGCAACATTCTGATTATTGTTGCTCGCTGCTATAGTATTTGAGTTAACTGTAGACATTGTTGAAACTATTACTGTAAAAGTTTACTTTTTATCCTCGTCGCCAAACTGTTGTGTATGTCTGCACGCATTGGTTGTCATCGTACAACTGCTTTATTCATTCTCTTTACATGTTCGTTCTTAGATACTAACAGCGTTCTTGTATGTGCGAATACATGTGATTAGTGTGACCAAGTATCGTAAACATAACAAAAAGTTTTTTTCTTTGAATAAAACTTTACACCCGGCCACACCTCTTTGCTGTTGGCGCCAGCATTGCAGTAAAAACCATAAAAAGCTTCTCAAAAACTGCCGTTAGGATTCGGCGTAAAACTGTAGGTCCCTTTCTCTTGTGCTAAAATTAGAAGCGCACAAGCCAAGAGATTGAGAGAGGCTCGGCTTTGGCCCTTTGGGGCTGTGTCATCTTGACAAGCCAATTTTACTTTTTAATATTTAAAAAAAGACTTGTTATTAGATTTAAGCGAAATTTTGCAGAGGGGTATATATAAGCAGTGATTGGACAGGTAGTCATTATTTTTAACCAGCTAAGGAACAAGGTAAATGTCAAAAAATATAACTTGGTAAGGTAAAAGATATCCAGAATTTCCAGTACCTAGGTAAAGGTACTTTTACATTTAAAATCATGGTTCATGAATTTTTATTATTAAAACCAAAACAAAACAACCATACTTCATTACAAATATTTATAGAGTCAAACATTGATATAAAAAACTGTAAGGGCTTCAATCCAAAAAATAGAGGAATGTTAACTTCGGCTACGCCGAAGTTTTAATAACCTTGCAGAAGTTTTTCTCACTTGAACTAGTTTTTCGACCGATAATTCTTATGACAGCTATATGCTATAGTCATCCGATTTTGACATAGCTTTGTAGAATTGTGTGAAAGTATTCAAAGTAAAGAAATGCCATTTTTAAGGACATTTCCATTGAAAACAAAAAAGGTGTTCTAACTTAGACTACTTTTCAGACCTAACTTTTATATGACAGCTATACTATATAGATGTCCGATTTCGACAAAACTTAGTAGTGTCAGGGAAAGCATTGCAAACTAAGAAATACGCAGTTTGGAGGCGTTTCCATTGAAAACAAAAAAGTTTTTTCACTAGAACTTGTTTTTCTACCGATCGTTCCTATGGCAGCTATATGCTATAGTCATCCGATTTCGACCAAATTTTGTAGAATTGTGTAGAAGTATATAAAATAAGTGTATGCCAATGATAAGGACGTTTTCATTACAAACAAAAAAGTTTTTCTCACTAGAACAAGTTTTTCGACCGATCGTTCCTATGGCTGCTATATGCTATAGTCATCCGATCCGTCCGGTTCCGAGAAATGTGCAGCGTATATGTACCAAAAGACTTTGTGCAATGTTAGTGAAGATAGCTTTCAAACTGACGGAGGAGATAGCATAGAAACAGACAGACGGACAGGGCTAAATCGATTCAGCTCGTCGTGCTGATCAAGAATATATATACTTTATGTGGTCGGAGATGCTTCCTTCAATGCGTTACAAACATCCGGACAATTTTATAATACCCTCTGCAAGGGTATAAAAAGATTTGAAAATGGATGCTATACATTTTATTAGATTGTTTCTTATATACTTTCTCGCTTCTTTAAAATAACTAGAGTTTCGAATATTTTGTCACCTAGTCTGTATCTTTTTGGTGTAAGTATTTGGCCTCCTCAGCTAAAAATTCTTTCAACTGGGACAGAGCTAGTCAAAATGGTATTATTCTTATGAAAAACATTACAAATATTTTTTACCTTTTTATAGATTCGTAAGATTTGCTTTTATCGGCAAGATACGCTAAGACTTCCATTTCAATATAAAAATTTTCTCTGAATATGGATTTAACGACCTGTTTTGATTTTAGTTAAAGTGAATGTTAGCAGGCTCAAGGTCGAGGCTTGATTATTAAAAATTTTCATGACAAGTCTCAGTTACGTACAATCTTACATTACGGGAATCAAAAAAGTCTTCGGAATCCTTTGAATTTAAACTCTCATTGACAACAGTTTCCAAATTTTACGTAATTTCTTCTACAAGCCAATCTTTAAAACACTTAACAATTTAGTTGGTTTTATTTGGAATCCACTTCAATTCATATTTTGGAAGCATTTCATAGTGGACAAAACAAAAGTCTTTGCCTCGCTTGAAGTCGAGTTTTTGATAACAGAAAATCGATTTAAAACTTCTTTTTTAAGAGCGTCTTTAAGTGGATCACAATATTTCAAATTATGCAAGCATTCTAGTTTATGTATTACTAGAAGTAAAGTGGGCACCAATTATCCCAAATAATAACGGGATTCGCCCTGCAGAAGATCAATAGCCTTTGCGAATATGTCAGTAGCATTATTCAATTAGTGCAAAACAATCAATTTCTGTTATTGTACATAATGTTTTTTTAAGTTGTACACTTTTTAAATTGTGCTTTAGTTCCTAAATACGTTGAATACTGTCATGAAAACTGTTCCATTTTGTGGAGCAGGGAGCTATTAATTTAAGTTTACAACTTTATCTGCTGCGTCAGTGGATCTGCTTTCAGCATTCCAAGTTGCCGCGGCTTTCGCTAAGAAGGAGTTGTACAACCGCTTGTATGATGTGTTAAGTATAGCCTGCCTAGCATCTTTCGTGTAACTAAGTTCAAAGTGTGAGATGCGGCTTGGGCAGTCGTACAAATAAATTAGGTTTATTGAAAATTTTAATAATTGATATAGATCCGTGGGCGCAAAAAAAAAGAGTCTTTCGAAAAAGTACCTAGTACCTAACTATTTATTGACAAGGTAAGGTTTTCATTTACCTTATAACTGGGTAAGGTAGGTATGTACCGTTCATCCGATCAGCGGATCGATAAAGAATCACGAATACTAAATATGTCCAGAAGGTTCGAACCGTCTATCTATAAAACTGTGGGAGATTCGACGTTCTTTCGATATTGAGGGGGCGGGAGGGGGCGTGGCCAAAATTGAAAATAAACTTGATCTGCCTGCAAGTATAAGAAACATATGTTCTATACATGTCAAACCTCTATCTCTTACCATCTCCGTACAGACGGACGGACAGACGGGCACTTTTGCACAAACTCAATATACTCTGTGTACCTCTGGTACAGAGTATAAAAACATTCGTCATGATAGTTATAATGAGAGCGTAAGTTAAAATCGGTCCTGCCCGACATCAATATACCCGTTACTCAGGGAAAGCAATGTTTTATAGCCTTCTTTTAAGTTAGTTAACATAGCATTAACATTGAAGTGAACATTTCAACATTATGTAAGCAAACACAGCGAGCAGCGCAAAAAAACATGCAGCGTTCTTTAAGAAAATTTCACAGATTGTATATATAGGGCACATACACTGCAAAATAAGATTTTGAGTTATTCAACATTTTTTATGGTGGGGGCGGGTGGCCAAAATTTGAGATAAACTTGATCTGCGTACAGAAAATAGGAGTCAACATAATAAACTTGTTCGCTCTAGCTCTTCTAGGCTGATAATGAAGTTGCGCAAAAGTATGTAACATGGAGAATTAAACATTTCCGACCCTTTAAAGTATATATATTCTTGATCAGCATCAACAGCCGAGTCGATTTAGCCATGCCCGTCTGTCTGTCCGTCCGTCCTTCTGTTTGTCTGTCCGTCGATCTCAGAGACTATAAGAGAAAGATCCACAATTTTTTACAAGTAGGTAGGTGTATTCCATACCCAGATCAAGTTTGTTTCTTAATGGACGCAGAATTAACGTTGCTATGGCCCGAGCCTCGCTTATTGGAAAAATCAATTCTTACTAACTGTTTTGTTCACTGGAGTGCAAAAAAAATTGTCAAAAATCGATTTTTAATTTTTTAATGACCACAACCTATCCAAATTAAATTTTTTTCACGATTCTGCTTCGGGCCATAAAGGCATTCATACTTAACAGTTTCTCGCTTTTCGTTTTGCTTTCTGATAATGGTGACTCCCGGAAAGGTGCGAACCATCAACAGACCATTTTTAGAAGACACTACTTTTTAATTTTGTATTGTTTTTAATGAATTAACCAACCAAATACCAAAAACAGATCTACAAAATCTTTTCCCGATTGCTTTCCACAATTTAAATAAAAAAAAAACAGGTCAAATTCAGTCAAAACCAGAAATTAGCTTACTTACTCTGGTATCCAAATTTCATGGGCGAAATGCTTAATCAGACTTCTAAATTTCCGTTGATTTAGACGCAAATGAAGCAGTCTGACGAAGTTCAGGGCTCCCATAAACGTGGTGCAGCAATTCTCCGTGGTCATTATAATATCTCCGAAATTGTTTACCAGAAAGGTTGTCTGAAAACAGATCGTTATACCCACTGATACAATGACATACCACGCCCATAACGTGTAGGCAATATAATAAAATGACCGCCGCTCAATCCATTCTTCATTTGGTGGAGTTTTGATCGGCCAGCAGCCATTTAACTTTAACCAAATGCATTGCAAAGGTATTCGGAAGCGAGTATTCCGATAAGGTTGCGGATCGAACATCATCGAATTGACTGTTGAACGCCTGTCTTGAGCCAGAGTTTATGAACATAGATTTATATAGCTTTCCGAAAGGGGTAGTTTATTGGAAATTGTGATTTTAAAAGGGAATTTTAAATGAGTTAAAAATGACCTCTTTGATTATGTTTAGCTACTTAAAGCACAGCTGGGACATTTTGTATAGCAGTGCACGTGTGCTGAAAGTCCGCCCACTGATTAATTTGATGTCTAAGCACCATGGGTGGCAGGTTCCCAAAAATGGGGGGGGGAACACAAAGGGTAGTCGAGTGCCCCGACGACAAAATACACTGTTCTCTCCCTCTAGTACTGATGGCGGCGATTGGCCATGCTCAAACTACCTACTCGGCTGGGTCCTACATGGGTACTTTCTTAAGTAGCCCTACGGTAAAGGAACGCCGAACCACCGAAAAATATTTATAGCCAGTATATTCCGTAACCCACCGCGAACCAGAGTAGATGGGTACTTTCCTGAGTGACCCTATGGTATACGAGCCCCGAACCACCCAACAAACAATTTGTTTACCCTGTATATTCTGTTACCCACCGCGAACCACAGTACATGGGTACTTTCTTAAGTAACCCAAAGGTAAACGGACGCCGAACCAGTGTACGAAAAAAATGAAAAGTAATGCAGAAAGTCCACGCATTATTCGTTAAATAACAAAAACAAATGCAATGCTAGCACCGTTATTTTGTCTTCTAGTTTGCACGCGTTTTCTGCGTTGCTGGAACATTCTTTTTTTTTTGCCGTTCACTTCAGTTTGTGACAGCATTTACTGCTGACCGCAGCAACAAATTTTAAATAAAGTAATGTGAAAAATACACAAAATAAAACAAGAAAGAAAGTCGGTCAAGCCCGACTATAACATACTCTGTACCTGTGAAGTGCTGCACATCACCGTTGCGACCGGTGCTGCCCATAATTGTTTGTTTTCATTATAACTCGACAACCGTTCATCCAAACTCTCTACCATTCCTTTGGCGGATCGATTATTAATCCTAATTACTAAATGTGTCCAGAAGGAACGAACCTTCTATCTATCAGGCCTGTTCCGGTTTTCACTTTCACTAAATTTGCTCGAATTCGATTTGGTTACCTGTTCCGGTCTTCACAATTCGATAGATTTACAGGCCTGTTCCGGTTTTCACATATTTCTTCGATTTCAAATGAAAACAAAATCGAACGATTTGGTTTTAGCTGTTCTGGTATTCGAACGATTTGCAATTCGAGTGTTTCATTTCCAAACTGTTTCCGTTGACTACACTTTCACCTTAATCAACTGGTGAATCAAAACAATCCAATAAATAATCACTCAAAATAGTTGATAGTAATTGAATATAGGTGATTAAAATGTCGTTTCAATTTTTAAGGGCATTTTATTAACATTTTCCCAGCGTTTCATAAACAAGTGAAAACCAGAACAGCTTGAACGAAATATGTGAATTCGATTTGGATGCCACGTGGCAAAATCGAAGCTGTGCATAAAAATTATTAATTTTTTTATATAAAATAATTTTTAAGGGAATGTAAAATTGCAAAAAGTATCTAAAAAACACTAAACATTGGTACAAAATTAACTTTAAGCCATTAATTTGACGTCTTTATGTACAAAATCGCATTTACTTTTGAATTCATCGGCTCCAAGCAATGTGAATTCAAATCGAGTAAATCTATCGAATTGTGAAGACCGGAACAGGTAGCCAAATCGAATTCGAGTAAATTTAGTGAAAGTGAAAACCGGAACAGGCCTGTTACTCTATTTGAATTCACATTGCTTAGAGCCGATGAATTCAAAAGAAAATTTGATTTTTTACATAAAATCGTCAAAATAACGGCTTAAAGTTAATTTTGTACCATTGTTTAGTATATTTAGATACTTTTTGCAATTTTACATTCCCTTAAAAATTATTTTTAATAAAAAAATTAATTATTTTTATGAACAGCTTCAATTTGGCCACGTGCCATTCAAATCGAATTCACATATTTTTTTCAAGCTGTTCTGGTTTTCACTTGTTTATGAAACGCTGGGAAAATGTTAATAAAATGCCCTTAAAAATAAAAACGACATTTTAAACACCTGTATTCAACTACTATCAACTATTTTGAGTGATTATTTATTGAATTGTTTTGATTGACTAGTTGATTAAGGTGAAAGTGTAGTCAACGGAAACAATTTGGAAATGAAACACTCGAATTGCAAATCGTTCGAATACCAGAACAGCTAAAACCAAATCGTTCGATTTTGTTTTCATTTGAAATCGAAGAATATGAAAACCAGAACAGGCCTGTATAAAACTGTGGGAGATATGACGTTTTTTCCAATTTTCGGGGGCGGGAGGGGGCATGGCAAAAACTAAAAATAAACTTGATCTGCCTGCAAGTATAAGAAGCATAAGTCCCATACGGGGGCATGAAATAACGCCAGGTGAAATAAGGCCCGCGGGCCTTATTTCACTCCAAAAAGTGACTTTCAAAAGTGAAATAACACCCGCGGGCTTTATTTCACTTTCAGGTGTGGCGTTATTTCACTATTGAAAGCGAAATAACACCCGCGGGCTTTATTTCAATTTTGAAAGTGAAATAACACCCGCGGGCTTTATTTCACTTTTGAAAGTGAAATAACAACCGGGGGCTTTATTTCACTTTCAATAGTGAAATAACGCCACACCTGAAAGTGAAATAAAGCCCGCGGGTGAAATAACCCGCAAAAGTGAAATAACACCCGTGGGCTTTATTTCACTTTTTGAAGTGGCGTTATTTCACTTTTTGGAGTGAAATAAGGCCCGCGGGCTTTATTTCACTTTTTGGAGTACATGTCAAACCTCTATCTCTTACCATCTCTGAGATCTGTGCGTTCATACGGACAGACAGACTGACAGACGGACATGGCTTTTGCACAAACTTATTATACTCTATGTACCTTTGGTACAGAGTATAATTATTTAAAAGGTAAGACAAGCACTTAAGTGATCTAACTAAGATAAAAATGTATAGCATGGAATATATTGATTTATTTAAATTTTATATTTCAAGATACAATTACTTTGGACGGTGGAATCGGGTTAGCCGAAGAGCATTTGCGTAAGACCATTCAGCTGCAGAGAGATCGATTTAAAAAAAAAAAATATTACAAATAACAATAATGTAAGTAATATATGTAATTCAAACGAAAATTTAAATAAAAAACTTTTTTGTGTATAATTCAGCAGCTTGAGTTTTTGTAACTTTTTGCATGGGTACCCTTAGTAGCACCTGTTACACGGGTATCCATATCAGCACTCCTAACATGGGTACCCATATCAGCACTCCTAACATGGCATCCCTTACTTGGGTACCCATTTCACTAGTTCCGGAGTAAACGATGTGGTTTAGTCCCCATGCAGGCGGACATTATATACAATCAAGTGAGGGAGCTGTAGTCTAGTGCTCCGACTACAAAATACCCTGTTCCCTTGACTTCTTGTGTTTTCATACACATATACACCCACTCACACATACACACACACACACTCTAACATACGCACACAAGCACGCGCAAACGCGGTAACTGACAATGCAAGGCTCCCGCTCTCTCCAACACCGATCTTATTGATCTTATTATCCGATCTTACTGAAAATATTGGGCCTTTCTTGATATATATAAAGTTTGGAAGGTCTGTCTTAAAAATTGACTCTCTGACTATTTTTTGCGCTTAAAGGAGGGAGGAACTTTCCAAATCTGAAACTCGGCTTGAATCTGGTATACACCTACCTACATGCAAAACTTTGTGGCTCTGTCTCTTATAGTCTCTGTGATCGACGCGCTCATACGGACAGACGGGCGGACGGACAGACGGACATGACTAAATCGACTCGGCTGTTAATGCTGATCAAGAATGTTTATCCTTTATAGGGTCGCAAATGCTTCCTTCTACCTGTTACATACTTTTGCACAACTTCATGATCCCTTTTTACCCATTTTCAATGGGAACAGGGTATAAAAAGGTTTAACAGGAGACACATATGGCATCGCAATGGGCCCAAAGAGACCTAAGTGGGTTTGGGTTTTGGGTTTTCGCGAAAATCATTCTTGCAGCGAGAAAGATAATTATTGTAGCACTCAGTGTTGAGGACAAAAAATTTTGACTTAGCTACTGCATATTTGGAGAAATCTACTTGAGAACCAGTTTTTTTAAATTTTTTATAAAGCTTGGATTTCTGATTTTTAAGGTACGACAGTCTGCGTGTAAACCAAGGCGATCTTCTGCTTGCATTCGATTCAGAAATGTTTGGAACAGAAATATCAAGTGCATCATTCAGCTTTTCATAAAACATTTCAAAAGCGGTTTCTGGCGTATCAACAGAATTGAGGAATGACCAATCAGTTTGAGAAAGTGTGCAGTTAAGCTGGGCAAAGTTGGCTTTACGAAAACAGCGAATTAATTTAGGCTCAGTTGGAGGACATATTACAGTTGGAACCATAACATCAAGGAGTAACTCAAGAGTGGGATGATGAATATCCTCAGGTATAGAAAGTGAGTCAATTTGGTTAACTATTGGATTAGAGAAATCTGAAACAAATATAAGATCCAGAAATCGACCATTGCGGTTACAAATGGCGTTTACTTGGCCCAAGGAGAGTTCAATTACACCGTCCACAAAGTCGTGTTGACTTGTGGGTGTTAAAAAATTCGGTTTATCCAAAGGCATCCAGGAAATTAATGGAAGGTTAAAGTCACCCAAAACAATAAAGTGATCATTATCGGTGACCATTGAAGAGACAAACTGTATAGCAGATAGGTGTAAAATATATATGCTTAATTCTGAATGGGGAGGGATATAAGAGCATGTTACATAAATGTAAAATGTACGCATATTTATGCGAACAGAGATGAATTCAATGTTATGAACATTGTCATAAGCAATGAGTTGCGAGGAGTTGTCAGCTTTCACAGCAATCAGAATACCACCACCCAAGCGGTTTTGGCGATCACGAGTTCACAGTCAGAGACAGAGGAGTTAAGCCACGTTTCAGTGAAAACAATAACATTTGCGTCAAAAGAGACACTATTGGTATACAACATGCGAAGTTTACCTAAAAGGCTGTTCACATTTTGATAATGAACAGAGAAGGATGAGCTTAGTTTTTTGAAAGGACATTTACGGCAGCTTGTTCAACAACCCTCTTCGAAGTAATTGCTTTATCCACAAACTCGTGTACAATGCTATGTTCAGGCCAGATAGAAGGATCAAGAACCTTACCAAAAAGTGAGTCAGAAACGTCAATCTTAAAAGAAGAAATGTCTCTCACGCCTTTAAATTTGAACTTTCTGATAACAAAGTCAGTAGCAGAGGCATTAAATAAAGTACGTAAATGATCCTTAACATCATCTTCAGTCGCGTCAACATCCAGCTGGGTCACGAAAATTGATTTTTTTGGTGCGACGCCGATTAGAGCCCTAGGCTTCCTGGGTGCAGCCCCAGACAAAGCCAATCGCGATGTCCCAGGCAAAGTTGATAAACGTGGTAGCGGAGCAGGATCAGGAGCAGCACCGGTCACAATCGTACCAGGTACAGGATTGGTTGCTGAAAAGGTAGCGAACCGCCGAACTGTGGGGCGGTTGCAGTAGCATCATCAGCTAAGATGAACGAGGTAGGATCATCATAGCGGGGAGCACGATCAGGAGCAGCACCGGTCACAATCACACTTGGAGCAGCGATAGTTTCGGGTCCAGAAGGAATACTGTCTGCCCTATTTGACCTCAGAGCACTTTTTGGTACCAAGTTGTACTCAGTAGATATGTCCGGGGCGGCAAGTGAGGCAGGCGAAACAGCAGGCGAGTAGAATGGCTCGGACTCTGGAAGGGATAAATGATCAGTGGGCGTTCCAAACTTATTTGACACGTTAGGAACTTCAGCTATATGAATAGTTTTCAGATTTTTAAAGTGAGCTTGCGTTGACAGGAACTTGGCATGTAGCTCTTGGAAACCACCACACACAGCGCTAAATTCCAGATACGTCTGCCGCATGAATACCCTCATGTCGGCTTTAATGGGCTTGCATTTCCAGCAGGTCCAATCGAGGTTGACTTCAGGATTCCGAATAATGTCGGCCACACGACCACCAATGGTTCCAAAATTTGCGCAAGTAGTATGGGCCGTGTTGGGACAAAGCCAACAGTTGGTGACGGTCTGCCGAGAAGTTATTTTGTTATTATAACTACAACTTTCGGCGCAGCAGCCCAGCAGCGAACATGGTATGCGATATGGCCACAAGATGCATTTTGTATAGACCCCACGTAATGAGCCACGTATAGCTTTTTTGTAATCAAGGATGTAATGGGAATATTCGTACAGAATTGTTGTTGCATCGCTCGCGAACTATTTCGGCTCTTGCTTGTTTCTTTTGCTCGTAAATTTTTTTCTATTCTTTTTTGTGACGCTTACGCATACAAGTGTAAAAATGCACATGTATGAGCGTCATTTTCGCGTTTTTTTCGGCTTCTGCTTTTACATTACGCATACAAGTATAAAAATGCACATGTATGAGCGTCATTTACGCGTTTTTTTCGGCTTCTGCTTATACATTTCCAGACGAAGTCACTTTGATTTTCGTCGCTGTACTTGAAGCATCGTTTGTTCTTTTTGTGAAAAAAAAGTGTATAGTGTTTTGATTAAAAACTGGTGAGTAATAATAGTCACTGAAATTATAATTATTCATTATTATTATTATGAATAATAACAAATTAAATATATTAACCATATTAATATTTTGTATGTGTTTAAATTGCAGTTAACTTATAAAATTTACAAACGTGTGTGCATACATACGTATATACGTACATGTGTGCATTGAATAATGCTTCTACTTTACTAAATAAACAGGAAAGTATACATATTAAACAAACTAATTCTTATTGTTCGTTTTTAAGTGATTTTGAAGTGAATTTTTTGCATACAAACATACATCCCGCGCATTTTTTACAAACATACACACACACACACACACACATTTTTAAGTTTTTGGTTAAGTCCCGCGCATTTTTTTTACATACACACATACATCCCGTGCATTTTTTACAAACATACACACACACACACACACACACACATTTTTAAGTTTTTGGTTAAGTCCCGTGCATTTTTTTTACATATACACATACATCCCGTGCATTTCTTAGTTTAGAAACAATGCGTTGCAAAAAGGGATTAAGTAAAAGAAATTTGCGACGGCTGGCTGCCGCTGAAAGGCAAAAATTTTGTAGCAATGCGAATGCAGTGCCACTTATAGATAGCGTTAGGTTCGATGAAAATAGCAGTAATGAAACTTTTATTAATTCGTCCGATAGTTGCGAAATTACAGCCGTAAGTCTAACCGACAAATTAAAAGACTGGTACTTGCAACATCGACCCTCAAGAAGTTGCGTACGAGCACTTTTAAAAATTTTAAAAGAAGCAGATATAGATGTTCCTGGCTCCATAGAGTCCATTGTTGATTTTCGTGCAAAAACTGTTACTAGAACTGTTGCACCTGGAACGTATCTGCATTTAGGCGTCGAAAAGCATATTCAGCGAAATTCCTTTCTTTTCAAAGATTGCACTGAGCTATGTATGGATGTTGGTATAGACGGCCTTCCTTTGTTTAAAAGTTCTGCCACAAGTTTGTGGCCAATATTAGGACATTTCAGAAATATTCCAAATAGTGAGGTTTTTTTAATTGGCACTTTTTTGGGTAAAAAAAACCCGTGAATGTAAACACTTATTTGAATGATTTCGTTCAAGAAATGCTTCGAATTAAAATGGATGGTGTGCAAATTGGATTAAATTCTGTTAATCTAACTTGCAAAGCATTTATATGTGATGCCCCTGCCAAATCTTTTATTTGTGGTGTTAAGGGCCACACGTCCTATCATGGCTGCTTAAAATGTACGCAAGTCGGCACACGCTTAGGAAATCATATGGCATTCTCGTCATCCCGTGGCGTTAAAATTTCCGATGAAGACTATACGTCTCGGAAATATAAAGAGCATCACCAAAAATTTTTTATGTTTAATGAAAATGTCTTAGAAAGCCTTAATGTTGGAATGATTACCCAATTTCCCTTAGACCCAATGCACCTTCTTGACTTAGGTATTTCCAAAAAAATTATTAAAATGATAGTAAATAATGATAGTATCCGCTTTAAATTTACAACGGTAAACAAAGAAGAACTGAATAGGCGCAGCTTGTCCATCGCTTCTTTCATTCCGTTAGAGTTCAATAGGAAACCTAGGAGTTTTGACGAGGTTAGCATGTGGAAAGCCACCGAGCTTAGGTTGTTTATTTTATACACTTGCATAGTACTTTTCAAAGATTTAGTTCCAGAAGATTATTATTATAATATGTTGTTACTTCATTCTGGTTATAGACTTCTCCTTTCAAAAACAAATTATTTTGAGAATTTAGATGTAGTTCAGAGTATTTTTGAATATTTCGTCAGTTCGTTTGGCGATATTTACGGCAAACAAAATATTTCATTCAATGTCCATAACTTACTTCATATGTGCGATTCTGTCAGGAATGGGATTCGTAAGTGATTTAACTGCCTATAAATTTGAAAATTTTATGCAAGAGCAAAAAAAATCGATTAAAAAACCAACAAAAATATTAGAGCAGATTAAGAATACCTATGGGGAAAAGAAGTATAGTATATTTAGTAAAAAAATAGGGTTTATTAAAAATAGAAAGGGGGACATTGTAAAATTCATTTCAAATTCTTATACTCTTAGTACAGATTCCTCCAATAATTATTGTTGCATGCGGCCATGCATTCCAGTTTTCATTATAAAATTCGAAGAAATAGATGACAGGAAATTTATTCATTGTAAAAGATTCTTAGATGTAAAGCCTTTTTATTTAGAGCCAGTAAACTCTCAGACAATAGGTATAGTTTGTAGTAGCAAAAACTTTTCAGAAAAAATAGAAGTAGTCCCCCTTGACTCCATAGTTTATAAGTATGTTTGCTTGCCATATAATCACAATTTAATTTTTATTCCTATACTACATACTATGTAATTTTTAATTTCAGCAAAATGCAAGCGAAAAGTTTTTCCGTGGAATCAAGCGAGTTCATGGAGAGCGATGTTGTTGGTGTTGATCAAGGACTTGGCGGCATCGGCAAGAGGCTTGACAAGTTGGAGGAGGGCCAGAAAACAATTCTATACAACCAATCTAAAATTCTGGCAATACTAAATAAACTAGCTGTTGAAGATTTGCAACCCGAGGACGCGTTTCCCATTAACTCTAAAGAAGAGTTATTTACAGAGCTAGCAAATAACAATTGAGCGCTTTTCGTTGTCTCAAAATAAGAGTTATTTGCGGACCTTTGAGCAAAGAGTCAGAGATGAGCCGTTCTCATCGGCTCTTGAACATTTCGCTCTTTGCTCAGCGAACAACCAATAATTTTAATTCCTTTTTGCTCTGTTCACTCGCTGACCGAATGGCTGTGAGTGAAAATTTAAAAGTCATTTGCGTTTGTGTGTGTGTATGTGAAAGCGAGGTGTCTGTGTGGGCTTGTGACTCACAGTTGCTAGGCAAATCAGATCACGTTGGGTCATTAAAAGGGCTGTATCTTCTAAAGAATTTCGAATTTAAAAAAATCCTTTTAGGACGATATTCTCAAATATCCAAGCTATAAAAATATGCAAAAAAATCGACAAAAAAAAATTTTGCCAAGCAGCAATACATAACTTACTGATATTTTGCAAATCTGAATCGAAAATAAGATAAATTTTAATTATAGTAGTGAGAAATTGTGTTTTAAGTTTCATTGCCAAAAAGACAAATTAAAGAAGTTAAGACCGTTCACGCCCACCCGCCAGCTATGCGACGCCCGCTGGCAGGTACAGAGACCTTGAAAAAAAAGAC
This sequence comes from Lordiphosa collinella, assembly GCA_018904265.1. NCBI lineage: Eukaryota > Metazoa > Arthropoda > Insecta > Diptera > Drosophilidae > Lordiphosa > Lordiphosa collinella. Next base: position 24,619 of record JAEIFV010000092.1, on the reverse strand, counting down.
CGTTCAGGCTGAGTTTTTGATTTTTTTGCTCAGCTGCTGACTCTCAATGTGCGAGCGCTCAGTCAGACCGCTCTCAATAAATGGTTATTGAACGAGCAAAACAAAAAGAACTCAACTGAGAATAGTCAACTGAAAACATAAACAAAGAGAATCGAATTGTTCTGCTCAGAGCGAGAGCAAGCGTACATGAGTTTTTTCGGTTTTGTTATTGAGCAGACCGCAAAGGGAAAAACGATCAATTGTTATTTACTAGCTCTGCCGAAACCACTTTTTGCGTGTCACAAAACCAAGCGTAACTCAAACAATAATGAATATTTTGACAAGAAATTTGACATGTAAGTCAGTGACAGTGCTGCCAACTAAAAAAAAATACTCGGGCGAAAATATTAGTCCGCGTGATTTAAATCGACAAATTCCGACTACTTTTTGCCCACAGTAGTATGCTATAGTCCAAATTTGACCAAAAATTTGGTTAATTGTGTGGGAGCATATAAAGTGGCTCAGCGGTTAGTGTGCGCGACTGCTGAGCATGAGGTCGTGGGTTCGATCCCGCCTCGGAACATCTAATGAAAAGTTTTTTTCTTTGAATAAAACTTTACACCCGGCCACACCTCTTGCTGTTGGCGCCAGCATTGCAGTAATTAGCCATGAAAAGCCTCTCAAAAACTGCCGTTCGGATTCGGCGTTAAACTGTAGGTCCCTTTCTCTTGTGCTAAAATTAGAAGCGCACAAGCCAAGAGATTGAGAGAGGCTCGGCTTTGGCCCCTAGGGGCTGTTGTCATCTTGACAAGCCGATTTTACTTTACTATAAAACAATTATATGCTAGTTTTGAGGACATTTCCATTGAAAACAAGACTACTTTTCTATGACAGCTATACTATATAGATGTCCGATTTCGACCAAATTTAGTGGAATCATGGAAAACCATAGTAAACTAGGAAATACAAAGATTAAAGGCGTTCCATTGAAAACAAAAATGTCTTTCTCACTGAAACTAGTTTTTCCACCAATCGTTCATATGACAGCTATATGCTATAGTCATCCGATCTGGTCGGTTCCGACAAAATGTGCAGCGTATATGTACCCAAAGACTTCCTGCAAAGTTTGATGAAGATAGCTTTCAAACTGATGGAGGAGATAGCATAGGAACAGACAGACGGACGGACGGACAGGGTTAAGTCAACTCAGCTTGTCCTCCTGATCAAGAATGTATATACTTTATGTGGTCGGTGATGTAAAAAGTAGTTGAAGGCAGGGCTGCAAACCTTCTAAAAATCGGAAGGGGTTCAATCCGGGGTTCGAACCCGCAAAAGTTTTTGGGTTCGGGTTCAAGGAGCTGGTTCAGAAGGTCGGGGTTCAAGGACCAGGTTCAGGATCGAACCAGGGCTCAAATTTTTTTTTCGCTAATTTAGAAAACATGTATGTAAATGAAAAGATAGTTTAACATTTTAGTCATAGAAGTTGAGAGTCTTGATGTTTTAATTGTAATATAATATTCGAGCTTAGTTTAAGCTAATCATTAATGTGTCTTCCAGTTATTTTTCATCTATACTGGATCTTTCGACTAATACTTGTGTAGCAGGAACAGCTAATACAACAAATGCGACATTATTAAGTTTCTAAAATGTATTTTCACTTGTCTTATATCTCATAAAAGTTTCCCTTCTGAGATATTAGACAAGTGTATTGGTCAATCTGAGAACCCAAAAAATATGAAAAGCTGCATGTGAAGTAGTCTATGGTAGTTCTTTTAAAGATTTTTGACAGCCAACTCAAAGTAAACTAAGCTTCTTTTATCCATAGATAGTTTTGGCAAAACTTTAAAACATAAGAATTTTGAAACAGTCCTTAAATTCGTCGAAAGAAGCAACGAATTCTTTTACGATTTTATATTTGCCCCTATTTTAGAATTTTCTAGTTCCCTATCTGAAGTATCCATTTCATTTTCAGTTGAAGATTTACATTGAAACGAATCATTTATTTTAAACCTAATTGCACTCTGATAACTTGAAGTGTAACACTTTTATGTCTGCAGAGCTCTTAATACAGAATTCTTTCAGTTAGTAATCGCTCGTACATTTGGTACGTCGTGTTTCTACGCCTTACGCAGTCAAGCACTGCATTGTTAAGATTTTCTAATCGAATTAGAGTTCCCTACTTTTTACGAAGAGTGCGTATGTAAATAACCAATTAATGAAAAAATTAAAGTTAATCGGCAACCTTATGTAAGTATCTGTGTATTTATATAAATATTAAATATTAAATTAATATATACTCGTATTTTTCAAATCATTACAGGTCAAAATGTTTCAAAAAATTATAAAGGACGATTTGGTCGGACATTTGGACAGCATTGTAAGGAAATGCATCATTTCCGATTTTAATTTTGATGGCATCCATCAAAAGGAGGCGTTTTAACAATTTTCGGCATTAAACGATGCCTTGTTTTGTAAGTGATATTTTATATAAAAATATATCGAAGCTTTTACAATTTATTAATTTTTGGCTTTTCATTTCAGGCGCATCGAAAAATTATATATATTCACAAAAAGAATATGTTAATACTATAAGGCAGGCATTTAAGATCCATAAAGCACGCCTATCCAAACGAAGATATGATGCTAAAAAAAAACCAATGTAGAAAATAAGGAAAATTAGAATAATAATTACATTTAAGTTAGATAAGTAATTTTTAGTGTTAGGATTTTGAATTAATTTTGTTTTGTTTTTTAGTGGTAGGATTTTGAATTAATTTTGTTTTGTTTTTTTAGTGGTAGGATTTTGAATTAATTTTGTTTTGTTTTTTTAGTGGTAGGATTTTGAATTAATTTTGCTTCGATTTTTAGTGTTAATATATTGAATTAAATTTGTTTTGCTTTTTAGTGTTAAGATATTGAAATAAATTTGTTTTGTTTTTTTTATATATTTTATTTAAATATAATTTACTTATTCATACATATGTTTTGTGTTTTTATATATTTATATGGATGTATATACATATTTTAAGCATACTTTACGAGCAAATATACCACTTTTAACATAATATATATATATATATTAATATAAGTAGTATATTTGCTCGTAATGATTAAAATATGTATATTATGACGTGCAACATTCGCATTACAAGTATATATACTTCGTATATTATGACGTGAAACATTCGCATTACAAGTATATATACTTCGTATATTATGAAGTGCAACATTCGCATTACAAGTATACATACTTCGTATATTATGAAGTGCAGCATTCGCATTACATGATAGAACACCAAGTAATCGTGGAAGTATGGAGTTCATCCACATGTTCGCACACTTCGTGTATCGTATAGTGGTCGGTCTGCCCACTGCCAGCATTACAATTCAAGATTTGTATTATTGGCTGTAATGGGAACCCGAAAAGAGCTCGGCAGTTAATCGCCCACTTTCTCGATTACATTGTGGGCAATACACTACACATACGCGGCCATGCCTATGCAAAAGTAATGGGATTCCGGGTACATTCTGTAGGTAGTACGGAAACTTTTTCATGAAGAGGTGATGCATTACGTGGGGTGTTTTTTCGCCATTGGGAGGTTGCCATTGGAATTGATAAGAGATAGCTCACTGTACAATGCAGAAGCGCGCAAAACCGAAATTACTCTGACTGCTTAAGAGAAGCTTATAAAGAGAAACGAACTCTATTTATAGAACGCGAGCGGGCGTCAGCATAGACCGGCAACACAGGCTGAGCATACAATTGCAAAGCACCGTTAGAGATGCACTTTGAGAGGCTGACGCGAGCGAAGCACAGTTGAGAGAGCCAGAGAGAGCAACACAATGCGTGGGAGTGCAATTTTGGTGGCAAAATTTACACAACAACAAATCGATGCAAACAATAAAAGCAAAGGGCAATTAATGTTTGATATTTATTAATTATGTTTGTATAAAGTCACTGTCTTTAGTATGTATGTAAGGGAAAATCACGCCAAATGAAATTAAAACAACGACGATAATGACCGTATCAATTGATTAATTATTTATTAAGCGGGAGCGAGGAGAGAACACGTCTGATCGGATTCGCGAGTCACTTGTTGCTCTCAGCCATCTCAACCTAACCTAACCTAGAAGAACTTTTTTGTTTGGAGGCTGCTATAGCGAAGAGCTGCAGTGCTGCCAGAATCTGCGAAGAAAAAATTTATAGACTTGGGAAAAAAAGTTGCTAAAACATTGCTAAAAATTATGATAAAATTGCTAAACATTTATTTATTTTTAACAATTGATCAATTGTCGCAATCGCCGTGTGTTGGGCAATTTGTAGGCATAACTAGTCCCTCTTCCTGTTCCTCCGTTTTTGTTGAATTTCGAACGAAAGACAACTTATTTTTTTGGGTAAATGCGCCCATCGCAGCCACATATTTTTTTTAAGGCGGCGTGGTGACAATATTCTTTGGTTGGATCAGTGCAATTTTTGCAAATCTACTGCTTAAGCCTAGTACGGAGATCGCAAAAAAGCGCTCGCAAACAAAAATCTTCATATAAAAATGACACTGTAAAACCGCTCGCAAAATTTTTGACGTTAAACGTTTGACGACTAGTATGCTGACCAGCAAACGGGGGGGTTGTAAAATCCACTTTGACGCTTTCGCGTTGCCAACTACTTTGCACATGTGGATTTTATTGAACAGCTGTTCGAGTTTTGTTTGGGCGCCCAAACTAATTAAATTTATTTATTTTGACGGTCGGTAGAGCAAAAATATGTCAAAAAAAAAAAAAAAATTTATTGAAGCGCTTTCATGAGGAAGAAAACAGCTAATTATTTGGGGCCTCATCAGTATTTTGAGTATTTAGATTCAGTTGCCATAGCCAGTCTAGAAATCCAGAAAGCGCAGCAACAAATTTGTTGCTTTCAACGGCCAATGTGGACGAAGAGAAACCACATTTATATATATTTACTAACGTTTATGAAATAAAAACAAATAAATAATGAAAATGAGTAACATTTATTATTGATCTGCACCGGGTGCTTTGTTTTGGAGCCAATTAAAACTGTTGGCGTTCATTTTGAAGTTTTGAATGAACACTTCTGTGACTCGAACTATTGGTGAAATCACATTAGATCTTACAATCTCTCTTAGGTATGTCGATATACTCATATCGTTAGCAAATCTTTTAAATATGCCAACTGAGACGCTAGCGCCTGCTTCTTGCATGCTCTGCCTTCCTCATCCAAGGCAATTTGTGCGGCATAAATGAAAACTTGAGTTTTCAGATGCAAATCTGTAATATAGGGGGACAACTGCCTCCTGGCTTCGCCATTGGACCTTACTGATCTCCATTTAACATACTAATATTTTTATTGTTGCGACTTGAAATCCTCATTAAATTGTTTGTAAGCCGGGGAAGTGTGACCGTACCTTTAAAAATTACCAATAACGCCTTATTCTTGGTATTTTTTGGCTGTCTCAGCACACTAATGTGTTTTTACGATCCACTTTCGTAATAAATGGCTTTTTTGTGCGCACAAACTGTTTGGCGATCTCCGTACTAGGCTTTAAACTCCTCATCTTACAGCCAGGCATCACGAAATTGTATTTACAAATTTTTGGCATCTTTACCCAATCACAAAAAACAGCAAGAGAGCGAGCAAACACTTTTAAGTAGTTCCTATAATACAGCCATGCTCATCCGTATGCTCTTTGGGTGCGTTTTGTTTTTGTATTTGCACCGAAGATAGGAAATTTATGGTCGTATACATGCTGGGCGCGCGGCATACAAAACGACACACATGCTACTTTTGGGCATGTCTGATATAATTGAACCACCGAGTTATATACAAGTTCCGATAACTTTGTGAACCACTATTAATCGTAATTTGTGCAGTCAATTGCAAAAAGGGATAAAAAAAATGTAAAAATGCTTAAGAAAAATAAAAAATTGCTAGTTTTGTAATAAAGTTGCTAAAATTGCTAAAGAAAACTTAAAAATTGCTGGATTTGTGGCTAATAGCATTAAAAAAAAAAATTTGCAAATGTTTTTAAAAGTTGCTAGATCTAGCAACTAAATTGCTAAAGAGGCAGCACTGGTCGGAGATGCTTCGTTCTGTCTGTTACATAAATTGGCGTGACTTTAGTATATTCTAATGACTCTACGAGTAACGGGTATAAAAATCTTGGTTATTTTTGCCCAAGGGCGTCTTTTTGCCCGTATGAACAAACAGATTTCAAAGGTGGTAAGAGGTAGAGATTCGACATGTATGGGACAAAACTTTTTGTACTTGGAAGCAAATCAAGTTATTTTTCAATTTTTGCCACTCCCGCTCCCGCTAACTGGAATAAACGTCTCACTTCCACAGTTTTATAGATATTGTAAAAGGTTTGTACCTCCTGATTATATTTAGTAATCAGAATTATTTACCGATCCGCAAAAAAATTGGTATAGATCGGATGAATAATACTCGAGTTATAAGGAAAACAAACAATTATGATGGGGGTGCACCGGCCTTACGGCGCACAGTGGCTGGACTCGCGAATTTGGCGTTGCAAAAATTTTAATTTTTAAACGGGTAGAAATAATTGACAAAATTTCAAAGAGACGATGATAGAGAATTTCTCTAGCTTTAAAATGACAAGTTGATAGTTCAATACACTAAATAGATTGCGTAAAATAGGCAAAATTTTTCCAATCAATTTATTATACTCTGTACCAAAGGTACATATAGTAGAGTATAATAAGATTGTGCAAAAATTATGTAACAGCCAGAAGGAAGCATCTCCGACCCATCAACAGCCAAGTCGATATAGCCATGTCCGTCTGTCTGTCCGTATGAACGCACAGATCTCAGAGATGGTAAGAGATAGAGGTTTGACATGTATGGGACTTATGCTTCTTATACTTGCAGGCAGATCAAGTTTATTTTAAATTTTTGCCACGCCCCCTCCCGCCCCCGAAAATTGGAAAAAACGTAATATTTCCCACAGTTTTATAGATAGAAGGTTCGTTCCTTCTGGACATATTTAGTAATCAGGATTATTTATCTATCCGCTAAAGAAATGGTTAAAATCGGATGAACGGTAGTAAAGATATGAGCAAACGAAAATTCAATATATGTATCTGGGCTGCTCCTGCAGCAGCAAAACACATACATATGTATGAAGATGTATGTATATATGAGCAACGACTACACAGCAAAGTGATAGCAAACAATATTTTAGGACAAATTTTTATTTAACGATTCATATTGGATCGTTGTGGGTGTGATGACCGCGCCCCGCCAAAAATTCCACCTTTCAAATGAATTAAACCTGCAAATATATTGTCTAAGTAATTCCAACAACGAAATCCTATACAAAACCTAACAGCTATGGCTAGCTCATTAGATCCAATTGGATTCTTGCAGCTAACTGGGACGCTCTCATTTTCCCCCTTGCCTTTCCCACATACACAATATTGAGATAGAGAAATTAGAGATGGTCGCGGGACAAATATATCGCCCGATACCCATCTGACTACTAAGACGAGGATTGTTTAAATTGCAAATAATATAAAAATAGTCTAGTTCTTTAATTCTAACATAATATCAAGCAATCACAATGATGGTCATTCTGGTCACTCCGGAGTCGGGCGTAGTTTTCGATGTACGCCCATCTCTAGCTCTGGCAAATGTAAAGGTTTTTTTTGTCTGCGGCGCGGGCCAATCCTCTCTCTCTCCCTCTCTCTCCTAATTATACTCTGTACCAAAGGTACATAGAGTATAATAAGTTTGTGCAAAAGTATGTAACAGCACCTTAAATGATAAGTATTTAAGCAACTCAAGTCGACTCGTAGGTCTTTATTAATATATCGACCCCATTGCTATTGCAATGGCCTCCTCGTGGTGTTCCCTGGATTCCGATTTTATATAATATAATGGTTTTGGATTGTTGTATTAGCTGCTCACCATGATCCAATATTTTGGACTGTAGGAGTAAGTATTTTCTCTGAATACTTTGTACGTAAAAAATCTCTTGTCTACTTGGCATATTTTACATATCTGCATGCATCAACATTTTCGCGGCAGCGTAAGACATTGGAAATGATCTTAAGCCCTTTGATGACATCCAAATGTATTCCAGTTATCTGAGCAGTTGCCTCATCGCTGTCGAAGAATCTCCAAGATGTATTTCCATCATTCGTGTTTCCATAGCCCTGCATCGGGCAGTCGACTCTTAGCCCGAGCTCCGTCAAGAACTTCTGTTGTATATACTGTTTCCTTCTACTTTCCATTTTTATACACTTGCATACGGTATTTTAAAATTGTCCGGATGTTTGTAACGCATTGAAGGAAGCATCACCGACCACATAAAGTATATATACAGGCCTGTTCCGGTTTTCACTTTCACTAAATTTGCTCGAATTCGATTTGGCTACCTATTCCGGTCTTCACAATTCGATAGTTTTACTCGATTTGAATTCACATTGCTTGGAGCCGATGAATTCAAAAGTAAATGCGATTTTGTACATAAAGGCGTCAAATTAATGGCTTAAAGTTAATTTTGTACCAATGCTTAGCGTCTTTAGATACTTTTTGCAATTTTACATTCCCTTAAAAATTATTTTATATAAAAAAATTAATAATTTTTATGAACAGTTTCGATTTTGCTACGTGCCATCCAAATCGAATTCACATATTTTGTTCAAGCTGTTCTGGTTTTCACTTGTTTATGAAACGCTGGGAAAATGTTAATAAAATGCCCTTAAAAATTGAAACGACATTTTAAACACCTATATTCAACTACTATCAACTATTTTGAGTGATTATTTATTGGATTGTTTTGATTCACCAGTTGATTAAGGTGAAAGTGCAGTCAACGGAAACAATTTGGAAATGAAACACTCGAATTGCAAATCATTCGAATACCAGAACAGCTAAAACCAAATCGTTCGATTTTGTTTTCATTTGAAATCGAAGAAATATGTGAAAACCGGAACAGGCCTGATATTCTTGATCAGCACGTTCAGCTGCAAAAACCATGCAAAAGCTTCTCAAACTGCCGTTCGGATTCGGCGTTAAACTGTAGGTCCCCTCCTCTTGTGCGAAAATTAGAAGCGCACGGTTCAAGAGATTGGGGGGAGCACAGCTTTGGCCCTTTGGGGCTGTGTCAAGCCATTTTACGTTTTCAAGATATGGCTTTGAACCACTTTCGAACCCGTTCGAACCCGGTTTTGAACCTGTAAGATATACAACTCTTTAATACCAACCATTACACCAGGTTTCAAGTTCGATTCACGAAAAGCTTCTGAGAAATATCTCCAGTTACCATTTAAATATTCAGTTAAATATTGAACTCCATATTTTCAACCAACAAACCAAATTTCAAGATCTTCGCTTAAATAGCTTTTGAGATATGCCTCCGAACCACTTTTGAACCGGATCGAAAACGGTTCTGAGCCTTTAAAATATCCAGCTCCAAATTACCAACCAACATTTTAAATTTAAAGTTCGTGGCATAAATAACTGCTGAGATATAGCTCAGAGCCACTGTTGAACGGGCTCGATTTTTAAACCGTTTCAAACCCGGTTCAGATCCAGTAAAATATCCAACTCCTGATTACCAACCTACAGACCAACTTTCAAGTTCATTGCTTAAATAACTTTTGAGACATGGCTCTGAACCACTTTTGAACCGTTTTAATCGCTTTTGAACCGGTTCACAGACATGACACATAGCCGATGAATTTTTCCTGATCTAGATGAACATACTATGGAAATTTCGTGAGGATCGGTTCAGCGGTGTGGGCGCCTATAAGGAACAAACATACATTCGTACATTCAAACCATCAGTTAAGCTATTTTAACCGATAAGGGTATCAGTTTTTATACCCTGTTCCCATTGAAAATGGGAAAAAGGGGATCATGAAGTTGTGCAAAAGTATGTAACAGGTAGAAGGAAGCATTTGCGACCCTATAAACTATATATATTCTTGATCAGCATCAACAGCCGAGTCGATTTAGCCCTGTCCGTCTGTCTGTCTGTCCGTCTGTCCGTATGAACGCGTGTTTCTCAGAGACTATAAAAGCTAGAGCCAGAAATTTTTGCATGTAGATAGGTGTATACCCGATTCAAAACGAGTTTGTTTCAGATTTGGAAAATTCCTCCCCCTCCCCCCTTTAAGCGCAAAAAACTGTAAGAGCCACAATTTTTTAGATAGACCTTCCAAACTTTACATATATCAAGTAAGGCCCAATATCTATCTATTCTGAAAAGATCAATAAGATAGGATCAATAAGATAGAACACCGAAGTTACATACGAATCAATTTTGCTTGTGGGAGAGAGGGGGGTCTTGCATTGTCAGTTATCGCGCGCGGCCGCATGCCATGCGTTTGTGTGTATGTTGGAGTGTGTGTATGTGTGAGTGTGTGTGTATGTAAGAAAAAACACACGAAATCAAGGGAACAGGGTATTTTGTAGTCGGGGCACTCGACTGCAGCTCCCTTACTTGTTCTTTTTCGACTTGAGGGTGGATTTCACAAATTGGAAAATATTTGACCGTATCTTACATACATCGGCTTAAAGCAGAGATTAACTCTTATGCTTCGCCCGCGGTTAAAAATAAAGTCTCACCTGACATTTCCGATCTTGGTGGTGGACTTTTAAAAATTTAAAGCTTATAAACTCAATTTGATAAAGATCGGCCCATAAATAAGGATTGTCCTTGAACACACATTTTGGGACATTTTCCACCAATTCTCCAACCATTTTCAAAGTTGCATTGCTATCGGATGAACGCTACAATTTTTCAAATTTCGCGGCTTGTGCACCATTTTCCGCCCGTTTCTTCTACTCGGAAGTCTTCCCAGGCAAGCATCTAACCAATCCCCAAAGTTTACCGAGATTAAGAATTTGGCAAATATTGCGGATTTTTGACCATTTTCCACCTCCAGGTCCACCTCCATGGCCACCTCCTGGGCCACCTCAATGCCCACCTCCAGGTCCACGTCCACCTCCACGTCCAGGTCCAGTTTCACCTCCAGGTCGAGGTCCAGGTCCCGCACACAACCACTACAATGAAAATCGGCAGCCCGGGTTACCGTTTTCGTTATCGTTATTTCTTATACTTTCCTTACAAACCAAGCTAAAAGCCAATCGGATGAAAGTACGTTTTTGGCTGCTGAGTTTTCCATGAGTTACCCAACCCTAAGCTCAAATTTTCCAACATCAGAAAATCACATTGCAAAATTTTTTACTTACTTTTACAAACTGAATTTCAAGTCAATCGGATGAAAAATAGATTTTTGCATATCGAATTTCCTGGGAATTTCCTTGCGCGCAGATTTTTCGAAATCGGGAAAATACGTGTCCAATTATTTCTCATACTTTTCTTACAAACCGAGTTACAAGTCAATCGGACGAAAAATAAAATTCTAACCATACAAACTTTTCCGACGCTTTTTCGGGAATCATCCGACCGTACGGTCGAATTTTCCTACATCGAAAAATCGCATTTTAATTTATTTCACTTACTGTCCTCCTTGAAATCGGAATAGACGTGTGCAATTATTTCGCTATTCCGACCCTACGGGCAAATTTTCCAACATAGGAAAATAACATCTCTATTTATTTCACTAATAGTGACAGGGTGGCTCAGCGGCTAGTGTGCGCGACCACTGTGCAAGAGGACGTCGGTTCGATTACGCCTCGGAACATCTAATGAAAAGTTTTTTTCTTTGAATAAAACTTAACACCCGGTCACGCCTCTCTGCTGTTGGCGCCAGCTTTGTAGTAATTAGCCATGAATAGCTTCTCAAGCAGCCGTTCGGATTCGGCGTTAAACTGTAGGTTCCTTTCTCTTGTGCAAAAATTAGAAGCGCACAAGCCAAGAGATTGAGGGAAGCTCGGCTTTGGCCCTTTGGGGCTGTGTCAACGTGACAAGCCTTGGGGCTGTGTCAACTAGACAAGCCATTTTGCTTTTTACTATTTATTTCACATACAACCCGAATTTCAAGTCAATCGGATGAAAAATAGATTTTTGCACATCGAATTTCCAGAGAATGTGGTCGGATTTTCCGAAATCGGGAAAAGACGTGTCCAAATATTTCGCATACTATGTGTTGGCGCATTTCTTAATTTTGAATTTAAATTTAATTGTAACTAACGATAAGCATGAAAGCAATCGAATGAATCTATTCATTGTGAAACATATCGTGGATCGGCCAATCGCAGCCAACTTCACTCCTTCTTATTCTGCACACGGTGAAGAAAAGACGTGCATAAAAAATAAAGCCGAAACGGTCAACTACACAGCCACAGCTACTGTTCATGTTCAAATGTATTCTCTGTTGAATTTTCTGGTTGATTATTGAACTATAATCAAACCTCGACCTTGAGCCTGCTAACATTCACTTTGACTAAAATTAAAACAGGTCGTTAAACCCATATTCAGATAAAAAATAAACTTAATTGAATTTGCGAAAATTAACTATTTGTCTCAATTATTTTTGTCGTATAAAACCATACGAACCGACATGGCGCCCGAGCAGGGACATTAAATAGTTAATTGCAAAAATTAATAAGTGGCCAAGTTGAGCGTGCAACGCGGATTTATAGGATTGCCATTACACCAAGCCCGCAAGACGTCTGGAGTCGCCCTTTTTGGAGTCTGGAGTCGACCCCTTGGAGTCTGGAGTCGCCCATAACCAAGCTTAATTGGATCTGGAGGAGGATCATCACCGGTGGATCAATCGTGGTCGCATCTGATGCCTGCATTGTAAGCCAATTGCGTCACAGCCGCATACATACATACTGGCCAGACACCGGGAAGCAGCGTCATCACATGGACAAGGGTAAACGTACATATGTCTCCAATGGCATCAAAAGTGAGGTAATGATAGTAATTTATATTTAAATTGTCAAGCACATACAATTTTGGTGCTGACATTGTTGCTCTCTCACATATAAGCCACAAGCTTAAAACATAACCTCTCACATACAGACACACATCTCAGTAAAACATAACCTCTCAAACATTCGTGCAAACATCCCAATAAAGTTAAAGTTTTGGAAAAAGTTGTGTAGTTGGAGTGTGGAGAACCCTAAAGAATATATACATGTATAATTATTTACATGCCGCCAAACATTCGCAAATTAGCCTGCGATTTACACTCAAACAAGTTGACATTCGTCACATACACATGCAAATAGAGATGCTGCACAGTAAAGCAAATGCAGTGAAAAAGTGAAATATTTGAAACGAAATGCCTATGTGGATTTAAGCTATTGCTGCTAAATACTTGTTTATTAACATCACGCATTCAAATTAATGAAGCTGGCATAGTGCATTCTTTCATTCATTTCAATTTTTATTGTACTTCCAATTAAGGATTGTACGTTCGTACACATAAATAACAGGTGAATCTTGCTGTCACCTTACGTACACTACTACTTTGTACACAATTGACCATTACTTGAACATCCACCAATTTGCTAATATTGTATTAGGTAACGTGTGGGTTCATTGAAAGGTTCATACAAAATTTATCAACTGACCCTAGTCACGAAGCACTATGGCTCCCGCTGTACCAGCTGAAGAGAAAGATGTGTTGCTTAAGACACGCAAGAGTCTCGTCAGAAGTATTCATAGAATAAAAAAGGGAATTGAAAACCGAACAATCTTAACTGATAAATATGTACAAAGGCTCAATTGAAGTCTATTATCCCACAAGAAAAACAGTCTAATAATGATGAGAAGTCATTTGTGGCAGCTCCGCATACACGTTTGCCAAAATTGTCATTGCCTAAATTTGAAGGCAAGTATTCTGAATATAAGAATTTTATTAGCCTGTATAACAAATTTATTCACGAGGATTCATCATTACCAGACGTCGAGAAATTCAATTATTTGATTTCTTGCTTATCTGAAGAAGCTTTGGGTAATGTAAAAGCTTTTCAAATATCAGATAAAAACTATCCCAAAGCGTTGGCTAGTCTTAAACTTCTCTATGACAACGACTGCCTAATAATTCTTGATAATATATCAAAATTCCTCGAACGGCACACCCATCGGCAGCTGCATTGCGCCAGCTAATTGATACAATTTCTGCAGTATATGACTCATTATTGCCTCTAGGAAATCATAAGGAAATTACCAACGCTATTTTCATTCACTTAATAATGAACAAGGTTGATTATAAAACTAAAGCCAAATGGGATGAGCAATTAGATTTTTCAAAGTTGCCTGAGTGGACTGAATGTACATGCGTTTTAAATAGAAGGTTTCAACAACTTAGTGGGGAAGAAGCTTGTAAATCTAAACAAACCAAGACCAATAGTGATCGTAAGCCAGACAAAGGTAACCGAAATGCAAACCATTCGCTTAAATGTACCACTCAATCAAAGGATTCTAATGACTACATTTGTTTATTCTGCAAGGCAAAAGAGCATAATATTCAAGTTTGTCCTTTGTATGAATATCTAACAGTATGATTCCCAATTAGGGCATGAGTCCCCTGCAACGTCTGTTGCGATGCATACTTCATCGCCAAAGAAAGTTATTCTCGCAACTGCAATAGTCCGTGTCAAACGTCAGGATGGGGAATATATACTAGCAAGAGCTTTGTTAGACTCTGGGTCACAAATCAATTTTATGCCCGTAGAACTCTCAAACAAACTTCAGTTGAAGCGCGAAAAAGTCTTTATGAAGCTGCTTGGAATTGGACAACTTCACGTTGAAGTCAATAAGAAAGTTAGTACATCTGTAATGTCTCGCTTGAACAACTTCGAGTTTTCGACTTCATTCTGCATTCTGAAAACAATATCAGGGTTCCAGCCAAGTCAGCAAATCCATTTAGCTGATTATAAATTACCCAAGAACATAGAGCTTGCAGACCCCGATTTTTATAAACCTCAGAGAGTCGATCTTTTATTAGGTGCTGAGAACTTCTTTGAGTTGATGTCAGTCGGTCAGATAAAGCAGAACCAAGAATGCCCTTCGTTGCAAAAGACCCTACTAGGCTGTGTAGTCTCAGGTACACATAAGCAGTTGAAATCGATAGACTCATCCCCAGCCATCTCAAGTTTCGCTTGTCATGAGGAAAACTTAAACAATATCGATAAGACTATGCAGAAGTTTTGGGCTCTTGAAGAGCTACCGTCACGCTCAAAGGCTACTGTCCTTACTAAAGAGCAAGAGTTGTGCCAGGAGCACTTCTATAAAAATACGAAAATCTTGCCAAATGGTCGATTTGAGGTTCGGCTACCATTTAAAGCCGACCCATGCTCATTGCGAGCATTGTTTGAAGTGGCCAAGCGCCGCTTTCTGTCTTTAGAAAAAAGACTACAACAAAATCCTAAAATACGAGAGATGTATTTAAATTTCATGGAAGAATATCTAAAGCTAGGGCATATGTCAATTGTCCACATTATTTTATACCGCATCAATGTGTTGTTCTTCCGCAAAGTACATCAACGCAGTTGCGCGTTGTTTTTGATGTTTCTTGTCGCACATCTTCACAAGTATCACTTAATGACATTTCGATGGTAGCACCAACAATACAAGAAGAGCTGTTCTCGACTTTACTTCGCTTTCGTTGTCACAAGTTTGCGTTGACTGCAGATATAACTAAAATGTATCGGCAAGTCCTTGTAAGCGAAGAAGATCGAAGCTACCAGCTCATAGTGTGGAGAAGAGATCCATCCATCTGATCCGTTGGAAATTTGTCAATTAAATACGGTGACATATGGGACTGCCCCAGCTCCGTTCTTAGCAATCAGATGTCTGTGAAAAATTGCTGAAATGTCGCAATCGTCTGATTCAGTCGCATCAGAGATTTTTTTTTTTTTTTTTTTTTTAAGCTTATTTTTTATTTATTGAATCTTCTCTTAATGAGACTAACAATAATTTTTCAGATATTAATCTAGAAACTATTTTATAAACCTTCAAGTCAGTCGCTGGGTTGGTAGGTCATTTCTCCTGAGACGAGAATGCTTTGCTAGCATGGAAAGAGATTTTGCAAGTTGATTTGGGTGGGTAAGAAGCTTCTCAGAATATTTTTGTTTAAGTTGCTCTATTTCAGTTTCAACCAATGGGATGCTGAGATCGTTGTGGATACACTCATTGCGAATGTACCATGGCGCTCCAGTGATGGTTCTGAGAATTCTTGACTGTGATCTTTGGAGGATGTCCACACTGCTCGCACAGGCATTTCCCCATAACTGCGAGCCATACGTCCAGACAGGCTTTATGATGCTTTTGTACAGAAGGACTTTATATTCCAGCTTAAGAGGGGAACGGGAGTTGATTAGCCAGTGAAGGCTGTTGGCCTTTAACTTGATTTGAAGCTTTTTCGACTCTATGTGTTTGCGCCATGTGAGCCTTCTATCGAGGTGCACACCTAGGTATACAACATCGTTTGATTGCGGGATCTGTGTTGCATTTAAGGATAGCTGGGGACAGGTGCTTCTGTTGAGTGTGAACGTGACATGCTTACACTTTTGCTCGTTGATTTTTATGCGCCAGTTGGCCAGCCACTCTTCCACATTAGCTAGGTGGCTTGCCAGGAGACTTGTTGCGGTAATTGGACATCGTGATCTGCTTAATATTGCCGTATCATCCGCAAAAGTACTTATTGTAAGTCGAGGGTCTGTTGGTATGTCGGCAGTGTACATTACATATAGGAGAGGACCGAGTACGCTACCCTGCGGCACTCCGGCTCCTATAGTGAACTCTTCCGTTGTGTACTCATTTTGACGAACTGTAAATACTCTGTTACTGACGTAACTTTCTAGTACTTTGTGAGTATTTGGGGGAAGCATTGTCCTTATCTTGAATATAAGACCATCCAACCAAACGCGGTCAAATGCTTGGGCAACATCTAAGAAAATTGCAGAGCAGTATTCGTGGTGCTCAAACGCAGTCCGAATGTCTGAAGTTAAACGGTTGACTTGCTCAATACTCCCGTGCTTTTCTCTAAACCCAAATTGGTGTGAGGGAATGATATTTTGTGTATGGGCATCAATTTTACTGAGTAGGATCTTCTCAAATAGTTTTGACAGGCAAGGTAGCAGACTAATGGGTCTGTATGATGACGCTTGTTTTATCTTTTCCTGGTTTCTGAATCATTATGATTGTGGACCTCCTCCACTGAGTTGGAAAGTATCCACATCGCAGAACAGCATTGAAAAGTCTTGAAATATATGTAATGGCGGGACTTGGAAGTTCCATAATCATTTTGGTTGTAATAAGGTCATGTCCAGGAGCTTTTCTGGGATTTAGCTCTCCGATGGCGTTTTTTATTTCTAGCGAATGAACTTTGATTGGGTCAGTTTGTGCGGCGGTCGGAACCAATGGAAGTTCATAGCCATTGGTTGGAGGATTTGGCTGGAAAACATTTCTAAGGTAAAGTGCAAAGACAGTTGCCTCTTCTTCGTCGCTGCGGGCCCATCTTCCTGTCTGATCTCTTAGAGGAGTGTCTACCTTTGCAGGTGGCTTTATGCTGGCGCGTGCCCTCCATAGGGGAAATTTGGTGCTTGTAGGCGATCATTTTTCGATATAACGGCTATGTGCTAGCTGCTCTTCGGCTTCGAGTGCTTTGCGAAGTACGCGTTCTGCAAGTCTCAAACGATTTTTTGCGGCAGGCGATCTAAAGCTTTGCCATTCTCTTCTTGCACGCCGCTTTTCTGTGACCAGCCGGTCAATGTAACTGTTTGTCAATCTACGATCTTGCTGAGGTGCTGTTGTTGTCGTTTGGGGGTTTGAGTGATGAGCAGCGGTAGTGATGATAGAGGTGAGGGCTTGAACAGTATTGTCGATGTCTTCTTCGCTGTTTATGGTTGGGCTCAGCTCGATGTGACTGCTGATATATTTTTTGTATTTGAGCCAGTTTGTCTTGTGTGATGTCAGTCTCCGAGGATATTCTCTAACATGAGGGCACTCCAGAAGGGTGAATATTATTGGAGAATGGTCTGACGACAAGTCAGCAAGGGCTTCTGCAGTTACCAAGTTTTGTGGAACTTTTCTAGTTATAGCAAAGTCTATAAGATCGGGTAATTTCTTTGGATCTGCCGGCCAGTATGTAGGCCTACCCGGAGATACATAGTCGAGTTTGTTTGATGCGCGCGTGAGTACGCTGTAGAGTTGCTTCCCTTTGGGATTGGTCAGTCTGGAGCCCCAGTGGGGATGTTTCGAATTATAGTCACCCGCAGCCAAGAAGCGTTGACCAAGTGTATTAAAGAAATCTAGGAATTGATTTTCTGATATTGCGAAACGTGGGGGACAGTAAACCGCGGACAGAGTGATATTGCCTCGTTTAGACTCTACACATATCGATGTGGCTTGTAGGTAGTTTTCCGAAAATCCTGATAGTGGGTAATGCTTGATGCGGCTTCTGACGAGGATGCCAGTGCCACCATGGGCTTTGCCATCTGGGTGATTTGTAATTGAAAATTGTATCGGTCCGTCAAGTGAGTTTCTGCAAGAAGCATTATGTCGATTTCATTGTCTTGGAGAAATTTTGATAACTCCACTTTGTGGCGGGGAATGCCATTTGCATTCCAGAGTAAAACTCGTAGGAGAGCCATTATTTGGATTGTTGCGAAGCAAGCATTTAAATGAGAATTCCTTGTGTTCTCATTTGTTCTTGCATTTCGTTTTGCATATATACCATAAAATCCTTCAGCGTCTGCTGTAACGATAGAAACATAGTTTCTAAGCTACTATAGTTTGATGGTTGTTTCGCTTGTTTTGATGGCAGTGTCGGCTCACTTCGAATTTCATGGGTTAGGTTTCCATTGGATCGGGCAAATTCTGTTCGCGTATTAATCCTGCTTTTTAGATCTTTGTAGACTGGGCAACCTCTGTAGTTTGCAGTGTGGTTACCTCCACTGTTACTGCATTTTTTGACAGATGGATCCTCCTTGTTAGCAGGGCATGAGGCAGTGTTGTGCAGCTCTCCGGATGCTACACAAACTGATCGCAGGGTGCAGTAGGCTTTTGTGTGCCCAAATTCTTGACAATTGGTACATTGCACTGGACTTGTGCGTTTGTGCGGCTCCTCTACAGTTATTCTGCGGTGCAATAAGAAAGGTAGTTTGTAAATTGGGTGCACTACATTATTTTTAGGAGCTGTGTCTTCCGGGCTTAGTTCAACTTTGAATAGTGGCTGTGGTTTTTTGTCCCTGTTTATTAAGTTTATAACGGACTTGACCTTGTATCCCTTTTCCTCCAAGGCAGAAGCGACATCCGTTGCAGCTACACTTGATTCAATGCCTTTGATTACTACTTGTAGGCCTTTGCTACTTTTTAGTTGGTAGGTGTAGTAGCTTTTATTTTCAGCTCTTAAGAATTTTTCGATTGCTCGATAATTTTCTTCGGTGTTGACTTGGAGCTTTGTTTCGCGTATATTGCCTTTGGATGTTACATAAAAGTTTTTGTTGGTTATTAGCGATACAAGCTTTGTGACTAGGTCCGCACAGTTGCTATCCCTTGTATAAATGGGTGGAGGCTTTGGTTTAGAGGCATTTGGAGCCTTTTCTTTACACTCAGCATCAGACTGTTGGGGCATTGGGAGCTCCAAGTCGGAGTAGGGATATGAGAGCTTACGGTCGCATTGCTCGTGGTGGTTGCGTCGGGGGACACAATCGAAAAGTAAGCGTTGTTTCGTGTTATGGAGAGTCGACGATCGTTTTGCTGTTGTAGCACTTGGGCATTGACTTCTCTCTGACTCATGGTGTTGTTGGTATTTTTGCCAACGAAACGACATATCTCCGCGCGGAGATATGACGTTTGGGAAGCGGCGGAGAAATGTCTCCGCTGGCAAAATGTACTGGGCGGAGATATGTCGCTATGCCAAGAAAAACTATATCGGTTTTTGTGATGTAGTTATGTGGTGAAAAAGCGTACTAAGACGGGGCTTTAGAAAATTCCACCCGGAAAAGCGTCGGGAAAGTTTATATGGGGAAAATTTTGTTTTTCATCCGATTGACTTGAAATGCGGTTTGTAAGCATAGTGTCGGTTCGTATGGTTTTATACAACAAAAATAATTGAGACAAATAGCTAATTTTCACAAATTCAATTAAGTTTATTTTTTATGCACGTCTTTTCTTCACCGTGTGCAGAATAAGAAGGAGTGAAGTTGGTTGCGATTGGCCGATCCACGATATGTTCACAATGTATAGATTCATTCGATTGGTTTCATGCTTATCGTTAGTTACAATTAAATTTAAATTCAAAATTAAAAAATGCGCTAACACAGGCCGTGTTGAACGCCTTAAGGGCTTCAATAACCTTTTAGTATATAGGAAGTAGCGCTAGTTTATGGATTGGGCGCCTTATGGTTCCATTGGTTGTGCGCACCTCGACGACCCTGACCTTTTCGTCCTGCCCTCCGTGTACGGCGCTGATTCGACCCATCATCCATTTCTGAGGTGGGCAGTTGTCCTCGGTAATTAGGACGAGCTGTCCCAGTACTGCGTTTGGGCAATCCTTTGTCCATTTGGTGCGCATCATGAGGCTGTGAACATACTCCTTCGACCACTTCCGCCAGAGCTCTTGCTTGAGACAGCAAACAAGCTGCCATCGACGCAAGCAGGTCATTTTTTGATTGGTCGGATCCACTGGTAGTGCCTTTAGTGGCCAACCTATTAGCAGGAGTGCTTGAGTTAAGGCTTCTCCGTCGTTCGGGTCCTGACTTAGAGGGCCTATTGGTCGCGATTTCAGTACCGCCTCCACGCCGACCAGAAATGTGGTTAACTCGTCCGCGGTCAACAGGGCACTGCCGGCTGTACGTTGAAGTAGCGTTTTGGCCGTCTTCACTGCGGCTTCCCAGAGCCCTCCAAAGTGAGGGGCGCGTGGGGGAATGAACTCGAACTGGCATCCTTCCTCTGTAGCGTATCGACGCACTGCTTCCTTCTCCTGCATCAACTTCTCGGCGAGCTCCTTGAGGCGATTGCTGGCGCCTACGAAATTGGTTCCGTTGTCGCAGTGTACTATCCTCGGGAGTCCTCTGCGACCGACGATTCTTTGAAAGCAAGAAAGGAATGTATCAGTACTTAAGTCGCTAACTAACTCAAGGTGGACTGCCCTGGTTGCAAAGCAGACAAATACTGCGACGTAAGACTTATAGGGTGACCTGCCTTGATTTTTTAACGTGGTTAAAATAGGTCCACAAAAGTCAACGCCACAAATTGTAAAGGGACGACAGGCTCGTAGCCTGTCTGCAGGCAATTGGCCCATAATTTGATTTAGCAACTTTGGCTTATACTTGAAGCAATGAATGCATTTGCGCACGACCCTCTGACATATTTCTCTAGCATTCACAATCCAAATTTGCTCCCGAAGGAGACTTACGAGAGTTCTCGGTGCCACATGATAGTTTTTTATATGCAGGTCTCAATAAAGAGAAAGCCAGATTATTTTCTGAAGTTTCATGCATAAATGGGTTTAGTTTTTGCAGGCTAGAAGGAAGCCGTTGATTCTTTTGAATCTTTAGTATAGCGTCTGAAAATTCTTCGCGCTGCAAGACTTGAATGATTTTTTTGAAAGCCATTTGCAATTCTGTGGCTGAAAGCAATAGATCGTCTGATCTCGGAGACTTGCGACAAGCTTGTATAAAGCGAAGAATGTATCCTATTACTCTCAATAGTTTTGTGCGCGAAGATGACTTCTCGATATAATCCAGAATATTATTTGGTTGGGTAGTGACACATGCAAGTGCACTTTTCTTGACTTCCAGAATCTGCATTTCAGGTGAATGCGGAAAATGGCTGTTAACTGGCCATTGCTCTTCTGGATAAGCCAAAAAAGACGGACCATTGAACCACATGGATGATTTAAGCTCAGCAAGCGAGAAACCTCTGGACAAAATATCAGTAGGATTTTGCTTCGAAGGGACGTGTCTCCATGTTGATTCGTTTGACCACTCTTGAATTTTCGCTACACGATTTGCAACGAAAGTGGATAATTTGGTTGGGTGTGTCCGTATCCAATGTAGGACTATTTCGGAGTCCGACCAGAGAACAATTTTGTCTATAGGACTGTTGATCATGGATTTAATCTTATTGATCAAGTCTGCTGCAATATGTGCAGCACATAGCTCTAGACGTGGAAGCGATCTAGTCTTTAGGGGGGAAATTTTCGATTTAGCTGTAAGCAAGGATTTATAATATCTACTATTCGACTGGGTGCGAATATATATACATGCGCCATATGCTCTTAACGAAGCGTCTGCAAAAACGTGCAACTGGACTGGCACCGAAACTAATGTCTTGACATATCTGGGAACTCTAAGTGTTGGCAGTTTCAGTAGATCCTCTTTGAAGCTCTCCCAGATAGTACGCAGGCGTGTTGGAATTGATTCATTCCAGGCTAGTTTTTGAATCCAAAGATCTTGCATTTCCATTTTAATCACAGTAAGCAGCGGACAAAGAAGTCCAAGTGGATCGAACAATTTAGCTGAAATCGACAATATGTTTCGCTTTGTAATTCGCATGTCCAGACAAGAAGTATCAATTTGAAATTGAAACTCGTCTTCGCGTGGAAACCATCGGATCCCCAATGTTTTGGTTGGATCCATCTCAATGACAATAAGTGACGTGTTTGTGCTGTCGGAAGAACACAGCTCTAAGCAATTGGAATACCATTTTGCGAGCTTGAATCCAGCTTTTTCCAAAATCGACGCTACACTATCGCGAATGATTTTTAAGGAATGGGCACTTCCAGCACAAGTTAACAAGTCATCCACATAGAAATCTTTCTGATTATCTCTGATGTTCTCTGCAATCGTCAAGGTGAACGGATGTGCCCCCCAAGTGCTCCTGTTAAATAATCTGTCAACGGCGACAAAAACCAATACAAGTGCAACAAAAGCGAAAGGACGCAGATATATATTTTTTATGTATCAACAAGTATTAGTGCAAAAAAAACAATAAACAAACAGGCGAAAATCGCTTAATATGAGCGGGCCTAGCCCTCGCTCATTAACCCCTCTCCAAAACAGAAATAAACAATCGAAGTGCATACTTCTCATTCTCTTATGAGTCAAAACACACTAACAACAATCTAAGACCTCATGAAGAAATGATGCCGAGATCTGCCTCTCCAACTTTGCCCAGTGCAAAGTACTCAGCTCCTTAGAGCGCTCAGTGCGCCTCTCCCGTAACTCCGCTCTCAACAACAACAACCACTACTGAAGCCCAAGCTTCACCATCGTTTCTGCTCTCCACACTCCCGCCTACAAATTTGTCAACATCAACGATTACAGCAACAACATCAACAATTACAGCGACGACGGCAACAGTTAGCTCTCTCCGCTCCTCTCTCACCACACCAGCTTCAACATATGCAACTGCACAAACTGCTACAAACACACATACGCAAGTACAAAAATCAAACAATACTAATGCAAAAATGTCAACTCAGCACGACCTCCCGCAAAATCATACACAACGAAATGCAACACCTACTACCCGCTCGTATGTGCAGACTGGCATCGATCGGTATGTACAAATAAACAAACGCAAATTAAGCCCGCAAAACAAAAACAGCGGCAACATTTCAAAGATAAACAAAACAAGCGATACACATGTGGACAAAGATCCCCTCACTGGGAATAGGTTCCAAATTCTTGGCCAACAGTCTGATGCTGAGTGTGAAGAAAAGACTCCGAATGCCCCTAAACCAAAGCCTCCACCCATTGATATAAGGGATAGCAACTGTGCGGCCCTAGTCACAAAGCTTGTATCGCTAATAGGCAACAACAACTTTTATGTAACATCCGTCAACAAAGGCAATATCCGCGAAACAAAGCTCCAAGTCAACACCGAAGAAAATTATCGAGCAGTCGAAAAATGCCTAAGAGCTGAAAAAAAGCTACTACACCTACCAACTAAAAAGTAGCAAGGGTCTACAAGTAGTAATCGAGGGCATTGAATCAAGTGTACCTGTAACGGAAGTCGCTTCTGCCTTGGAGGAAAAGGGATTCAAGGTCAAGTCCGTTATTAACTTAATAAACAGGGACAAAAAACCACAGCCATTATTCAAAATTGAACTAAGCCCGGAAGACACAGCTCCAAAAAATAATGAAGTGCACCCAATTTACAAACTACCTTTCTTATTGCACCGCAGAATAACCGTAGAGAAGCCGCACAAACGCACAAATCCAGTGCAATGTACCAATTGCCAAGAATTTGGGCACACAAAAGCCTTCTGCACCCTGCGATCAGTTTGTGTAGCATGCGGAGAGCTGCGTAACACTGCCTCATGCCCTGCTAACAAGGAGGATCCATCTGTCAAAAAATGCAGTAACTGTGGAGGTAACCACACTGCAAACTACAGAGGTTGCCCAGTCTACAAAAATCTGAAGAGCAGGATTCATACGCGCACAGAATTTGCCCGATCCAATGGAAACCTTAATCAGTTCACACCCTCGCAGTCGACCCCTGGAGTCTTCATCACCAAAGCTACGAGATCGACCTTTGGCCCAAAGACTACAACCCAAGGTGTTTCTTTCGCAAGCGCCTTGAAAATAGGAAATGATAGACCAGCACCCATATCTAGGGTTTCGCATGAAATTCGAAGTGAGCCGACACTGCCATCAAAACAAGCGGAACAACCATCAAACTATAGTAGCTTAGAAACTTAGAAACTATGTCATTTTATTTTC